>OY978105.1:0-600000 GCA_963854735.1 Marvania coccoides | reverse complement strand
CACGGCGCCCCCTCCTTTCGCCTTTTCAGCCTCGGCGGCAGCGATCATCCTCGCCGCCTGCTTGGCCGCCTCATCCTCCCACTCGCTGGACTGCGGCAGCTTTTTTCCCGACTTCCCACCGCCCGCGGCAGAGGAGGGCCCAGCCTCGCCAGCATCTTCTTCCTCGATCTTGCTCTCGTCCTCACTGCTGCTGCTGCTGCTGCTGCTGCTAGAGCTGGAGCTGCTGCTATCCGAGCTGCTGCTGCTCTCCTCCTCGTCCTCGTCACCTGCTCCCTTCTTCGCTGCAGCAGCGTTTCCCTTGTCCGTGCTTCGCGCGCTGCGAGTGCCGTCAGCTGCAGCTGTCTTTGCCACAAACGTAACTGTTTTATTCCCCTGCTGCGCCTGCTTTGTCTGCATCTGCTGCCCGGGTTTACTTTTACCCACCGTCTTGCTGCTGCTGCCCCCCGGCCCGTCTTTCCGCTTCCGCTGCTGCTTTGCCAGTGCCTCACTCTTCTGAGCCGCTGGACCGCAGAAGAAGCGCAGGTGCACCTTCAGACGGTCGGCGTAGTACCTTGAATACACAATGCGAAAAGGGAGGATTTAACAAATTAAAAAAAATATCCCTTTCTTAACAGAGCAAATTGAGCTTCACAAAACTGGCGATGAATATTAAAAAAATCAAAGCTTAAGCTGACCTCTTGCCGCAGTACTCGCACGTAACCTTGGCGGGCATCATAGCCTTGCGATAGTCCGCCTCAATGGTGTTGTAGGTGGACAGCACGACGTCCGCGCCCGCCAGCACGTCGGCGCTGCGCTTGGCGCCGTGATAAACAGCCACCTTGAGAGCCCCTGAGAAAGAGAAATTATTTGTGCGTTGCATCGCATACTTAATGGTAGAAGGGGATAAATGAGTATCTGAAAGATATTTGCTCGAGTTCCTTGTCTGAAAATTAACAAAAAAAATGTCAATATGGGGACATTTGGTGGCTTACCTGGCTCGGTGTATCGCGCAATCTCCTGCCGCCATTGAATCACCGCCACCAGGGGGCACAGCACCAGCGTTGCCCCGGAGTAAGGCGCCTCGGGAGCCGCGCCTTCAGCGGCTGCTTTGCCGCAGCACCCGCCGACGCCGCTTTTCTCCTCCTTTCCTCCTTCTGCCGCCGCAACGTCGTCGACCGCCTTCACCTCCACCCCCAGACCGGTCGTGAGGTCCAGCCCTCCAGCGCCCAGCGCAGGAGCCTTCTTCGCAGCAGCCTTCCTTCCTTTTCCTTTGGTAGCGACAGCCCCAGCTTTTCTGGGCCCTGTTCCCTCTTCCTCCTCCTCCTCCTCCTCCCCCTCCTCCTCCTCGGGCTTCTCCTGCACCGCTTCTGGAGCTCCTGCTGCTGCGTCAGCGGTACCCGCTCCCGCTGCAGCTGTTTTATCGCCAGCTAATCCCTCCGAAAGATCCTCCTCAGGCACAGCTGCAGCTCCAGCCTGCTGCTTCTGCGGCTGCTCGGCGGGAGCTGTCGGCGCGCCAGGTAGGCGCAGCTTCACCCGCGGTGCCGCCGCTGCAGCTGCGGCTTTCGCGGCCGCCTCCGCTGCGGCGGCGGCGGCAGCGGCGGCGGCGGCAGCAGCTTGCGCTGCTTCTTGCGCCGCAGCTTCGTCGTCGTCGCCGTCGTGGCGGTGCGCCATGATAAGGGCGATGGCCTGAATCGTCTTCCCCATGCCCATCTGCGCATAGGGAGAAGAAGAATCCATCAGAAAAGAAAAAAATGACGGAATACATATGTTGCGCCCATTTCTGTTTAATTCTTTATATCACCTCGTCAGCCAAGATGCCCCCCCGAATGGCACCCCGCTCCTGGTCCAGCCCCCACGCTAGAAACTCCCGCTGAAAGGGCAGCAGCGGCATGAGCAGCCCCGGCGGCGGCTCCGCCTGCTTGGCCACTCTGCTGCGCACCAGCGTTTCTGGGTCCACACCAGCGCCCGAATCCTCCTGCTCAGAGTCCCCAAACGGACCCCACACGTCGCCATCGCCTGTGTCAGCGTCGTCCTTTGCCGCTTTGCCCCTCCCGCGGCCACCGCCGGCGGCTGCCGCCGCCCCTCTGGCGCGCTTTGCCGGCGCAGGAGCCGCAAAATTGTCAGCTGCTGCCACATGGCGGCCCCGGCCGCGGCTGGGGGCCCTCCCGCGGCCTCTGCCGCCGCCTACTGCAGGCCTAGCGGTGGCGGCAGCGGCTTCGCTGGCGTCCGAGTCTAGAGTGAGGTCAATAACCTCCTGCTTGAGGGCTTCCTTCTTCGCCTGGGTGGCAGTGCCGGCGTCGCCTTCATCTTCGCTGGTGTCAGACTCCTCCATGCTGGAGGAAGAAGACTCGTCGTCATCATCAGAAGAAGACGACGAGGAGGTGCTGCTGCTTTGGACGGAGAAAGGCTTCTTTTCTCCATCGTCCTGCTGCTGCTGCTGCTGCTGCTGCTGCTGCTGCTGCTGCTGCTGCTGCTGCTGCTGCTGCGCCAGCTCATTGGCAAGGCGTTTTTCCTCTTCCTGCTGCGCCGCTGCGGCGGCGGATGCAGCGGCAGCAGTGGCAGCAGCAGCCTCATCTGCTGCGAGTTTTGCGATGCCTGCTCTGCTGCGGCGACGGCGGGTGGCAGCAGCAGACACGAGAGCGGGGGAAGAGGAGGGTGGGGAGGCGGCTGCAGCTTTTTGCAGCGGACTCCGTGCACGCTTGGGAGCCATTGTGAGTGGCTGATTCAGCGGTATTAGAAATGCCCCAGCACAATTATTGCGGTCGGTTCACAACAAATTCAAAAACGCTAATGCATGTAAGGGGGGGGAATCCAGCCAGAAATCGAAATGGGTCTTGCAATTGCGTGTCAATTTGAGGCTGATTTTGCTGGAATTGAAGGGAAGTTGAAACTAATTATTGTGTTCTGTTTTATGAAAATTGTGGCGCATTCTCCCAAGTCAGAGGCCTCTGTAGACTCGCTTGATCTGGTTTAATATAAAATTAAAAAGACAAAGCTTACAGTAGCTCACACAACTTTCTGGCCAAACTTTCCATTCTTTTTCACCCCTCCCGTTCGAGTGTCTCAGCTTTGAAAAGTTTCACAGACGTAAATAAATTTACAACGCGACGATAAACATCTAGAAATCTCTGCGCACCTTCAGAAATTCGCATTTTTTTCTTAAAAACTTTTTTCAATCTGATCACTGCAACAATGAACTCGCGTTCTAGGTTGATAAAGGAACTGAGAGACGTGGAGAAAGCCAAAATCGAAGCTGGCATAGAGCTCATCCCTGACGAGAACAACATCTTTAACTGGCAGGCAGTGATCAAGGCGAGTGCCGCTCAAGCCTCAACATTTTGGCCCACTGGTTTCAGACAGGGGCATACTCTAAACTAATAGGGTTTCCTGGAGTCGCTTACCGCCTTTCTTTTTTCTTTTTCTTTGCGCAGGGCCCAGAGGACACGCCGTACGCCGGCGGCGAATTCCGCTTAACTCTGATTGTGCCGCAGCAGTACCCTATGTCGCCCCCCACAGCCCGCTACGACACCAAAATTTTTCATCCCAACGTGCACTTCAAGGTAAAACAGCAACTTCTCCATCCTAATTTTCACAATTTCCGCTTGAAATTCAAAAATATCGACAATTTTTGGATTGTTGTTTTTGCAGACGGGAGACATCTGTCTGGATATTTTAAAGACAGCATGGAGCCCCGCTTGGACCCTTCGCTCCGTGTGCCAAGCGATTCTGGCGTTGATGTCTGCGCCTGAGCCAGACAGCCCTCTCAACTGCGATGCCGGGAATTTGTTGAGAGCGGGGGACGAGAGGGGGTTCCGCAGCCTGGCGCGGATGTACACGATCGAGTACGCGATGAAGGAACGACCACTGTGAAAATGAATGCCCAAACCAAGTTATATTCAAGGTGTTATGGAGATATAGTTTTGGAGAAAGCGAGGAATGAATGAAAAAATGAAATAGGTTTCAAGGTTTTAAACATATGGTTTGTTTGTTTGTTTGTTTGTAACGTCTCATACAGAAGTTGCACTCCTATAGAGACCTGTAAGGCGACCTGCCACCCTGCCACAGTAAGACAGCTCCCATTCCATCCGTGGGTTCACCTCAGGTACTGCGGACGTACGGGCACAGCACCACGCCGCGCAGTTAGCGGAAATTCTCCTCGCCGCCCACATTGTAGGTTTTAGGCCCCCACCTCCCGAGTCCCCCACGCGGCGACCGGCTTAAAACAGAGGAGCAAGCAAGTGCTGACTGCCGACATGACCCTCCGGACAGCGAGAACGCGGACCATCCGGTCAAGGCTCGCGCTTGGGCAATAGAAGGAAGGCAACGCGCTGTTTTTTCTAAAGACAAAGGCGGATTTTCTTTGAATTGATGGTCGCGCCCAATATTACGATGCTGTTATGTGAGGGGTATCCCTTGTGGGCTCTTTAATTCATAAAAAGCCTCGATTTTTTGGGGCCGCTACATTCAATCTACTCCAGCACGTTCTCGTCGCACCCGCTATCAGCAAATCCAGCCCAACCACTATGAAGCCCTTCTTCATCATTGCCTTGTTGCTGCTTATTCATGCCGCCTCCGCCAGGCTGTGCACCACCAGGTAAAGCTTAGTTCTAGCTGCATACCTATCCTCCTTGCTACGAAACTCCCTGCCGCGGTGCATTTCGTAGCGGCCATGGCACAAAAAAATTACGCTGGATCTTGCCCCCAAAACGTGTTGTGCACTGTGTTTCGTCATCTTCGCCTGGTTTCTAAAGCTTTGTTCTCGCTGCATATCGGCGCTCCTTGCTTCGAAACAGCGGCGCATTTCCTTAATGGCATTATTATGCTAGATCCCTCCCCAAAAACGTCTTCGTGGTTCATTGCGTTTCACCATTTCGCCTGGTACCCAATCCTAACAACACCTTCTTGCTCTACTGCGCAGGGAGGGCTACCAGTACTCGGGCTCAAGGATCAGGTCCATCAGTTACAACTATGCCACCGTGAGCCGGCCCCAGGTTAACTGCCTGAACGCCTGCAGGTGAGGACGCTGCGCACTTACTGCCCTTTTTGTAGCCTCGATTCTCCTGCATTGACATGTTGTGTTGACTCAATGCTCTTATGACTATTCCTTTATTTCTTCTTGTGCAGGGCCAACCCCCGCTGCAAAAAATGGAGCGCTTTTCGGTACAGCCGTTTCGGAGGCTCGAAGGGCTGCTCACTTTACGGCAGTGGCGCCAGGCTGGTGAGGCAGAGCGCTATTGGGGGAACTTACTTCGCCGGCACCTGCAAATGAACAGTGCCGTGTGAGGCCTCGTCATCCCTAGAGACCACAAATTTCCCCTCTTCCCCGTGAATTTTGTCGCCCAGTTTCTTCAGCATCTGCTTTTGTTGATGTTATTATCAAATATCATTATCAAAAATATTATATGGAATATTAAATCTGTAAGAAAGGAAATGCTTTAACCACATGTTTGGCGAGTAACTTTCAGGTGAATAAAGTGCAGATGATTGGCAGGGGGCGGAATGATGAAGGGAAGTCAGCAGGGAATCTGCTTTCTCATCTTCTCTAGAATTCACATAATATCCTCCGCCGTTGGTTTATTTTTTCCTTCGCCAAATGCCCTGCGGCATTGTTATTTTGCTTGCGTGGTGTTCATCATCTATAACTTGTGGGGCAGCTTCAAGCCTAACGCAATTGCACGGCTGCCTCAGGATTTTCTCTGTGAAATGTTTAAAATGCAATACTTGCAAGCTTCTTCTTTTGGTCGCTAGTTTGGGCGCTCTAAAGCGCTGTTCAGCCTTTGATTATTTATGAAATTGCATGTAAACAAGAATGGCTAGAAGCATAGCCCGCCCAGAGAAGTTGGGGATGTAAATAATCTTTTGATATAAAAATGGCCAAACTAGCAAGCGCTGCTGGCTGAATCAATATAAAATCACCCAAATTAAATTGATAAAGCCTTATTTGGATGGGAACAGGCCTCAAAAATGTGGATAGATTTTTCTCGGCCGACTCAGAGACGTCATCACTAATCTCCTTCAATTTTATTTATTAATTTATAGATTTTATAAAATAAGTGTCTTAGGGGGCATGCCTATCGTCTCCAATCGAAGCAGCCGCAGATAAAATGATTGCCTCTCATTCACAAATTTCAGCTAAGCCCTCTCGGGCGATGGCGGTCAGCGGATCCAGGCCGGCACCCATCAGAGCCGCAGCAAAATTGGACTGCAGCCCATCCCACGGTGCTCACTGCCGTTGCTCAAATCCCCCCCCTCTCTCGCCCCGGCTCACTCACATTTTTTTCCCCTCTCTCTCTCTTCACCAGGCGCTCTCCCCGGGCCCTTCACCCGCCCTTCCCGCGTTCTCTCCCGCCGCGCCGCCACCCGCACTCAGGTACGCCCTCCTCGCTCATCTCCCCCCAACTTTCCTCAACATTTTTCACTGCCCCGATGGCCATTTTCGCCCAACTTGTTCTCACCCCCGCCCTGGCGATTCCCCGCAGGTGGTGGTGTCCGCCTCTGCCGAGCCCCTCCGCGTCATGATCGCCGGCGCCCCTGCCGCCGGCAAGGGCACCCAGTGCGCCTCCATTGTCTCTCAATATGACCTCATCCACATTTCCGTCGGGGACCTTTTGCGCGCGGAGGTGTCCGCAGGAACCCCCGCCGGCAACAAGGCTAAGTCCTTCATGGACTCGGGCGCGCTGGTGCCCAACGAGGTGGTCGTGGAGATGGTTAAGAATAAGCTGGCGGAGCCGGAAGTGGCGTCAAAGGGGTGGCTGTTGGACGGTTACCCGCGATCGGGGGAGCAAGCCGAGGCCATTGAGGCCGAGGGCATCCGCCCCGACGTCTTCCTGCTCATCAACGTCCCCGACGAGCTGCTCGTGGAGCGCGTGGTGGGGCGGCGAAGCGACCCCGTCACCGGCGAGATTTATCACCTCAAGTTCAAGCCCCCTCCGGCCGAGGTGGTGGACAGGCTGGTGCACCGCAGCGACGACACCGAGGAGATGGTGCGCAACCGTCTGGATACGTACCACAAGCACGTGGACGCGGTGTGCGGGTACTACAAGGACGTTATGGTCGAGATTGAGGGGGACAGGAGCATGGACGAGGTGTTTGCGGCTATTCAGAAGGCGATTGAGGGGGCCCGACGGGTGGCAGCGTAAAAAAAAAAAAAGATGAAGGAAATAACTGGCTCTTTGATTTGAATGACGGCAGTGTTGGAGCTACAATTTTTAATATTTGGGATAAGGTGCAATGATGAGCAGGAATGAAGAAAGAGCTGCAGAGTTGGAGGCGGCATGTCTTTCCGTGAGAGGCTGAGGTGTTGGTTGTAAATTCAAAGACCCATCCTGCCGCCGCTCAATCCTGAGATGTTGGTTCTGCGGCAGTTTTTTGGAGCGGTGTGCGCTTCATCTGGTGGAGTGTATCAAATGAGTAAAAGCCCAAGCCATCAGAAACGGGGACGCCTGTGAATGCATGGAACCCTTTGATGATGGTGAGATCACGACAAGAAGGGAAGAGCACGTGATGGTAACGTACTGTATAACGCGCGTTTTTGCCGGCGATTTGTTTCCGACACCGGGGTTTATATGTTTGTTTTCTATTTTTTTTCTGTGTCAAAATGATGAATTCCATGCTTTCAAAGGTAGCGCTGGTTCTCATTTTTGCGGCATCTGTCTGGGGAGCAACTAATGATTGCTCGTCACTCCCCCCTTCAACAACTGCGCTCGAGCAGCCCCCCAATACGATGTTAGTAGGTGATTTTATTGGTGAGTTGATCTCAATTCCTCAACGGGGCCGGCTTGTCGCATTTATCTCGGAAATAGTTTCCTGTTGGGACTGGATGTAAGAGCCAAAAAGAGCGAATCAAATGCTGATCTATCAACCAAATGCATCTTCTACCTGCAGTAATTGGCACCCAAAACTACACATGTGACCCTCTGGCCGCAACCTGGCAATGGCTGGGCGTCACCGCAAACATGTCGCTGGATTTCATCACACCAGCAGGCTACGCCTACTCCGCTATCCTTGGCAGCGGTCAAATCGGGGGCGTTTATGTGTATACCGATTCCGAAAACATAACGGTGCTGGGCAGAGTGGAATCTGAGCGCAGCGATTTGGCCAGTACCATTGTCGACCCCAAGTCAATGCCGTGGATAGTCCGGAAGACGTCTGGAGGCTCAGGAAAGCTTGAAGCGGCTCAGTTGATGTGGAGGCATGACACGAAAGGTGAGAAAAAGAAGACATCTTGTAATTGGCAGCTCCTTTCAAGTCGATCTAAATTATCGCCATGCTCTCCAATGTATCTAGGTGGCCTGGTGGCTGCGGACACAGCATGCAAGCCAGGCACGGATTCCGACCAATTCGTTCCCTTTGAAGCGACTTATGGGTTTTACTCGTGTAACGGCAAGAGCGGTGCTCTGCCTGGGGCTAGCTACGGTGTGACAATTGGTCTGCTGGCTATTTTCACGGTGTTTTTCGCACTCTAAGTCGGGATATTAAGATTTATAAAAATTTGATCGTAATAAATAGTTTTTCATCGTGTCTGTGCTGCTTCTGCGTTCGTCTTTGTTTATATGTTTTAGTCTATTTAGTGTTGCCAATATCCATCCGTCGCTTTGCACCCTCCCGAGGTGCACTGCCTTCAAGATATAAAACTGGCGGAATGCCCCTTGGGTTCTCGTCCTCAACCCCAAAACCTTGAAACCTTGGTTTTTCGTTGCCCAGGTCGAGTTTTACCTCGCTTCTGAAGATTAAGCTGCTCGACTGGCCCCTTCTCGCTTTCCTGTCCACCCTCCATTCGTTGCCTCAAGGTTTCGCATTGTGAGGGCCTCATTCTATTGCTTTTATGAAGACTTCAGGCTTCCCCAAGAAATGCAGTATAACTTTCGCAAATTTTAAATAAACGAAAGCAGCGAAACATCGTACTGACGATATAAAATTCTGAAACACGTAATAAACCTGGAAAAGCAAGCAAAAAATAAAAATAACGTATAATGGGGAGGGGGGGGGAAAGAAGGGAACAGCACGGCACTGGTATGCAGCACGTGCCAGTTTTGAAAGGAAAAAAAAAGAGCACTATTATTGAGTAGTATTCTATATCATAAAAAAGAATACAGTGTATCTTGCTGCTCAAGCCACCTCATTGCGTTGGCGAAAAATGGCCCACTCCATCCGCCATTACTCCTCCTGCCCACTGCATCACCCAGTTCCATCACTTTTTGCAGGGGTCTCTCGATACCAAACCCTTGATTCTGCCCCACAGCCGCCCGCACCGAATTCCGCCCTCTGCTTCACACACGTCCTGCCGCAGCAGATTGACCCCGGTACCGCACTGCAGAAACACCTGCCGCACCCTGCCAACCGTCGCCACCGGAAACTTTCTTGCCGTGAGGAAACATGTCTCAGGCATGCGGGCTTTGAAGGTGGGCGGCTGCCGCCACATGCGGCCGCACATGTCCACGCCCTCCGCCCCGAAAGCCGCCTCCACGGGGACGAACAGCGCCGCCGCCGCCTGCTGCGCTGCCGCCCAGTCGCACGACGGCGTGGGCTGCCCTGTGGCGCTGCGCTGCGCGGTGCGCGCGCGCTTGAAGAACTCCACATCGATGTCTTTTGCGGCAAAGCTCTTGGGGTGCGCCGAGTTGCTTTCCCACTCGGTGTAGCTCACGCCCCGCACCCCGCACACGCCCTCGTTATCTTTGCCCTCCACCGCCATCAGCGTGGCGAAATAGTGCTCGTCGGAGAAGCAGTCGCGGTGCCACCGCGCGTGGGCACCGTCCCAGGCCGACCAGCAGTGCCGCTCGAACTTGCGGTAGACCTCTTCGTCGCGCAGCACCAGCGCCACGTGCTCGCGCTTCAGGCTCAGCCACTGCGGGGACTTTCGCCAGGTGTGGAACTTCATGCGAGCGGTCTCCATGCGCGGGTCCCACCGCCAGGGCGACGTCTCCTGGTGCTTGCAGGTGTCCAAGCGGGAGCGCGTCTCAGCCTGCAGTGCGGGCGGGGGGGGGGGGGGGGGGGGGTCAGTTTGTTGCTATTAATTTTTTTCTTATAACAAAAAAGAGAGGAGGTTGTGGGCTTTAAGTGATAATTGAGATATACAGGGGAAAAAGCAGGTGAAGAATATGGGAAAGGCTAAAAGACGAATGAAAAAGGTGCTGGGTGACAAAAAAAATAAAAACCGTAAACACACACACACACAAAACAAAAAAATGCATTACTAATATTGAGCAGATGAAAAAATATTAACTCATTTCCCCCCTTTTCCCTCTACCCTCCACAACCCAGCATTCCACACAACACAACACACAAATGCAAACGCAAAAACCAACTCGCCTGCAGCTGCTGCCACAGCGTGAGTGGATCATACAGCGGCACGTCAGTCTCCGACAAAAGCAGAAACCGCGTGTTCAGCGGGTCGCGAAAGGCCTCCCACATCAGGTGCCGCGTAGCTTCCACCAGGGTGTGCGCCCCCCACGAGGTCTGCACCCGATGCCGCACCATGCGGCCGTCCCACAGCGAGGAGTCATCGTAGCCGGAAAAAGAGGGCGGCGCGTGCACGTACACCGAGAACAGGTGCTGCGAGTCGATGGGGTTGGTGGAGTTGCGGCGGCAGGCGTTGGCGCCCTGCAGGCGGCTGGCGCCGAGCGCGGAGTTGCTGCTGCTGCCTTCCTGGGCGTCCTGCTGGCACACCGAGGCGGCCATGGCCTGGGCGGGGAGGACGCCGGCTGCGGACTGGAACCAGAGGCGCCAGGTGGGCTCGTGGTGGAGGTTGCCTGGAGGGTGAAAGAGAAAAGTGGGCGTCGATTTATTTTTGATGGGAGAAAAAAGAAAAAAGCAATGCGTTCAGGGACTGTTTGACCAGCAATGATTGAAAAACAACAAAAAATTACAATGATACGGAAGGGGTGTATATTCATGAAACAAAGAGGAAGAAGAAGAAGGGGGGAAAAAGATGAGAGGAAGAAGAAAAAATCGGGGGAAAATGCTTGCCTGTTGTTAGGAACATCAGGGCTACCCTCGGTATTCGCAGCGCCTCTGCGCACGCGTCCGGCGACGTTCGCAGCACCTCAGTGGCTGGGAGCACCGCGTGGCGCGTGGGGGGCTGCCCTGGGTCGGGTTCTTCGAAAGAATCCCGTACCCACATAATGAGAGAATTAGACTGCGCCTGCCGCATCCACGCCATCTGAAACAGGCACACCATGCACACCACGAAGAGGAGCTGCTCCCGGCGGGTGGGGGGCCGGGAGGAGCGCAGGGTATGGAAGAGGGCGGCGGCGCTGCGTTTGGATTTGCCTGTCGGTGAAACAAGAAGTTGAATTTTAGAAGAAATTAAAGGAAGGGGGCATGAAAAGGGAGGAGATAAGTGAATGAGAAGTGTATTTCAAAGAGAATCTGATAGAATATGGCGTAAGGAGTATGATTCAACGGAGATGGCAAAAATATACATTTCTTACTGCCTAATGAGTCGTTGCTGCCGGGGCGAGCGATGGCGCCGTTGGGAGCGCGGCGGACTTTTGAGGGGTAGCCATTGGTGTCTGGCCGCTGCGGACGCTGCAAAGGCACAGGAGGGAGGAGAGGTGGTGAGCGGGACAAAACCCGGAGAGGGCCGGCGGGAGAGCAAAAAAGAGGCACAGGAAGCGCAATTTGAGGCGCATTCTCACTTTATCTTTTGCATCTGCTTTATACTTTGCGGGTCGTGTGAAGGAAGGGCACTGCTGCGATATAAAATTCGAGATGGTTTGCTTTAAAGACGCCATCTGCAAGGAAACGGATAAGGAGTAGTCAACTGGAGGGTTGGCAGCGACAATAATGAACCTTGAAAGTGATAAATGCCTTTAAAAGTGGGAATATGCCCATCCTAACCCCTGAGCAAGACGATTGAAATCGATTTTCAGCTGCACCAGCCTAAGCTAGCACCAAATGCTTTTTCGACTGTCAATATAGATCAAAAATTCATTGTCGATTGTGATGATGCAATCAAAATGCCCTGGAAGTTAGACTCACCACACACGGAGCTGTTCTCAATTTTACGTTTTATTCAATTTTTTCACACACCCCGAGGGGCAGACACGGTTGGGTGCAGTTAATACGCGTGATCAGATTATAATGTATTTATTATTGCTCGCAGATCGCTTTTAAACGCTTTGAAAATGGGTATTATGAAGAAGTGAAATTTGCCCTCATTTCATTGTTGAGCAAAACAAAAGTTGTAGTGCGAGAAAATGCAAGAATACGACCTGCAAAAATGAATTTTCGAAGAAGGACCCTGGAACCGCGCTTGCCTCTGCTTGTATTTTTTTTCTCTCCCTTCGATCGCTGCTCTCACGTGTAGGTCGCTCCACAAGACAGCGAGTTTGTTGCATTTGCAAACACTGAAAAAGAGAAGACTAGTCCTCCTTCAGATGGAGCCATGCATTCAGAGCGCTTCCCTGGAAACGCCAAAGAAATGGACAGCAGCTGGGTGGCTTTGGCTGAAGCGTTTGCGCCCTCAGAATGAAACATGAAACTATATATAATGCAGCATTCGTTACTCATAATGGATCCACTAGATATTTCTATAACTTCAAGAGAAGCTGAAAAGCGCAAAACTTGGCTCGCCTTTGCATTAAGACTGTTAAAAAAAAAAGTAAACTGCATTCTAAATCAAATGATTTATTTGCTTATGCTGTGAAAATAAGTACAACAAGATAAGTGAAAACGCAATGTCATAAAAATGGGTAATTATTGGCGATTTCTCAAGTGTGACCAATTAATAATTGATGAGTACGTGTAAATAACTTAATTGCTCCTGCATGGTGGGCTGGAGGGGCTCCTACCCGAGCCCTGCTGATGGTGGTCGAAGCATGAGGTCCGGCACCAGCTCTCCAGCCACCAGGATGACGTGAGAGTCGTCCACCACCACGTGAAAATCCCGTCCTGCAAACGCCGCCGACACCCTGGAGACCAGGTGCTGCAGAAGAAAAGAATAAAGAACGGCATACCAAGCATTAATTACCACAAAAAAAATCCAGTGTATGCTGGTATTTTTCATGAATAAAAAAGAAGGCCACCATGCAAGTATCAATTGGCAGAGCAACCTAAGAAAAACAGGTGGCTAGTGGGGGAGGCAGGGGCTGGGGGGCTCACCTTCTCTCCAAAGTATTTTCCCAGCTTTGTGTGCAGTTTCAGCGCGATAACCTTTGCCCCTGACAGCCACCGCAGGTCGGCACCAGCGCCAAACACCACTGACTCCGCCCCTACAAAAACAAATCCGACAGAAAAATGAGCAGTCTAAAGCTTAATAGAAACCCCAATGGTGCTGTAATATCAATTTTGAGACAGGGCACACTACAATTTAAAAGATTCCCTCTCATGCACGTTTTATGTGTGAACCGCTCAAAAATTGTTGCTCGCATCATTTCTCTAACTGACCTTCTACGTCTAGGTAGACGAAATCAAAGGCCGGAATGTCAAACATGGCTGCAATCGTGGTAACGGGCAGGCCTATGATGTCCTCCGCCTTGCGCCCGGCTTTTCTGCTTTTCAATGCTGCCTCCTCTGATAACATCAGGTGCCCCTTTTTTCGCCGTGCTCGTAACGTGGCATGCCCGCTCCACAGCCCGCCGTGCACGGTGTGCACACCATCCGTTCTGCGGGATAAAATCATGTGCAAACGAAAATAATTAGGACTGAGAGCAAGGGGCATTCGAAGATTCTCCTTCCACGATTTTAATTTAAAAAGGCAGGACGCAAGGGCATTTGCAATCGGCAAGAACGCAAATATTACCGATTTTGTAATGAAGAAATCGACCCCTTTCAATAAATAGTTAAATTAAAATTTTCTGCCGCATCGTCTCCCCTTTCCCGGTGCCCAAAAAATCTATAAAAAAACTCACTCTCTGGTGTTCAACATCAAATTCTCAAAGTTGCCAGGGTCCGCCTCCAGCGACACCAGCACCGCCCTGGGGAATATCGTCTTGAACAGCTGCGAAGTGAAGCCTGGCCCAGTGCCGGCGTCCAAAATGTACTTGGGCGTGTAATTAGAGAACACGGCGTACAATGTGGCCAGCTCGTGGGTTTGGAACACGGAGCGGAAGGCCGCGTGGTCGGGTGCGACGCCCACCCGCACAAACGTGTTGTGTTCGCAGCAGCTGCCCCTCGCCCTGCGAAAATAAAATTGAAGCGGAAAATGTCGGGTATCGGTGAAACGAATAGTAGATAGAGGGTTGACACTGCGGGAATTGGAGGGGAGGAGGGTGTAGCGCACCAGCAGGGCGCGTCTTTGATCAGCAGCTCCACGAAGGTGTTGCCTTTGATGGCCCCTGCCGTGTGCGGCATCGCCTTCAACTTTGCCAGCACTTTGCTGGTGGGAGCGAACTGGGCGTCGGCATCGCCCTTTGGTCGCAGCTCCGTGGAGTTGCACTGCACGTAGGGGCTGGCCCGCGCCAGCTCCTGCAACCGCAGAGTCAATGCGACATCCGCTTCTTCCAGCAACGACCCTCCAGACAGGCCAGCGTTTCTGATGGACACGACTTGTTGAATGAAGAATATAGCCAAAATGGATAGGAGCAATGCCGCTGGAGCCAGCGGGTTGTTCAACCGCAAGGCTCGCAATGTTCTTCGCCATTTGGGTGACCCCAAAACCGGCGTGGCAGCAGTGCGGGGCATTCTAAAGCATGGTCTGGTTGATTATATTGAATAATGATTATAAAAACGATGAAAACCGCTGCTTGGAGGGTAATCCAACCAACAGCTGGTCGGCATGCGCAGCAGACGGTTTGAAATGCCGCTGCCAGCTCAACGACTCTGGTGATTGACCGCCTTCCGGAGTGAGGGGGGCGTTCGAATATCAAGATATACTCAAACTTAGATTAGAAATTCAAAGAAGACAGTAGTAAATTCGCTCAGCTGAAAATAAATTTTCATTGGGCACCGACGCTGGTCGGCCCACCATACACACCATGGCGGAAAATAACCGCTCGCAGGCATCCCAGCGGACAATTGACATGTCGAGGGTCCCCAAGGTAGTTCAACCCATCGTATATAAGTGAATGCCCGCTGAACAACCTCATGAACTTCAAAAATTAATCAAATCTGAAATCCAGGATCGGTTCCAGCTGCCAGCGGGGTCTCTGGTGCGCTCTCAGGCGGGAAAAATGGCCTACGGGATGCCTGGTCGACCAATCGCAAGGGGAGCTGGCCGCCAGGCTGCCAGCAGCAGCGTCTTGCCGCTGTGGACACCTCGGCAGCCGAGGGCCACCACAACGCAGCCCAAAACTTCGTTCTTTTCGCTCCAAAATGTTCAGGGTGCTGGAAAGCCTGAGAGCCAGCGACACGACCCGTACAAGGCCTACATCGCTGCCATTCATGAGAGGGAGCGCCGCCAAATTGAGCGAAAAGCCGCCGCCGCTCGCTCGCGCGCACACACCGTATACAGCTCCCGTGGACGAGGCAGCCCTGGAGTGGCAGAGGCACTCTCGTGGGTGGAGCCCGAGCCCCGCCCTGTGACCTCTCGCCGCGTGGTTTCTCACCCGCTTGCTGCCCAGCTTAATGGGATTCTCGAGGCCGCTTCCCCCGCTGCAGCTCGCCCAATTACCGGAGCTGGGCCACTGGAGGGACAGTTTGTGGCGCGCTTCGCTATCACGTCACCGCGGTACGCTGCGCGTGCTGCGTCGGAGGCGCAGAGTGCAGCGCCACCTCCGGCATCAGAATCTGAGCTCGCTCGAAAGCAGCTGGAGCGCCACGCTGCAAAGAAGGCCATCTGCGCGAGGAATCAGGCGGAAACGCAAGCCTTGGCGGAAAATTGGCCGCATGGCCTCCCGGTACGTCGAATAGAACTGCGCCAGAATAAAAATAATTTTGTAAATTTATTTATTTTCCTCTAATTCACAGGCTGTACTGCGGCTGAGCGCGGAGAAGAGCGGCATGAAAATGAGTGGCCTTGGGTATGGTGCCATGCAGAGCCTGCCATGTGGACAGTTCCTGGCCCCCCGCCCCACATTTAAGAGGCCCTGACTTCTTTTACTATCATCTCCGTGGAATTGTACTTAGCTATCCCCGTATCTGCCCACTAAGGCAGCATATATCTGTTTGTGATTGAGTGTTAGGTGTGAATGGAGATATTACCAAAACAAAAAAGCCTTGCTAAGGCTTTTCCGTTTAGAAAATATTGCTATTGGAAATAAAAGTAAAAAAAGAGTTCGTTCTGAAGGCAATGCAAACAAACATGTATGATAAAAACTTAGTACCAAAATTTTACAAAGTGTTGATGATGCGCAAGTTCTTCACGAGTGGGAAAAGAGGTTCAGGTCGTGCACCCGCTGAAAAACAGCCCCAGCAACGTCAACAGTCGCCAACTTGCACCGCTGCAGCCGCCACAGCATCACCTCTCTCCCCGCAAGGTGGCAAACGTATAAGAAGAAGGGAATCCCGCTAACAGGCAGCGCTGGCAAGCCAATTCCTGGCTCGCAAATGCCACTGTGTGCAGGCTCTTCAAATTCGGGTTTGCACTTGTACTGCCCGCCGTGCCCATACCTCCCCTGCACTGTTACAGGGGCCAGAGGCGCGCCGGAAAAAAACAGCTATGCTGCCGGCTCCAGCCGCACCCCGCAGCAGCTGAGAAAAGGAAACTCACCGCACAGCAGAAGTGAACGTCGTGATCAGAGAACGGCGTCTATCGATAGATACGAGAGACCTTGATGGCGCCTGCAGAAAGGACAAAAGGGAGAAAGAAAAACGCATTGTAGCCGACTGGATAGAAGAAGAAAATACATTGGAGGGGAGGAGCGGGGGATCAGGATATCTTGATGCAGTATGACGAATTCCATCCCCAGAATAAAGCGATAAGAAAAAAAAGGAAAAAAAAAAGAATGAAAGCAGCAAAGAATAATAAACTCCAACAGTGTGTAGGCGTTCCATTGGGTGGCTTCATCATTGGAGGTGAGCTGGTCTAAGGGTGAACGGTAGTAGAAATACAAAAATGGAAGAAAGAAAGCAGCTTGGCGACGCGAAGAGGTAAAAAAGAAGAGAGGCTAAATCGCTTTGGTTGGGATGGCTGAATTTCGCTGGAAAAGGCATGGATGGGCATCTGTGGCAGCTGCCAGCAGCTCTTGAGACGCTTCAGGAGAGAGCAGGTTCGCCAAAGAAATCGCCTGATGAAAAGAAGTGTGGGGAAAAGGAAAGGGAGGAAGCAAGAGGCGTGAAATCAGTAAGATATGAAAGGAAATAACTCTGAACGCTAAAAAAAACAGTTGGAGGAAAGCTTGTAAGAAGAGGGGTGCCGGTGAGATGTCTTTGAAATGCCTGCTCCCTAGAAGGGATTTTTGGGGGATTTCTCAACTTGAAAATATTAGATAGGAAAAAAACGCACCTGGGTCCAAAGGGCAGGGCTTGCCGCAGGTCTGGCAGCTACCAGCGCTCCAGCCGCACACCCCACCGCCCACGATACCTGCGGATCTCGCCACAGCGCGCGCCTGGCCGCCTCTTTTGCTGCACCGCCAGCCAAGCCAACCGCCGCTCTCCCGACCGCCAGCGCTGCTGCGCGCTTCGCCAGCGCTACGCAGACCACCGCAAACCCTGGGCTGCCGTTCGCTGCGGCTGCAGCTGCTTCGTAGGCCTCTAAAAGACCTTCCGAAGGGAGCCGCTGCACCGCTGCCACGATCAGAGCCACTTGGCGTGGGTCTGCCCAAGGCAACTGCGCTGGACGCAGAACGATGGGCAGCAAAGACACCGCCTCGCGCTGCCCCGGCTGCGGCTGCAACAGCGGCGGCCAGGCCAGCGCTGCAGGCGGCGCTGCTGCCGGCGCCTCCACTGCAGCGGCTTTCACCAGCTGCAGCGCCGTCTTGGTGGCCGTAGCCGCCTGCGCGGCAGCTGCAGGGCCGCTGACAGACGCCGCAAGCACTGGCAATACCAATTTCTTTTCCTCCTTTCCACCGTCATCGTCAGACAAGTCCATATCAGACGAAGCGCCATCCCCAGCTGCCGCTGCTGCTGCCCCGACCCGCTGACAGGGAACCCGCGTAATCTCGTCCATGAGCTCTCCCAACAGCTCCTCGTACCCAGCATTCTGATTATCTCTCGCCGCCCGCAGCGCAATTGCCGCCGCCGCCGCCGCCCCTGCAGGAGCGTCGGTTAACCACACGGCGCTCAGCGCCACGTCCCCTGCGCCGCCTCCCCACGCATCAGGCTCCTTCCCGACGGTACTACCCCCTCCGCTGCCCCCGCCAGGCATACTAAAGTCGGTTTTGTCGGGGAGGCGGAGAAGTGCGCCGGTCCTAGCGACGAAACGACGCGCAGTGTCGACCAGAGCAACCGCTGGAAGGACTGCAGGGGTGGGTGGGCTGCCGCTGCGGTCCAGATTGCTGGAGATTTCGCTCAGAGCGGCGGCGGTGAGACCGGCAGCAGAGAAGCCTTGCTCCAGGGCTGCTGCTGTCAAGGAAACGCAAGAGAGGGGCACGGAGAGGGCCCAGCACAGCGCCACGGGGTCTTGGGCGAAGCCCAGGCGGTGGCCCACGGGCTGCAGACGCGAAAAAGAGGAAATAAGATGAAACAATTAAAGGGAAGAAACGATCTCGAAGGGCAGAAAGTAACGGAAGAAAAGCGCACCAACGGGAGGCGGCCGTAGGCTGCAGCAAAAGCGATGGACGACCACAGCACGCACAGCAGGTCAGGGTGGTCTTTGAGCGCCGCAGTCACTTGCGAAGGCTCGCTGGGAGCGGCAGAAGTGAGAGCTCCGGGTTTCGCCCCCTCCAGCCACTCTTTCACCCAAATCGGCTCCAAGATGTCGCCACCGCCACGTCGCTGCGCCACGAGCTCGATCGCACGCAGCGCAAGGTCCAGCGCTGCGCCAGCCACCGCGGTTCCGAGACTGCCGCTGCTGTTGGAGGAGAGGAGAGGGGCCACACCACTGGCGCTGCCCCTCCCACCTGCTCCTGCGCCACCCAAAGCATCATGCGCACCGACGTCGCGCGCCAAAGCAGCCGCCCCGCGCCGCAACTGCTCAGCAGCGGCCGCAGCGCCGCCATCTGCCGCCGCCGTCGCTCTTGCTGCTGCCACGAAGGTGTGGTACCCCGGCGCGGAGCGGGAGGCGGCATCCACCGCCGATCGCAGCGACACGGGCGTCGCGCTAGGCAGCCGGCAGTACAACTGCAGGTACAGCGACCATAATAATCTTGACCCTGGGGCAGCTCCGACACATAGACCCCGGCGGAGGCCCTGCACGGCCCCCAACGGACCCTGTCGGAGCGCGTCGGCGTCGAACGCGAGATTTACGGCCAGCAGTGGGTCTTTCGGGCTCAAACTGAGGCCGGCAGCTCGTTTTGAGTCCATCGGGGGGCACTCCAATCGCAGTTCGTGCCCTGGCAGCTCCAGCCGCACCCCTCCCAGCCGCACCTCCAGCTCATCGCGCTGTGGAAGAGCCGCAGCAGTGGAACAAAGCGCCATGGAGGTAAGGCGGCGCAGGGAGCGCGCCAAAACAGCCCGCTCCGCCGCAGGTTTTCCTCTGCCGCTTTTGAGGTTCCCCAGGAGGGCTCGCGACAGCGTGGGATCGTACAGAGGAATGCTCCCCCCCGTGGAACCCGCCCGTGGCGCGTCTGCAGACTGTGGGCGCGGTTGGCGGCCTTTTGGGTGCTGGAAAATGCAAAGTGGGTCAATGCAGCCACCGCTGCCGGAGAGGAAAGAGCCCAGGCAGACCGGCCACTGGGGGTCCAGATGCTGGGCAGCTGCTGCTCCCTCCTGGGTCAACCACGGGTCGAACTGCAGCTGGTGGTTGAGGGTCAGGTAGGGCGGAAGACAGGTGTAAGGTGGGTGTGGCGGAGAAGGGGGCTTCGGGGCAGCAACAGCAACAGCTGGTGGTTTTGGTGCTGCAGTTTGAGGGGGTGGATACGGGGGAGGGGGTGGCTTGAACGCCATGGGCTTGGAAGGAGCAACAGCAGAAGGAGGCAAAACGCCTGCCTTCGCCGCCGTTGCTGCTGCTGCCGGTGCTCTCGACGGAAGAGCAGCAGCTGCTGCTGCAGCTGGCTTTGGAACCGCAGCGACGATAGCCGCTTTCTTCTGCTCGGCAGCCAAAGGTCTCCGCTGCGCCGCCACCGCTGCCGCTGCCGCCGGCACTCTTGCCGCTTCCCCGACATCCCCACTCCTAGCTGCCGCAGCGTTCCCGCCGCCCGCATCCTTCACCTTCGCTGCCGTCAGCACCCACGACACCACCCACGTCCCGCGGTCCATCTCCAGCTGCAAGTGCCCCTCTTTCTGCATGAGCAGGCACAGCTGGTAGAAAGTAGCGCCCCACCGCCGCAGCGCCACACAACCCGCTGCCGACCCCATTTCGTCCTGCAGCATGGCCGCGGGGAAGGGCACCCCCGGATGGTGGTGAGCCAGCCGGTAGAGCCCCGCCAGGAAGCTCTCTCGCACATCAGCAGGCATCGGCAGCGCTTGCAGTTCACGCAATGAAAGCATGCGGTCGCTGCCATCGCTGTGTGACAGCTGGCGAGGCCCAGAGGAGCGGTCTCGCTCGCGGTCATGGTCGCCGCCCCTGCCTCTGTCACGCTCGCGCGCTCTCTCTCTTTCTCGGTCTCTCTCGCGTCCCCTCTCACGCTCTCTGCTGCGGGAGCGCGAGCGCGAGTGCGACCGCCTCCCTCGCGAACTGCGGTAGGAGGTGCTACGCAGCGGGCTGCGGCTGCGGCTGCTGCTGCGCCGGTGCGGCGCTGCCGCCGCTGAAAGCTTGTCCGCCTTGTCCTTGCTGCCCTCCTGCTTCTCCCTGAAAGACGCAGCCCTCGGTGCGCCAGCCACTGACCGTCCCTTCCCCCTCTCCTCCTCCCTGTCGCTTTCCCTGGCAGCGGCGGTGGTGAAAGGGCGAGACGTCACCACCGACCTGCGCTCCTCCTCCCGCTTAGAATCCGAAGTGAAAGGGCTGTTGCGCTCCTTCTCCCGGTCTTCCCAGGTCGGGAGCGCCGCAGCCTTGTCCCTCTTGTCGGCCTCGGATGCCTCAATGGCGGCGGTGGCGGCCGCAGGCTTCCCTTCCTCCTTTTGGGCAGCAGGCGCGGCATGCGCAGCATCAGAGGGCTTGACAAGCGGCTCTTTGGCCTTGGGAATCGGCTCACACAAGGGCGCTGCTGCAGCCTTGGGCGCTGAACTTTGCCTGGCTGCCGGCAATGCCGCCGGAGGCTGCTTCTGCTGCTCCTTCTTTTCGCCAACCGCCACTGATGATGCCTCTGCTTTGCGAGATGAAGGCAGCGCCACAGCAGCAGGAGCGGCAGAAGTGGACTTGGAAGGAACAGCCGCCCCAGTGGTTGGCGGCTTAGAGGGAGGGGGTGGCCGCGCAGGGAGAGGCTTACCAGAGAGTGAAGGGGGCACTTGAGGCTGCTTTGGCGCTGAAACAGCCACCGCAGCTGCTGTCGGCGGTGCCGCTGCCGCTCCTGCGGTTTGGCCCTTCAGCGCCGCCACGCGGGCCGCAATGCGCTCTCTGGCCGCGTTCGCCAGCGCTTCCAGCTGCAATTTGCGGGCTTGGGCCTGCTCCAGCGGCTTTTGCTCCGCCGAAACTGCCGGCCGCTGCTGCTGGCCGCTGCTGCCGCCTTTCGATGCCTCGGCAGGGGCTGCTGCTGCGGGGGGAGGCGGAGTGGGTGCTGGTGGTGCTGCAGCAGCTGACTTGTGGGCTGGAGGAGCGACAAGAGCAGCGCTGGCTGCCCATTTTTCAGCCAGAGGTGGCGCTGTAGGTGGAGACTTTGATGCCTCGATCTTTTCTCCCTGAAACCATAAAAAAAAATAAGCAAGGAAATGCCAACACGCTTATGTATAAGAACTGAAAAACTGAAGACAAATTAAGTAAAGCGGAGGAAGGAAAAATAAAACACCGGGAAGATTATTTCACCTGAGGGGCATTGTTGCTGGATGCTACAAGGGGAGGAGGCGTCACAGCGGGCTTGGCCGTTGCCCCCGACCCGCCACTGACTCCAGCCTTTCCTGCTGGGGCTTTCGCAGGCGGAGCCGCAGCTACTGCAGCCACTGTTGCAGCGGGGGCGGGAGCAGCCGGAGAAGCAGTAGAAGCCGGAATTTGCCGCTTGTTCTCGTCAGACGGCGCCTCGGAGCGCTCTTGGTGCTGTTGCGGCTGCGAGGGGGAGGGGTCAGGCCCAGGGACAGCCCCGCCAGCCTCCTTTCCCTCTGCTGACGGAGGGCGAATTGCCGGAGGAGAAATCAAAGGTGCCCTGATCAGCTGCTGCTGCTGTTTCTGGTCAATCAGAGGCGGCAGCGGCGGCGGCGGCGGTGGCAGCGGCGGCGGCGGCGGCGGGGGCTGTTGAGGTGGCGGCAGCGGCGGCGGCGGCGGTGGGGGCTGCTGAAGCGGCGGTGGCTTTACCTGCGCTCTAACAGAGGCGTCGCTCATCATCTGCTGCTTCAGCTGCTGCCGCCGCTGCTGCTCCAGCTGCTGTTTGCGCTGCTTCTTCCGCTGCTTCTTTGACAGCTGCCTTGGCGAAGTCACGCCCGCCGGCTGTGCTGCTGCTATAGGCGCGACAGGAGGGGCTTTCGCTGCTGCTGCCACTGCCGCCTGCGGCTTCAGCACCGTCACCTTTGCCGCGGCGGCCGTGGCTGCAGCAGGGGGGGCGATGGCCTGCCGCTTCGCTGGCGGAGGCGCCGCCACGGAAGGTCCCGCCGCTGCTGGTGCATTGTCAGCTGCTGTAGAGGGCACGGAAGCTGGCCGCTTCGTGGCGATATGAGCTGGCCGAACTGCCAGCAGTGGGGTTTTGTTTCCTCCCGCTGCCGCCGCTGTAATCGCCACTGGAGGAGCGGTGATCACGCGCTTGATGGGCGGCGCTGCAGGGGGAGGCGCTGCTGCAGCGACAGCTGCCGTTGGTTTTGAATTTGGTGCAGTGGTCGACGATGGCGCTGATATCGTTCTTTTCAGCTGCTGCTGAGCCTGCGGTGCTGCTGCCGTCGGCACGCGGGCTGGTGGCGCCCCGGAAGGAGCGGAACGGCCAGAATTGTTGTTATTGTTACCTCCGCCACTGGCGCCGCCGCTTTCCGCCTCCTTCTCTGAAATGCGGCGTTTGAGGGCTGCGAGCTTCTCCGCAAATGCCTTCTTGTCAATGGCGTGCTTGTCGTTATTGCGGCATGTGATCTCCGCTTGCAGCGTGCGGATGGCAGCGGTCAAGTCATCTGCACAAATTTAATGTGTGAATTCGAGTTAAAATTAGGTGGGAAGGGTGTTCGTGCGATTGGATGCTACCTTTAGACTTTGGAGGCACGCTCGGGGGGTCGTTGTCGTCAAAGTCAATATAAAATTCCGAGTTGACGTCCATTGAGTGTTTTTTACAGCACCCAAACCTCGCAGAACAAGGGTGCGTACCGCCTACAATAACGGCATTGTGATTCGTTTTACATGTAGCACTAAAAATGGGGCAATGGAGTAGCCGGCAGCACAAAGGCCGCAGCAAAAGTTTCTTCAATTATTTTCACGCTCTCGAGAGGCCGCCCTGCGATGAATTCTCACTCTCCGCTTTCAAATTCCCTTTACAATTCGGTGAAATTTTTTCTACGATGGACGCTGCCAAGGGGGCGTTCCAGGACGTCACGTATGTCCTCGGCAAGCTGACGAAGAGCACCGGTAAGTCGCTCTGCACCTATTATCCCGCGTGTTCAACTCATTGCTGCACCCCATGATCGATCACTTGCAATCCATGCGCTGGCCCAGCTGTTTGAAGGCCACTGATAAATTATTATCAGCTTAATTGATCATCCACACTTTTCTGCTCGCAGGCAAGGCAGCGTGGATTCTGGGTTCGGCCTTCATCGTCCTGGGTCTGCCTCTCATTCTGATCTTGGACAAAGACGCACAGGTGCGTTAACCCCTTATTTATTTTACCATCGACCGCGACGCCATCACATCCTCTCACTCACCTTTTTGTTCTTCCAAATCGCGCAGCTGACTGAGTTTGAATCGCAGCAAATGAACGCCCTGACTGGCTCCACCACTTCCACGCCCGCGGCCGGCTCCCAGTAATAAAACCCACCTTCAACCAATAAATAAATAATATAATATCAACACAATGAGCAGCACTCCTGCAGCTGCGCCGGTTCTGGCGCTCTACCGCGCCATTCTGCGCGTGCACAGGGCCAAGCTCCCGCCAATGGTACAAGAAATGGGAAATAAATATGTTAGAGAAGAGTTTGCGAGCCACCTCCGCGGCAACACCAACGACAGCCAATGGAAGATGTTTATGGGCGAGTGGCACAACTACAAAGACATGCTGAGCGCGCATCCCGCTGAGCGCGACGACGGGGAAGACAGCAGCGTGCTGGCCACGGGGGTAGACCGGGCAGGGGATCTTTCGGAGGAGGTTCTCAGCCAGCTGTCGCCCGACCAAATTGAGCGTCTGCAAAAGATGCGCCACGAAGCCGTCAAGTTCGGGCAGGCGCTGACGGAAGACAAGAAGGCGAAAACTACTTGAAATCGCGCTTTTTGTTTGTTCATTTTGGTGTATTTTCCCCGTTCCCTCGTCTTTCGTTTTCAGCTGCGGCATTTTTACGTAGATTAGTTTGTTTTTGTTTTTACATCTATCTGTGCAAGTAAAGCCTTTTCTTCAGAGTTTATCTCTTCAGCAAAAAGAGGTGAGAGGGAAAGAAGGGGTCGCTTTTGGACCGGTAAAAGATGGAAAGGAGCAGCAGAAAGGTGAATAATCATGTTTTTTTATTTTGATCCCAAATAGCGAATTTAACTAGCATGTAACTAATAGGCTAATTATAAAATATACACAAAAAACAATGTAAACGCCCGGGTTTACAGCAGAGGGCAGCGCGTCTTAAGCACCGTCGCCATGCGCTTAGCCAGCGTCAC
Source organism: Marvania coccoides (assembly GCA_963854735.1). Classification (NCBI taxonomy): domain Eukaryota; kingdom Viridiplantae; phylum Chlorophyta; class Trebouxiophyceae; order Chlorellales; family Chlorellaceae; genus Marvania; species Marvania coccoides. The sequence continues at coordinate 575,246 of OY978105.1, read as the reverse complement.
GCACACCATCACGCCCCCACCAGGCGCTGCTGACGCTGCCGGCACGATAAAGACGCAGTTGGGGACCTTGGGCTGGGGAGGCTGGTGCCACACAGGAGTTGAGCAGGAGCCCTCGCCAAACGCTACGTCTGAGAATCCAGCGCCCCACTCCCAGTTGGAAACCAGGACCGTCTGCAAATCAGAAAATGCGCATGAAGACGCGCGGAATAGATGTATTGAGATTTTCATCAAAAAAGAAAAGGAAAAAAGTGAGATTAGTTTAAAAACTTGCCCCGTCCCGTGGCAGGCAGTCGGTGGCTCTCTTGCTCACGCAGGGCATCGTTGCGCCGCGCTGCAGGTTGAGCTCCAACCAGCGCAGCTCGTTGGCCAGATCAGCGGCGTTTAGCGACTGAATGGCTGTTCGCACCTCCACAGCCAGCGCCCCTAAGCCTGCCGCTGCTGCATCGCTCCCACCAAAACCTACTGACCAGGCACAGTTGCCGAGCGTGTTTCCAGGCAACGAGGGTTTCAGCCGGCACCGCAGGTTCACCCACAGCCGCATGCGGGAGCGAGACTTTTCGGGCAGTGCTTGCGCGAGCACCTGCCGCAGCCGCGCAACGAGCGCATCGTTGGTGGAAATCCACGCAGGGGAAGGAGCATGCGCGTCTCGCTCCCTGGAAGCGGCCAGCGCGCGGGACGCCTCTGCCTTGAGCTGAGCCAAGCGGGCAGCAGGCACCTGCAGTTTCAAGAAAAAATAACGTCAATGTATAGCATGCTTAAAATGAATGCCTGTTTTCACATTTATTTGCTCTCAAATTTCAGATTGGAATAATAATAAAAAACAAGCTCACGTGGTAGGCCACCGTGGCGAGGCCGCCCCCAATGTGCCACACGGCGGCAGCCGCCTTGCTGGGGTAGAAACCCCAGGGGCGCGGCTCGAAGCGGAACGACGACCAGCCGGGTGGCAGCGCGGGGGCGGCATGCTTTGCCAGCGCTTCCGCAGCCAGAATCGGAGCAGCATCGATCTCAGACTCCAGACTTTCGAAGATGGAAGAAAGGCGGCGAGGCACGACCCCTGCACGCACTTTCAGGTGGCACGGGGTGCCGTTCAGGGCTTGCTTTTGGAAGGCGCGGACCTGCTCTTGGGCACAGGCGTTTCGGTACTCCGCGGCCCAGGTGGACAGAAAGACCCTGCAGGTGTGCTGGTCTGCCACAATATGGGGCACGACCACGGTCAGTACCGTGCCGCAGCCGCTCAGGAACGTGAGCTGCGCCCTGAGGAGCGGCTCCTCTTCCCGGTCGAGAAAGTCTACAGTTGACCCCGGGAGATTCGGGAAGAAAATGGAAAAATCTGGGAGGGTCACGACGCCTCCTGCAGAGTGCGTGTGTGCGGAGGGCAGCGGCGGGAGCAGGTCTAGGAGGGTAATTTCAGCGGAGGCGACGTCAAGCGATGCCCCAGCAGCGTTTAAACGCACCGCGACGTCGCCGTCGGAGTCGGTGCAAAGACGGCCGCCAAAGATGGGGAGTTTCTCCAGGGTGGTGGACAGAGAGGCTGCCATCAGGGAGGCATCGAGGCGCTGCGAAAAAACGAAAGACAGCCGGAGGAGCCTGCATTTTTAAATAATAATTAGTTCCCCCCCTGGTGAAGAATTGTTATTTATACTAATATAATGACGAATATTTAGGCAAAGCGCTGTTCTCACATGAGGGGCGATGTCACGTGATCGAGGACTCCAAGCTTGGCAACGCTCTCCCCGTCGGTAGTATGAGGAGCAGGGGCGTTGGCTGGTGGGTAGATGGTCTGGGTTTGCGCGCAACTCAAAGCTGGCTTGGCCGCGGGCCTCCAGGCTGAGCAGCATGGCCCCATGCTGCCCGAGCGTTGTTATCGTTTAAACCTGTAGCTGGCGCGCGGAGCGACTGCTGTTTATGCTTGGCAAGCAAATTTTATTACTTTTAGTTTTAAAACTGGACGAAAAGCACGTGAAAAATGACTAGTTTGGTGCCCCGACAGTCGGCGGCATGGGGACTACAAACAGCAGAAAAATATGAAAACAGCAGAATATGCTATTTTCTTGTGCAAACAATATTTCATAAATTTTCTGAACTCCTAAATAATTATATGCATTCACAAGTTTGCTTTGGGATTATTTTTGTGGGAAATTTAAAGCTGCGGCACATGAGAGACTCCGAAAGTAGAAAAGCACGATGAGGGTCCACCTGCGTGGTAATAATAATTGTTTACGTGTCGTGAAAACTGAATTGCTGACAGCGTACTCGTGCTGCATGGGCTTAGATTGTGCCGGGTGAACGTCACGCTCTTATATCCGGCCATGCTGGGCACCCACCTCGCCTTTGTGGCATCATGCATTCACGCGAGCACTTTCGGGGGTTGATCCAGACGGCGCAACTAATTCCGCAATTTGGCCCCTAAGGGTGTGGGAGAGGAGAGCAATACTTTCTTTCTTCCAACCAAGAATGTGGTATTTCGCGCAAAATCATCAGAATGCCACGGAATTTTTCACGGCCGTTTTGAGCTCGCATACTACCCGCATTCGCCTGGTTTCATATTAATTTGGCAAACGTCTCCCAAGCAGGCTCTCGAGTGATTAACCATGACTGCCAATCTGGCCCTCGTTTTCCTTGTGCTGCTTGCCCTCGCGCCCGCCATCCACGCCTTCGAGGAGGATAATGTCATCGAGGTGAGCTGAACTGATCGGTGGCAGCGCCGGCCTGCATATATGGCACGGCCGGTATATTTTTTTGGCTTTTTATGCGTTCCGCATAATAGTGTACATTTTTGTTTTTGTTTAGTTTTCTCTCGCTTGAATCCGAACCGCCATCACTGGTTCGCTTCCACAAGTACCCCCAGAACAAATTCGTCACGCGCTCAACTTTTCAATTTTTTGTACCATCAAAAAAAAAAAAAAAAAAAAAACAGATCGCCGAAGAGGGGCCCACCGGCCGCAAGTTGACGGCCGCATGCACCCTGTGGGGCGTCCGCTACACCCAGTGCAGGAAGATGTCGCACGGCACCGCCGGCTTCTCTCTCTCCGGCACTACCCTCTCCGTCGGTTTCTACGGCAACGGCGGCTGGGCCGGCTTCGCCGTCGGCAACCCCCACGCAGGCGCCAGCGTGGTGCTCACCAAGGGCACCAAGACCGCCAGGGTCACTATGAACAGCTTTCCTCCACTGGCAGTCTTCATCAGCCCGTCCAAGGTGAAGTTTGCCAGCGTGGTGTCCAAGAGGGCCGGTGCCCGCAAGGGCGCCACCTTCAAGATGCCCTTCAGGGGTTCCACCCTTAAGATCACCCTGGCCGCTGGCCCTGGGACCACTGTGCAGCTGCAGCACGCGTTATTTCCCGTGAGCTACACCCTCAAGAAGGCTGGCCTGACCATCAATCCCGTGGCTGCTTTCGGTTAAAGCGCTAAATTCTTCATCCAAATCCACATCTCGCATTTATATGTTTGCCTCACCCCACCCATTGAAATTTTTTCAGTTGCTCTCCTCTCCCTCCTGCCATTGTTCAATAAAGACAAACGACCGACTGTTTTGCAATTATTTTCGTTAATGAAACAAAAACATTCGAATTTCTTTGAGAAATTGATGGTTTTCCCCAAGGCACTGCTTTTCTTTTCATTTCCTGTTCATTCTCGCTGAAAGATTTTCCCCCCAATTATTTTCTTCTTTTGCCAACTACCGTCTTGCGAAACTTCTATTCTAGTTTATCTTGCAACTTCGGTTCGGTCTTTCTCGATCTCCTACTCTACTGTGGCGTCGTGAACGCGTCTTTATGCATGTGCCTGCAGTCTCGCTTTTGCGTATGCTAAATCTTAGGTATTAAATATATAGCTATACTAACGCCAGTAAAGGTACTGCAGAGACATACATATTGGGTTTGGTTGCAGCTGTGCAGCAATTGACTGGGTGTAACGGCAGGCGTCACCTGAACTCGCTTCATTAACTGAGGTCGCCGAACATTGTAGAAGACAAAATCATGCAGGCATCATCTGCGGAGAGAAGAAGGAAGTGATAATTATGATGCTAGAATGGAGATTTCATTTATTCTTTCTCCGGACTCCGCTCTTGGCGAGAGCTGCGCAGTGAGTTCACGGAGCGTTTTTTGTTAGATTAGCTGACAGACATTTCGCTGTTACATACATTCATAGCAATGTGCGATTAGGCTGATTAATTCGTCAAAATATTTGGCGAACGTATTGAAAACGAAACATGTTTTTTTCATTTCATGTTTTTGGACTAAACTGCCGATGACCTGAAAAAATAAATAAACCTGCAGCTCGTTATTATTCTATAGATACAGGCAATATCATCCCCCGGTTCTCGCCAGAAGTCAGCTGTTGGGCGCGTGCAAGCAGAACCACACTGTCCGTTTCAGGAAAGAAACGCACCTTGCTCCCCCCTTGAACGACGTCAATTTGCTGAAATTCACAGCTCCAGGTTTACAGGTTTCAACCTACCCGATAATTGTATTAGAAATTTCAGCCTCTCCCTTTGGTGAGGTCATCAATGGCCGCCACCACAGACGCCATGGCGCCCTTCATGCCATCCTTCCCGTACGCCCTTCCAGTGGCCTGAGAGCAGCGATTGGCACTGCCACCACCGCCTCCTTGCTTCTCTGCCGCCTCCTCTGCCGCTGCCTGCCTGGTCCACTCCCGCAGCTGCTCCTTGATGGCCGCAGCTTTCAGCGTGAAGTGCAGCTTGACCGCTGCCTCGAAGCCCCGAGGGGGCCGCCTAAAATAAACATCGAACAGAGAAGAAGAAAGACAAGCTAAGCAATGGCAAAGCCGGTTTCATTTTTTTCTTTTCATTCAGCGGACTTTAAACCCTGTAATGTACGTATGTATGTATATGAACAATATACACCGAGGATGGTGGTGGGTTCTTTCTATCGCACCTGAGAGCGGGCTCCATGCTGTACTTCACCGTGTTGAATCGCTGCTCACGGTTGTAGCGGGCGCTGCTCGCTTTTCCCCTGCAGGAAATCAAAATCAAAACTAACGCCATCAATCGACGCCGCTCCCCTATAAGAGATAAAAAAAAAAAAAAAGGTGGAAGGAAACTCACGCGGCGGTGTGCAGCTTTGCTTCATAGCCGGGTTCATTTCCGTAGGGGTTTTTCTCCCCCAGGATCATGGCTTGCAGCGAAACGAGGACCTGTAGCAGCGATGAGCTGGCTGGGTTCCAGGAGGGCCCTGACCAGGTGCCCAGCAGGCTGAGGCACACCTTACCTGCGTTTATAGTACATGGGCATGAGCTTAGAGCAATGTAGAATGAGAAACTGTCTTATCACAACGTAATTGGGGTTGAAACGCAAGCCAGAGGGGGATAGTTAAATACAGCTGGTAAGCGAGCTTTGAGCCTCTCACCCGAGTCGTATAAGTTTGGGCTTTACAAAGAAAAATGAGAGGGGATAAAGGGTGAGAAATGCGGGCAGAAAAGGACGAGCTTAATTCTCCTCGGAGTACGCTGGGCATATCAAGAGAAAAAAACGGAAAAATTAGAACGCTGTCACATTCGCTCTCTTTCGCTCACTTGAACCGCACTTTGCCGCCCCCCGTGGTCATGAACTGCACCGAGGGCGGCCTGTTTGGGTAGTCAGCAGGCAGCAGGATGTCGAAAACAAAGACCCCGGAAGCGTAGGGAGAATCTTCAGGTGGAAAGATCACAGCACGCAGCGCGTCCATGCGGTCGGAGTCCACCACCACCAGGATGGAGGAGTCCCAGTCCACGGGGAGCTGGCGCGACAGGGTGGAGACCTCCTTGCTGAGCCGCCGCAGCCTGGCAGCGGCATCGCCTCCATGAGAACAAAAGGAAAAAAATTAAGAAGAATTAGTAGAGGAGAACGCTGAATGAATGAGAGAGGGGGTTTGGATGGGAACACTCAGTGAAAAAAGGCGTGTGCTGAAGCTAGAATAAATGGCAAGGTAGATATTGCCACCGGCGGAGATTTCTCATCCAAGAAGATATTCGACACTGCAAGCTCCTGAAACGCTGATCTATCGCTTCGTCAGATACCAATCACCCACCCCTTGACAGCCCCCACACACAAACGGCGCAAAAGGATATGAAAAAAAAAGAAAATCTAATCCTCACCTTGCGGCCCCTGATTCAGCTGAGCACGGAAGTAGTAATCACCGCCTCCCACTAAATCCACCATTCTAAAGGCCAGCGGCTTCAGCGCGTCCGCATACCGCTGACGCTGCGCTGCGCTGGGCACAGCGCCGCCCCCTTCCCCTCCTTCCTCCTCCTGCTGCTGCCGCTGCTGGCGGGCAGTCTGCGGCGGGTCTGCCAGCGCCTGCCAGGCCGTCACCGCCTCGTTCACCGCCGCGCAGGTCTCTTGCACCAGCAGCACTGTTCCCACGGTGTCCACGTCGTCCTCTGAGCCCTCGGTGGTGAGCTGTTGGGCGGTGCGGAGGAACAGCGTGCACTGCACTTCAAATGCCTGCGGGAAGAGGGGTGGAGGGGATATAGGGTGAAATAATAACAACGGATAACAAAACAACGCGAAATTGAAAATGTGTAAATTACAGTTAATAGGAATTTGAAAAGAGTTTGCTGATAAAGAGTCGGATAGTTCTTCGTGTGTGACCTCTCCCGCACCTGCAGAGCCTTCCACAAGCTGCGCTCCAGCGCCGCCTCAGGACACTCCTCCTCTTCCTCCTTGTCTTCCTCCTCCGCCTCCTCAGAATTGTTCTTTTCCTCCGCTGCGGCTTTTGAACGCTTCCTCTCCAGCTCCACAGCTTCCTCTTCCTGCCTCGCCCTCTTTTTCTTGCTTCTCCCCACTGCCGCACCGCCACTGCCCTCTCTCCCTGCCGCCGGCGCAGCCGCAGCATCGGTAGGGTTGGGTTTCGCCACAAAACTTGCTAGCACGTCCCCGTCTGCCGGACGCAGCAGCAGCGGCACCAGCTCCGCCCGTCCAGCCAGCTGTCCCACCAGCTGCAGCGCCTCCGAGTACACCTCCCGCCGGCTGACGACGTCCATTAGCGAATCGTTCGACAGCAGCGTGCGCAGGCACGCTGCCAGGGGGCTGCCGCTCAAAACGCAAAGCACGCTCAGCGGCAACCAACCCACTCGCAAATGCGCCCCACCTGCTGGTGTTCCTCCGGCAGCAGAACCTCCGCCGTTCGGCCCGTTCGACGACTGCATGAATGCCAGCGCAGAGCGCAGCCGAGCGAGCGTTGCTGTGGTGGCAGCGTCGTCGCTGCGCTGCCGCTGCGCCGCCGCCACCTCCGACTGCTGCCTGACCTGGGCATCGTCGCGGTTGCCACCACCGTAACCCACCCCAGCTGGCCCGGCGCTCTGCTGCCACCTCCCATGCCCCTTTCCGCATCCTTTTCCTTTTCCCTGGTTCCGGGTGTTGTTAGCGATTGCTGAGCCCCGCTCCCCCGCTCCAGAGCCAGCGGTGGTCGACACCACTGCGGCATGGAGCTCTGCGATCGCGGAGGCAAGCTCCACGCACTGCGAGCCCTCCAACGAGCTGCTGCTGCTGCCGCTCGCCGCGTTGCAAGAAAGATTGTAGAAGTGGCGATCGACCTTGGCTGCGAGTTTGTGGCCGACCAGCGCCTCCAGGTCGCGGTGGGTGAGATCATTGGCGCAGGTTGGGGCGTTGGGGCATGAAAAGTGGCGGAGCGCGGCAGCAAGGGAAGTTGGAGCTGCCTTGCAGGCTGCTAGGGCCGCAGCGCTGGCATCTTTGAACGGCACGCAGCAGCCGCAGTCCAGGGTGTAGGTGTCTGTTTCTGAAAACATCGGCGGCGGGGGCAGGCGAGGCGCGCGCTGCCGCGGAGGGGCTGCAGCAGCGGGAACAGCGGCGGTAGAAGCTGCTCCGAGCCTGGGGGTGTCGCATGCTTCGCAGGCAATGACGCCGTTGTCGTTGACGAAGGTGCACGCCTCACATGCCCAGAACGAGCGGCCGTTGGAGGATGGGCCCGCTGCTGCTGCTGCTTGACGCTCTGAAGCAGCGTCTGCAAGGGGGGGGGGGGGCGTTGGGGGGAGATGGCTTCTCCTCGCCACATACGTCGCACACGAGGTAGTTTGGGGGGTTGTTGAACGTACAGGTGCGGCAGCTCCACCCCCCTGCGCCTGATCCGGAGGGTTTTTCGTTGTCGTGATCCTCGTCCAAGATGATTATTATTTCGCTCATTTTTTGTAACGTTTTCCAGACAATGACAGCGTCGCCTCGTTTGCGAGGGATTGGTACATATTAAAAATGGCAAACAGAAGATCGGCAGCATTTGATGCTACAACAGAGCGCTTCACTTGGGTTTTGGGTCTAAGCCCAAAATTCAAAAAAAAAATCTGGGGAGTGCCACTCCGAGTGGCCAAGTGCTGAAATAAAATGAGCATAAAGGTGAAGCCATTTCTGAGCAGAGCAAATCTGTTTCCAGCACACGTGCGCACCTCGAAGCCTGCTGTTTGGGGGCGTTTATGACGTATACTGCCAATGAAGTGAAGGATGATGGCGGTGCGCAGAGAGACACGCGCATTCAACGAGCAAAAGAACCCAGAGTGCGTGCATGGGGGCGCCAAATCAAATAACGAAGCAGCCAGCCATCCAGCCAGGTGGCGTGAGACTGCGTGAATGGTATACCTAAAAGCAGCGCTAGCGGGCTCGTGACCTCATCAACCCTCCCCCCATGGAAGCAGGTTTATTGGGGGTGACTCGCGCTCACAGTTGAGCTCTTAAACACGCAGCACTCACCCCGCATCGTTTGAGTGGCTGGAGCTGGAGAGAAGAACCCCATGGCTGATTCCACGGGGATGGCGTTCCGATGCCGCTGCTGCCCCAGGAAAATGTCCGTTCCCGCACCACCACCCGCAGACCGTGCCGTTGCGTTTATTTTGCCCCTGCGCGCTGCTGGAAAATTAAGAATGTGATTTCTCAGCGTACGACGGGGGGCCAAGATCGCTCGACCCCGAGAAATCGTTCCATCTAGTTTGATATAAGCGTGTCCCTTCTATCTCTCATCCTTACCTTTGTGAACTTGGCATTTTCGAGGTCCCCAATCAATTCCCCAAATCGCTATCATGCAGACCAGCTTTGCCCGTGCCTCCGTGCGCCCCGCGGTGAGTTCTTAATCAATGCACCTCTCACCCAGAGTAGACACACGCCAATCGCGTGGTTCGCCACCTCTGCGGCTCTTTTCGCATGTCCACATCCACCCCCTTTGGCACCGCGTCTGCGAGACGCGCAGAGCTGGCCAGTCCACCCTGATTTTTTTGCATATCTTAATGATTTCCCCTCATTCCCTTCCTTTGCAGCGCTCCGGTGTTGTGACCCGCGCTTCCGTGGAGTTGTGAGTGATGTCTCTGCGCGCCTGCCCTGAACTCAGCTCAATTTTTCGTTTCCACACTTCCCATCCCATACCTCGATCTTATCCCACAAAATCTCACCCCCTCCCCCCCCCATTCCCCCCCCCCCATCCCCCCCCCCCCCCATTCCCCCCTGCAGCTATGGCCCCGACCGCGCCAAGTTCCTGGGCCCCTTTACCGACGGCAACGTGCCCTCGTACCTGAAGGGCGAGTACCCCGGAGACTATGGCTGGGACACCGCCGGCCTGTCCGCTGACCCCGAGACCTTCGCCCGCTACCGCGAGATCGAGGTGATCCACGCCCGCTGGGCCATGCTCGGCGCCCTGGGCTGCATCACCCCCGAGCTGCTCCAGAACAACGGCGTTGCCTCCTTCGGCGATGCCGCCACCTGGTTCAAGGCCGGTGCCGCCATCTTCTCCGACGACGGCCTGAACTACCTGGGCAACCCCTCCCTCATCCACGCCCAGTCCATCGTGGCCACCGTCGCTGTGCAGGTCATCCTCATGGGACAGGCCGAGGCCTTCCGCGCCGGAGGCGGCGAGGGTGCCGGAGACTGGGCCGAGGGCCTGGACTCCCTGTACCCCGGAGGACCCTTCGACCCCCTGGGCCTGGCTGACGACCCCGACGCGCTCTCCGAGCTCAAGGTCAAGGAGCTGAAGAACGGCCGCCTCGCCATGTTCTCCATGTTCGGATTCTTCGTGCAGGCCATTGTCACCGGCAAGGGCCCCCTCGAGAACCTGTCGGACCACCTGGCCGACCCCAACGTGGCCAACGGATTCGCTTCCGCCACCAAGTTCGTGCCCGGCAACTAAGCAGTGCACCTCCAACTTTGGCGTTCAAGCATCCGTATCTGCGACCTGCTAGCTCTTGATTTGATCACTCTTCATTCCCCCTTTCATTTTATGTGCTAGCTTCCCTCCTGTGTCTTTGATCCTGTGTCCCAGTTCTGTTTTAAAAAATTAATAAAAAAACTGTGCAGCGTAGTTGCAGCTGTGCACTACCTACTCTATCTCCCCCGCTGTAACACACAATGCACAACACACACACAGGTTTTAGCAACAGCAAATTGAGGAAGTGGGCAGACCGGCTGTTGAAGGGGAATGCTCACAGATAATGACTGCAGTATTTATCTAAAGAGGAATCTTCATTGATTTGCTTATGATACTCTTCGAAGGAGCCACAATTGTTCGAACCCCACCACCCATTTCAGACGCCGCAACTCGTGGGTTCCCAAAGCTTTTGCCGCGGGTGCTCAACGGGTATTGTTAAAAAGGAATGAAGAAATACTGAGCTTGCAATGTAGAAGCAAATCCCTCAGGGTTCTCCCATGTGGGATAATGCATTCCATCGTGCCAGAGCTGCTCGGTAATACAATACAATGTAGCAACGGCTTGGCAGTGGGCACGCCCCTGTATTGAAGCACCCTGATTATCTCCTCTCTCTCTACTGGCGACAGCAATCAAGATGGTTTCATTCATAAATGCATCGAAGAGGCCGCTCTCCACTCGTCAGCAACAACAGAAAGCGGTGCATCCTTCACGCATCGCCAGCACCCACACAGCGCTGTGGAAACTATCTTGGGGTTTCTTGTATTTTCGACTGCCAAGATGAAAGGGCAACTGGCGAGGATGCTGTGCGTCCGGATGATGTGCGTCCAGAAATGCCACATCAGCGCCTTCGATGACCTGGACAGACAACAGGAGAAAACCTGCAGGCAGGAGCCATACTTAATCCATTGGATTATTCGTTTACACGCATACACAGCACGCTTGGATGTTTTTCTAGTTCATTTTCCACCAAGATTAAAACTTCTTCAAATCAAATCGCAAACAAATGTCTCGCAAAGTGGCGGTTTTCTGCTCCCCCGAGCGCTACGTGCAGGGTCCTGGGGCCACAGCGGACCTGGGTGCCCACCTCGCCAGCGTGGGGCTGGAGGGGCCCGCCCTGATTGTTGCCGATAGCATTGCTCACGAGATTTTAGCAGACGTTTGGAAGACCTCCCTGGGCGCCACCAACTTTGAGTACGGGGTGTTTGACTTTGGTGGGGAGTGCACGGAGGAGGAGATAGAAGCCGTGATGCAAACGGCCACCCGCCGAAAGTGCAAGGTAATAAATAATAAAATAAGAAGTATACGAAAAGGGCATACGAAAAAAAATAATACCTTTTCAGGTTAAAAAACAGTTTTTAAAACTGCTCTACTTGAAAATTATGCCGTAATATAGGTGATCATTGGGGTGGGAGGCGGCAAGGCCATTGACACAGCTCGGGCAGCTGCCGACTCTCTCAAACTCCACGTCGTGTCCTGCCCCACCGTGGCCTCCACCGACGCCCCCTGCTCCGCCCTCAGCGTCGTCTATAAAGCCGACGGCAGCTTCAGCAAGTGAGGGGGGAGGGAATATTTTCTGCATTTCGCTTTTTGTTCTTTCCTTCTACCAACAGAAAAGAAAAGACGTGGCTGGTTGGAAAGAGAATGCATATGCCCGATAAGCACCGAGGACTATTAAGCTCAGTCTTATAGAATGAGAATGAACTCTTCCGCGATTTTTGCAACTCTGCACTCATGCCAAAACCGTATGCCTCACGCCCCCATACATGTCGTTTAAGGTACCTCTTCTTCCCACGACACCCGAGCCTCGTTCTGGTGGACACTGAAGTTATTGCCAAGGCGCCCCGGCGGATGCTGGTGGGAGGACTAGGGGATGCGCTGGCTACCTGGTTTGAGGCGCGCACCGTGAAGGAGGCGTGCAAGTGCAACCAGCTGGGCGGGCTGCCCACCGTCGCGGGCACAGCGCTTTCCAAACTTTGCTACGACATTCTCATCGAGGTTTGTTGATATTGTTTTACTAGTATTTTGAGGGGGAACAGTGGGAAATGGGTCCTAAAATTAAACGCGATGTTGATCATTCTTGCAGGATGGGCCAGCTGCCTGCCAGGCCGTCGACTGCCAGGCCTGCACCCCAGCGCTGGAACGCATCGTTGAAGGTGCTAAATTTGCGTTTTCTTCTGTTTCTTTAGGGGGTTTTGCCCCTAAAATCCAGCAAATGTTTTTTGCAATGCAGCCAACACGCTCCTGAGCGGCCTGGGCTTTGAGAATGGGGGGCTGGCGGTTGCCCACGCTGTGCACAACGGCCTCACCGTGGTACCGGCCTGCCACGCCTACACCCATGGCGAAAAGGTGGCTTTTGGACTAGGTAATTATCTGCCGTCTTAAGAAGAAAGAAACAATGTATTTTTAAGAATAATCTTTTTCCTCTCCTTTCCAGCCACCCAGCTGGTGCTGGAGGGGCGCCCCCAGCGGGAGATCGACACCGTGATGACATTTTGCGACAAGTTGGGGTTGCCCATCACGCTGACGGAGGTGGGGGTGGATGGTGAAGACATGGAAGCCATCAAGGCCGTGGCTGAGCGAACCATTGCCCCAGGGGAAACCAGCCACAACGAGCCTTTTGAAGTGTGTTTATTGCCTTCAAAATTTTAAGATGGCCTAAATTTGATTTAAACAGAGCGGTTATTTTTATTTTCAGGTAACTGCGGTCGCTGTGGCAGACGCCATGCGCACTGCGCACTGGGCTGGAGTGCGCTTCAAGGAAAGAAACAGTTAGGATGCAAAATCCGGGTTTGGAGGTTCTGGGGGCTGCTATAATGAGGTGTTTTTATGCTAGGGACCGGTAGGACAGCTACAATACAATGCGAGGGTTTGGGGACCCAATTTGAGCCATTCCATGTGCGGCGGCAGCTCCCTGGCCTAATTGTTAGGACCAAGCCTGCCTCTCTGCTGTGTGGCCTTTTTGTCGTCTCTGTGCAGAGTCTAAACAGTCAAATTTGTTTGTTTTTGCATGTCGAGTTCGTTTTTTTCTTTTATCGTTTGCCAACCGTCAATTTTCTCAGCTGCTTGTTTTCAAAGAACCCGGTTAAACATGTTTTGTCTGTAAATAAATCTGAAAGTCGCCGTGCCTTCTGGCCCTGTATTATTTTTTTATTGTCTTTTACTTTCACAGCATCTTCAGCGCCTCCAAGCAGTGCACCGGGTTAAACTGTCTCCCTGGAACAGCCAGCGGCGCTCCCGCTTCCAAGGGCCTTCCGTTGTGCCACCCCCAGTCACCTCCAGACCCCACCCGCGCTATATTAAATTGTGACATTTTTATTATTTTGTTTTATCAATCTTTTCAATTTAATTTGAAAGGCTCGATCTTTGCCATACGGCTTTTTACTCACCTTGCTGGATGCGCTGGGCGTGTTCAGCGGCAGCAGCCACCCGCTGGCTCAGCGCGCTCTCGGGGCTCTGCTGCATCACAGCGGCGCTGGCTACGATGACTGGGAATTGGATGCAGGCCACCGAGCAGGGGAGTGCGTTCTCAAATGCAGCGGCCGTTATAGTGGGGTCGATGGCGGTTTGGTGGGCTGCAAGGCCTGCGAACAGCGCGCAAGCTGCCAGGTGCAGAATTTCACCTACGAAATTATGAAATGATTTATCATGAAATTTAAAAGAACTTTCAGCAACGAAAAAGTGGTGCAGAGTGCAGTTGTAAAATTATTTTCTTGCCCGATGGCTCGTGGAACAAAATGTTCTCCAAAGGGCTCCAGCACTGTTTCAGCGCCTCCAAAGACGCTTCGCAGCACAGTCCGCAGAGCTTGAGCGCCACAAGCTTGCGGGGCTGCCCCGCTGCCTGAGAGAGGCAGAGGGCTAGGGAGGCAGCGAGGTTGGTGCTCGCTGCAGCCAGAGACCTGCAGCCGCGCTCCGTTGCCTCCTCAAACATCCAGAGAAGAATTTCGGTGGCGCGGCAGCAGGCGGACGCGGTCTGCTGGGCGGTCAGCTCCAAGCGAATGAACTCAACGGCAAAAATTAAAAGCCCTGGGCAAGAGATCAGGGGTCCTCGCAGCGGTGACAAGAAAGCCGTTGGGTTGACAATGGTGAGATCCATGCTGCATTGAAAAACAAAGAGGATGGTCAGGGCTAACAATATATCGAAAATTTTGAAAAGTTTTGCAGCACCTTTTGCGCAGTAATTTCCCGGCCACCTCGGTGAGCTGGTCCATCGGGAGCTCTGCTATATTGGGAAATGCGCCTTGGAATATCGCAGCCACAACTGCGGGGTCGCTATTCTCTGAAATAGCTTCATGCCAGCGATTTTTTATTTCAGGAGGCAGCCGTCCCTTTGCCTTCACCACCGCCGCAGCTGCCAGCCAAAATGCTCCTTTATTTAGATAATTCATTTTAAACTATGGAAAATAGAATAAAGAGCAGACGGAGTTGACAAAATTACATTGAATTTGAAAACATAGAGTTTGATGAATTGGGAAAAAAACATCATCCTAACCACACTCCGTAGCGCGATAAACACTCTTGGTTCTGCTCTTAACGCGCGTGGCCAAGGGTAGCGCTACCATTTCAAGAGAGGATGGCCGGCTAGCGGAGAAGAAGGGGGGGGTTCTTGGCAGGCTTGCTTATTTTATTGTGGAATCCGAATTTAATGGAATACACATATGATACATGGGGGCCTAAGGGAGCCAAACAAGAGCGGCATGGAGCTGGGTTCGCCATGTGATACGCCGCGCTCCCGCCTTGCTCCCGCTCCGAAATTTTCTTACTTTCGCGGGTGGTCATTAATTATGCTGGAGGAGACGCAATTAATATTTTAATTTGTTCTGCATTCTTTGCGTTATTGTTATTTCTGCGCCTTTGGTGGATTGGGCTCGAAGAAAACGTCACGCATGAAGAACGGTTCTTCATGCGAAACTATTATTGATATGTTCAATTATGTGGCTGCATCTGGATTTAATTGTACTGGCGGGCTTCTCGCTGCCTCTCCAGTGACTCTCTCATTTTCCCGATTCATCTCGGTCAAACGGTCAACCGTTTCTTTTCACTCTTTGCCAAGCTGGCAGCCACAGCTTGACGTCCGATTTCAGAGCCGTATTCAGCAATTTGGCTACTGCTTAGTAATCATCCTGGCATAATATATTTCATAGAGCGCTCGATCAGTGCATCAGGTGAGAATTTATGAAATCATCATATTATTCGACAAGGGCATTTGTTTTTGCTTCTCTAGGGAGCCAACTGTCCATTTTTCTTTCAATTAAATATGGGCTTGCCATGTAGAAGATGTTTTCATGATTGGACGCCTCCTTGTCGCGTTGTTCGGCGAACCCTAATTTTTGTTGATCGGCGAAATTGCGAGGTGCAAATTACCCAGTCTGGCCTTCAGTGCTACGTTTCCACGGTCTCAGTTTATCGGTTATAATCTAGTTGGCGCGGACCAATCGTTAATTTGCTCCAATCATTGAGTTGATGTGCCTACCAGTGCGCCATAATTCCGCCCCGTTGCAGGACGATGACGGACCCAATTCTCGCCTTCGAAGTGGACTTCGACAAGGCTCCTTGGGAGCAGAAGGTCCCCTGCCACAACCGTTGGCACCCAGGTAGACTATTTAATTCATTTTTTAGGATTTCATCATAGCCCAAACAGCTGTGGGGAAAACATTCTTACCCTGGCCCAAAATATGTTGATTGGACGCAGAGATTCCCCCGGCAGCCAAACTTGAGACTGGGGAGCAGTTCAAAGTCCACTGCATGGAGTGGACGGGTGGCCAGGCAAGCTATACATATTTTCATTGAGAATTGCGAACAATTAAAGTTGTATATAAGCTATTAGATGAGCAAAACAAATCACTCTCCGTTTCCTTCATCCTCTACACCACAGATTGTTAACAACGACTCGGCGGAGGACATGTTGAATGTTGACCTGTCGGCGCCTCATTTCCTCTCCGGACCTTTTTTTTTTAGCGACAAGGACGGCGTGCCTGCCCATCCCGGAGACCTGCTGGTGGTTGACATCCTCGACATTGGAACCGTTCCGGGTAGGTTGGGTTGTGGGGAGAGTAAACTCTCCTTCTAATTCAAATAACATCTCGCTTGAGGCGAAATCATTGACAGCCTAAGCCGCGTATTTTGCATAATGGTGCACCTGTACTAATGCATGCGGCGTGTGCATTTCTGCTGTAAATTTCGCCTCAAATTACGTGTTTTTGGTTCATTTTGGCGACCCTGTTGCTGCCTGTTCGCAGCCACCTCGCTCTGACACCCATTCCTGCATTTTTTTTCAGGCCAAAACTGGGGATTTACGGGTATATTTGACCGAGAGAACGGCGGTGGCTTCCTGACCGACCACTTCCCGAACGCCTGCAAGGCCATTTGGGACTTCGAGGGCATCTGGGCCACCTCCCGCCACATCCCCGGCGTCCGCTTCCCAGGTGAGAGCGCCAGTACTGCTATACTCACTTAACTGCAGCAGCCTTGGAACTGCCCCGCTAGATTCCCCGATAGCTAGAGAACGGTGAAATTTGTGTATACGTAAAAATTTAAGCCGAGCAGTGACCCTTCATTATCTGCTTTCATGCAGGACTGATCCACCCTGGGCTCATCGGCACCGCGCCCTCCCAGGAGTTGCTGGACATGTGGAATACGCGCGAGTCTGCGCTGCAGGAGGAGGGTCACCCGCTGATGAAGCACCTCCACGCTCGCCCGCTGGCCTGCCTGCCCAATCCCACCAACTGCCTGCTGGGGGGCATGTCCAAGGACGACCCCAAGTTCGCGACGTACGCGGCGGAGGCTGCACGCACCATCCCTGGCCGAGAGAACGGCGGAAACTGCGACGTCAAAAACTTAACGCAAGTATATGGAAAAAGTATTTTTTGTTTTGTTTAAATCTCGTTTCCCCCTAGTGCTACTACTATCTGAGCTTTCAACTATCGATATATAACTAAAAACCAGTTATACGCAAATTCATTCACGCCTTCCACTCATTCCATCCATCCCAATTCAATAACTGATATTGGCAAGTGTGTTCTTCTCTTATTTATTATTGCAGCCGCGGCTCCAAGGTGTACTTCCCGGTGTTTGTCGAGGGCGCAAACCTCTCCGTGGGCGACCTGCACTTTTCTCAGGGCGATGGCGAGATTTCCTTCTGCGGCGCCATCGAAATGGCGGGCTTCATCACCATGAAGGCCGAGATTATGCGAGGCGGCATGAAGCACTTGACCCCGGTGGGCCCCTCCCCCCTCAACGTCAACCCCATCTTCGAGATCTCCCCGCTGGACGGCTCCCGCTGGTACTCCGAGTGGCTGGTGTTCGAGGGGCTTAGCATCGACGAGGACGGCAAGCAGCACTTTTTGGATGCGTCCATCGCCTACAAGCGCGCCTCCCTGAACGCCATCAACTACATCTCCTCCCACACGGGGCTGACCAAGGAGCAGGTCTACATGCTGCTGTCCTGCTGCCCCTGGTGAGTGTTGATAACTATAGGTTTTGCGCTGGGCATCAGGGCATGGGGTGGCAGCGGAGCAAATGATAGTCTGTTGGTACAAGAAAAGGGCAATATGTGACAGCTGGAGTTTTATAATTTTCTTTCCCTTTCATTTCTCACCGAATTTCCCTATAATAAAATTTCTTTCCTTGCAGCGAGGGCCGCGTTTCCGGTATCGTCGACGTGCCAAAGTAAGAGTCTGTTATTTTTTCTTCTCCCTCCTCTTCAACCCAGCATTTTCTAATCCTGCCTTGCCACCACCCCCCCCCCCCCCCCCCTCTGCAGCGCCTGCTGCACCATCGCAGTGCCCCTGGGCATCTTCGACGTTGACATCAGGCCTAAGGCAGAGGACGTCCTCACTGGCCCCCGCGTCGTTGACCGTGGGCAGGTACCCATGATGCCGTACGCCGGCAGCCTGCCCACTAGGTCCGGCTGCGGCTGTGGCGGCGACAAGCCGTAAGGCAGACGCCTAGTCAGCTGGCCTAGGCGCTAAATTATTGAAAATGAAGGGGATTGTGGTGAATGTTTAAATTAAAAATTAGTATGCGCCTGTGTGTGCTTGTTTCTGTTTTTTTCCCCATCGGTTGGGTGGTCCTTATCCGAGATCTTCCTCCCTCCCATATCCCTCCTCTCCGATGCAAACTCTTTATTTATTTTTCAAAAAAAACGTTCTCTTCACGCTGCCCAGACCGCAGCTCCTTCTACTTTCTAGTAATGCGAAATTCAAAAATCTCTGTGTATTGCGTTTCTTCCCCACTTTAATCAAATTTTTCATCAACCACCTTGGTTTCCTGGAGCAGCCCGCCTTCAGCTCTTTCTATTGATATTCACTCGCGTCCTTAATGATTCATTATTTTTACAGTTAGACGATTCGGACCAGTGTTGTAAATACGTTCCATATACAGTGAGGAGAAGAAAGAATTAGGGGCGGCCAGTAAAAAAACAATGTGCAGTGCAAAGCATGAAGCTGCAAGGAGCAAGAGGAAAAAATGATAAGAATACAGTACAAAAGAATGGTGTGGTGTTCGCTCGCTCGTCAATCAGAAAAGAATTGCAGCAATCAAACATGCTCTCAACAATCGAACTCGGTAAAATTAATGAAACACGCTCGAATCATTCATAATACTCGAAGAGAAAACAAAGAAAAAAGAAAGCAGTACTGTTTGGGGGCGCCACGACAGCAGGGTCTCTCATCACCCCCTTTAAGGATAAAAATTCGAATGCAAAAGGACAAAAATCAGCAGGAGGGCACTCATTCGTTGTTTCCAAGAAATGCAATTTGTGGCTTTCACGCCTACTGGCGCAACCTCTGCAGGTGCAGATCCACGTTTCCGCCAAAGCTGGGCGCCAGGATGTCAAACAGCCCGTCAGGGTTGTCGGTATGCACCCAGTGGCCGCTGTTATGCAGCTCGTGGACGGGATGGCCAAGCGCCCGAATCCTCTCCTCGTCGCAGCCCCCCCACCGGAACGTCGACCGCTCCGCCTTCACAAACGCTAGCTGCACCCCCTCCGCTGGCGCCGCCAGCAGCGGCCACAGGTCCGTGTCCTCGTAAGAGCGATACATCTGAGCGATGCCGTCCAAGTCAAACGACCACGTGAAGCCCAGCTCCCGGTGGGCGGGGCTCACGGGCGTCAGGTTGGTGGCCGCCCAGCCCGCCACCGGCGCGGAGAAGCCTGCAGCCTCCAGCCGGGTGGTTAAATCGGCTCGAGAAGTGATTGGCAGCGGGATGCGCTGAAGGGTGGTAATGAGGTCTGCGGGGCGGTCTGCAGCCCCCATTTCACCTGAGCGGACCTGCCCCGGGAGTGAGTCCAGCGCCCACACCCGCACGGGGCGCGGGAGGCGCCGCACTGACTTCCCGAACTGATGTGCCATGCTCATAACGACCTTCCCGCCGAACGAGTGGCCTATGAGGATCTCCGGGAAGAGCTTGAGGGCGGACAGCAGGCGCAGCACGTCCCCGGCCGCTGCGTCCACGGAGTGCGGCTCAGGGAGGGCGGGAGTGAGGGGGGCGGAATCGCCATGGCACCGCAGGTCCACTAAAACGACCTGCCACGAGGGAAAACCCTCCACTAAGCGGCGTGCAAAAGACTGCATGTTGCGGCGGGACCCGAGGATGCCGTGCACGAGCACTGCAGTGGGGGGAGGCCGCGATTCTACAGAGGCGTTGGTGGAGTAGCGGACCAGCGCTCCTTTGACGATCTCGTGGGCTAGCAGGGGCTTTGGCTCCTGCGGAAGGTAAGCGGGGGTCCGCGCGGGCACCGGGGAGGTGCGGGAGGGCGCGGCGGCGGCGCGATCGAGCTGGGAGATGTTGAGCACCGGGGCGGTGGCGGTGCGCAGCTGAGCCTGAGAGTAATGGAGGGTGGAGAGGGTTAGAGGAGTGTTTGCAGGGCTGGTTGAGGTGTAAATGGTGGATGTAGAGAGTAGACAGCGAAGGTGAAGGCGCACCTGCGGCAATGCAGCTCTTTGGCGCAATGCGTCGATCTTCATGGGGCAAAGGGAGTTCAGCTGGCGGGGGAGGGCGCTTACAGCGGCGAAACCCCCTTGTAACATGCTACTACTGCGATTCATGGCCCCAGAAGTCAGCAAGGACACGAATTTTCGGCGTCAAACTGGCAGATTTATTAAAGATTGGTTTGTTCAAAGTGCATGCTACTGAACGAGTTTGGGGTCGGTCCGTCGCTGCCAGAAACAAACAATGGGATATAATTACAGGTTTTGCATCGTGCAGGCTGCCATTACCCGTTTTCCTGACACCCGCCCTCGGGGGTGGGGAGGCTGATTCAGCCGACCAAAACAAAAAAATGGCAGCAGGAATTTTGACGTACGCCAAACAAATATATACGATTGCAGAGATACCCAATGGATTTGCATGGCACCAGACCACCAGGCGAAATACTATACTATCATTTTCGGGGGGGCAGCGCGGTGTTCTTGTCTTGAACATGCAGCAGTTTCCCGTCCGCCGCCGCTATTTCAGATTTTTCACTTTACATTTCTTATTGGCCAGCTAAATGCCAAGTACAACACCGTCGATTTCTAATGTTATGCACAGCAGCACGAACAACTAGCCAATCTCACTTGAGAACCTCCGCCACAGCCCCCAACCACCGGGCAACCGCCACAGCCCCAGGGTCAGCCACCCCCTTCACAGCAGCCTCAGGCACGTACACAGACCTCCCCGCGTGAGCAACCATCTCTTTGGTGGCCTCAGCGCCCGCTGCCGCCGCTGCCGCCGCAGCCGCAGCGTCGCTGCCAGCCTGCAGCGCCTCGGCCGCAGGGAACAGCGCATCCAGCATGGTGCGATCCCCTGCAGAGGCGCCGCCGTACTTGCTGACCGCCGCCGCCCCCGCCGCCAGCGCGCCGCCGTACGAAAGCTGCTTCTGCCCCCGGAGCTCCGAGGCGGCGGCGGTGAAGAAAATCTTGAAAATGGCGCCGGAGGAGCCCCCAATGTTTGTGCCCACATTGTTGGCGATGACGAAGGCCACGGCGGCCGGACTTTCCAGCGGAAAAGAAGGCAGCGCAGCACGCACAGCGGCAGCACCCCTCGCCAGCGTGGAACCGCAGTCCCCGTCGCCTACCTTCGCATCCAACGCGTCCAACTCCGCTTGCGCGGCCTCCAGTGCACGGCACGCCGCCTCAATGCATTGCCCAGCTTTCGCCGCCGCAGCTGCATCAAGCTTTGGCTCCCCGCCCTCCACTGCTGCAAAACTCTGGGCAGTTCCAGTGGCGGGGCCGCTTGGGATGGGGGCGGGGACTTTATCAGCAACGTACACGCCCCCGTGGCGCGTCCAGGCGGGCGCGGAGGTCGGCGCATCCAACGCCGCCGTCAGCTCCTCCTCTCCAGCGCCCCCCAGCTTCATGAGCGACACGCTCAGCCCTTTCATGTCCAATGAGGTCACCAGCGGCCCCACAAACACCCGCTCTAGCGCCGCGCCGAGCCCCTGAGTCACAGCACGCACAGCAGCGCGCGTTGCCACTGATATTTCGAGCACCGTCGACCCACCGAGGTTGTTCACAAGGAGGGCCACGCGCTCGCCTGGATCGACCCGCAGGAAGGGCGTGATGGGGCTGGAGGGGGAGGAGGAGGTCGTCCGCCCCCCCACGCGGTCCACCAAGTCCGCTACGATGCCGTCAATGGGACGCAGCGCCTCGCGGCTTGCGCCAGGCTCGCCGTGCAGTCCCATCCCCATTTCCATCTCATTTTCGCCTGAAGAACAAATTTAAAAAATATAGATGAATGTAAGAAAGAGTACGAGTTGAAGAAGCAAGTTGAGAAGGCTGAAAGTTGTTCGAAACGTTGTTCGAAACTAACACACGGGAGTGAAATCAATTTTAAAAAAGAGAGGGTACTACTCACCCAGCCTGCTGGAATGCTCGTTTTTGTGGCCAGGGAGGTTGGCCGTGGTCAGCGCGCACGCCATTGTGCCCACGGACGCCACAGCTTTCTCAGCCAGCGCCCGAGTCTCTTCCAGGCTCTTCCCCGCCGCCGCTGCAGCGCCCGCCACTTTCAGGACAAGCACGCAGCCCCCTATGCCGCGCCGGCCCACCACGGGCTTGTCTGGCAGGGCGCAGTCGTCAGCTATCACCACTATGTCAACAGTGAGACCTTCGGCTTTTGCTCGCTCTGCCGCCGCTCCAAACGTGAGGCGGTCGCCGGTGTAGTTGTTGAACACCAGCAGGCAGCCCGCTTTGCCGGTGACCTGGCGGATGGCGGCCAGCACCGCGTCCTCTGGCGGTGCGGCGAAGACGTCTCCAGCTATTGCCGCAGCCAAGAGGCCGTCGCCGACGTACCCTCCCGCGAAGGGCTCGTGCCCTGAGCCGCCGCCGGAGATAACCGCGACGGTTTTGTCGCCATCGTGGTTTAGGTTGTACACCACTTTGCATGAGGGAAAGCCATCTAATCGATTGAGGTGAGGCACGGAAGCGACCAGGCCCTCAATAGCCTCCGGGACCACATCCTCGGGGCGGTTAATGAAGGACTTCATTCCGACACGCGATAATTGGTGTTCCGAGGTGCGAGAACGTGTGAGATTTTGCTTGTATGACCTCGATTGATATATTTTTTTTCTGCCGCGGAGGGGGCCGAGTTTATGAAGAGCACACGTTAAATTTGATTTCAAGAATAAATTTAATTTGAGTTCTGCACTTCGAATAATGCTGCAAACCTGTACCTCAAGAATCCCCCTTTTGGCAGAGCTGGACCCAGGAGGATGAGCTGGCGCCCATGATGGGCATTTTTTAGCATTGCAGCGGATGCGACACTGATGTTGGGCATATGCTCACTTTTTTTTTCTCTTTCGGAATTTCCATGGAATAAAGCCCATAAATGAAAGAGAGCAACCAATACAGTCCGCTCCAACAGGCCTGAGGGCGCCCCCAGGTTGGTTATTATTTGCCAGGCTACCGCAGCCAGCATACGAATCGTTATGTATCCCCACCGTTAATTTAAAGTCCACTGCGACGATATCTTTGTGCTGAGACCTTGGGGGAGAAAGGTAACTAGAGGTTTGGAGGTTTGGAGGTTTTACATATGGTTGTAACGTCTACTACCAAGGTTGGTGCAAGCCGACGTGCCACTCACCCCGCCACAGTAAGGCGGAGTACCCCCTTCCATCCGTGGGATCAACCTCAGGTACTGGGGGCGTACGGATACAGCATTACGCCGATACCGCACCGTCGCCCACAATGTAAGACTCTGGCCCCTGTCTTTCTGAGTCCCCCACCGGCGCGACCGACATGAATAAAAGAAAGAGGAAAAAAAAAATTGGGGAAAGCAGGACTCTCCGGACGGCAAACGGCCCGTCCGGTTTGGGGTTCGCGCTTGGGCAATGCTGGCCCGCCCAGCACCCCTCCCATCTACAGCGGTCACTCAACCCCTGGCTTAAGGGTTTATGGTGTACTACCCGGTGTGCTCACTGGAAATGTGGCACCCGCCATTTGTACCCGTCCGATAGAGACTACGATACCACGGGGAAGTGAAGCATCCGACGTCGCAGTGCAGTAAACAACCAAAAGAAAAGCAGGCGGTAGTCGGCGAAGGTGGCCACCGGCGGTGCTGCATACATTCAAAATGTAAAAGCTGTCGACAGATTCAGTTACATGGAATCGTCCCTCGGCTAATATCCTAGACTCTGCGCTTGAATAAAATGAATTAAAAAAACCCTCACTTCTTCCCAGAGAAAAATGCAGCATGCCAGGCCTGCACTCCTTCAGGCTCATTGGAGGCCCATGTAAAGGTGTATTTACATTCAAATGAACAATTCATTTATAAACTAGAGGCGCAATGAAGGAGCTGTTGGAAAATGATATTTTAGTGACCATTTTTGGCAACTTTCAGCGAGCTCTTGATGCTGCAATAATATACATAACATAACCACTCCATTAATTTTTATAAGCGGTTTTCCTGCTCTTACACTCACGGGGAGAGCGAGCCACCCAACAAATCCTAACCTATTTAATGACTGACAAAACTCCATAAACCGCCATTTCCGATTGTTTTTGCACACATTATATCAATATCGCAACGTTATTTGTCATACTGCATCGCCCGCTGTCCCCAAACCCCTCCCTGCGACGATATTTAGAGCAGCAAGATCACCATGCCAAACAGCCGTCAATCCAGTCTGGGCAGCGGCCACGCACACCACCAGGCCCCCCACCTCTCACAAGACCCCTCTCCTCCCGCGCTGAGCCCGCCGCATGCGCGGAACGCCGCTTCCGGGCCAACCAGCAGCCTTGCTTTATCAGCGTCTCCAGAGCCTCAAAACGGCAGTAGCTCTGCCGCTTTAGCCGCCATTCAGGGCGCCAACAGCCGAGAGGCGCTGCAACCCAGGCCTTCCGCGCGGCACGACATGGAGACCGCTGTTTCTGAGGACTTCAGCGACGGCGATTTTGAGAGTGGCAGCAGCGTAAGTGGAGATGATGATACCATCAGTGACGCCTCCAGCAGCTCAGGGGGCGAGACGGAGGTAGAGGCAAAGCCGCAGTCGCCGGAGACGAAGCGGCAAAGGAGGGGGAAGCCTCGGATTGCATCAACTGCCGGGCCAAAAAGTGAGCTCTTCTTTTTGTATTACGCTTTAATTTTTTGCAAGCATTGACTCCTTACCGAAATAAAAATTTACAGCGCAAATTGTTTTGTCAATTGTTATATTTTAATTACGTACTTGCCCCCATTTAATTGAATTTTATTTAACTTTTTCTACAGCTGCCTTCTGGTTCTTCTTGGACGAGTATCGCATGGGCAAGGCTGCGGCGGTGCTGCCCGACCAAGAGAAAGCAGTGGGATCCAGCCTGGAGGAGGCAGAAGAGGCTGGGCGGCGCGCGTGGGTGCAGCTGGCTGAGGAGCAGCGGGAACGCTACCAGCACATGAGCAGAGAGGCGCAGGTAGTTAACATTCTACCTAATAAATTTGCTCTATTTATTCGATGAACGTTTATTTTTAATTAGACACGTGTATTGATATGATGCACGTGCGTTATTAATTGTGTTCCGCAGGAGCGGCACGCAGCGGAGAGCGCGCGCATGCAGGAATCGCGGGAAAGAGCGAAGGGAGAGGACGGCTCGGGCGCTGAGGCAGAGTCTGACGCGCCGCCGCCCAAAGGAAGAGGGTGAGCGGCTCGTTTGCTGAGCATTTTGTTGTATATTTGCGGTGTCCAGATTAATTGCAAGAGAGGCGCTCTCTCGTCAATTCGGTTGACAGCAATACCCCAATACGACCCTCGAATGTATTGCTGCACTAATGAAATGACGCAAAACACCAATGTGTATTGATTTGCATGTATTGGCCTATAATAAGAATCGTGCTGCCGCCAACTTTCCTGCAGGCCTTTTCTCTACTACCTGGAGGACTTCAAGGAGGAGCGCAAGGCGAGAAATTCCATGAATGTATTGCCGTCATTTCATTTCTTCCCACTCGTTCTTTCTTTTTCTCCATCCCGCAGCGGCTCGACGAGCCCAAGCTGGCTGCTAGCAAGATCAGTAAGCTCGCTGCCCAGGTAAAGCTCAATCGAACCCCCATATGCCATATTATCTCCTTTGTAATTAATTCTAATAACTTCGTCTTGGTAATTCCTCCTGCAGAAGTGGAATGCTCTCCCCAAGGAGCAGCAGCAGCCCTACATCAACCTAAGCGAAGCCGGCAAGGCGGTGTACGCTGAGTGGAGGAGCAGAAACCCCCGCTCGGCCTCCCGACGCCAATCCTCAGACCTCAAATCTCCACCGACCGGCATTGCAGGAGCCAGAGTCACCCGCCGCGCTGCTGTGGCCTCCGCCGCCGCCACAGCTGCGGTGCTCGCTGCGGAAGACGCGCACATGGAAGAGCGCGCACCTGATGCGCCTGCTGTGCGTGATTTTCCCACGCTGCGCCCCATCAAGAATCAGCAGGTGCTGCTGGGGGAGGCTGCTGGCGGCGCGACGGGAGCGCAGGAAGAACGGCTGGAGGCGGTGCCCATGGACACACACGACAGCGTCGCTGCGGAGCTGCGAGAATTGCTGGATGAGTCGGGCTATGCATTAAGGCAGCTCTCGCCGCCGCCGCCGCCGCTGCCGCCCCCGTCGCAGCCGAAACCGCAGCCAGTCTTTTTTCATGTAGGACCCCAGATGCGCACGGTCGCCCCACATGCCGCGCAGCAGCCTCCCCCGCCCCTCTTCCAGCAGCAGAGCGCCGTATATTTCGATCTGAACGGCAACAGCGGACCTAATGCACAGCCTCAGCTGCAGCCGCCTAGCCTTCCGCTTGCTCCTCACGCGGGTGCTGTATCTGTTCCTTGGAGCGTGAGCCGCCCGCCGGTGGCCCCCCGTCCACCTCAGCATCCGCTGCCTGCTCAAAATTTTGCCTCCCGACAAATTTCTTTCTCGGCAGCCCAGGCCGCGGTAAACACGATGGCGGTGCTGCAAGGCGTAGTGCCCCTGCAGGCACAACCCAACATGGCTCAACCGCCGCCGCGGCGCGCGCAGGAGCTGCCAAGAGCCACCGAAGCTGCGGCTGCGGCCATGGCCGCTGTTGCAACTCTAGAAGGCGCGGGCATCATCATTCAGACCGCCAACTGCGACAGAAATGCGTCCAATTTGGTGGGGAACATACCTGCCGCGGTTCCCATGCATTTTCCAGCCTCCAGGGGCGGCGGCGGCATTCAAAACGGTGCGCCCGCTGCGGCAGAGGGGACTTTTGCAGCTGCAGCAGCCAGCGGGGGTGAGGAATCCATTTTTCAGCGCATTCAGTCGCAGCTGAGGCCCGACCTGGAGGCTCTGCAGGAGCTGGCAGCGGGCGCAGCGGCGCTGCTGCCGCCACGGTCGCCGATGCAGCCGCAAACCTTGAATGTCGGGGCGGTGCCTGGGGCACCAGTAGTCTCCGCGTCTGTGCACACCGGCTACCCTCTGCTGGGCATGCAACCAATGGCAGCGCAGCATGCGCAGCATGAACATCTCACGCTGCTGACAGTTAACCCACAACCGACTGTGGCAGCTGTTTGCACCATGCAGCAGCCTGCTGTGATGCCCATCACGATGCATAATGCTGTGCCTGCGAATGTGACCGCGCCTCTGCCCGCAATTCAAATTCTCCTGCCTCAAGGGACTGCTACAGTGGCTCCTGCAGCTCTTGCTCCTCCCCCACCTGCATCTACGGATGCCTTCACGAGCGCTGCGCCGCTGCCTCTGGCATTTCATCATGGCACAGTCCAAGCAGAGACCCCTCAGCGGGGGCAGACACAACAAAAGGAAATCCAGCAGCACCAGCAGCTGTCCCATCTCCCTTTAAACATTCCCATCAGCCAGCCGTTCTCCGCAGCTCCCGCCCTCACACTCAGCGCCACTTCTGCTGCAGCGCTCTCAGGAAGATTCGCTTCTGCAGAGCAAATGCAGCCGACTGCTGGCGTTGGCGGTGCTGCTGGTGGGGGCGACGGAAACGCGATGGACGGAATAGTTTTCGGGTCTTTTAACTCCTTGATGGGCCCATCGCTGCCACGCTCCTCTGATTTCTCTGTTCCTGCGCTGAGGGCGGCTCAGGCGGCGGCACCGCCCGCGGGTGATGCTACTCCTCTCGCCCAAAACGCGCCTCTGACGATGAACCGTGTCAACAATATCAGCGCTACCCACTCTGAGCAGACACGACGGTGACCGACGGCGGCGACTAGATTTTTTTATTTTTTAATTCCATTTCTTATTTTTCCTAGCATGCTAAACTCGTTTGCAGCACCTGACACGACTTAACTCTTTCGACGCATAGCAATACTTTCCGAATATACTGCTGTTTGTTTCCCTTGCTACTTTTTCTTTCTTTTTAAGGGAGCCAGGGATTTTCGCCGCCGCTCCCTTCCGGCTCATAATCTCTCCTCTGATTCAACCTTTCTAGAACTTTGGCACAATACTGTACTTTCAGCAATGCATTTCTTGGACTTGCGCGTAAATGTATATATTTCTCAAATTCAATAAAAAATGAATGATGATGCGCTATATCGCCTGCAAGCCTTGCCAAGCTCAAAACCATGTAAAAAAAGAAGGGAAACACTGTAAAAGCATAAAGAAGACAGAAATACAAAGCTACTGTGGATACAAGAATGCGCGGCAGCCCATTGCAGGGCTTCCATGCACGCCGCGGAAAATATAAGAAACGGAAAATAAGAATTCATTAACTCAGTCAGTAGTCGACTATTTCGTTTTATTTACTGCTCTCTGATATTCATTCGTTGCCACCGTCTCCAACCATCGCCAGTTGTCATTATTATTATTGTTTTGGTTGGTTTGTCAAGGCGATGTAGGCTGGTAGCTCTCCCCCACTGACAGCGCGATTGTGAAGCCGATGAGGAACCAGCAGGGGATGAGCATCGTCAGCGGCATCTGCCCTCGCCTGGGGCTGGCTATCCAGGACACGTACAGCCATACAAGCTGCAAAAGAAACCACAAAAAATTACCGTTGTCACAAAAAGAGGCTTGTTTCAGACGACTCCAAACAAAAATTATACCGAAATCACGCCGCACTCACCGGAAAAAATAGTGTAAATACGAGCTTCCAGTGCAAGCTCGCGTGCTCCAACTTGCAAAACCACCACACAGCCGCCAGCACCGCTGCCGCCGTAGCATGCACCACCGCCGCAGCGCTGTCCCTCCCCGTCTGCGATCGAAATTCGCCCCCTTCCGCGAACTGTGCCCGATCCCCGCCGTTTTCAGAGCGGCAGTAGGCTTCCTGCAGCTGCGCCAGGCGGGTGTTCAGCCCCGCAATTTCGTCACGCGTGGACCGCAATTTTCGCAGCGCTTTCTTGCGGTCGGAGTCTTTGGAGTCGAGCTCCTCCTGCAGCTCCCGGATGGCGCGGCGGTAGACGTCTTCTCGGGTGTGCATGTGGTGGTTTATAGCCGTCAATTCTCGCAGCTTTGAGGCCTCGATGTAGCCTGGCGGGGGAGGAGCGCCCAGGGAGCGCAGCGTGTTGAGCCCCAGGGATGCCAACCAAGCGCACCACTGCAGGCTGAGGTGCCAGGGGAAGGCAGCGGTGTGCAGCAGAGCGCCAAAGGTGGAGCTGAGGAGAGATGAGTGGTTGACAGTGAGGTCGCCAGAGCCCAAGGAGCTGGCCATTTTGAAAGGCGAAAAATTAAATGGCCTTGGCCTAGGGTAGGGGCCAGCAACGAGCTCAAAAAAATATTTAAACGAGATCAAATGAAAATAAAATTATTAGAGTGCCTTGGCAGGCATTTGCGCGCTGGTTTAGGGACACTCTGAACTCTTTGCCCATTAAATTGCTTAATTAGAGCCTCACACTGCATAGAGAACCCGCTAGGCCTGTGCCAGCGTGGCTCTTTCCTCGCCGAATAAGATAAAATTTTGTTATCTTTTTTGTTTTGGCTCTGATGAATTGATCACATTGTTAAGTTGCATCCAAAGATCGTCACAATGACAGTCATCGCCCACTGCAAGGTAATTTCCCAAATTTTCTGACAATTCAATTCGACGAGGGCGGCTGCACCCTGCCTCTCCCGTCTCCATTCCACCCCTTTCAGCTCACATTTTCCACATCAATCCCATCGACACCCCTCACACACCCCATCACTCACCCCTCCACTCCCCTCTCGATCCCCAATCCCACCTGCTCAGATGCCTTTCGTGGCCACCCGGCCCACCTCCCTGCCCGCCCTGCGCGGCAGCGCAATCTCCGCCCGTCGCACCGCCCGTATGCAGCCCCGCGCGGGCAACTTCGACCCCGACAACGCTTCGATCCTCGTCGCCGGCGGCGGTGGCGTTGCCCTGGACGTGACCCGGAAGCTCAAGGACATGGGCTCCTGGGTTTGGCAGCTGCAGCGCACGGACGTGCGGCGCAAGGAGATCGAGGGAATGATGGCCATCGTGGTAAACGGCGATGCCACCAACCCCGCTGACATAGAGAAGGCTTTCACCCAGATCGACGGTGTGGACGCCGTTGTGACCTCCGTGGGCGGCACCACCGCCGACCCCACCGCAGACTCCCTCGGCAACATCACCCTCATCGAGGCCGCAGCCCGCCACGGCGTCAAAAAATTCATTCTCATTACGTCCATCGGTGCCGGCGATTCCAAGGCCGCCACCCCGCCCAACGTGTACGAGGCGCTCAAGCCGGTGCTGGTGGAGAAGGAGAAGGCGGAGGCGCGGCTGCGGGAGCTGGGGGAGGCTTCAGGAATGGCGTGGGTCATCATTCGCCCCGGCGGCCTTAAAAACGAGGCCCCCACTGGGCGGGGGGTGCTGACCGAGAGCAGCGCGGTGTGCGGCGCGATCTCGCGCAGCGACGTGGCGGAGCTGGTGGTGCGGGCGCTGCGCAGCGGCAAGGCGGACAACAAGGTGCTGTCAGCAGTAGATGCCGATCAGTTGTTTGGGGCACCGGAATATGAGGTGTTTGAGCTTTGACGAGCGTCTTAACTTTTTTTTTATTTTGTGTATGCGACAGAAAGAGTGGGTAAAAAAAATTTGACTATTTGGAAGTATCTTTAGACAGAAGAATGGGACCAGGAGCGGAATAATATTCTGAGACGCAGTCGCTCTGGTACGAATGAGGTGGGGGGGAAGGGAACAATGTGGAAGGGAGATGAGTGGTGGGTGGGGGAGCTAGCATGGACCCCCCTGATATTCTTGAAATTGTCTGATTGCCTGCAGCGCAGCTGTTCTTGTTTCTGCGAGACGGTGGCATTAAATACATTTACCCCCAGACGCTTGGGGATGGCATAAAATGTTGGGACGGCGAATGGCGCGTTTTAAAACTCGAGAAGAAAGCGGTGGAAGAAGAAAAGAAAAAAAATAGAAATATACTAGCGCAACGAAAAAGCAATAATAAGTGAAATTATATGAAAAGCTGCGATTGAAAAACATTTCCTGCTCTCGATTCAATTCTATGCTTGGTTTTTTTTTCAACCTCACAGGCACGTATATGCCGCAAGTTTACGATTCGCCATGTTCACGGGTAATAATTTCTACGCCTCTTCCAACCGCCCAACGATCTCCCACAGCCTTTCTTTTTCTGCGGGCCCCACCATCATCAAGCTGCGTTGTTTTCCCTGCCCCTGCACGCCAGCAAATGTGTGGGTCGGCAAATTCGCCGCCCTCGCCGCCTGCAGAGTAAAATTCAAACGCCGGGATACATAATGTGATTGTTCAGAGAGGTGGATAAAGAAGGAAAGAAAAGGAGGGTGAACTGATGGAGGGGGGACAGTCAGGACGAGGTTTTAGAGGGAACGCCAAAATATATTTTAAATTTCTAGCTTTACCTGCTGCACAGCCACTAGAACGCCTTCGCTGGACGCCACCCGCACCTCCATGCGCGAGCCCCCTCCTTCCCACATCTTTAGCGCCGGGTCCCGGCGCTTGTACAGCTTCTTAAACAGCCCCAGCAGCGTTTTTGACGCCCTGATTACGAGGTCACCTGCCTGCAGCTCGTCTGAGCGAATCACAAAAGCCACGCGCCACTTGGAGAGCTCCGCCTGGTCGATATCGTCGTTGAAGTCCAGAGCATGGGCGTGCAGCTCGCCTGTGAGGCAATGAAAACAATGGAATTATGCTGGTGCGTGAGAAAAAAATATATCAACTGAAAGGAGGAAAGGGAGAGCATAGCTCGACGAGGGGGTTAATAGTGTGTAATAGTGTGAGATAGAGGGAAGTGAAAAACGCTTGGGGAAAGAGGAAAGAGAGGCACTTCGTGAAGAAAAATGGCCAGCGACGTGGGAACAGTAGAAAATTGGAAGACGGAGAGGGGCGTGGACGGGTTTCGAGGTGCGGTGAGGCTCACCGTTGGCCGGTTCTACAGGCTTGAGGCTCGTCAGCACAGAGCCCAGGCCCACGGAGGCTGCAATCTCTGAGAGTTTGGCCTTGGCACGGCGTAGCCGGTCTTTAGCTGCCCTCTGCGAGACAGCGACGCCCACTGCCGCTCCCAAGGCGACAGAGGCGGCAGCGACGATGATCAGCTCTCGTGTGGAGTGCTGGGACGCGGCCATCGCGGTGTTTATTCAGTGAATGACTAAATGAAAATATGGTTGGTAGTAGGGAAGAACGGAGCCTCGCCAGAAATAAGCGCGTTAACGATGGCTGGTGTGCATTACAATGAAATAAAAGCAAAGCGATAGGCGCAAAAGGTCGCCTTCGGATGGACTAACAAATTTAAAAAGAAAAACCACCTCGCTTCAGCAAATTTCTGGCATTATATTTGATTATTTTCCAACATTAATAAATATATTTAATCTGGGTTATGAAATTGAGCCAGCAACGGTCCGCATGCATATATAATTTCGTGATTTAATTGAAAAATAGAGTAAAAATATGGCTGGGAAGCTGTTCAGCGACTTTACCGAGCTTTCTCAGCCCACAAAAGATGTGTTGGCATCCTTGGGCTTCGAGCGAGCCACCCCGGTGCAGGAAGCCACCATCCCTGTGTTCTCAGGCAACAAAGATGTGGCAGTGGACGCCTGCACGGGATCTGGCAAGACCCTGGCCTTCGTCATCCCCATCATTGAGAAGCTGCGCAAGCTGGACCGCCCCCTGAAACGCCACCAGGTACATTTTTAACTGAAATATTCAGCCGCTGCCGCCCTTTTTTTTGAAGTCTAATTGTTCTGACTGTGTTTCAGGTTGGCGCGGTGGTAATCTCCCCCACTCGGGAGCTCTCTAAGCAGATCTACGACGTCGCCCAGCCCTTTGCAGACTCGCTGCCTTGGCTCACTTCGGCTCTCCTGGTGGGCGGAACGTGAGTTGCTTCGAAAATCTCAATTTATACGACTCTGCACTTCGCTTTCCCTCTCTGCATATTCCATTTATTGTTTTTCAATGACAGCACACATCGTCCTCACGAATAGAAGGCCCCTAACCACCTTTAGTCCAACCTATAAGACTAATTAGACGCTGATAAAAATATCTCCTTCCTCTTCTCGTATCACAGCGACCCTGCTGCCGACGTGGCCGCGCTGCGGGAGCGCGGCGCGCACCTCCTGGTAGGCACCCCCGGCCGCCTGGACGACGTGCTGCAGCGCTGCCCCTTCCTGGACCTTAAAACAGTCGAAGTTCTCGTTTTAGATGAAGCCGATAGGCTGCTAGACATGGGCTTCAAGGCCCAGGTCGACTCCCTCATGGCGCGGCTGCCGCGCCAGCGCCGCACGGGGCTGTTCAGCGCCACCCAAACCGAGGCGGTGGAGGCGCTGGCGCGAGCTGGGTTGAGAAATCCTCTTAGGGTGGCGGTGGCGGTGACCCTCCTAGAAGACCCCGCAGACGGCCGCAAGGGGGGGAAGAAGCGCAAGGCGGGGGAGGAGGGGGTTGCTGCGCGTGCTGTGCAGATCACGCCCAGCACGCTCAGCGTGCTGTACACTGTTGTCGACCCCGGTCAGAAAATCGAGCAGCTGGCAGCATTTTTGGCGGCGCACGCGCAGGAGAAAGTGATCGTGTACTTCCTTACGTGCGCCTGCGTGGACTACTATGCGCTGGTGCTGCCGAAGGTGGTTGGAAGGGGGGTGGCGCTGCGGGCGCTGCACGGGCGCATGAAGCAGGCGGCGCGGGAGGCGACGCTCGCCGGGTTTGCGGGCGCGGAGAGCGGGGTGTTGTTGGCCACTGACGTGGCGGCTAGGGGGCTGGACATTCCTGACGTGCACTGGGTAGTTCAGGCAGACCCCCCCCAAGACCCTTCCGCTTTTGTGCATCGCTGCGGGCGCACCGCGCGCATGGGGCGCTCCGGCTCCGCGCTGGTGTACCTCACGCCCACGGAGCTGTCGTACGTGGAGTTCCTGAAGCTGCGGAAAGTGCCGCTGGTGGAGGCGCCGCTGCTGGCATTGACGACAATGACGGCAACTACGAAAAAGAAAGAAAAGGTGCTGGAGGAGGGGGAGGAGGTAACGGCGCTGCTGCGGCGCGAGGCAGAGAGCGACCGGGAGGTGATGGAGGCGGGCACCCGGGCGTTTGTGAGCTACATTCGAGCCTACAAGGAGCACCACTGCAAATTTATTTTCCGGGTGGAGGATCTGGCGATGGGCCACCTGGCGGCGGCATTTTCGCTGCTGAGGCTGCCCAAGATGCAGGAGATTAAAAAGGCGGCGCGCGCGGCGAACGCAGGGGAGTTAGAGGGGTGGACCGAATCTTCCGTCGATTTTGACGCCATCAAGTTCAAAGACAAAGCGCGAGAAAAGCAACGGCAGGCGCTGCTGAAGACGCGTGCCGCCAAGACGGCTGAGGAGGAGGAGGAAGGCGCGGCTGCGAAGAGGGCAGCGCGGGAAAAGGGCGCCAGTGCCAGGGAGCAGCAGCAGCGGGAGCGGGATACCGCAGCGGGGCGGTTGACAGCGGCGAAACGGCGGCAGTTGGAGGCGCGACAGGAGCTGGTA
This sequence comes from Marvania coccoides, assembly GCA_963854735.1. Taxonomy (NCBI): domain Eukaryota; kingdom Viridiplantae; phylum Chlorophyta; class Trebouxiophyceae; order Chlorellales; family Chlorellaceae; genus Marvania; species Marvania coccoides. The sequence continues at coordinate 540,829 of OY978105.1, read as the reverse complement.
GAGCTGAACGACGAGTACGCGATGCTGAGGAAGCTCAAGAAGGGGAAAATCAGTGAAAGTGACTATGAGGCAGCGGCAGGGCTGACAGAGCCCCTTGCTGCCGCCAAGGGCGGCAGCGCGGCGGCGGCGAAGAACAAGGGGGGGCAGCTGCCTGTGGCGCCGAAGCGGAATAACTTGGTGAGCGAGGCGATTGCGAAGAAGGCCAAGAAGAAGTTGAGAAAGGAGCGGAAAAAAGTGGAGCGGCAGCAGCTGGCCCAGCAGGCAGAGAAAGGGCAAAGCGGCACATGCGTAGAGAAATAAATGTGAAGCATTCATTCATCAGCTCTGTAAATTGCACTATTGACGAGTAGATAATTTTATTAGTGGGAGCATGAGTACCAGTGCGATTGTGAGCGAGCGCCAGCAGCCGGTAGTTTCCATTTTGGGGTAACTTATTATTGAGGCTGGGTTTCCAAGGGTTGCTTAGTAGGCTTACTGACGTGGTGATATCGTCAGAGCCAGAAGAAAAAACAAGTGTCTCAGCTGCTGTTACACAATTGCAGTTGAAGGGTGGTTAGACGCGCAAATGCGCTATTCTGATGGTCTGGGTGCCGTTTAAAATAGTAAAATAGTTACATCATTTGAATTCGGCACTACAATTCGAATAATACGTTTTTCCTCTCTCGATACTTAGCGTCCGCGGACAGTCTGTCCGACAGAGTTCGGGCCCCTCCGGCATACGAGCGATCCCCCCCCTTCATTATTAGCCGCCGCCAGTTTATTCATTTTGATTTACATTAAACGAGTGACACAATCGAGGTTCTCTTTCTCACCCTCGCGTTGCAACTTCGCATCTCAACAACATCGAGCAAGTTACTTTGAACGCACAAACCACTGCAAAGATTGAAGCCATATCCGCGCATACCTGATAATTTTGAAAGCATGAGCTTGAGACCAAATTCTAGCGACGGCGGCATCGAAGAGGACACCAGGCATCTGCAGGTTGCCGGCCACGCTGGTTTCCTTGAAAAGGACGTCACCGTCACCGTAGAGTCGCACCGCATGCCTTGCCTGTCGGTATGCCTCTCACTGCAGTCCAGAGTGCTGTCTGCCATGTTCGAGAGCACCCCTAAGGAGACTTGGAGCGCAGGCGCCAGCTTTGCCTTTTCGGGGCATGCAGTTGAGGACGTCCGCCTGTTTCTCGCCATCCTCCACGGCTCTGGAGACGTAAAAAAGGCGCTGGATGTCTTGAAAGGCGACGGTAGGCTGGATAATGTCATTCGCATTGCCCACCGTCTTGACGCTCCTTCAGTTATTCAGGTCAGTTGATAATGAAGGCAATTGTGAACTCTTGTATATGGTAGAATATATATATATACAGTGTTTTATTAATTATAAAGTAAAGTTTCAATCGTTTGTTACCCTCAAAAAAAAATGCCTGCAGTCCTGCGAAAGCTACGTTGTGCTCAACCCGCTCACTGTCGACTGCCCCCTCCGCTGGCTGTCGCTGGCTGGGGGGGCAGGCATGGAGGACGTGCGCATGCAGTGCGCCGCTGATGCGCTCACCAAGATCCTGGATTCAATTCCTGAAGGCGTTTATCGCATCGCCTGCTTGTGGCCCAGAGAGGACTGGGAGGCGCTGTCGACCTCAGACACGTTAATGCTGCTACAGGGTGCGGTGCGGGGGTGTGGACACATGCGCTCTTCAGTGATTGCCGCGTACGCCAACGATTTGCGAGCGATCATGCAGAAGCTGGACGAAATTGCAGAGACGGCGGTTTCCACGGTGACGCCGCCGGAAGTTGTAGGGCAGATCAAGGCGCTTTCCGACAAAATAAAATGGAAATTTCATTACAACGGGCGGCTGATGTTTCTTCCTACGCGGCCGTTGAACCGAGATGACATAATGCGCTTTCTGTCGTGATTTTTTTTTACGTGGTCGGTACACCCCGAGGATCATTATGCTTGAGATTATAGTGCTCAGGGAGAGGATGCCAGCAATGCGAGCCTCTCACTACTCGCTGTTATGATTGTACATGGTTCTCAAACTCGTAGCAGACTGGCAAGCTAGTGAAAGCCGTGCGCGTAGGAATAATAATATTATTAATAATAACAATAATAATGTTGAGGCCTACGCAAATGCGCTTCTGTCAACGGAAGAAAATTATCAGGGTATATGAAGGCTGGGCCGCCTGATGATGCCTGGCCGAAGCCAACCAAGCTCAGGCTTGGTAGATGTTCTTCGTGTGCATATCTTCAAGATTTAGTCGCTGCCGCTTCGCGTCTCCCTTCCCTAACCCACATAAGAGCACATCATCGCTTCAGAGAGCATAGGAGCGCAAACAAATCATGAAGAGCGCAAAAAAATCATGAATGGGAATGGAGAGGCGGTAACAAATGGAAGAGTATGACCCAATATTCAGGAGATATGCGTCATCTGTGGCTCACATGATGACTGGCAGATTCTCAAGCGGTTATGGCCAATGGCAATAGTTGGATCTTTTCGACAGTTTTTAACTTCTTTTGTTATCGTCGTAATTTGCGATGTCTTAATTTTCAATCTTGAATTTGACCTACAAATGAAATGCGAATGAATGCTGTAGAACTGTTATGCAATAGCGGCGCAGCAAGAACGCACTGCAGCGCGGCAAGAAACGATTCTCCAGCAACCTGAAAAGCAGAGATAAAAATCGCATGCAAGCTATTAAATCACATGACCTGCCTCTGAACCAAGTGAACGCCAGCAGCCGCCGATTTAAAATTATCGAAGAATCAAGGTGAAGGAATGCATTCTTTCGATCCTTGCAGCCCCCTGACGGTGGCAATTTTACGAAGCCGTCAACTATTCCCCGACACCTGTGTCATTGGCACCGTAAGAGCCGTACTGGAAGCGTGGTGCCCCGACCCACCTCGCCCTCCCGCCAGCGAGTGAGTAAGCCAGCGGCATACGCTGGTGGCCTAGGGCAAACCGACTACTAATACTTCATGGTTGCATAACTTTGCATATGACGGCATGTGTGAATTTTTGGAGCGGAAAAATGTCACTTCGAAACAGGAAAACAAGAGACAAAGACCGAGGGCACAACGCCTAATATGAATTAAATAATAGTAGCTAGGACCAAATACGCATAAAAAAGCAGACCAATCGCCACGAAAACGCGGATTTCAACACCGACCCAAAAAGAAAGACGCACTTTAAAACGACAAAACCACGAAACCCAATCCGGACAACCACGCTCGCAGGTTTGGAGGTTTGGAGGTTTGGAGGTTTTTCATATGGTTGTAACGTCTACTACCAAGGTTGGTGCAAGCCGACGTGCCACTCACCCCGCCACAGTAAGGCGGGGTACCCCCTTCCACCCGTGGGATCAACCTCAGGTACTGGGGGCGTACGGATACAGCATACGCCGCAGTTGTACCTCCAAACTTTTAAAGAAATGCTGTAAACCAAGAACGCGGCTTTTGGCTTCTATCACGCTGGTTATTTAATTTGAAGTTGGCATCGCTTTAGTTTCGGGCTATTCAGATCGAGTTTTATTCCTCGCTACGTCGCCGTCGCCGGTAAATCATAGTCCAGCGAAATCTGCCTTGCTCAGCGAGGTGCTGCTCACAGAAGCACTGCATGATTTCTACTATACTGACAATAGCCGAAGAGAGCGCCTCACAGAAAACAGAGCAATATATCCAATTGGATATCCAATTGGAAAGGAGGAGCAACAAAAGCTTGCCTGTGTGTAGCCACGCGTTCATACATTAACATTTTAATTCGGAAACTTCGGCGTTCGTATTTCACGCCAAGATAAAAGACAAGGCCTCATGCATCCCTCGAATTTTTTCCCGATGATTACTTTGTACGTGGTGCTGCTCGCTTTCGCGGCGTGCAGAGGTGAGCGCGGCCCTGTGACAGCCACTTAATATCTCATTAAGTTAAATATACGCCCTCAAGGCTGACAAGGTTGCATTCGACCGAAATTCAGGTGCCGTTGCCGAAAAACTGGGTCTTCAGCAACAAGTGCTCGCTCTCCAAACTGGCCAAGGCCGAAGCCTCGTTTCAGACCCATCCGGTCTTCTGTACCCTCCCTTCGAGGATTCTGTTGCTTGGCTCCGCGATTATTATAAAACAGGCGCGAGGAACAGCGACGTTTCCCAGCCTCCAGCCACCGACAACGCGTCTACAGACGGCTATTGGGTCCCAAGTGGCAGCTCCCGAGCATCAGTTCAACCTCGACAGCCGCCTGTGCTCGTTTGCGGCAGACCAGCTGCTGCTGCTGGACAGCCACGCAGAAACCTCCTCATCGTCCCTGCTGGCGACTCCTGGCAGCCAGACAAGTGCGCTAAAATTAAAATTAAAATTAAAATTAAAACATTTCCGGATTGTCAGCTTTGCAAAGAAAAACCAGGAAAATCTAGTTTAATTTATTTTCCCGCTGGCTGCAGGTGGCTGAGTCGTCCTGAAGAGTCCACCTTTGACATCGTGGCCCTCTACCACGGAGACACTGGAAAATTTTCCTGCGTGCAGTGCATCGCCGTCATCCCAATCAAGGGCCCCAAGTGGCGGCTGTGAGTTTCCGAAAAGAAATATTCTGCATGTCACGCATTTTTTCTTTGGATGGCACCTTTGACCACTGTTTTTTCCTTCTCCCTGGTGCAGCTACTTTGATCTCGCGTCCTCGCCGCAGTGGGACGGCCTGTCTGAGCGCTACGACTTTGTGATGCTGCCAGACGATGACTTGGAAATGGCAAGAATCGAATGCTTTTACTGCAATTTTCGCTGCATTTCCTCTACATTTTGCCTCCAAAAATTACTATCTTATTTTATTTACACCCAGGTGCATATTTTATGACGTCATTTCACGTCCTATCAATATTATTAATTTTTCAGGACACCTGCGCCATCAACACTGTCTTCTCTCTCATGCGCGCCTACGACCTGCTGCTGGCCCAGCCCGCGGTGTGCGAGGCTCCTGGGTCCGCCACCTGGCGCCCGGAGCTGCATCAGCGCCCGCAATACATCTTGCGGTACAGCACCTTTGTCGAAGTTATGGCGCCCACCTTCCGCATGGACTTCTTCGACAAAGTCGTCAGAAGGACCTTCTCAAGGTGTGCATCGAATAATATCTCCCGGGGGGGTTGGGGGGGGGGGCGGGGGGGGGGGCACCCAACCGAAACCATCTCCAGCCGGAGGTGTCCGTCTTTCTCGATTAACCTTGCTTTGTATTGCCTTGTCAATTCATCAGGTATTGGACTTACGTGGGATGGGGATTGGATTCCATCTGGCCAGCGCTGCTGCACTACCCCCGAGACAGAATCGCTGTGGTGGACGCGGTCTGCATGACCCACGTGCCCTCAGCTGGCGGACTTGGCAGCGGCACCAAGCTGCACAGCGTGTACGCCCCTGGGCTTTCACCCTACACAGCCAAGCAGGAAGAGCTCATCGTGTTTTCAGCGTATAACTACTCGCAGTCGACCACTGATGCGTTGGGGGAGGAGTTTATGACCGTGCGCGTCATCGGCGGTGTTCCGAACGAAGGTCAGTAAGACCTACCCTTTTCTTTCTTCTCTTTATATGTAATGGATGGATGGATGGATGGATGGATGGATGGATGGATGGATGGATGGATGGATGGATGGATGGATGGATGGATGGATGGAAAATTGCGCTTGTTCTGACCATCTTTTCGTTTAGTCCTTCCTGCCAGCTGGATTTCATGAAAAGCAGCACTTTGAGGACATATTTTATATTTCTGATACAAATCTCATTTGTTTCTTTGTTTTTGTTGCTGCAGAAGTGCTCAAGGCGATGGCGGCAACGACCGGCGGCGGCCGGCCCGAGAGCTCACTCACCACCGCAGAAGAAAAAAGAAATAAAAAAGGCGTTCAAAACGGCGATGCAGGTGACAGCAACACCGCCATTTTGGTGCTCCAGGAAGAGTCGTCTTCGGCTGCCCCCGAGCCTCGCTGGGGCTTACTTTCTTTAGCGGGGCTGGTGGTGGGCGTGGCAGCTGTGGGGCAGCTGGGGTGGGCCAAACGAGGGCGCCGGTGGAGGGGCTCGGGAGGGAGCTGCTGTGGTCTGGCAAAGGCCTCCGTATCTCCACCAGGGGTGGCTAGAAAGACTGCTGGGCATGTGAACGTTTAAACCGCTTAGAAAAAATCTTTCTTGTGATTATTTGGCGAGGAGTAATGGTTTGTTTAGTTTTTAAATTTAATATAAACTAGTAGTTATGAAAAAATTACCGGTCTGCGAGTTTTCAATTCACAGTCTCCAAGAAGAAATGACACAGACGGCGTGGCGGGTGCCTTCAACTTTTTTCTGCTACAGCATCCATCTTAGTTACGTATCCGGGCTACAATTGTATGCCTGCAGGTCTTGCGGCCAAGCAGTGCGGTGGCAAATGCTTTTGTGCATGGCACTTTCTTCTTGTCCTAACCTCGGGAATTCACAATCTTGGCAAAGAACGAGAAGTGCAAAATATGCTCAAGCAAATCTTTAATTTTCCTCTAACGTATTCTCTAGAACATGCTGCTCGAATTCCCGGCTCCTAGGTTCGGGGGGAAATAATTAAAAAATAATTCATAAATCAATTCACAAAGCTAACAACACCTCAGCAAGGCGATGCCGGCGATCAAGATCATTGGAGTTGGTGGAATTGCAGCGTTCTTGGGCATGGTGCGTGTTTTTCCTTCCTCTGAGAACTTTGGAAGCTTAATCGCGCCCGCACCTTATAATAACCCCCAACCTTGATATTAAAAAATGATGTTTGCAGGCCGTGCTCCAAGTGCACAACGCTCACAAGCGGTCCATAACGCTGCTTCATCGCGCCTCTGCCACCGGGAACCAGCGTTTAGCCCGATTGATGCTTGCCGTCGGAAAGAGCATAGAAGTGAGAGACGCCGAGGGCCAAACGCCGCTGGGGGTCGCCGCAAAGGAGGGTCAGACGGGGATGGTGCGTCTCCTTTGCAGCGCAGGGGCGAACCTGGAAGCCCGAGACGTTCAGGGTAGAACGCCGCTCCTGGGAGCTGCAGGCAACGGCCACGATGCTGCGCTGGACGTGCTGCTGGGCGCAGGCGCGGACATGGAAGCTGCCGACGACCTGGGGCGCACCGCGCTGATCGTCGCCGCCGCCAACGGCTGCAAAGCGGCAGTTGCGAGTCTGCTGTTTGCTGGGGCGGGGCGAGAGGCGCAAAGCCTGCACGGCCTGACGCCGCTGGCCTCCGCGGCTTCTGGGGGCCACTCCGCGGTAGTAACCGCCCTGATTGATGCCAACGCATACCTCGAAGCGACAGACCAGCAGGGGCTGACTGCCATACTCATTGGCGCTTTAAACGGCCACACTGAGGTCGTGAAGGCGCTGCTCGACGCTGGGGCTGACGCAGGCGTGACGAGCCATGGGGGCCGCACCACGTTGCACTGCGCTGCGATGAGTGGCAAATCTGAGGTGGTCTGGCTGCTATCAAAAAAACTCGACATGGAAGCCAAGGACGCCAAAGGCAAAACCGCGCTGATCAAAGCCGCGGAGCTCGGCAACACGGCTGCCTGCAGAGTGTTGCTCGCCGCGGAGCCTCCAGCCGACGAGGAAGCGCGTGATTTTGAGGGCAAGACCGCTCTTCACAGGGCAGCCGAACGAGGCCACAGGGCGACTGTGGTTGCGCTGCTGGCTGGCGGGTGCTACGTGGATGCTAAAGACGCGTACAACCGCACCGCCCTGTCGTGGGCGGCCCTTAACGGCCACGCTGCAGTCATCGCTGCTTTAATTAATGCAGGCGCACAGAAAGATTCCCGCGACAGCTGGAACAAGAGCCCCCTCTTCTACGCTGCGTCCGAGGGTCACGTCGACGCGGCAGCGGTGCTAGTGGATGCGGGGGCGGATCGCCGGGGGGTGGCGTGGGCGTTTCCGGGCAAATAAAAAATGCCAATAATCATTAATACTACTTTCCTACTTTGACTGGCCTGGGAAGGTCTCGGTTTTTGGTCCCCCCCCCCCCCCCCCCCCCCCCTTATTTGAGCTGGGCTGGGCGTCAATTGAGCGTAATTGAATACTGCTTGAGTGTGAAATGCAATTATTTGATTTCTTTGAAATCATAGGTTCTATCCTTGCACATTTGAATTAACGGCATGCATATCAAGCATTTTAAGTACCTCACCGCATTTGTAAGGGTTCTAATACTATACCGCATATACCTTGATACTTTTCTTCCGTTCCGGAAGCGCATTTGCGTAGGCCTAAACGCTTATTTTTATATTTATTTTTATTCCTACGCCCACGGCTTTCACTACTAGTAGTGCCAGTCTGCTACGGGGCCTTATTTGCCTTTTTGTGTGGACTTTGTATTTCATGTAATGTATGTATTACCTGTTGCGTCTGCAGAGTTCGCGGGGAAAGATAGACGAGCGTGAGCAACTTGCCGTAGCTGCACAAATTTTGGCTCAAGAATGCATGCCCTTCCGGCATGCCTAGTATACCTAGGCGATGTCCTGGCGGGCTGTCATTAAAACAAAACTGCTGTGCAGCCTGCTGAGCCTGCTATCCCAATAGCTGAACTTTGTTTGGCTGTCACGCTGCTTCGCTCGTTCAGGAAAAAATCAGTATGCAAATGGCTGCTTCCCCAGAGCTGCAGACGCAGCTTGAGGAGCAATTAACGTGCCCAATCTGCTTTGACATCTTCATTCGCCCAACTACAACGAGCTGCGGTCACAACTTCTGCCGGGGATGCCTCAGGAAGACGTTCGCAGCCTACCCAACCAACAGATGTCCCGCTTGCCGTCAAGAAGTTCGCCGTTCCGGTGAGCGTTTGGCAAATCTTCGATGAATCAAGTGATTAACTTCCACCACGACCAGGCGTTTCTGATGATATTTCTTCCACTACGTTGCAGAGACGACTGCAATCAATACCACGCTGTGGGACATCGTCCAGCGGCTGTATCCAGCCCACTGTAACGCAGCTCCTGACTCGCCGCCTGTCTCTGCCCCTATGCGCGGCCCCCTGGACCACCCAACGAGGCTGCTCAGCCGTGTACATCGCACGATGATCGCAGCCTTGGGATCTGGAATCGTAGGAGAAGAAGAGGACGCAGACTACCCAAGGAGGCTGATCAGCCGTGCTCACATGATGGCCGAAGCCTTGAGTTCTGGAACAATAGCGCGAGATGAGGAAGCAGTCTCCCCAAGTAGACTGGTCAGCCGTGCTCACACGTTATCCGAAGCCTTGAGGTCTGCAATCGTAGCAGAAGAACGGGAGGCGCGGCCTGCCGCCTACCCAGCCAGCAGCCGCGTTGCGCAGCCCTTTGCCCCTCCCCGTCCAGCTACAGCGCGAGACCCCCCGCGAGAGCCCACAAGGCCCGCACAGACAGCGCAGCGGCGTCAGGCGCAGCGGACGGATTTGGCAGCTGCCGAGTCCATTACTACCGCTTTTGGGAACCTGGCGCTCTCACAAAGCCCAGAAAATTCGGTCCCTGGGCGGCGGCAGCAGCAGCAGCAGCAGCAGCAGCGCCCTATGCGGCAGCGGCAGTGGCCACAACGGCAGAGGCAGGAGCTGATTGGTGGAGAAACGCCGCCTTCCGACAGCTCCGACGGCAGCTCAGATGTGACAGATCTGACTGGAGACGAAGAGGAGGATGAAGAGGGAGCGAGAGGAGGCAGCAGCAGCAGGGCTGCACAGAGGGGAGACAGGGCGCTGCAGCCCAGGAGGCAGCCCTCTGTGGCACGAACGACGCGCGCAAGAGAACAGGAGGTGCCCCGAAAGGTCGTGCCTGGGCTGTTTTACTCCTCTGCGCCTTCCCGCCGCCAGCCCCCTGACAACTTATAAATAACCATAAGAATGAAGCAAGTGATACACTACACAACTACTTTAAGTTCTAATTGTTTACATTCATTTTTCCTTGATATCCATTACACACGCAAAGAGAGAGAGAGTATTTAAAAGCAGTAGAATATACTTCAGCGGAAAAATCAAGTTCAGTAGTACTCTCAAGGGGAAAACATGTCCTCCATGCTGCGTTCAACAAGCTGTTAACCATCCAAAAAGAAGAGTAGTAACACACACGTCCCGAAAGTCGCCTGCTTAAATAATATAAAAAGCAAGGCCCACTGAAAATCGACCGACGCAATGAAAAAAAAAAATACAAAAACATGCTTTCTTAGTAATTCTCCTACTTATCAGAAAACACAGCTCCTAATCGAAAATTACACACAGCAAGTAAATAAATGCCATTTTTGGTATCCAACTAACTAACGACAACCTGAAAGATCGCCGGTCGCAACAATTGTATCGATAGAGATCTAAAATAAAAACAATCTTCGCTCTATAACGGCACTTCTATTCATATCATATGAAAATGCCAACAAGCAGTATACTCTGCTGTTTTTACTCGTTATTTAATTAATTTAAGCCTTCACCGGTGGTCGGGGAGTTGGCGGCCCCTTCATCAACTCCCTTGCTTTCTTTGAGGTGGTTTGAAAGGCAAGGCCCTTCACCCCCTGCGGATCCTTAACGAACCCCAGCTTCTCATACAGCCCCACCACCCCTGGCTCGGCGTATAACGTAATAGTAGCAATGCCTGCAAAGTAAACGAAGAAAACGGCAAGGATAATCAAAGCATGTTTCAACCCCCAATTTCTACTAATATTTTGACGTAAATACAGAAAAATAACAGCTTGAAAACAAATTCATTACGCTAGCACTGAAACAAGCCAAACAGATGCGAAAAAGTGGTACAATTAATGAAACTTTCCTTGCTTCACAAGGTCCGCTGTCAATCGTTCCACCAGCCCCCTCCCCAGCCCGATTCGCTGCCACGCAGGGTGAACCGCCACATCCCAGATCGTGGCGCTCAACGCGCCGTCACTTGTGGCCCGCGCAAACCCCAGCAGCTGCCCTTCCTTTGCCATTCTGCTCTTTCGAGCGGCCCGGATCCAGATTGTAGAATACGTGTTTGAAAGCGCAGCAGCCAGCCGGATGGGGTCGCGGCGAGGGAAACCAACCCGCGAGAACAGGTCGTTCAGCTCCCCGCAGTCCAGTCCCTCGGTTCCCCACACGAATTCAACCCCGTCGGAGGTGAAAGCGGCGTCGGACTTTGAAATCGCGGGCGGGGGGAGGGAGGAGGGGGAGTTGGTGTCTGCCATGAGCTCAGGCTTGGCGGTGGAAATGCCCTCGCCCAGAAGGGCAGCTGTGGAAGAGAAAGGAGGAGAGTGAGCTGGTGGGCGCGAAAATCAAAAGGGAACATTGGTGAAAAAGGGTGGTTTTAGGTACCTGTGGCAAAGCCGCGATAGCTGAGCTTTGGTTTGACGTACGTGGGGGTATGCTGCTTGGCGAGGTCGGTGCGGAGGGATGGAGGGAAGCAGCTGAGGGAGCAAGTTGGGATGTTGGGAAGCCCTAGCCTGGCGTGCACTGCACTGCCGCCACGAGGCTGCCGCTGCGTGGCCATAAATGGCTGGATCCTGAGCTGCATGCTGCTGGCTTGGAGCATTGAGCGACACTCCATTTTTTTCCTCCAAGTAAATTTATTCTGAGAAAACCTCCGAAAATTTTGGCGGATTTCAAGCCACGCCGCGAATTGACGGGCAACGCTTGCCGCTGTGTACAATGTACTAGAAATTATATCGTTTCCTGGAGCAGAGCACACGTTTAAATATATCTCTGGTGTTGGGCAGCCCAGAACTTCAACCGGCTCCGTGCGAGATAGTTTTAATTAATTAATTTATAAAACACACGTTCAATAATGTAGCAGGTCTGGCACACCGCAATGCCGCACTTTGCACACCTTTGAATTCACAATTTAAAAAATCTCATGAACCTCACAATTAGCCGGCCCTCGCTACCACCCATCACCCTATTTAGACTCCTCAGCGTCTCATATGCCCCTCATCCACGCACAAGAACGCACCGGGCGCGCTCCAGCTCCGTGCCATGGCGGAATCCTATTCGCCCGCCGCCCTCTCCAAAAGAGCAGCAGCCTGCCCCCGCAGCGCCGGCCTCGCCGCAACCCACCGCCAAAGACTTGAAAGGCTACACCGTCGTGATGATGGCCAATGAGAAGCAAAGTAGCGAGAAAGGAGGAGAAACTGTGTTGGGCGTGGTGAAAGAGGCAAGTTTTTAATGAATATATATGCGTTGTTTTAACCCAAAATTTCACGTAAAATGTTATTATTGAAGGCAATTAAATGTCCCAATATCGCTTCAATAACGATGGAAATTACGTTTATAGGTGTTGACCTCTTCCTACACGAGAGCGCCCCACGGTTTGCTGAAAGTCGTGGCAGCCGAGCTCGTGCTGCCCCCTCGCCGCGGCAGCAGCAGCACCACCCCACCCACTGACGTCCCCCACCTAGAGGTGCAGCACTTGATCCCTCTGGTGCGCAGCATCGTTCCTCACATCGACACCGCTAACAGAAAAATTACAGTCGACCCCCCGGAAGGCCTGCTGGACCTGGGCCGCCGCCAAGCGCTGCTGCAGCACCTGCGCACGGAGGTGGCGCCTCTGGCATCGCTGTCCCCCTCTGGCGTGCCTACCATGCCGAAGCGCCGGGAGCTGGAGGCAGCGGGGCGGAAGGACCTTGTGCGCCTGATTGTGGCGGCGGGAGGGTTCGTGGAGGTGGCGCAAGAGCTGGGCTTGCGGTCCGCGCGCCGCCCCCCGGGGTACTGGCAGGATGAAGAAGCGCTGGACCGGGAGCTGTCGCTGTTTGTGGCGGCCAACTGGGCGCGATTTGACAGCTCGGAGAGGGACGCGGGGTCGGACTCATCCAGCTCCGAGAGCGAGGAAGAAAGCGCGCCGACAGGGACGGCAGTACAAGGCGAAACGTACTGGTATAATCCGGTGACAAGGCGGGTGAGGTGGGAGGCACCTGTGGAGCCCCAGGTGGTGCCGTTGGACGACGAGGGCAGCGTGATTCTGACGGAGAGTGAGGACGACCGCGCGATGCCGTCGCGGTCGGCGCTGTTGGCGGCAGGGCGGTATGACCTGCACGCTGCGATAGTGGCGGCAGGGGGGTACGTGCAGGTGGCGGAGGAGCTGGACAGGTGGCCCGCGTGGCCTCCTACCAGGGTGAGTTTGATTGAGATGGACGCATTTTTTTAGCGTGATAAAGCGTAGATTTTTTTTCATTTTATTACGCTGTCTGATTCTATTATACAACCTTTCCTAAGGATTTGCTCCATGAACCTCTGATAATCATCCCCTCCTGTCCTTTTCACTCAACTTGTACTTCGTTTTGGCTCGCAGCACCTGCGCAAGATCCGCACCCTGGCAGCCGAGCTCCGCGAGTTCGCCTCCGAGCACGGCCTCCCACGGCAGCGCATGCCCACCGCCAATGAGCTCCTCGACCTGGGACGCTCAGACCTTCACCAGGCGGTGGTCAAGCACGGCGGTTACGTGGAATTGGCGCGCCGCCTGCGGTGGAAAACCCAGCGTCTCAAACGCGGGGCCTGGCAGGACCTGGAATGGGCCGCCCGGGAGGTCGCCGCGTTTGCTGTGGCTGAGGCAAAGCGCAGCAACAGCTGCAGCGGCAGAGTTCATGACAGTTTCAATAATAAAGGGAATGGAGGAGGGGAGAGGGGGAGGGGGTTGGAGATGCCGACGCATGAGGAGCTGAGGGCGGCAGGGCGGCACGATCTGCGGCACGCGCTGCAGCGGCATGGCAGTGCGGCGGTGGCGGAGGCAGCGGGATTGGAGCTCGGCGATAGGAGAGGGGTGGGAGGAAAGTCGATTAAAGAGCTTGAAAAGGTTGGCGATGATGCTGTTGCTGAAATCCCCGAAGAAATTTAAGTGTAATTACCGGGAAAACTGAAATTTGGACACTGCAAAAGTGCCTTCGCAACTTTTGGACGCCTGATGTCGTCAAATCTAGCGGGGCAAAAGAGGTGTCGTACTCGCCAAACCCTTGCCCATTCGCATTCCAATTCGATCTCGATCCTCCTCCCGCTCCTCCCCTCGTTTCGTAACCCAACAATTCGTCAATTCGATGAGTGTGCTCGGCGTGGATGCGTTCTTCTGCAAGAAGGCTCCAGTTAAGGAGTTTGGACGTATCCACGATAGCCCGTGCTTGCTTGATCTTGGGCCCTGCCTCTCCCAAATCCTGGAGGAGCTGCCCCTGAGCGACAGGTGGGTCTCTCATCCAGTGATAGTAGTTTCGATCCACCACTTTTATTGTTTCGATGTCACCGATCGCGCTCCAATTGTACTGTTCACACCCCACCCTTCCATTTGAGAATGCTCTAAGCCTGGGTGGAGGCCCAATATCTCTTTTGATCTCTCGTCCTCAACCCTCTTCCTCGCTCTGCCCCTAGGCTGAAGGTCGCCTGCGCCTCCACAGGCCTCCGTGACTACGTGTACTCCCACCACGAGCTGTGGCCCACCCTCAGCGCAGTCGGGTGTGCCGCCCGGCCCTCCTCCCCCGAAAAGCCTTCCTCCGCCTCCTCCTTTGAGCGCACCCTCGCCTGGGCGGGCGCCCGCCGCAGCGTGCGCCGCCTGCGCGCCGCCATCGTCGCTCCCGACCGCTTCTCCCTGTGGTCGGGGTGGCTGGAGGCTTCTTTTGCCGCCCTGCCGCCCGCCATCTCTGCCCTCTCTGGCCTGGTCTCCCTGCACATCTCCGTCGATGTGGGCGTGGACTCCTGCCCCACCGCCGACGCCCCCTTCATGCGCAACCTCCTGGAGGCCGCTCCCGCCTCTCTAAAGCAGCTGTCGCTCAGCGTGCCCTCGCTGCACCTCCCCGCCACCGCCGCGCGCCTGCAGGCCCTCACCGCGCTGGCACTGCACTCGCGCGACGGCTCAGGGGTGACCCTGGCCTCGGGCGCCCTCCCCGCAGGGCTGCTGAGGCTGGAAATTGGCGGCATGGGGGCGGCGGAGCTGCCGGCAGCGATTGTGGGCGTCGCGGCACTGCAGAGCCTGGCCATCGACTGGGCGTCTGACGCGCCCCCTATCGCCCCCGATCTGTCGCTGCTGGAGAGCGGCGAGGGCACCTCGCACCTCACCCACCTGAGGTGAGATCTTTTAATTTTAATTACCGTTATTTATTATTTTCGGAGGGACAAGGCTGCATGAAGTGTCTGATTTATTGAACACTCTCCTTACAAATAATACCCAGCGCGTCTTTATTTTTTTCATTCATTGCAAGCCCTCCCTCTGCAATAGTATTAACCAACCAAAACCGCCTTCCTCTCTCTTTCTCCCCACAGCCTGGGCTACTTCCAAACGGACGCGCTGCCCAAGGCCCTCCCCTCTACTCTGCGCTCCTTGGAGCTGCACTGGAACCTCACCACCACTGAGCCCGCAGCCCGCAAGGCTGGTTTCAACGTCAATGCCTTCCACTCCTCGTTCTCCTGCCTGGAGCCGCTCACCGCGCTGACGCACCTCAACCTGAACAACGCGCTGGGCGGGTGGGGGCTGCCCCCCGCGGTGATGCGGCTGCAGCAGCTGCAGAGCCTGGGGGTGGCGGGGCCCGACCCGTCAGCTTGGGGCGCCCGACGGGCCAATCTGGCTGAGCAGGTGAGAAAGAGAACCAGCGCGTTGCTTGGTTCTCCTGATTGCTCCACGTAATCTGCAATCTGGGGCCCGGTTTGTCCTCTCTTTTTTGCAAATTTTTGAGCCGCCGCCGCCGCATGAATCGCAGTAAAAGATGTTACTCCTAATGCAATATTTTCTCATAAGAAGCACGTATTTGATAACCGCCCCCCCCCCCCCCCCCCCCCCATTTTTTTGCGTTCTCTACAGCTCCTGGCGTTCCCCCGCCTCCGCCAGCTGGACATCGAGATTTTCGATGCCGCCGCCGACTGGGACCATCTGGCCCGCCTCACCTCCCTCGAGCGCCTGCGTCTGGGCAAGGGCGAGCGCCCCGAGGCCTACGTCCGCCCCGAAGTCCAATCCGTCATCGGCAAAGGCCTCGTGAAGCTGCTTCCAGCGCTGCCCCGCCTGAAGGAAGTGTACACCGAGGGGATGCTGCTGCCGGCCACCTCGCTGTGCGGGCGCTGGGCCCGCCTGGCGGGCCTGGAGGCGCCTGAGCTGCGCGAGGAGGCGGTGAAAGCGGTGGACTGCCTGCACGCGCGGGGGGTGCTGCTTGGGCGCTGGTACACCTGGCCCTTCTTGCCTTATGGAGGGAGTCGCCAAGAGGGCTTGCTGGCATGGGATGAGGTCATGTGATATAGAATTTCTGCCCAACTGATGTCCCATGTTTTCCTTTCAAATTTTGCGATGCGCCAATCATTCTAAATTTTTTTAAAGCAGTTTTGATACCAACGAATGTTTCTTATATCTTAGTTTTCCTTCCGTGTTTTCATTTTTCTATGAATGGTTTCCCCCCTTCTATATTATGCTGAAAAAAAAAAGGTTTTCGTTTTTCTTCTTTCCCTGGTTTTTTCCTCCCTTCTGATTTTTATTTTCCTGCATGGGAGGGATGCGTGAGGCACCTGTACTGAGATTTTTCCTGTTTCTCTTTGTGTCCTCCGCTCCTTACTCCCTATAATCTCAGAAGATATGAACTGTGTACAATCGCTTGTTTTTTGTTTTTTGGCCATCCCGAAGTGTGAGGGTGAATTTTCCTTTTTCCTCTATATTCGTATCTACTCTACTTGTCTGTCTGTCTACGTGCTGAGTATTGAATGTAACATTTACAATAATAAACAAACCGAAGACCCGCTTCAGGAGAAAGAATATGCTGCTGCCTAGCAGCCCCGGCGCGACGACCAACCGCATATATGTGAAGGTGCTGGAGGGAGGAGATGAGGCAGTCGAGGTGCCCGTGGCCCTGGACGAGCGTGTGCGCTGTACAGCAGGTGCGTGAGCTTCAAGCAATTGCTTTGACTGCAGTTTTCTGTTCGGTCAATTTACTGGGCATATGAATGGGAGATAAATGTTCTTCGCTTAATCATTTGCACCGTAGCAGGACCCTGTGGTGGCCTTGGAGGGCGACGGTAGCCCTGGACAGGAGCGAAAATATGAAAAAACGCTCATAGCTCATCGCCAGCCGACAGCTGGCTGTTTTAAAAGCGAAAAATATATTTGGCGGGTTTTGCAGTTTTTGCAAAAGCAAGCCTTGCCGACTGCTTGTAAATATATATAAAATAATATAAAAAGCCCACAACCGTGGCGATACCGACAAAACCGTTCAAGAGAACGCAAAATCTAAATTTATATTCGACTTTCCATACTTAAATAGCTTTGTTCTCACACGCATGGCTGGCATTTTCAACGGTCCTCCCCGAGGGGGCACCCGCGGCGGCAAGGACCAATTCACCTGGGACTCCGTGAAATCAGACAAAGATCGAGAGTACTACTTGGGGCACAGCGTCAAGGCGCTCACAGGGCGCTGGCAAAAGGGCAAGGATGTATACTGGTACACCCGCGACAGCAAGGAGGAGGGCGCGGCCGCTCGACGGGAGCACGAGCTGGCCATGGTGAAGCAGCGGGAGCAGGATTTGATGGCGGAGGCGCTGGGTATCAGGCCTAAAGCCCCCAGGGCGCCCACCCAGCAGCCCAGGCTCGACAAAGAAGACATGCAGAAGCTACTCGGCGCAGGTGGGTCCCATTTTCTTTCGCATTAACCCATTGTTTCTGGGCCTTTCTTCCGCTCCTAAACCAGCCCTCAAAACAGTTTTCAACCTGCCATAGTAAGCCTCTAAAAAGCGAATGCTGTGCTGAATCGCATTGGTCTTCTATTGTGCAGGAGAAGAGAGCGAGGAGGACGCTGTGGGGGACGCAGACAAAGTGAAGGGCCTCGGATTCAACGCATCACGCCTCACCGGCGCGATCCAGCTGGGCGCTGAGCAGGAGCGCCTGGACGGCGTGGGATTCGCGACGGGCGGGAGCCGCCCTGGGCCCCCACAAATGCAGCAGCAGCGGCAGCAGGATTCCGAGTACCCCCAGCATCCATTGAGAGACAGCAGCGGCGGCGGTGACGGTTTTAGAGGCGGCAGGAGGGGGGATGCAGAAGAGGAGGAGCGGCGCAAGCGTAAAGAGCGCAAGGAGGAGAATAAAGCGGCGAAACGCGCGAAAAAGGAGTTGAAGCAGGAGAAGAAAGCGCAGCGGCGGCAGGAGAAGCACCGGGGTCGATCTCGCAGCAGGAGCCGCAGCAGCGGGGAGCAAGAGGAGGGGGAGCGGCGGAGGGGCAGGGAGCGCAGCGTGGAGAGGTCTTCTGCGCGGCGGAGGGACTATGGAGGAAGAAAGGACGAAATGAATGAAGGCGAGAGGTATCGACGGGGGAGGGAGGGAGGGGGCGCTCTTAGGCGGCGGCATGGCAGCAGAAGCCGCAGTCGCAGCCCACCGCGGCGGTCACACGGCGAGGAGAGCAGGCGGCGATGAGCAAATGGAGTTTTTTTCTTGTATGAATGACGACGGTTTGACAAACTGATGGAAAAAACTTTGTGTTAAAAAAAAATGTGACATCACATTAAACTGAAGAAGGAAAAAAAAGCGAGAAAAGGAAATAAATCCAATTAAGAGAGAATTAAAAAAAAAATGGTCATGCAAATTTTATTATTTGAAAAATCGAGCTGGATAAAAAGGAAAGTAGAACACAAATTAGGGAAGTCTTTCATGCATTCATTACTTAGCGTTGCTATACATAGAATCAGCTTCGCTCAATTCATCTCATTATTTATTTTTATTGTTGTTTAAGCCGTTTAATAAAATTGTTCAATTCTTCCGCCTTCAAGTGTCAAGAGCAGCGCCAGCCCCAGGGCTCTGCTGCGGTTTGTTTCCCGGGGACAAGACGGGCGGCTTCCCCCGTCCCATGCCGAACCCCCGCGTCCCATCCGGCATGCGAGGCTTCCCAGGAATATCGCCGCCGCCACCTGCCGCATTGATATTCGCCTGCTCTCCTGCTCCCTTGCCATCTCCCGCTCCTCCCTCCCCGCCGCCGCTCTCTCCCCCAGCACCGCCCTTCTCTCCTCCCTTTCCAGCAGCACCGGCAGCGGCAGCGCTGGCCCATGCAGCGTACTCTCCTTTGCTCTTCCGCTTCTGCTGAGCCCACGACGGCACAGGCCGCTCCGCCGGGGGTGGGGAAGCCACGCCGTCCCCCCTTACTCCGCTGTTTTCTGCTGTCCCCGCAGCAGCTGCCCTGCCACTCACCCGCCCCTGCTTCTTCTCCTTTGCTGCTGCCGCTGCCGCTCCTCCTCTTGCACCCCCTCCAGCAGCAGAACCGTCTCCACCAGCGAAAGGTTGCGGCGGCGGCCGTTGCAGCAGCGGCAGCACCTTCAGCCCGCTCCTCCAGTTGCTTTCATCGTTGAGTAGTTTCACCGCTCGGTCCGCTTCCTCCACCGTGGCGTACTCAACCAGCGCGTAGCTCGGCCGCCCGCACCGCTTCACTGCAGTTTTCAGTCCCTTGGTCAGCAGCGGCTCCGGGTGGTCCTGCAATTATAACAAAATAAACGAAAGAAAAATCATGGATTACCGAGACGAGAGTATATTTTATTATTACTGCCCTAGTTTCTCCACGGTCCAACGGAATGCGGAGACTGCTGCAGATATTTTAATACAATAATCACTCCATGAATACTAGACTAGAATAAAAAAGGCACAAAACCCCAGCGATAAATAAATAAATAAAACCTGCCTGCGTCCTTATTCTGGCCATGGACACCGCCCCAGCAGCGCTGAAGGTCTCGATGACCTGCTCGATCTTGGGCTTGTCCGGGAGGTTCCAGGCAATGACCGTGCGGGCGCGGGTGTCGTCCAGATCGAGCTCAGGCAGCGGGGCAATTCGGCGGAGAAGTTTGCAGTTTGGAGAAATCTCCAGCTCTGTGGAGGTGCGCAGAGCGGCGACGATGGCGGGAAAGGAGCGCGAGAGCTTCTTCATTTTGTGGAAGTCGGCAATGGCGCGGATGGGGACTGCAATGTGGATTCGTAGAAAAGTAAGAAATTCTTAGTTGAGCTTGATATGTTTGATTGAAACTGATAAACGGCGCTGTTTTATTATTGACACTAGGCAGTAAATAAATAGTTAAGGAAAGAAAACTCACCCCATCCCTCTGCGTTCTTCTTCACCAACTTCATGAGGAAGTCGTCGGTGGGCAGGTTGGCATCGCCAAAATAAAACTCAACCTGGCGCACGATCGCAGCCCGCAGCTCCTCAGGCACCTCCACCGGGGCGTTGCTGCTGCTCCCTTTGGCAGCAGCGCCGTTCTTCTTCTGGCCGGGGCTGTTCCCGCTGTCGCCGGAGTTGGCCGCTGCAGCTGGCTCCTCCTGCGCTACAGCCACCTGGCCCGCCTCGCCAGCGCTGGATGTCAGCATAACTACGCTGATTGATGCCGTGGGCGTGGCAGCGGCATCGTGAGCTTGCGCTCCTTGAGATGATTGCGTGCCATCATCGGGCCCACTAGCACCCAGAGACCCGTCGTCGCCCATCCTTCACCCGTTGATCTTCACCACAAACCTATTCAAAGCCACTGGAGCCGCCCTGCACATTGATTTTGGCGAAATTTTCGAAAAAGTGGCGGGCTGCCTGAGGGCTGCCACTCCTCGTCCTCATAACATTTCTCCCCTTATCGCACATCCATTCGCCAAATAAGAAACATCGCCATCTTGGCATGCACATTGGAGTGTCGCTGTACGTGCGAATTTCGCGAATCCACCCCCGCTCGTCAGATCAATCTTTGCAATCTTTGCATCGCATTTTCCGAAGCGAACCCCCTTTCAAAACCGCCCCTGCAGCCAATCGCACGTTCTCCAAGACCCCTACGACAATGGTCGAAGGCCATCAATGCCACCGTGTGGCGCACTTCCACCGTCAAAGGCTCCTTAAAAAAGCCTTCATTGCCTCGTCGCCCAACGGCCGCTTCGCTGACGGCGCTGCGGCAATCAACGACAAGGTGCTGGCGCGCATCGAGGTGCACGGCAAGAACCTGTTTTACTTTTTTGGCGGTGAAGACGGCGGCAGCCCCGTTCAGATCCTTCATTTTCATTTTGGCATGAGCGGGGCCTTCAGTCTGCGCGCTGTGGGCGAAGACGGCAAGCTCCCTGCGCCGAAATCCACTACCAGGCTGCAGCTGCTCAACCCCGAGGTGGGGGTGGCGCATTTGAGCGCCATGACAGTGCAGCATGGAGACTACAGTGAGTAGTTTAGTTTCTTTAGTTTTTTTTGTGCCCAGTGCGCCTTATAAAGAAAACTTAAGCTCGATGGAGAGGCCTCAAGGGGGAGGAGTGTAATGGAGGAACGTTTTATTACCTATAATCTTTATTTTATCTCTCCTTCCGTCCCTCAGATTTCTACCTCGCCAAGGCTGCGGCACTGGGGGAGGACCCGCTCCGCGAGGACGCCAACCCTGAGGCGGTCTGGGCCAAAATCTCTGCGTCCGCCAAGCCCATCGGCCTTTTACTGATGGACCAGTCTGTGATAGCAGGAGTGGGCAACATCTACCGTGCAGAGATCCTGTTCAAGTCAGGGGTGCACCCGGAGCAGCTGGGGCGCAGCCTGTCCCGCGCCGCGTTTGATGAGGTGTGGAGGCACAGCGTGGAGCTGCTCCGGCGCGGGTTTGAGTGTGGTAGCATTCTTACTGTTGACGAGGAGGAGGCCAAGGTCCTGGGAGAGCCCTGGACGCGCAGGTACTTTCTTTAAACTATGAGTATATTTGTTTACCTCTCGAGGTGCATATATTTTACTTGATTTGCGTCAGAAAAGAGAAGCGCCCCATTGAAGAGACCCTTACTCCTCCATTTCTTTTGACGTGTTATTTTTAGGTACTGCTACAACCAAGACACGTGCGGGCGGTGCCACGGCGCGATTAAGACCTGGGATATGGCCACCCGCAAAGTGTACTGCTGTGAAACCTGCCAGCCGTTGGTGGCAACGGCGTCTGCCGCAGTGGCTGCCGGGAGGAGGAAAGCCATGGGCGCGGCGGTGCAAGCGGTGCCCTTCTTGAGCCACTGCGCTCCTGATGACCTCAGCTCGGCGGGTGGGCAGCTGTCTAAGCTGACGGTTGCTGTGTTGAAGGTGCGGGCGGCAGCAGCCGGGCTGGCGGTGAACGGGAAAAAGGCAGAGCTGGTGGTGCGGCTGCAGCTGCATGCGGCTACATTAGAAAAGAAAGAAGATGAAGATGAGGAGGAGGAGCCTGCTGCTGTGCCAACGCCATTGCCCAAGGCGGCGGGCCGGGCGGAGAAGCGGAAGAGGGTGGCAACGGCCAAGGAGGCTGTGGAGGAGAAGGCGAGGGCTGGAGAGGGCCGCGGGGTGGAGCACGTGGCGCTGTTTATGGAGGAAGAGGACGAGTGAATTGAGCGCCTCTGCTTGACTGCACCTCCATCCAGGACAGGATCAAAATTGTTTTTTATATGTCGGTCTTTTTTTGTTCAATTTAATTTTATTCGAATGAAACTCATTTAATCGATTTTTGAAGAGGTGCACAGCCCACTCCTTGTCATTTTTTTTCAAAAAGAAAAAGAAAAAATGGTTTAGGACGTTTGACCAAAAATCCCTCCGAAAAGGCCCAAGCCGCCTCCGGGATACGGCAATATCTTCCGATTCATGACCCAACCCGTGGCAGGCGCCGGAGCGAACACCCACCAATCATCCCGCGATGCAACAAATCCTTCTCGTGCCTCTGCCAAAAACGCATCAAACCCCGGCGCTGGGCCATCGAGCGGAGGTGCTAGGCCCTCAACGGCCAACGCTGGCCCCTCAAAACCCATTACCGCCGAGTATGCCTCCCACCGCCTCTCTCTCGTCCCGGCCCCGCAGCCCTCACCAGCCGCGCAGCGCGCCATGGTGGCCAACGCCGCTGCAGCCGTGCAGCGCAGGGAAGCTGAAGAGAAGCTGCTCTTCATCTCATTCACCGTGAAAGCTGCCAAGGAGGCACGCGACCGGCTGAAGAAGCTGGGTCTCCCGGGCGCAGACCGCATTGGCGAGTTGACTGTTGCTTTTCTTTGTTGTCGCAGTCGTTTTTTTCCTCTTACGGTTTGAGTTAGGGTGCCATTTTTTTTATTTTTATTTTATTTTGCAGCCGTCGGCACCTTCCACTCCTTCTGCTTCACCGTCCTGCGCCACAACTTCAGCCTGGAGGGCTTCGACAAGGTGCCCACCATTCTCTCCGAGGCTTCGGAACTAAAGGCCCTCATCGTGGCAGCCCTCCGTCGCCATCTGGTGGAAAGTCTGAAAGAGCGGATGTGCACATGGCTGCAGCTGCCCTTCCTGCAGACGCCGTGGCAGACAGTGGTGGACGCGGTGCGGCAGCGCTACCCGGCAGAGTTTGCGGTGGGGGCCCAGCAGGCAGCGGAATGGTTTCTGGCCGCCCATCCCCCGAAGAGAAAGAGAAAGAGAAAGAGAAAGAAGCGGGCGGTGGGGGGTGCAGCAGAGGGCACAGCAGGGCAGCCGCGGAAGGGGGGTTCGCCGGCGAAGCGGAGGAGGAGAATGACGGCGGATGTTGAGAGTCAACGCGAGAAGAAAGCGGCGGCAATGGGAGGCGGGGGCGGGGGCAGTCCTCAAAAGCAAACGCGGCTGGGGTTTGGCGTCAGCAGCAACGCTGCTGCTGTCATGGATACAGGAGGGACGTCCATGCCGCCGCTGCCGCCGCTGCCGCCGCTGCCCAGCGGTTACATGATGGCTCCAGCAACAACAACAGCGCCGTCGGTGGTTGCCGCTACTGCCGCCACCAATCAGAGCTGCCACGCCCCGGCGGGGCTGCCACGCCCTCCCCTGGCGACCTATGCTCCTGTCCCTCACACATCTGCCACAGAGGTCCCCGCTCCCGCAGTACATACATACATACATACATAACAGGTTTAAAGTCCGCAAAAAGAAGCAACTAAGGCAACATAGCAGACTGGCACCGAAGTGCAAGCAGAAATAATAATGATATATTGGTGAATGAAAATGAGAATATAGAAAGACCAAAGAAAAACCAACCGCTTAAAAGAAACAGAGAAAAGAATAACAAAGGAAAAGAAAACAAAAGCTTATATCCAACCACGCAGCTTCTCGTACTCGCCAGCGCCATGGCTGGCTTTAATGAAAGACGCAACCTGCTTCGGAGCTTGCTGCAAAACTGAAAAAGATTCGAAGGAGAAGAAGGGGAAGACGAAGAAGAAGATGGCGCGTCAGGGAATAAAGATGGGTAGGATGCACGCATTGCTACCAAAGAAGGGCATGTGCAATGAAAAACCATGTGCTGAAACCCTAAACCCTAAAAGCTGTGGCATGCGCGAAAGAACCAGAAGCACACAAGCGGCATGTCCGCTGCGTATGCGGCCGCCCAATGTAGCGCCCTGTCTCCACCCCAAGATGATGCGAGCTGCAGCGGAATCTTGCCAAAGAGACCCGCCGCGGAACCGAAAAGACAGAAGAAAGGTACGGCTGCAAAATGTAAGAACTCATTGTGCTATCACCGCCTCGAATTGTTGCCTTGTAAAAGTCAGTTTTCGTCCCCGATTGCTGACGGTAAAAATCCATGTAGCGTTGGCGCATGGCCGCCTCTGCCAGCCTGGGGTCGTCCAGGTCGTCGCTCCCCGCGGGCACCACGCCGCTTTCCGCCACACCGCTTTCCAGACCTAAAGCGTCGATCAGGCACAGCACTTGCGCCGCCCAACAGCGCTGCGAAGATGAATTTTGCAGCGCCAGCGCAAGGTTGTCCCGAAATGCTGCCTTGAGCGTCACCCTGGTGTCAGGCAAGGTGTGGAGTCGCTCCCAGTACCTATAGATACGTTTCGCCCAAGCGCACGCCAAGGGAAAGCGACCAAATTCCCCCAGTGTGACCACGTTGGCCGTGCCTTTGCGTACTCCCAACACACGCCGCAAGAAGGCTCGGTAGAAAATCTCGCACTTGTCGTTGCCGTCACCGCCCACCGCAGCTGCCACCTGGGCTGGCCCCCAGGTCTCTACTCCGTATCCCAATGTTGGGATCACCATATACGTTTTGGGAGATCGTTTAATGGGTTTAATGGGTTTACATCTGGTTGTTACGTCTCCTACAGAAGGTGCTCTTATAGAGACCTGCAAGGCGACGTGCCACTTCCCGCCACAGTAAGGCGGGTACCCCCTTCCATCCGCTGGGATCGACCCCCGGTACGGTGGACGTACGGATACTGCCACTACGCCGGTGACCGCTCCGCCGCCCACAGTTAAGGCTTTTGGCAAGTCAAGTCAGTATCAAAGTTGAGTAGAAGATTGGTTTAAAAACATATAAAAAAACCCTGTAACCTGTAACATAGGTTTGGAGGAGATTGCGTTGAAAAGGCGAGGCGTTAGGGATTTTAACAGGCCCACGTAGAAATCGAGAACGTTGAAAACAACGGCAAAGCCGAAGAATTCTCCATGATTGGAGACATGATCAAACGAAAAAGAAAGCACAGAAGGGAAAAAAGGCGAGGGGGCCTCACGTAATAATACCAAGAGAAACAAAAGCCAACACCACTCTTCTCGCAAAATAATCTGCAAATGCTACGTGTATATGCATGCCGAGGGGTGGTTCTGTTCACTCTGCAGCATCAAAGGAGGGAAAACTTGGCAAGAAAAAATTTACAAACGAAATTCACCGTCAAGAAATTTGTGAAAGAGGGAAATGTGAGAAAGCTATTAAGCGATTTGATGGCAAAAAGAGAGAAAGGATCTTCTCGGAATGAAGTGAAGAACACGAAAGAGTACAAAAGATATGAAAAAGAGAGAATATGAAAAAGAGAGAATATGAAAGCGAAGGAAATTCATCAGAGTTGCCGAGCGTCACGCTGTGGCTGAAAGGAGGCACGCCCAACGAAAAGAATGTGCCAGGATTCTGGGGTCAATGAAACGATTCGAAAAAAAAGAGTTCATTATTGTTATTATGAATGCATTGCAGCTCTACGTCATTTTGTTTTGCTCAAGGCATTCTATGAAATTTAGTGCATATTGCAATTGGTAAACAATGAGTGGGTAAAAGAGGGGAAGAGGGGGAGGGAAATGTAGATAAAATGGAAGCCCGGTGGCCGCTCTTCTGTAGATATGAAAGACGGAGATGGTGGGCAATTTGCAATGTTTATCAAATGGGTGGGGTGGAAAGAAAAAATTGGGCACTAGATATCGAGACCTGCGCTCCTAGCCAGAGCACAGACGTCCCAGTTGATGAGCTCGAGGAGAAAAACTTCGGCGGCGACCAGCTCAGCCTTGTCGACGCCTGCGAATCAAAGAGGGGGAGAGAAATGAAGAGGTGGCCGAGTGAGTCATATGCCGCATGAGGTTGGAAAACAAGCGCTTCAAAAAAAAATGGGTCGAGCATTACCGACGACGGTGCTCATGAAAGAGGCTGAAGGCAGCGATTTGCGGGCCGCGAAAAACTTAATGCTGGCCCACAGCGCAGCGGCAGCAGCGGGGCGCGTGGAGGGGATGTCGCAGCCAGCCAGGTCGGTGGAGTGCAGGAAGACTCGCAGCACGGCGATGGAGAGGCGAAGGACGGCGTCGGTGGGAATTTCCAAGCAGTTGGGGTGGTGGCTGCCGAGGTCTGCGACCCAAATCTTGATCTGGGCGGCCACGCCGATGAGCCATGACTCAACGTGGCGGCTCTTGGCTTGGCAGGTCACCGGCACGGCGACCTCCTGGAGGTCCAGGCGTGAGCGCTTGGCGCTTCGGTACTCGCACACCTGGGTGGGGGTGGCTGTGGCGGGGGAGGCAAGGCCGGAGAGGTCCCCTTTGGTGGCGCTGGCAGCGGCCTGCTTGGTAGTGAGTGAACGGATTTTGGTGGCCATTGCGCGAGTGTGAGGCGCTCTCCTGTGTGAAAAAATGTGAAAATGAAGGTGAGTTGGTTTCAGGTGGGGAGCCTGGTAGTCTGAGTGAGAAAAAAATGGCAGGGAGATCGATTTGGCACGAGAGCGTGACGAACCAGCCCCGCTGGACGTGGTTCGGCACTCGCACATGACGAAAACAATATGGGAATGAACGCGTCTTAGGTATAGAAACACACGTATAGGGCCTTACTTGAAAAAATGCGACCGATTTGATGTGCGAACGCGAAGAGGCGAGGGACCAGGGCCGCGGGTTGGACGTAAAGAGAAGTCAGTGGGTTGTGATAAATGAAAGAAACAAGTGCTGGAATGAACGGGAGAGGCAGAATGATGGGTTGTTATTTAAGGGAGGGCACTAAAATGGTCTTCCTTGATCCCGGCGAAATCCGCAACTAGCAGTACAACGGAGAAGTTTCCCATGTACAGCTGACCAGTCGGCCCGGCGGTGGGGAGGCGGAGCGGAGCTGTGTGAGGCCCATGTGATTGAGGGGTGGGGAAGGAGGCGCTCTCGGCAGCGCCACCCTCTTACAGGGGTGTGGCCAAAAAGATGCTGTTTCACCAGGGTAAGCGCACATTCGATCTTCACGCTGCCACTTCAACAAGGAACACGGTATTCTACAGTGTCAGAGTGTGAAAACCAGCAGCGAAAAACTATCTTTCTATTCCTTTATTCGAGTATCCGCCGGTGGCGCCAGGCAAGGGAAACTTCATCGCTGAGGGTTTGGGGATCCAATTTGAGCCAAGCCAGTGCGGCAGTAAGCTCCTGGCTTAATTGTTAGGACCAAGCTTACACCACTCTGCTGTGTGGCCTTTGTTGCCGTCTCTGTGCAGAGGATAAACCCTCAAATTTGTATTTGTTTGTTAAATTGTTAAATTTGTTTGCTGCTATTGGAAGCAAATGTATTTCCTCGCACGCCCTCGCAAAGACGCTTCTTGATTCAAGCTACGCAGTAGTAGCTTATTTTTATTAGTAGCCTTGCGCAACAAGGGGCGGCTGTTGTAAGAATTCGTTGCGCATCGGCGGGCGCCGAGTGTGCGGGCATGTTACTAGTCCGCAGCAGCTTGAAGACGGTTTTTCGCCGCAGCTGCCACCCCGAAGATTGAACCCTACTCATAGAGGGCCCGCTTTAGCCTCACATTTCCCCTACTTGGTCTCTCAAGCGCCGATTTTGCGCCTAGAGCCGACCCTTCATCTTGCGATTACTTAAACAAATTTAAGCTTGCAACAAATTACACGACGGAAGCCAGTAAAACACCCATTCATTCATCGTCAATCCCGGCAGGTATCAAGGCCCCCACCACCTTTCTGCCCTCCTGATTCAGAATGTTGAAATAGGAAACAGCGTTGGCGGTATCCAGCGCTTCCACCGCCACTCCCCGCGCCCGGAGCCCCTCCATCAGCGCCACAGGCACCTGCCGAATGCGCGCCCCGCACCCCAGTACCACTAGGTCTGGGATAGGCTTCACCAGGTCGAGTAATGACAGGGTTTCAATGGTGACGGCGTTGAAAGAGGAGGGGGACCACTGCAGCCACAGGTCGCCGAAGCAAATGATGGGACCCTCCACCTGAACGTCGCCCACGATGAACCCCGTGCCGTCATACCTGGTAACAGGATGAGAGCAAGGCGTTTTGTTAGGACAAAACGATAGACGGTGGACAGTTTTCAAAATTAAACAAACAAACAATGGTTTACTGGAGGGGTGCAAAATCATGAAGAGGGGTGCAAAATCACTTGCCCATCGATGCGTATAATGCCTGTGTCGGGTGCCAGGAGGTCGTATTTTTCTGCTGCAGTTTCACCGCTGGCGTGGCGAGCTCTAAGCTGTGGAGGTGCTGCTGCTGCGCTGCGGTTCTGGGCGAGCGCTTGGAATGACCGTTGCTGTGCTGGCGTTGTCTGCGGGGTCTCCACCGCCCAGCCAGGCCAGCGTAGCAAAGATTGGAAGGAAGCGATCTCGCCAGAGTGCAGGCCCACTTGAGCGGCGCATGAGGCCCTCAGGCAATCACGCACGGCTCTTCTCAACATTTTCTAAAAATAAAATAATACAAAAGCTCGAAAACTAAGTCACTTCAGCTTGTGCTTCGCTCGTCCATGTTCTCCTGATTTCACAAAGCAACCGGCCTATTTCGCATTATTAATAAATTTTAAAAACATTCAAGATCTGTGATTGAGCCCGCGATGGCGGCGACCATCGCCGCAGGCTCACATCTTCACGCATCATCTTCTGAAACTAGACGCAAAGTCCTCGCTAGCGACGCCCTCAGACTCCACCTTGCCCTCCCAGTGCGTCGCACATCGAGACAAACCTTTCACCATCCCTCCCTGGCCCCTCCACGCCGCCATGCCCCACTATTTTTGCCTCCCACCGCCGCCGCAGCCGATGGCGACGCTCCCCCCTCTCCCTCCCCAGCGAGCATCCTCGACGAGGAGTGGAACATTCTGGACGCTCCCGGGCTCAATCCTCCCCGCTCCGAGACCCCTAAAAACGACCGCGTGTCGCGCCTGCTGCGCTCCATGCACGCCGCCGCCGCTGCCATCTTCCCTCCCCTTTCCTCCGCCGAGCTGCTGCGCCGACTGGGCGTGACGATAGCCATGCTGTGGCTGGTGCGGGTGGGGCACCACATTCCAGTACCAGGGGTGGACTTACGTAAGGCTTTTGCTCTGGAAGCCGACCAGGCGTTGTCAATGACTGCGCAGCTCACAGGCTCCCCAGAGATGCCCGCCAACGTCTACCTCCTCAGCATCGCGCCCTACATGACGGCGCAGTTTTTCCTTATGGTCGTAGGCCAGGTAAACCCCCTCTGGACATCCCATTTGTATTATTTTGTTGAATGCGTTTTTGTCGTTTTATATATTTCTTACTTAATACCCTGGTGAAGGGGCGAACCCGACTGCATTCGTCGAAATAATTATTGCATAATTTGACGCCCCCCCCCCCCCCCCCTCCCAATTTCTTCCTCGTTATAAGGTCTCCCCTGATCTCCGACGCCACCTGAAGACCTTGGCCGATGAGGGCCGCCGCGGGCGAGAGGTGATCACCGGTTACATCAATGTGCTCTTCGTGTTTTTCGCAGCGTTGCAAGCGTACATCGAGTCCGGCAAGCTCATGACGGCGGCGGAGGGCGCGTGGCTGCCGGCATGGGAGCGGACGGCCATCGGTCTGAGCTTAATGGCGGGGGCGGTGATCTGCAAATGGGCCATGCTGAACGTGGACTCGTTCGGGCTGGGGGATGGCGCTGGGGTGATCATCGGAACAGGCATTGCCCTCGGTACGCCACCACATTTTTTTTTAATACCCAACCCACAAAGAGCAAGAATTCAAAAGTGAAAAACTAGTTTAAAACTTTATTTCCCGAGAGAATAATGAAATTCCTAGATTTGAACCATTTTTCTGCCCATTTTTGACTGAAAGACAAATCAACCTCCCCTTCCAATATTTTTTTCTTCCTCGCAGCGTACTCTCAACAGATGGTGAGCGTTGGGACCTTCCTCCTAGCCCATCCCCCGCCAGTTTTGGGCCTCTTGGCCTCCTTCGGCCTGTGCTGGGTCACGGTGGCCATCGTTGCCTGGGTGCACGGCACTGAGCTGCGCCTCCCGCTCACCTTCCTCTTCTCCCGCCGCGCCGGGCGGCGCGCGGCACACCCCGTGCTGCGCAAGCTCAGTGGCGTCGACGCCCAAACAGCGCTGGCCACCCAGCAGCTCCTCCCGCTGCGGCTCTCCCCCGCAGGCACCCGCTCCTTGCTGTTTGCCAACTTCTGGATGGGCCTCATGCAAGGGCCCCTCGATTTCATAGGGCTGGGTTATTTGCTGGCGAACCCTTTTGCATGGGCGGGCTTCGTCTTTCTTTTAGAAGCCATCACAGTGGCGGACACCACCCCACGCCAGGCTGCTGATTTTCTGGCGGTGAACAACACGTGCATCAGGGGGCTGAGCCCGGGGGTGGACACCGAGCGCTTTCTGATGCGGCGGCGCCAACAGATGAAGGTTTTGAACGCGGCTTTTCTGGCGGGGGTGTCGTTGGCAGCAAGAGCAGTGGACTGGGCGTGTGTGCAGATGATTGGCGCGCCGTTGGGGTGCCTCAACCTCCTGCTGCTGGTCAGGTACGCGCGGGAATTACGCGTGCATATATATTCTATCTTTTTACTTTATTTTTTTCCATTTTATATTTTATTTTTATTTTTTTTAACCTGAAAGCCTTTTTCTCCAAAAAAAAGTAAAGTTTGCAGCTAATGTGTTATCTTTTTATAATGCAGTACGGTGCTGGGGGGGGCGCGCCAGGTGGATGCTCTGACCAGGGGCCCGTTGCTGGAGAGGAAAATTGCGGTTGAGTACGCTGTGATTGAGGAGGCTGTGATGCAGCGGAGCAAGCCGGTGGGGGAGAAATAGAGCATGTATGCATTAGAAAAGAGGGCGCTGTTTATTAAAGAAGTTAATTTGTGGTAACTGAACGTAGACAGTGTAAAATGAATGTTACGAACTGGTATGATGGAAGCTATTTTCCAAAAATAATGGGCGTCCGTGAGACGGATTCTTCCTTGAGATAGCTGCACTGGCTGAGGCGAAATGATGCATGTAATAGATAGGCAGAGATGGGCGAGGTTACGGAATGCACTAGCTCTCGCATTAATTAGAGAGAGTTTTGTTTGTTGAGCCAAGGTCTTGGACCATGCATGCGAGTAGAAAAATGGGTTTTCTGCCCCAACTCGTGTTGTTTTGTAAAACAGTTAAAACAAAATTACATTACACGCTCCTCAAGCTCGACCCCCCCCCCCCCATGGCTGCTCTCTCAAAAGATCAAACGCTCTGCCCTCGAGCTGCTGGACCCACTTTTGAAGCCCTTCTCGCCCTAATTTTCGACTTCGGACACGCTGCCCTCCTCGATAACGCATCCATCCAGGCGCTGCGACTCACCAGCAAGCCACTGCAGGCACTGGTCGACGCCCACCTTCCCACAGCTGTTCGTCTCCCAGCCATCAAGATTCCTGCCTTCTGCGCTGCCCCCTGGACCACAAACTTAGAGTCGGTGCGTTTAGGATCCCTCCGGGGAACTAATGACGATCATATTGACATGCAGCGCTTCGTGGGAGTTCCTCTGCCCAGGCTATCTCGGCTGGATATTGCCGGCATTCCCAGCCGCTGCCTGAGTCTCCTCTGGACTGGCGCCTGGCCCAACTTGAAGTTTCTGAAGGTTATGGCGTTCAATTACACTGGGCCATTCGACCTTTCTTTTTCCGTGAACACACCGCCGCAGTGGTCAAAGCTGAACGAGCTGCACTTGCTCGTGTCATGCGACGCGTGGAACAGGCAGGACCGCCGGGAGCTATTGGCGCTAATGGATGCATTCCCATCGTTGCGGGCGTTCAGTCTGGGAGGGCGAGGCTTTGGGGAAGATGCGGCGACGTGTTTCAGGCGAGGTGCAGGGGCTGCTGCAGCTTGGCAACGAGGTGGCACAGCGAGCTGGGGCACACGTGAAAAGCGCGATGCTGGTTTATAGATCATTAATATGTTACGGATTATCTGATTTGTTCAATTGGACTATGAATCAACCAAAAATAAGTAGTAAAAATACGAGTCCGCCGTTTGTGCTTTTTCTATTTATTTGACGAGTGGAGTTTTACAAGTTGAACGTGAAGCTGTGTAGGCTCTCGGGTCATGCGTCATGAAACTCAGGTGGAATGAAAACAAGAAGTTTTCGTTGCATGATGCTTTCGTCGCCGCTTGAAAAGAAAAAAAATGAGGGCATTCAAAGGTCATCCCTCGTTTGCCAAGCGAATAATTTCAAAGGTTAACAATAATTAGCAGGCTACAGCTACGCGGTGTGGGGCTCTCAGAAACGATAATCCTCGAAAAAAAAAAAGAAAAAAAAACGAAACTCGCTGTATGTGCTCTCATCCTTAAACCGCCATTAACCATGTCATTTGGGCTGCGCCGCGACGTTGGCGGCGTGGAGGGCCTTCACATCGCGCTCAATGTGTTCTCAGAGGAGGCAGAGGAGCGTCTTTTCCTGGCACCTAGACTCTGGCCTCCCGGCCTTCTAACAAATGCACAAAAGAAAAGACAGGGCGATTGCATTACTGGCGCTGCAAACCTGCCAGAGGAGGTGTGGCAGGTGGTGAATGCAGCTCGGGACTGTGGCCTTTTCCCTGGCCTTGTCAATCCCAACTACTGCCTTGCGCTCAACTACACAAAGGGCGCAACCTTCCCATCGCATCTGGACTCGAAGTAACCAAAACTCTTGATTTTTTTCTGTGATAAGAATGGAGCAGCAAAATATGTTCATACCGGTAGCAGCCTTGTTTTTTCACTCTAATTTTGGTCTTTGTCTGGCTGTATAGGTACCGCTGGGGGGAGTTTGTGATGGGCGTCAACTTGGGCGCCTCGGCCGAGCTGCGCATGCGGCCGCACGATAAAAAACTGAAGGATGCTGAAATGAAAGTAGTGAGTGTGGGGCTGCCTCGTCGCAGCATCTACCTCATGACTGGCTCCTCTCGCGTGGATTGGGAGCACGCCATCTACTCCGTGGGCATGGCGCTGGGTACAGCCGAGGCACCGTTGCCGAAATGGAATCCAGCAAACATTCGCCGGTCTTTCACCATCCGCGCCTCAAAAACACACAACATGGTGGCTCTGGAGCGCGCCCTGGCCGCTGCTGGCGCTGCAAACGACCGTGCTGCGGTCTCCTCTATCCAGGTGACTAAAAATCTGCAAAATAGAAATATTGTGACGCTGCTGCAGAGAATTTTATTTCTTTTTCTGACTCATTCCCCACGAGTACAGGCCCGTACCACGGCCCAGCAGGAGATTGGGGTGGAGCGCAATATTGAAGGCAAGAAGTTCAACGCCGCACAGCTGGAGAACGAGGCGCAGCTGGCTCTGGATGACCTAAAAGCCGTGGAGCGCTTTGGCCTCGACAGGGCACGGCTGCTGGCGCGACAAGCCACCTTTTTGAGCAGCCCCAGCGTTCCTCCCGAAGTCGCAGCCGATTACTCCAACTCCCCGCGCCCTGCTGTGGATTTCCGCGCTCTGAGCGCTGTGCTGCGATCGGCGTATCTGGCCGACAAGAAGACCCCGGACGCGAAACATTACGCGTTGGAGCTGCTCTTGGGCCGGCAGGCGAGCTTTCGCAAGCGCCAGCTGCAGGAGGGGGTCTTTCCGCCGGGCGGGACAGGCCTTGGCGGTTTTGGAGGAGTTCTGGGCGGCGGCGGGGGTGGCGGAGAGGCTGCGGCCCTCGCTTCGCAGCTGATGCAAGATCTGGGAGGGGGTGGGGGCGGGGAAGGGGTAACGGGAGAGATTTTTCAGGGGGTTGCTGCCGGCGCCGGCGGCTTGCTGGA
The DNA here is from genome assembly GCA_963854735.1 of Marvania coccoides. Classification (NCBI taxonomy): domain Eukaryota; kingdom Viridiplantae; phylum Chlorophyta; class Trebouxiophyceae; order Chlorellales; family Chlorellaceae; genus Marvania; species Marvania coccoides. The sequence goes on along the minus strand of OY978105.1, from coordinate 506,858 downwards.
CTTTCTTGGCGCTTTCGGGGGTGCAGAAGAAGAAGAGGACGATGATGCCATCCTGCAGGCAGGCATTGCCGCGTCTCTGGCGGAAGCGCAGCACGCGCAGCAGGTACTGCAGCAGCCGCAACAGGAGGAGGATGCGGGGCCTTCTGGCTTGAGAGGCAGCGGCAGCGGACGCAAGCTGGGTGGAAAGAAGCGGCCCTTGGTGGAAAATAAAGACGGGGAGGACGTTATTGATTTGACTGGGGAGGACGAAGAGGGAGAGGAGGAGGAAGAGGGAGAGGAGGAGGCGGAGGAGGCGGCGGGAGAGGGCAGACGAGAGGATGGCAGCGCAGAGAGGATGGAGCTGCGGCGGCTGCGCATGAAGCGCTTTGGAGCGGTTTGAGGGCGCGCATTGTGAAGAAAGCTCGGTTAAATATAAAAAAATCTGAAAGAAAAAACCAACCTTGTCATTTTCTTAACGAAACGAATGCTACAATTGAGCCCTTAAAACTCGTCTCACATGGGGGTTGATGGAATGTAACAATCACGCCAAGCTGAAACATTAGTTGAGGCCCATGCAGCTCTGTTCCACTGCGGTGATTTTCCTTCGATATTTAGTCGGCAAAAAAGGCGGTCCTAGCTCACGCGCGCGCCCCAGATAATGAGATTGCCAAGCATGCAAGCCGGCCGTTTTCCAGCCACAATTTAAAGCTCTGTCTCCTGGAGAGAGCTCGAAACAGAACTGAAGAAGGATGAAAGGACGACCGCCTGCAGGCGTCGGATGCCTTTCATAATACTCTGCCCATGTAAAATGCGTCTGCTGCACCTGGACCACCGCACAGCTACGCCTGCATCCTGGCCGGTCGGTCCACAGTTCTTTTATAAACACAAGCATATGCTGCTGCGCCTGCTGCCCCCGCTGTCAGGAGAGTTCTTTTTGCTCGTCGCCCTCCTCCCTGACCGTCATTTTAATATTATTTTTGTGTCCAATATATCAATAGTCGTTGCCCAAAGATGCTGCGCAAGGGTGCGGCCCAGCTCACGCAACGGCTGGCTCGATTAGCATCGAATTTCGAGGCTTCCACCTCTGCTATTGCAATAAAGTCCAACACGTTCACCACCGGCCCTTCGTACTCATCATTTAGCGCTGCACCACGCTCTGGCGCCCCGGCATCCGCGGCTGTGGTAGTAGGGTCGTCCACCCATGTTCCACCACAGGCATCTCTGCAGCAAGCGCGCGGCGCCGCTTCCGCCGCGGCAGGCTCCCCAGCAGCGCCCAACGGCCTGGTCGTCTCCGACCGCGCGGTGGAGCGGCTGAAGCAGCTCAAGGCCAAGGCAGGCGGGGCCCAGGTCTTCCTCCGACTGGCGGTGGAGGGAGGGGGCTGCTCTGGCTTTCAGTACGAGTTCGCGCTGGAGGAGGAGGGTCCCAAGCCCAGGGACGCTGTGTTTGAGTCTGAGGGGGTGACCGTGATGTGCGATGAGGTGTCGATGGAGTTTCTGAAGGGCGCCACCATCGACTTTGAGAGCGACCTCATGCGCTCTGCTTTTGTGGTGAGGCTCCCTAATTCATATTAACTCCATCTTGTAGGACTTTTTCGTAGTTTCTATACGTATAAATTGGGTCATTTTGGCGATTTTTTCGATTTATTTCCTCCTAGGAATTAACCCGATAATATTTTTTCCATTCTCTTTTGCAGGTTCATGACAACCCCAACGCTTCGACATCATGTGGCTGCGGCAGCTCCTTTGCCGCCAAGTAAAATTCGAAAGCCAAAACGAACCAATTTTTGAATCATTGCGAATTATTATTAGTTTTGACGGCGGCGGCAGCTTTTGTCGTGATATGTATGATTAATGTGTACGAGGCGCTGCGATGCTGTTGTGTATACCACTACTTTTTACATTCTTTTCCCCAACATTTTTGAATGCCGCTGCAGCGGCAGTGTAACAGCAACCGATCACCATTGAACAGAGTCTTGAGTAGGCAAAGCGGAGAAAAATAAGAAAGTTTTCAACAGCTGCTGTCGCTTATTTACAAGAACTTTCTTCCTCTGGGCGATTCCTACACTCGCTCTTGAATATGAAGATTCCTCGACGCCACTTGATTTTAAAACAAAAAATCTCTTCATTTTTTTCATATGCCCGATAAGCACCGAGGATGATTAAGCTCAGTCTTCATGCATCCTTCACAAAAAATTGTCGCCCTGCGCCGGTCGCTGTCCCAGCACTTCCGGGTTATCTACCTCAGACAGCGGCACAAACAACCCCCGTCCCTCGCTGTACGCCACATCCTCGCTAGACGCCACGTGGCGCTGCGTCACGCGCGCGCCAGACATCAATTGGCCCTCAGACACCCGCTCATACCGCAAATTGCGATCTGATTCCACGGAAAAAGTGACGCCCAGCCGTGGGCCCCCCCCCGTGAAGGGCTTGGTGGCGGCGACGCCCAGGGTGAAGGCAGGCTGCCACCAACTCTTGAAAATGGCGCCAATGGAGGCACCGTCGAGGCCCAACCTCGCTTTTACCTAAACAGGGTTCAATAGTGAGGGGGGTTGATGAGACGGAAAAAAAAAAACGGAATTTTAGGTGAATTTGGGGTTCAGTAAGAAAGAAAAAGGTAGAAAGTATGAACGCACCATGACGTTTTTGTTGGCTTGCCAGGCGGCGGCGAGGCGCATGCTGTCTGCTGCTGCAGCAGCGCTGCCGTCGCCCTGCTGGCCGCTGAGGTCGGTGACCATTTGAAAAGCCAGGTCCAGGTAGTTCGTGATCCCCACTACATCTGTGGAAAAAATAAAATAAAACAAATCATTTTTTTTTTGTCCAACTGTTTCGGAAATGATTAATCAACGGCAAATCGCAACAGCACCTCTCACCAGACTTCTCCAGGGGGTTGTGCACGACACGCTGCACCGCCATGTGGTGCAGGAACGTCACCGCCAGCTTCTTGCGCCGCCTCAGCTCCACCGACGCTGTGAACACCCCTTTGCCGTACGCAGACTGCCCCTCAGGCCGATACGCCACCCCCCAGGACGGCTCCAGCATGCATGCGTCCCCCAACTGCCTCAAACTTGCTCCCACGCCCAGCTTTTCGCCTCCTAACACCGCCCCTGGCTCAGATTTCACCCCAAAAACGAAGCCGCCGGCGCGCCCCACCAACCAGGCTGAAGCGAGCGTGGGAGGGGTGGCCTGCACCGCTGCCCCCGCGGAGAACGACGGGTGGGAGTATCGCACGCCGAGCTGCGGCTGAGAAGGCGCCCCGGAGGCTGAAACGCCCAACGGAAAGATTGCGAAGCCGCCGAGATTAGTTGAAGGGCTGATGAAGCAGCCTCGCACCGTGGCGGAGCTGCCCGAGGCGCCAGCGCGCGCTTTTACGTCGCAGAAGGTCCAGGGCACGTCGGGGTCGGGCTGGTACCGCAGCGTCATCTTTCCTTCAGGGCCAGCGGAAGCTGGAGCTGCAGCAGCAGGAGGGTAATAATCCCTACCATGAGAGGAGAACGAAGGAAGGCGGAGGAGCTGCTGCGGGACGCGCAGCTTGGCTGCCACGCTGATGCGGCGGTCCTCGGGGGGCGTGAAGCGCAACGCGCCGCGGGTGTCTAGTGGGAGAAAATCGTTGAAGAGAATTCTGAGCACCGGCTGGCCAAATGCTCTGCATTGAGAAATACTCGATTAATATACGGAAAATGATGGTATTAAATGTGTGATTGGGATGATGACTATATATGGTTGGATTTTAAGGGAGTTGGTAGCCTTGCCTGTCGTAGGAGCTCTTGGCAAAGCGGCTTCGTCCCCGCTCCCTCGAGTCGATCAGCGGGGGGACCAGCACCACCGAGGGCGGTGCCTCTTGCGAAGAGAGCGATATGCCCATTTGATGCTGCTTTGGCGACTGTTCAGTTGAGATTTCGGGCAAAAAGAATTGGCAAGCGATCGAGAATTGATTTCAAAAATAGTATTGAAGAGCTAAATCCGAGACAAGGCTTTCCAAGGGTCTGTGTAATTCGTTTAATATTTTTTTCAACCGCAATGCAATTGTGAATTGCAGGTTTCGGAGGGAAAAAATCATGGCGCTTAAAAATAAATTATTACTAGGGGCACCCATGGAGTGGAGGACATACAGCTGGAAGCTGCCCTGGAGACTGTTGAGACGGTAGGCTGCCTGATAGCAAGCACTTTATGGCTGTGTTGCAGAACTACTTCCGGCGGGGTTGCCCACCTGTCCCAATAATAATGCAGTGCGCAGATATTATTTACACGCAGCAGGGGTTCTAAACGCTGGTATTCAAAATGCTTCCAACCATACGCTGCTAGCCGTCATTCTCAAAACAAAGATGAATAGTTCCCTCTCACCAAACTCCCAACCAACAACTCACCCACTGTACACTAAATTTATTTCCCTCCGCCTTTTTAGGTATCGAAAACGCAGGAACGGGTGTGGGCCACGCTCAAAAGATCGATTACAACGACGCTGAGCTGGAGTGCCTGGGCTGGACGGTGGTGCGCATCAAGGTGGAGCTGTGGCACAAGCTTTGCACCGCGCAGCTGCGGCGGGAGTACATGAAATTCATGATAGCGGTGGAAAAGCTGGGTGGGCGGCTGAATTCCCATTTCTCCAGGCTGCACAGGGCCGCCACCGAGCGGCTGGACTCAAGTCTGGTGTTCCGGCTGCAGTGGGTGGTGTTTATGACGCTGATGGAGGTGAAGACGTTAATAAACTCCGTGGCTATCGTGTTTCCCATACAGTCGTAATAATAATTTTGCAGCTGCTGAAAAAAGGATGCGTGTTTCTTTCGTATTCCATATATATATAAGAATATATTCTTCGCACGCTTCAGAAACTCAGAAATATAAAAGTAATGCTGCTATTTTCCCATCTTTTTGCATCCCTGCCCTCCTCTCTCTCTTCTGTGAGCTGTAATTTTTCTTCTTCTTTTTCCATCGTCGGTGCTGTACTTGAACTGAAATTCGCCTTTTTCTGCCAATGCTTGTGTTTAACTGTGTTTAAATGTTTAAAACACTCAAATAAAAGGAACGCCGTTGTAAACCGCCCCAAATACAATTATCAACCTCTCGAGCAGCTAAAACACAACAACTTTGCTCTTCTTCTTCTTCCCGCTGCTTTTCTCCTCTACTGCTGCCGCCGCCCACCCATCTTCCTCCTCCGCAACGTCGCCCTTATTTTTCTTCCTCTTTCCCTCTCCACCCTCCTCACTTCCCAGCAGCGTCGCCTCAAAATCGCCATCCAAGTCGTCCCCGCCAAACACAATCCTATTCGCCGCCACCTTCCCAATATCAACCTCGACCTTCCTTCCACTCCTAATTCTACCCCCACCCCTCTGCTGCCGCTCCCCACCGCCCGCGTCGCCCACTCCTGCCGCTCGTTTCGGTGCCGCTGCTGCCGCCCCGGCCGCCGCCGCCGCCCCCTCCTCTTCGTCCAGCTCAACCCCCATCGCCGCGCCGATTGCGCGCACCAGCGGCCCCCCCAGCTTCACCCGCCGCTTCTCTGCCACCTCCCCCACCGTTGTGCACTGCGCCACCACGCAGGCGTCAGCCTCCGCCTCCTGAGGCCCGATTTCGACCCTCAGCATCACTCCCCGCTCCTCCCAGTGCCGAAACTTCTGCCCCGGCGTGAGCTTGTGCGTGGTGTCCACGTCGCATTTGACTCCCACCGCCCTCAGCGCCGCTTGCGCCTGCGCCGCCGCACCCAGCACCAGCGCCTTCTCCTCCTCCCGGGTGTTCCAAAAAATGGGGACGATGATGACAGCGGGGGGGTGCCGAGGCTTGTGCTCGTCTGGGATGCCCCCTGGGGCGGCGCCTTGGCGGCGGAACTTGTGGGGATTGTAGTGCTTGCCCTCTGCGCGCATGCGGAGGGCGGTCTCGCGGAGCTGGCGCTGGCGGCGGCGGCGGGCAAGCTCCTCAGGGGGCAAGGTCGACTCGTCGACGGGGGTGCGCTTGCGCTTCTGAGCGTGCGGTTTGGGCGGCCGCGGGTTCGCGGTTTCTGCGGGGGGTAGAACGAGGAGAGGAAACATATAATTTAAACCAAATTGGAGTACACTGGTCACATGAAAAAATAAACTAGAATTTTATGGTTTGGAAACAAAAACACAGAGTGTACGTGATTTTTTCATTAAACGGTGGTGTGATGCAGTTCCATATGTATCTATCTAAAATGAAAAACGAAGGCCCTTTGGTACCAAAAAAAAATAAAATGTAAATGCATCCGGCGGACTTGCTGCTCCCAAACATGCGCGCTTACCTTCACCCATGGTTGCAAATAGTAATACTAAATTTAGAAATGAAATTGTAGACATTTCGATCGCATTTCCAGCGTGCGCGTGGCGGCTGAAGAAGCCAAGGGGAAGCTTAATACCACCCTCCCCCGTTATTCTTTTATTTTTATTTGCAGCCAGCTTCTTCCTGGCCGACATGATTGTTCAGTTCCACGTTGGGTTCATCGTCAAGTACGACGTCCACAGGCTGGTGGTGTTGCGTGGCGTCGACGTTGCGGCGCGGTACCTGAAAGGAAGCTTCGTGATAGATGCTCTCGCAAGTAAGACGATTTCAACACCCCTCCCAAATCTCTTACAATTCTAATTTGATTCTCTCGATACTGTTCAGACCAAATTCAAATATTGGAAATTCAATTTTGCACCCTCGCCATATGATTCGAAACGTCAATTGATTTCCATTCCACACGAAATTTGATTTTAAATGCGCAGTCGCCGCCATAATTCCCGAGCTGATTTCCTCAACGGTCTCCGGCATGTCAGGCGCCGGCTACAAGACGCTGTACCTCTTCCGTCTGCTGCGCCTGCTGCGCGTGGCACGCATGATGCGTGGCGCGTGGGGGGTGGCGCTGCTGTCCACCCCCAGCTCGCGCGCAATTTTTCGCCGAGTCAACACCGCCACTTTCTACCTGATGAACATCATTTTCGTGCTAGCAGTGATCATCAATGTGATGGGGTGCATGTGGTGGTTCTTGGCGGAGCTGGAGGGCCTAGAAAACTCATGGGTGGTGCATTCAGGTGAAATAAATATATATACTTTTTCAGAGTGTTTCCCTGCTTTGAAAATCCCACAAAGCACCAATTGCCAAAAACTTTCAATGTCCATTGTTCATTGTTAAAATGTCCAGCGCTGCCTGTGGACCTGCTGAACACGCACAACCCAGCGCGCTGGGTGGCCTCAGTGTACTTTGCTGTCACCGTGATCACCACCGTCGGCTTCGGCGACATCACCCCTGCAACAATCGCGGAGATGGCGGTGGCAGCGCTTTACATGCTGGTGAGCTTGTTTTACTTTGGATACGTCGTCACGGTGGTGGGCACGCTGTTGGGGATGATCAGCTCCTCGGCGCACAGCGCGGCGCAGCTCCAGAAGAAACTGGAAGAGGTGGAGATGTGGATGAAGGCGAGTTTGTTTATATTATCAGTCAAATTTTACACAACCTTTTCGAGACAAAAGATCACTCAAATCGTAGTATCACATCGTATAAGTTATTAAATATTATATGATTTAATTATTATATATTTTATTTACGTATTTTTTCCAGGAGCGCCACATCCCACCGGCGCTGCAGCACAGCGTGAGGCGCTACTACTCTGAGCTGTGGGCGCCTCACGGCGGCGGCCTCCACGATGCCCAATACTTCTCCGAGCTGCCCGTCGCGCTGCGGGGGCGCATCGTGGGGAAGCTGGCAGGGGAGGCGATACAGGGCAGTCACATGCTGCGCACGCTGAGTCCAGAGGTGCATGCGTACCTCGCGCAGCAGGCGCAGCCCATGCGGCTCATGGCCGGCCACGTCCTGTATGATGAGTGGGAGTGCGCAGACAGGTTTTGGGTGCTGCAGGTAAAGAAAATTCTCCGCTCCACAAAAAATGAACTATACGTTTTGGTGCTATATGCAATTTTTGTTCTCATAAAATCCAAAACACGGGTGGTTTGCAGGAGGGAGAGGTGCGGCAGTCCCGTGGCATGCACGTTGTGGGCTCTGTGCATGCTCCAGCAATGCTGGGCCAGGAAGCCGTCTTTTCGGCCTGGATTGAAGATTGCAGGGAGCACATGCACACAGGCAAGGCCATTTTTCAGCCTGTTTAACTCAATAAATCGAAATTTCTTCAGCGCCCTCTTTATTTTTTTATAAAATTTAATGCAGTGCACGCTGTGACGAGCTGCACGCTTTGGGAGTTCAACAGCCGGCCGCTGCAACGGCTGGCCAACCACCACCCAGGCGTTCTGCGCGTGCTGTGCGAGGCTTACCGCCAGCACCTCGCCACCACCGAAGAGCGGTTGAAGGAGCGAGGCTTCGCAAAGCGGCTGCCAAAGCGGCTGCCCAGGATAAATAAAGAGGTGGAGAGGCTGCTGCAGGAAGCTGCGCGCGCTGAGGAAGAGGAGGCGGAGGAGCGGGTGAGAGAGGGGGGCATCAGCGTTGACATTTCTGTTCTGCAGGGTCCTTCGGTGAAGAAAATGCGGGAGGTGGGGGGGTGGGCGCCGCCAGTAGTGGAGGAAGAGAGTGCCGCAGAGGGGGACGAAGCGGCTGTGCCTGACGAGGAGCAAATTTTGGGGAGCATGGAGATGGGGACGCCCATGCGGCAAGAGAGAATACATCAGCGCTGACAAAACGTTGATCCTCAACATGAAAGAGCTGTAAAACAGTCTATCAACTAGTGTTCTTTGAACCATGGTTTATTCATCAATTGAAAATGCATCAAAGGGGGAAATTATAATTATTATATTTGGAAAGGGGGAAATTATAATTCTTGTATTTGCAAAAGGAAAAAACAAACACATTCATCAGTACTCCTATCGAGGAGCAGGGCCCAGGATCGCGCGGGAAACGCGGTGGCACAGGAGCCCCCACGGTATAATCCCCACCACCCCCAGCACCGCCGGCTTGCCGGTGCCCATGGCCAGCCACCGCCCAGCCGGCCACACCCACTCCGGCTGCAGCTCCACCGCCACCGGAACGCGGAAAGACACCGCAAACAAGCCTAGGAGGCCTAACGCTCGTAATGCGGTGGGAATTTTGAGTGTTTTTGTGTTTTTGGCGCCCTCTTGGGCGCCCTGCAGGCGAGCAAGCTGCTTTTCGTAAGCCAACGCCTTGCGCTCGAGTTTGGCGCACTGGGAGAAGGTCTCGGGGTGGTTGAGGGCCTGGGCCTGGCGCTTCAGGGTGGCGATCTCGTGCTGCAGGTCCGACTGGAGGTCGCTCGTGGCGGGCACCTGGCAAAACAGCAAGATTTTTGAAAATTGAAGTTTAGTTGGGCGGTTGCAAACTAGTAAATGGGCATTGCATGGGTTCTTCGTACCTTCCATGCGACGATTAATCGCTCCAGCAGGTTCAGCAGCGTGGCAGCAGCGAGCACGATCAATGCGACGACAGCAGCTCCATTCCACTGCTCCGCTGCTGGCGGGGGTGTGCTAGATTTGAAGAACATCGTGTGCTGAACCTTTATATGCGATTTAATTACATTTTATGAGGCGCCTGGAGAGGTACATCTGTAAAGCCCAGAAATGATGCGGCGACATTTTTAAAGGATACTCTATGCATTTGGAGACTTGTTTAGCTTGTTTTTTAGACTGCGAATTAGTTAGCAGCCGGGCTTTCAATCAACCAGCTCGGGGTTCACCCTCCCCGCAAAAGTATGGCATCTTGCCCTGTGCAAAATTCCGGTGAGGTGGAGGCCGCCGTCTCCCGGTGCCCGTTCCTGCACGCCGTTAAGGAATTTCAAGGGGATGAGTATGCAGCCAGGCTGGCCACCAACCCGTTTGCCGCTGCCCGCGACCGTCGCACTCAGCCAATCTTGGTGGATACCTCGGCCAGCGTAGAGGCCGTGTTCAGGCTCTTCCACGGCAGGGATGGCCCAATCCCTCTGCCTGCGACCGTCTCCTCCGCTCCCGCAGCGACTCCCAAATTCTGCAATGTACAACCTTCCGTCTCAGTTTCCTCGCTGCACACCCCCTCCCCCGCGCTGACCACGCCCGTGGGACTGCCCATGGCCTCCATCAGCATGTCCGGCTTTGGGTTCCTGGTGAGCACCGCCCCTCGCGTTGCTCATCTCTAAAATATTCGATTACTTCAATGCCCTACAACTCACAATCATTTTCCGCTCTTCTCGCAGCCTAATTTTGGCGACTTCTTCCGCCACCCGCAGCGCCGTCCCAAGCAGCGCAAGCAGCGCAACGGCCCCTCGAAGCAGCAGCAGCCCAAGGGCGGCGCTGGAAACCCGCCGTCGCAACCCTCCGCCGCAACCACCAGCGCGGCCAGCAACGCCCCCTCCTCGCAGTTCCCGCTGCGCCGTTCGTTTGGGCCTCTAGGGGGCCTCCTCCCGCTGGCAGCAGCATCTGGAAAGCTGTCATGCCCTCCGGCGATCGTAGCAATGAGGGCGGCGGTTGCCAGCTTGAAGCCCGTGCGTCAGCTGCGCCCCCAGACGCTGCCCATCCGCTCCCTGGGCATCGTGGGCACCGCCCTCGCGGCCAACGTGCCGTGCGGAGCGTGGCGCGAGCACACTGAGAAATTTAGCGCCCAGTGGTTTGTGGCGGTACACGCCACTATTCCGTTCGTGGCGATGTTACGTAAGGCGGTGCTGATGCCGCGGTGGGCCATCCTGCTGACGGTGGCGGGCGCCATCGCGGGGCAGGCGGTGGGAGCAAGGTTAGAACGGGCTCGGCTAGCGCAAGCAGCGACGTCGATGCTCCCTTCTTCTTCTTCCTCTTCAGCTTCCGCCGCTGCTCCTAAAGGGCGCCGCTGCCGTGATAAGGTCAAGGCTATGCCCCGGCATGCACTGACAGCGGTCGGCTTGGCGTCCTAACGAAGCATGTCTTTTTCTTTCTTCCTCGTCTGCCCACCTCTGGTTTGTGTTCCTGCTGGCGCTGAATTCATTTTGGCCTCCTTTGTTTCGCTGAATAACTTCATATACATTCGACTACTACTACTATCTCTTTTGCTCTTGCTGTTTTGTCCTTCCCGTTAGAACTTGCTAGAAAAAGCGCTCCTCAAAATTTGGCTCAATTGTGTGCTCAACTGTGTTGAAAAACGTGATGAGGAAATTCATTAACAGCAATATTTGTAACAGCGTACGTATGTTCTCGCATGTCACACAACAGTCTAAGCAGAGCATGCAGCAAAAGAAAAACAGGTAGCGATCCCCGGCAGCGTTTAAATAAATATTCAAAATTGCGACAAATGGGCCTGGACGGCAGCGAGCTTGCGCTGCATCGCAGGGGGCGCCAGCGGTGCCGCTGCTGCCACCCATGGCTGCGCCATCAGCTCTCTTGCCGCCGCCAGTCGCCCTGCAGCCTCCCCTGCATCTCTTCCCAGCGTTTGCATGGCGTCCGCAACTTTCGCCTCGCCCACAGCCACATCCAGCGCAGCCTCCAGCTTCTCCCGCATCGCACCATCGCCCTCCGCTTCCGCAGCAGCACTGCTTTCCTTGCCAGAACCACCAGCCGTCACTTTTGCTTCGATTTCTGTCCAGCGCTGCTTCCGCAGCTCCAGCGCCTCCCCGTACCACGTCAGCGCCGCTTCCACGTCCCCCTGCGAGTGCAGCGCCTCCCCGATTTTGTTCAGAGTGACGCCCAGCTGCGGGGCAGCTTCCGCATCGCCGGCAGCTGCCGCCGCCCGCAGCTGCACCGCGCTCTCTCGGTAGCACTCCAACTCCGTCGAAAAGTCGCCCGAAGAGCGGGCGCAGTCGCCCAAACAGCCGCACACCGCGCCGATTTGGCACCGAAGCGCTCCATCATCGCTTGCCGCTGTATCCCCGTTTGAGGCCAGCTGCGCCTCCAACGCCGCCTTGCACTGCCGCAGGCGGTGCGCCGCCGACTCCAGGTTGCCACCCGCCATCGCCGCCAGTCCTACTTGCAGCAGAAACGTGGCTGCGCTCTCAGAAGCACCAAAAGCAGCAGCAGCAGCGGTTGCACCGCCGTTTGAAATGCCTTCGGCCTGCTGCGGTTTGGCGGGGTGGGCGTGGGCCTCTACAACTGCCTCTACGGCTGCTTGCGCGTCCGGATCTGGGCTGAGAGAGGTGACGTCAGCCCCGCAAGCAGGACAGTCTCGCATACGCTGGTGAGCGGGGGGAGAAGCGCACTTTTTGCAATAACGATGTCCGCAGTTGGTCACCACACAGTTAAACAGCAGCGACCTGTTGTTTGAGCGCAAAACGGGCACAAACTGGGTGAGAAATGGGCGTAGAACCAAAAAGGAAAAGCGACGGAAAAGTGAAGCACTGGGAAAAGATGGAAAGGCGGAAAGGGCGCTCACTTGCAGAGGATGCAGTGCAAGGGGGTCAGCTTTGGTCCTTGAGCGCCGGATGACCCGAAACCGAGGGGGCAGCTGGCCGGCGCAGCGGTGGGCGAAGAGGGTACATGCTGGGAAGAGGAGGCGCCAAAGCCCAGGGGGCAGACGCCTGCAGCCGGGCAGACACTCTTGGGTTCTTCAGACTGCGCCTGTTTTGCGTCCTCTGGGGCCGAAGGAGGCTCGGCAGGTGCGGGATTGGCCACCTTGTGCGGTGCAGAAGCACCTGGGAAGAGGTGCTTGAAGGGGCACGACATTTTCGTGTAAAATAAGAAAATACGGAATATTAAAAAGGGTGGGAATGCAGCATAATGTTAGTTTCGAAAAAAACTACAGCTCGTGCTCGTGTGCTGAACGCGTGTTTTCGAAAAATTCTTTGATTGAATTCCTATAAAAATATTTTAGAAAAATCGAGTATCATCAACATATTGCGATGCTGCAGGCAGCGAACACAATGGACGTGTGACAAAAAAATTGCACCCATCTGAACAAAACTCTTCAAACATGACCAAGCCAAAGCTCAAATTACTGGCGCTGCACAGTTTTCGGACCTCTGGGGCCATCTTTCGTGAACAGGTGCATCCCCCGATCGCCCAAACGTCGTCGTTGAGCCCACTTTTTATTTCTGCCCACCCGTCCGCCGTTTCTCACCCAACGACCTTACTCCCTTTACATCCTCCCCTTGAAATTTGCAGCTGAGCAGAGCGGGGCTGCTGCAGGCTCTGGATGACCTCGTGGAGATCACTTTCGTGGACGCTCCCAATCCAGCCAGCGGCCCCATTCCCGACGACGTTTCTCCTTTCTTCCAAGGTTGAAAACTTTGTCTTCGGCCCCCATACAGCTGCCCCAACGGATCTTATTTTTTTTTTGTTCTTTTTTTCCATTCAGGCCCTTACTATGAGTGGTGGAACGCGCAGCGCTCAGAAGATGGCACATGGACGTAAGAAGAAAGTAAAAGCTTTCTACCCTTCCTGGCCTTTTTTCTCCCCCCTTCCAAATTCTTTCTCTCATCCTCTCCCCCTCATACTTTCTTTCTTTCCTCCTCAGCTACCAGAACGCCGCCACGTCGCTGGCCTTCATCAAGGACTTTGTCGCGCTCAACGGCCCCTTCGACGGCCTCGTCGGCTTCAGCCAGGGCGCAGCCACCGCCTCGCTAGTTGCCGGAATGCAGAGGGCGGGGGAGCTCACCGCCCCGCCTGGCGCCCCCGCCTTCCGCTTCCTCGTGCTGTTCGCCGGCATCCGCGTGCGCGACCCGTGCCTCGAGCAGTACTACGCCGCCCTGCGTGACGTTCCGTCGCTGCATGTAATTGGGGATAAAGATCCAGTAAAACGTATGACTAATCACCTGATAGCGGCGTTTAACAAGCCGGTGGTGGTGAGCCACGCCAGGGGGCACGTGATCCCGGCGCTGGCGGGGGAGGACCTGCGGCGGGTGAGGGCCTTTCTGGAGGCGCAGGCGGTGGGCGCTGCTTCGCTTTGATTCTTATATAGCCACGTGGCGGGACGTAATTCATGTGCCCAGTATACTCCGAGGGTAATTAAGCTCGGGGCGTAATGGAGGAAGAGTGGTGCGAATGGATGAATGACATAATTTCTTCTCCTTGTGGGCAGCATGCGCAGATTTTTTCAGAACTCGAAAAGAATCCAACGCCTTTTTATCACTCTTCAGTTTTTCCTTCCCAAGAGATGACCCACCACGATGATAATGATGCCATGCATGTGTGCACATGGAATCAGTATAATACATAGACATGCACATGCCCTCTGAGTGGAATTCCACTGCCTCGATTTTCTTGTTTTCGTTTCAACTCCCCCCCCCTTTTTTGAACCTCTTGATTATTAAAAGGCAAGCTGGTAAATGAAACATACATTGAGCTTCTTTGATTCTCATTGTTTTCAAGGGGAACACATAGGTACACATGCGCAGGGTAAGCGAAAGCAAGTATGACACATCTTGGCGGCGGAGGCCTCTACGAAACGCACGCAAAAAAAATCTGTAAAAGACTTCGAGGAGCAGTGGAAAGAGGGAAATATAAAGAAGAGATGCAAGTACACGAATCGTTGTAGGATATAGTGTATGTGTTGTAGGGTGTAGTGGGCAAGGTCACTGAGTCTGGTATCTACTGGAGGAGGAATCTTCATCACTATTTCGTGAGGTGCCGTCGGGGCCCAAAAATAAAGAAGAGAAGTAGGAGTCGCTTGGTGGTAGAAGAAAGAAAAATATAAAAGAAAGGAACAAACAGACGAAACAAAATGACAGGTGAAGAGAGGGAGCTGCGAATGAAGAAAGAAGGAAAGATATCACCTGCTGCCCCATCTCGACGGGGCGAAAACAGGAAACGCGATTGCTGGTATATAAACAAAGGAAAAAAATAACAAGAACAATGTCTTCTTAGAGCAAAAATCGCCGCCGCCTTTGGGCGGGGAACTTGTCGAACATGTGAAACAGGGAAACGTATGAAAAGCAAGGGAAACGAAGCAAAGCAAGTAAAATAAAGTCTAATGTTGCAAGGGTCAAGGTGATGGAGGAGGTCAGGTGAAAATGCGGTAACGGTGCAATGCAGCATCAGGGAAGGGAGATTAATAGTTTGTACGTTCGTTCGAAAGAAAGCATCGATGACAGGGTAATTTGGAGAAACCGTTGGTGAATGGTATACTGAATATTGTATATGCATAAAAGGAATGAAAAAACCAAGTGAAAAAGCGATTTTTTTCTCAATGTGTGTATCACGCTCAATAAAGAAAAGAACCTGGGTGAGGGTGAGCCGTCAAAGTAAAAAACCGTCCCAAAACCATCGATCAAGCCCTTCAAATGAAAGGAGAACGCAGCCAAGGGTCACACAGCGGGTTTTTTCGCCCACCAGGTCCTGTAGGGAAGCGCCGAAGGTCTCGCCCGACAGGCGCCCTGCAGCAGCGCATACCCGCCGCCGTAACCCACAGCGATGTCCCCCGCCGCGCGCTTTCTTCGCCCCACTTCCGCCCGCAGCGCGTCCTCCACGTCGTGCAGCAGAATGGCGGAGTTCCGCGCGATGGCCTCCCATCCAGCGCCGGCAGCTGAAGCGCCCACTGCATCCAGCCCCACGCCGAGCCCCACCCCGCAGCGGCTCAACACAGCCTCGTCCGCCGCTGCGGAGCAGTCCTCGGCGAAGCTGGCGGCGTGCTGCAGCCATGCGTGCGACTGGCCATCACAAGAGTCGCCGGCGTCCCCAGTTTGCATCAGCCGAGCGATGCCCAGACAGCAGGCTTGCAGCTCGATGAGCAGCTGCTGTGCGGCGCGCAGCGCGTCGGGCGGGAACAGGCTGCCAGCCTCCCTGCAACTGCTGGAGAGCCCAGCTCTGGCGTCCCGCAGCCGGGCGGCAAGCTCGCGCCCGTGCTCATTTCCCGGCTCCGCCAGCCAGTGCAGCAGCGAGGGCGGGGGTTTGGCGATGTGCAACAGCGCCGGGGGCGGTTTGCCGTGCCCTGGGGCGCTGCTGGATTGAGCGTCTCGAGGTGAGATGAAAGTGGCTGAGGCGCTGCGCTTGGAGAGCGTGCGCAGCCAGGCGACGTGCTCGTCGGCGTTGTCGGCTGCGAGGACCAGCTGGGCGTGCCCGGAGGACGAGGAGGAGGTCTCCGAGGCAGCCGAGGAATCGCCCTCGGTTGTTGGTGTGTGGCGGGTGAGGTCAAGCTGGCTGTCGGCGCGGTGTTCAGCCACCGCGCGCGGGGAGTCATGGTCTTCGGCCTGCAGGATGAAGCCGCGGGCGTGGCGGCGGACGGACAGCGGGAGGACGCCGCTGAGGGAGACCTCTCTGAGAGATGAACTTGAGAGGGGGGAAACGTGGCACAGGCCGACCTCCTGGGGCGCAGAAAACAGGTGGAGGGGGTGAGCAGACAGGGTATTAACGGGTTTTTGCGCAGGGTTGGTCACCCCGGCGCACGTTTATTTTATTGCTGTTCAATCTCTGATCTGTGTTCACCTCCTCGTTGAACAGGGACATCGTTGTGGCGGTTGCCTTGGCGAATTTCCGCTGCCATCTATTACTGTCGTCGCCTATATCCCGCGTCCAGAGCCATCCGACCACGACGCTGGCGCTCTCTTCGCTCTGACGATTCGATGTTCTCATTTTATTTCTCCCCAAAGCGAGGGCTGGTCGTGATCAAGAAGCGCCTATTGTGATCCGTGGTCTTCAGAGGGCAAATGAGATAACAAGAGCTGGTTTCAAGGGGCTTCGAGTTGATTAATTTAATAATATAATTCTTTGATTTTTAACGAGCGCCCCCTGCTGCACAGCACATCCAGCGATACTGGGCAGCTGGAAAATATATGTAACCAAGCTGCAGAGCAACTAAAAAACGTTTTTTCGTCAAGAATATAAAAAAGAAAATTTTGCCAAGCCCAACGTTTTCACACTACATAAAAACAAGCCTTTTCAGAGTTGGCTGGCACTGTGGCTGGCAAACGAATATCTCCTCTTAAACTATAGACTCGGCCAGTATGCACACGGCCCGACAATCCACACAAATTTTGTGCTGAGTAGGAATCACAATTTTTTTTCTCTCCCTATGAACCGTGTAGCTCCTCACACCGAGACGCCGCTCTCTCCACGCCAAGATACCGTGAGTACAATGGCAAAAGAAGCAGTCTTTGCAGCGGGAGTGGCGGAACAGACTCTCTTGTCGGTGAGTTCCGGCTTTGCGGTTGTTGTTAACGACTATGAGTCTGGAGTCTATTTTCGCCCCCCGACGTCGCGTGCACGGGCGCTACACACGTTCCACAACCCATGTGGCTCTCCCTCGCACGCGCCGCCGGCCGGATTCCTCATGACACGACCCACCCAACCCCCTCATTCCAATGTCCACATGTCCCTCCCAAAACCAACCGTCTCTACTCTCTCCCCCATGTATTATCCCCTCTGCAGAGCCCTGCCAAGTCAGCAGCGTCTTCAGGTCCGGCCCAGCTCACCGCACTGCCCAGGGCACCTCGTATCGTGATGGATACTGCCCTGGCAATGATGCCGCCTCGAGCCCCCACCCGTGCCCCCCTGATCGCCCCCGGCACCGCGCCCCCTCCCCCGCCTGACCCCAAGCGCCAGATCTGCTTCGACTTCACAAAAAATCAGTGCGCCCGCGGCGCCGCCTGCAAGTTCTCACACTCCGTTGACCTCATCATTTCAGTCAACTCCCAGGAGAAGGGCATCTGCTTTGACTACCTCAAGGGCACTTGCGCGCGCGGCCCCCTCTGCCGCTTCTCCCACGACCTTACCAACCTCCAGATCGTGGGCCAACAGCAGGAGCAGGCGGCCCAGCAGCAGCAGGCCATTACCCCGCCTGCCACGCCAGGGGCTACCGCCGCCGCGCCGGCCGCGCACCGCCCCTCCGCGCCCATCTGCTACGACTTCGTCAAGAGCCAGTGCAGCCGCGGCGCGGAGTGCAAGTACTCTCACGATTTCGCTTCCATCCTCACCGGCACTCGGGCCCCTGCCCAAGGCAAGAACCCCTTCGTGATGTGCATGGACTTCGCGCGAGGGCGGTGCGCACGGGGGGCCTCCTGCCGCTACGTGCACGGCACCCCGGGCAGCGAAGCCACCACCCCCACGGCCGCCGCTGCCGCGCTGGGAATTTTTGCCGGGCAGCAGCAGCAGCAGTTTGTTTTCGGCGCAGCGACTCCTACGGGGGGGATGACACCTCCGGACTACTTCCAGGGGCTGCCGCCGCCGCCGTCGCAGAGCCCTGTGGGGGCTCTGGACGTGCTTGAGGCGGGGGCATTGGCTCTAGGCCTTGGCGGCGCTGACTACGCCGCCGCGCTGCTGCAGCTGCAGCACATTCAGCTAGCGGATGGTGCCGCCGCGGCGGCTGCTGTCGCCGCCGTGGGCTATCAGCAGCAGCAGCAACAACACCAGCAGAATGCCGCAGCCACCGCCGCGGCCTACTTGCAGCAGCAACAGGCGCTGGGGAGCCCCCCCAACCAGACCCAGCAGCACTCTGCGAGCGCGCTGCATGCTAGCGCCCTCAGCGCGCTGATCACCATGCAGCAGCAGCAGGCGCTCCGCCAACCCAGCAGCCCAAGTATGTCCTTCCCAGGCATGCTCCCCGCCTCTGACCCCGCCGCAGCCTTCCAGTTCAACCCTCACGTGGCTGCTGGCGCCTCCAGATCGCCGTTCGAGGCCTCGGCGGACATGGGACTTCCCCCGCCGCTGCCGCCGCCGGTGGCAATTTCGGTGCCGTCTGCGCTTGAACACGCCGCCTCAGCTCGGCGCGCGACCTCCCAGGAGTGGGCGGTGCCGTTCCGACACCCCATGCTGGCCAAGGTCAAGAGCAGCGAGGCTATTGGTGTCGGTGGAGCGCGAGGCAGCGGCGCCGGCAGCGGCAGGCACTCCTCGGACTCGCCCACCATTCGGGCGTCATGGGGAGGGCAGAACTCTCGCCAGCTTTCCAGCGAGCACTCCTCCAGGTCAGGCTCCGTGGCCGTTAGTCCTCCGTCTGAGGCAGTAGCGGTGAGGAAGAAAGAAATGCAACCCTTATTTTTGCATTCAATTCAATTGGTTAATGGTGCGCTGACTAAACCCATATTTTGTCCTTCTTGTTTCGCGTGTGTCTTTCTGCAGGGCTTTGATGCCGAGACCTCTTACCAATCGGGCTTTGAGGCGGTGAAATCAATCTGGAGCTAAATTCGTTCGGATTTGCATGCACAAAGGTGAAAAGACCTCTTTTCTCTCTTTCATTTCTTTCTTTTTTCGCTTTTTTTTGTTCGAACCGGAAAAAAAAACAGGGCGCCAACTTTCTGCTTTGCCGCCGCAAGAACACGGTGGCCGCAGCATCAACAAATAATAAGCAGGGCGCTTTGGGTGCTGTGCATTAGTATTAGTATAGCAGGATGACATGCCGGCATTCTCCACGCATTTTTACTACCCGATTTTCCGCGAAATGAGGACTGTTAATGACTTTATTTTTCCCTTCTACTCCCGCACGTCGCACATCAAAATAAATACCAATCTCATCTCCACTGGGCCCTCCCATTCTCAAATAATTTGCTGAAAATTAGCAAATTGGGCTCCCCATTATGCAGCAGGTTGATGATGCGCCGCAGGATCGTCTCTCCTTTTACATTTTGACTTCTTAATCTCTCTCTGTGACGCGTGAAGCCTGTTGTCTTTTTGATCTATTTTTTGGCACTCCTTCTCTAATAATTTTATGCGTTTTCTGTGTTTTAGAGCAGTAACATCCACTTGCGCCTTGCTTTTTTCTTTGCTTTTCCTTCTGGGCACGTTGGCACCTGGGAAAAGCAGGGAAAAAAGTAGGCGCTGCAATAACAGCGCTTTCTACCAATCCCACCGCCTTTCTTTTGCCGAGGTGCCGTCGTGCACCTCTTTTGTGTTAATTCTTCATCGTTCCTTTCTATTTCCCATGCACACCTATCACATTCCTCTTCTGGCATTCATTTCTTTCTTCCTCTCTCCACCCTTCATACGTCAATTCAATTGTTTTCTCTTCCTCTGCTGCATCCTCTGTTTTCTGTTTTTTTCGACACTGTGCTTCCACATATTCCCACTACTACAGGTAAAAACACTTTTCCTTGCGTTGAGACTTTTTATTTTGGGTATAAAATTCCATCGTTGTCGTACTACTTTCTCACTCTCACTCTCTCTCTCTCTTCATAGTAAAACAGCTATCTATCCTAATCTATCTGACTAGCAACTTTTTCTGTAAGCCCCAGCTCATTAAATTTAAAATATTTTAGTTCTACAGCTCGGCAAGTACAAGGAAGACAACTCTGGCTGAGCTGCTGCATGTTATTTTCATTCCGCCGTGCGTGTTCCTCAGGGAAGATTATTTGCTCACTCCGCTGTGCAGGCATTGCATGCAATTTCAGGAAGAAACTTTTCGTGCTCAATAATTTGGGGCCTAAGCTTTAGACCACCTCCCAGTAGTCATCTGCCGTGGCATAAGTGCTCTTTGCGAGTCAGAGGCATTACATGACTTTAATAAAATATAAAAACTTAAAACTGCGATAAATTTTGTATACTTTTTTCCAAAACCGAAAACGAAAGAATTCATACTAAAAATGGAGTCATAAAATTGTTTATTGTTTTCATCTCCAAAACCGCCGTGTTTCATTCACATAAAAAGAGAAAGACCCCTTAAAACTTTCTCTCTCTCAGAGGATTAAAAAAAATAAAAAAATCAAGCGAATCCTTTTCCGCTGTCTGCTGAAGCGGTGCCCGTTGCCGCCGCAGGCCCCCTCAGCTCGTCCCTCCGCTGCAGGATATATTCCCGCATCTCCCTAAACCGCGGCAGCGCGCGCATTTCGATCTTAGAACCGTCCCGCAGCGTCACCAGCATGTCTCCCCAAACACCGATGCCCCTGCCGATGCATACGACGTCAGCGACCTCCTGGTAACTGCAAATACACGGCATTGATTGAAAAGTGATGAGAAAGAAAAATACACTACTTCACTTGCATTCCCGCGTAAAAAGAATGCAAATTTGGGCCTTTGTTTTAGGGGCAAAACGAGCCCTCTAAACGATACTTCGTAAATTATTGATTGAGCGGGGCAAAAAGTGGGTTATAGGTGGTTGACTCACGCTGCGTCCAGCTGCTCGTTCTTCCAGGGCGCGGTGGTGATGCAGGAGATGCGGCGGTCGGTGAAGCGGTACTTGACGAAAATGGCACGAGCGATGGAGGCAATGCTCAGCGGCAGCCAGATCAGCGTCGCGCCCAGCGCCATGTTCACTGCCACGTCACCGCCGTGCGGGCCGCTCTCAAAGTGCACGGTCTCGTTGGAGTAGTCGTAGGCCTTCTTCTTCTTACCAGCTGGGGCGGCAGAGGGGGACTCAGAGGAGAGGTTTCCCTTCTTCACGCCCTCTCCGTAGGGAGTTTCGCCCTTGGCGCGCTTCAGGGCGGCGATGCGGGCCTCGAAGTCTTCCTCGCTGTCATCAGCGGAGGCGCGCGCGACCAGGGATGGCCTGGAGGGCTGCAGTGAGCGGAGGGACCTCACAGCGGAGAGGCTGCGAGGCTGCTGGGCCGCTGCGCCGGCCTGCCGGCGGGAATGCGCCGCATATGGGAGCGTGGTGTGGTTGAGAGTCTGCTGCATGGCGGGAGGTGGGGCGATTGGAGGGCTGGGGTAGAGGAGTTGATGAACAAAAAAATGAAAGTTGCAAAAATTAGGCTTCAGGCGGAATGCGCGGAAAGAGTTGTTCAACAAGATGTGAGTTTTGAAAGTTAAATGATAATTGAGCTGCGCACGAATGAAAAATATGAGTGGTGTTGAGGCTCGCAGACTTCTTCTAAACTTTTCTCAAAATCCGCTGGCCAATTTTTCATTATTATTATTATTATTATATATATATATATAACTACAGCTGTCTCCTTGGTATTTTGGCATTTCCTCTTTTGATCGCGAGTGAACATAACATTTTTTTTTCCCTCTCGATTAGTTTGCAAAAAAACCTGCGAAGCGTCTTTACAGCGTCTTTACTGCTGCATTCTTTAATAATATGTCGTCCGGGAACTTTCATGCTGTTGCATTAGTCACGCCCGTGTGTAGCCCATCAATTAGCGCGGGCAGTGGAGCAGTAGAGCTCGATAACTATCAATGAGCGACGTGGGTGCTGGGCGACACTCCACCAATGGGCATAACGACCATATAAATTCTTCTTTCAGCAGTCTGGACGCACCAGTTTGCTCCCTCTGTGTTTGAAGGCCACCGCCGCCATGTTGAATAATATTTCGGACGCTAAGGAGCTTTATAAAATGGAGGCATGACCAACGAGGGCCTAGGCGAAGGCATTTCTGAATCACCTGCTCTCTCTGTACAAACATGTAGCCAGCGCAAGCCAAATTGGCCCAGGCGGCTCCTT
This sequence comes from Marvania coccoides, assembly GCA_963854735.1. Taxonomy (NCBI): domain Eukaryota; kingdom Viridiplantae; phylum Chlorophyta; class Trebouxiophyceae; order Chlorellales; family Chlorellaceae; genus Marvania; species Marvania coccoides. Next base: position 484,765 of record OY978105.1, on the reverse strand, counting down.
TTTGTAGCAAAGAATTTATCTGATCCGAAAGTCACAGAGGAGAGGCTCTCTGCTTCGGGTCTGGGTGGATGGTCGGGGATCCATGAAGCGACTGAGAAGTGAGCCTAAAAAACTCCATTGTTATTTTTTTTAATAAAAAAAGAAAGGTCTGAGTCCATGTCACGGAGCAGGACCTTCTTGCCCGATGACGAAACTTAACAACCACCGCCGGGCCCGTGGACGCTAATTGGCACTCGTGTGCCTTTTTGGCACCATGATGGCAAGGCAAAGCGTGCTCGCATTTCTGATTTTGGCACTCTTTGCACCTCAAGTAGCTGAGACGCGGTGAGAACCCGTCTTCGGGAGGGCATGCCGGCCTGGTTCTGACCTGGTTACATGTTGGTATACCAACTAAACACGCATCTGAATGTTTCACTTCCACGCATTTGCAGGGGCTTGATAAGCGATCACAGATGTTTTGCGAATTGCCTGCCAATTTGGCAGCCGCTGTGCGCGAGGGGTGCTCCAGACACTCAGAGGACGTTTGCGAATATGTGCGAGGCTAGGTGCTTCTTCGGTGAAGATTCTGTATCGGCACACTCGGATATTTTCGAAAACTTGCGGTACAGCACTCCCCTTCACTCTCCAGCAGCCTGTCTCCGGGCCTGGAAACACGTTGCAGCTCAAGAATGGTCTCAGGCGGTGCAGTCGGAGGCCTCAAGAGGCCGTCCACCGATCTGGCTGCTTGCAGTGATGCAACAACCGGAGCTCTCGGAAGACGCTGCAGCAAGTATCCTCAGGGAATGCTCCCCCTGCTCTAAAGGCAAGTCAATACACCATTATTCTTCAGCCATGCTTGCTAACTCAATTTCAACCCATATGAGGCAAAAGCTGTGATATTTTTTAGTTTTTTTGTTGATCGTTAAAAACTTAATATTTCTGCTGTTGTTGTTTGCAGGCGTCCGTTCAGCAGGCCGCACCGTCCTCGCCGAACAGGCGACGGAGGTGCCGGTGGAGGAGGCAAACGCGAGCTCTGTCGCTGTTCCACTGGAAGAAACAACCAGGTTCGCCGAACAGGCGACGGAGGTGCCGGTGGAGGAGGCAAACGCGAGCTCTGTCGCTGTGCCACTGGAAGAAACAACCAGGTTCGCCGAACAGGCGACGGAGGTGCCGGTGGAGGAGGCAAACGCGAGCTCTGTCGCTGTGCCACTGGAAGAAACAACCAGTGCAGCGTCAGAAGACAATACAACCTCACACATCACAGTGGCGAGCTTACCGTCCGCTGCAACAGCCGCTCTGGAACCCCGCATTGCGCCCGAGGAGCAGAACCCTAACCCGCTCAACCTCACGGAGCAGCAACAACTGGACGTGACGGCGGTCGAGTCGCCGCCGCCCCAACCGCAGCAGTCCCCTGCACCTGCGCCAGACACGCCGGACACGCCGGCGAACGAATCGCCCCCTAGCCCTAATACCCCAAAGCCCAATGTGGGATCTCCTGCGTTGCCACCTTCCCCCAAAGCGCCCAAACCTGACGCTAACGACACCCAAAGTGCGCCCACGCCCGAAGAGAAACCCACGCCTGCGGCGCCCACTCGCCAACCTAAACCTGCGCCTACGCCTGACCCTAAGGAGGAGGTGGATTCCACTCGCGACGCTGAAGACCCGCCGAAAGGGACACAGGGGGAGCCCGAGTCTCCTGCTTCTTCCCCAGCCCAAAAGCCTGAGGAGGAAAACAACACCCCCTTCAACCCCAGCGAGAGGTCTCCCAGCCGAGCGCCGTCTTCCCCCGCAAAAGACATTTCGAATCAGGTGCATCAGGAAGACCCCTCTCCCTCTCCGGCAGGGCCGCGCCCCCAAAAGACGCCTGCTCCTGTCAGGGACGCTGCCGCAGCGGCTTCCCCTGAAGATGCACCTGCAGAGGCGATGGTCGACGCTGAGCCGGGCAACCCAGCGAGAGACTTTGCGATCCCTGGAAACTACGAGCCAGTCATTGTGCTACCTTTGTTCGCCGCGCACAGCCCCTCTGGCGCGCCCTCCATATCTGGAGAGCACCAGTTGGTGGCTGGCAGCACCACCGACTCGGCGAATGAAAGCCTGCAGGCAGCCAGCGGTGCTGTCCGCAGCTGTAGGACGCCATGGCAGAGTTGGAGCGCGACCATTCTGGCGGTTGGCGCAGCAACTGCGACTGTATTATAATTGCGACGGAGGTTAGAGTGAGTGGTAAACTCAACGTTATTTGAACTATTACTAATATGTACAGTTTCTAGTGTTCCTTGAACCCAATATGAGCGAGTTAAATATAGTACTCGCTAGAATCATAATATTTAGTGTGAGATCGGGGGGCAGCTTTGGCGGCTCTCCGTAAAATATAAAGAGAAAATCCTCTCTGACGTCGGCGAGAGCTGTTGCTCGACGATAAATGATGGGTTATATACTTGCGTTCTCCTTTGCATATTTCACTATTCCCGAGAAGTATATGAGCATATGTCGTGTGCTGGGACCCCTCCCCCATCCGTCGGCTCGTGATTACTATACGGCACATTCTTTTTTTTCTGGACGCGGTCCCTTGTCCCCCGTTTTGATTATTTTTGTTTCATAGCCTATTCAGTTGCATTTTGGGCTTTCTTTTTCCTTAATTTTCTTTTTTGTTAGGGATTATCCCCTTTTTTGTTTACGCTTTTTCGTGCTGCCATTTTGCTGCTCCTTGTTCTCGTTGTATAAGCGCCAAGCGCTCATGGCTCGCTGTTCGGCTGTGCCAGCGTGTAAAATTCCGGGGAGGGGACTTAAAACTATTTAAAAACAGACTTTCGTTGAAAACAACTTGTTCTATTGAATAGAGAAGCGAATAGAGAACCAGGAGGGGCGGCGATTCGCCATGAGAATCTGCACGGTCATGCAGTGCAAGGTAGGCATGAACCGCCGCCCCTCGGATGAAATTTAGGCTGGTAAATATCTTGATCGGGAGGGAGACCGCTCTGAGCCCAAAAGAAATGGGCAGGGCATTTGCCAAAATGCTTTGGTCTGATGAAGGAAGAAAGAAGCCCACCTCTATGAAAAGCTGTTTTCGCCTCCTGTTTCGGTCTTCTCCTTTGCGCTTGAAGGTAGGCCACCCAGATCATTGCCGCAGGGCGCTGGCGATGCGCAGCGCGATTTGCTTGAAGCCGCCGCAGATTTAATTGAATACTTATTTGTTTTTATTGACGCCATTTTAATTTGTTTTTACTGTCTTTATTATCATTTGCAGGGCTTGCTATTTGCCCTGTGGTTAAAGCGCACTTTCACGTGCCCAAACTCTCAATCTTCCCAACATGGGTCACGAGGCTGTCTGGAACTCCCACCCCAAGGAGTACGGCAAGGGCTCCCGCCGCTGGTGAGTGCATTCGATCCATCGCAATGATGGCACGGGCGCTGGGTCGCCGCGCAGGTCAAAATTACAAAAAACAAGATGTCTGGCATCAAAAACTCACGTGTTCTCCCCTCCTTTGCCTTTTTTGCAGCCGCGTGTGCTCCAACCAGGGTGGTCTGATCCGCAAGTACGGCATGAACATCTGCCGCCAGTGCTTCCGTGACTACTCCAAGGACATTGGCTTCCAAAAGTTCCGCTAAACAGCAGGATGAAAAAGGCTGTTTTTCACCTTTGCGGTGCTTGAATTGCATTTTTTCATCGTGTTACTGGATCAGCGCCCTCCCTGGGCGGTGTAAACACTGCATCCACACCGATTTTACCCAGAGAATCAGTTCAGTTGGGGGCAGAGGTTGGCAGCGGCTCGTCAGAATTGCAAATTTTTCACGGAGAAAGGGAATAAATCAATACATAGAGGGATCGAGAGTTTAAAAGCGACATAATCAAGGCATTCACTGCAAGAAGTTACAATTGCTGGGTTAAATAATCACCAATATGCCGATTTTGTCGCTGCTGAGGGGGCTGCCGGCGGCGGCGGCTTTTCCCCCGCTCTTGCTGCTCGTTCCCTCTCCACCTCGTCGCGCTTCGGCATGCTGGGTATCGCGCCTTGCCGCTGAATGCACAGCGATGCCGCAATACCTGCTCAAGCAAAATTAACAAATCGGAAAATTATTTCTTACGAACCTCCCAAATCCTCAAATTTTATCCAAATTTAGCTTTAAAAACGCGGGATTCAACTCACTGGCCCACTCCATGGCTTCTGCATCGCTCTTCCCCTCCAGTTTCCCTACCGCAAACGCTCCAGTGAAGCAGTCTCCTGCCCCTGTGGTGTCCACTACGTCTGAAACTGGTACTGCCTTTTGCCGCACCACGTTGCCGTAAATGTCCACCAGCAGCGACCCTTTGGCGCCCATCTTCACCAGCACCTTGTCCACGCCTTGATGCACCAGTGCCTGGGCTGCAGCGGTGATGGCCTGAAAGAAAACACGAGGCAGAGAGCGGGGAGGAAAAAAAAAATAAAAAAATATTAGAATGGTGAGAAGAGAAGAGATCAGCTGTTTAAAAAATTATCGGTTTCGTTATATTTGATGGAGCAAGCCTGTGCTGGAGGAGAAGAAGAAAAAAAACGATTGCCACCGCCACAGGCGGGCAGCGCTACTTCTCAATTAATATATAAACGCTGTATTTCTCCTGCGGCTCACCTTCTCCCCCTTGGTCGGCATCCCTGTCAGGCGCGCCAGCTCCGTCTCATTGGGGCTCAGGATCGAGATATTCGCCAGCAAATCGCTAGCAAGTGGCCGATCAGCTCCCCCGGCATCTAGCACCACCGGGACCTTCGCAGATGCAGCTAGCTTTGCAAAAATCACGTTCACAGTCTCCGGGATCTCGCGCTGCAGCAGTACAGCCCCCGCTGTTTGGATGGAGGCCGTCACTTCGTCGGTTATCTGCCACTCCTCCGAGGTGTTGGCCCCGCCCACCAAAACGATGGAATTTTCGCCACGGGGCTGCAGCATGATGAAGGCCAGGCCAGAGGAGCCGTCGATGGAGTGCAGCTTGCTCACGTCCACCCCGCAGTCGGCCAGGGAGTTGCGCAGCATGGGGGCGTAAGGGTCCCGCCCGGTTTGGCCCACAAAATGGGTGGGGTAGCCCAGCTTGGCTGCCGCGCTGGCCTGGTTGGCACCCTACATGAACTCGACATTTTACAGGGAACATTTGAGTGTTATTTTCAATATTTTGGCGCCAAGAATGGTGGCAGTGGCAAATTTGCGTTCCTCGTTCATGTATGTTAATAAACTGTAGAATGGGCAAAATGCATGGGAAGAAAGTTGAAATGCTTGCCTTTCCGCCGGCGTACACGTTCATTGTGCCCCCTGCCAGCGTCTCTCCTGGCTTGGGGAGGCGGGGGACCTCTATCACAAGGTCGGCGTTGATAGAGCCAACCACCACCAGAGGCTTGCGCTCCCCATCGTCATCGCGCCCAAACATCGTGGCGCTGTCGCCCTGGCAGCTTACCGCGAGAGCAGGACTCCTGGCTTGAGTTTGGTGGCAAACTTTGTGATTTGCAACTCTTCTGTGAGAAAGTCCCAAAACGCCTGATCGGTGGCTGAGTAGTGTCGCTTGGAATAACATTGAAGATCTAAAGGATTTTTGGGCTCGGAAAATGGCTTTACAGCACTCTTTTTGGAGTTTTCCACATTTCCATTTTTTAAACACGACATTTTTGGATGATCCAGCTCCAGGAGCCTCGTTTTTATTAAAGCGCTGCAATTTCTGCACGCAAAACTATCAGAAATCTGCCTCTGTCTTTCCAATGGCGACCCCATTGACGTCTCTCCATCCAATTTCAATTTTAAACTCGAGACCCTGCTACAACGCCGTATTCTCCCGCCCCCACCTCCTCCCCACCCCGTCACACCCCTCCCTGGCCGCCCATGTTGGCCCCTTTGACGGCCTTTTCGACGAAATTCGCTCCCTCGCAGCCAACTCCACCCAACGCCGGGAGGACCAACCACCGCCCTCAGCAGCAGCAGACGACGGCAGCTCGTTCGTCCCCCTCGACCCCAATAGCACCGGCAGCGTGGACGGCAGCGAAGAGACCACCTTCGGCCCTCTAGCAATGCTGGCTGTCGGCCTTTTACTCCACGAATTCGTTGCGCTTGAGTCTCTGCTGCTGGAAATGGGCGCTGACGAGGTGCAGCTCATCCCCTGCACAACCACCATGCTGGAGGGCGGCGGCACCCTGGGAGAGGCGCTGCAAACGCAGCCGCCACCGCAGCACGACGGCAGCATTGATTCCAAGAGCAGCAGCAATGCGAGGGTGGTGTTTTTGAGCGGCATGTACGCGTCAGAGGTGATTGAGATCGTGGGGGCGGTGCGGCAGTGCGAAGGGCTGGCGGATTTGGCGTTTGCAGCGGCGGTGCCGAAATCTTGGGGCCGGGAGTTACGAGAGCTGGTGGAAGATGTGAGCGCGGACCACGCGGCGATGGCGGCCAGGAGAGCGGCAGCGGCAGGGCAGACGGCGGATGATTGAGGAAAATATATTTCTAGTATGGAAATTAGTCTATACTACCATCATTACTTAATAAATGAGATAAGTGGGTAGATGAATTCAAGACACCATTGCAGGCGGAACGCTCCATTACGTTGATCAGCTCCTTCTCAGCGGCAGCCTGTATTTGTTTTACTCGCTAGCTCGCCTGGCGCAGATCAGCGTTTCTCAGCTAGTGCGGATCCATCTCCAGCAAATTCATCAGGGTGGCGCCGCCGAGGCAACGCGCTTGTGAATTGAATTATTTCCTGGGCGGCCATGCAGCGTACGCCCTCAGCTCCTCCTCCCCCAGCGCTGGTCTCACCCCCTTCAGCGCAGCCTCAAAGTGTCGCCCCGACACCTCAGCAGCGGCAGCCACGTCCTCTCGCAGCGCCGCCATCGCCGCCTCCCGACACACCGCCGCCAGTTCCGCCCCGGTGTACCTCTCCGTGGCCTGCGCCACCGCAGCGAGGTCAACGTCAGCGGCCAACGGAAACCGTCGAGAATGCACCTTCAGAGCCTCTAACCGGCCCTGGCGGTCGGGGGGGGGCACGTACAGCGTGACGTCAAATCTCCCGGGTCGTAGCAGCGCCGAATCCACCGATTGGGGGCGGTTTGTGGTGGCCAAAACGAGAACCCCGCTGCCGCTGTTGTCACTGCTGCCGCCTGCGGTATCCAGCCCGTCCATTTCGTTGAGAAACGTGGACAGCAGGCGCGCGGACACGTCGCTGGTACTGCCACCCCCGGCTGCGCCGCGTTTGCCCACCAGCATATCCAGTTCATCCACGAAAACAATGGCTGGGGCCGCCAATCTCGCCTTTTGGAACGCAGTGCGCAGCTCCGCCTCCCCCTCGCCCACGTACATGGAGTACAGCGACGCGCCCTGCAGAGGAATGAACGTAGCCCCGGAGGAGGTGGCTGCTGCGCGTGCTAGGGTGGTTTTTGCGCAGCCAGGCGGGCCGTGAAGGAGCACCCCCCTGGGCGCACGAATGCCCAGGCGCTTGAAGGCGTCGGCCCGCGAGATGGGCCACTCCACGGCTTGCCGCAGCCGGCGTTTGGTGTCCTCCAGCCCCCCCACGTCCTCCCATTTGGCCGGCGGGAACTCTCGGACCACCGAGCGAGCCAGCGATGCCCCCACGCGCTTGGTAGCGCCCAAAAGGTCCTCAGTGGTCAGTTCAATGCGCCTCGACCCACCCCTGGTGCCGCTTCCACTCGCAGTCGGTTCCGCTGATAAAGGTTGAACTCCACTGCTAGTTTCATTTCTGTGCTGTTGCTCTCTGGCCATTGCGGCTAAGGTGGCCTCCCTGCACAGCGCCTCCAGGTCCGCGCCGGTGTAGCCGTGGCACTGCGCTGCCACGCGCGCCAAATCCAACGACTCCAGCGCAATGCCAGGAATTCTGGCAACCAACGCCTTCAAAATTGCGGTACGCGCCTCAGGCTGCGGCACCCCCACCGCCACCTCCCTGTCAAGCCGCCCAGGCCGACGCAACGCAGGGTCCAGCGCATTAGGCCGAGAAGTCGCCGCAATCACTGCCACATGGCCTGCAGGGGTCCCTCCTCTCCCGGGGCCGCCACCGCCGCCAGTGCCTTTAAATTTCGATGCAGAGGGGGCGGCGCTACTGCTCCCTGCGCCGTCTAGCAGCGTCAGCAGCTGTCCCACGAGCCGGGCCTCGTGCTGCGCGCCTGGGCCTCGCCGGGGACAAAGCGAATCAACGTCATCCAAAAAAATCACAACTGGGCAGCCTCGGGCAGCGTCGGCGTGCGCTTTGGCGAAAATTTCGCGCAGTCGGCGCTCCGACTCCCCCATGTAGGCGCCCACCACCGACCCCGCTGTGATGAGGTGTACCACGGCGTTGAATTCTGCGGCAATGACGGCAACTGCTGAAGATTTTCCGGTGCCCGAAGGGCCGTGCAGCAGCACGCCGCGCGGCCAGCGCACCCCCAAAGCTGCGGCCTGCTCGGCGTAGAGCACCGGCCAGCCGATGACCTGCAGGGGCAAAGAACTATAGGATTAATTTTGACCAGAGCGTCGGAATTGGAAATTAAAATGGAAATTTAATTGTTTTTTCTTAATTATTGATCAGCCGTTTGATTTGATGTCCCTGGGGGTTAGTTTTAGAGGGAGAAATGCAATTACTCGCCTCCCGCAGCGTGTTTAGCACGTCGTCCAGCCCCGCCAGCGCCGCCGCTTGGATTTCGCTCTGGGAGGGCCGTGCAAGGGGATCAGGCGTGGCCTGAGCTTCCAATAAATTTAAATTGCTCAGGCCGTGAATCAGCGCCGCGCTGCCGTCCATTGTGTTGCGCTTTTCGGAAGTTGATTAATTAAATTACTTTTACGCCCTGAAATTTTCAAACTGCATGCCGCGTCTGCGCATCCACTAGCTTTCTCTGATGACAGGTTAACGGATTCAAAATATAAAACAATATAAATGTGCCCTGCTGCGTTCAATATTGAGGCTTTTCCCAACACTGCTGCTCTTTCAACTCTCTTACGTAGATTTCTAGGTTACAGGCATATCAGAGGCCCTTGAAGCAAACCGAACAAGCAAATCATGGCGAAATCATGGCAAACAGCTCCTCAACCAAGGGAAAACCAGAGCAGGCAAAACACTCTGCTAGCCTCTCCCACATTAAAAAAAGCTCCCAGCCATTTTCCCACCAAAAACATCTCAAATTTAATCAGCAAAGCAAAGAAAAAGTAGGGGGGTCACGCGCACGGCACATTAGACCGCCTGGGTCGAGCGCGAGTACGCGTTAAGCCTCCCCAGATTGGTAAACGTAGAGTCGTCCCGCTGCTGCTGGCGGTTCGATCGTCCGCGGCCATACACGCCTCCAGTGAAGCCAGCATCCGCCACAAACCCAGAGTGCACCCGTCCGCGGCCCCTGCCGCGCCCACGGCCGCCTCCAGCGCCGCCCAGCGGGCCTCCGCCGCTGCCGCCACGGCCGCCCATGCGCGTCCGCCTGCCGCCCTGCGCGCCGTCTCCCGGGCCCCTCCGGCCGCCCTCATCGTCGTCGTCATTGTGCAGCACCCCGGTCCGCATCGCCAGCGCGCGCTCGTTGAGGTCCACCAGCACAGCCGCCTTGTCGGCAAACTGAGCGGCCAGCGCCTGCAGCTTGGTGAGTTCTCTGTGGTGAATGACGATGGTGCCGGTGGGCTGATCGTGCGACCCAGGCAGCAGCTCGTCCGCCACCAGGCGCGACGCCAGCGCGTGCACGCGGCGCGGCGGGAGCTCAAACAGGTCGCACAGCTGCTGCGACGACAGCGACGAGTAGAAGCGAGCGTTGGCCAGCAGGTAGGTCCGCAATCCCTCCTCCTGGAACTTGGTCTTGAGCATGCCCAGCACGGGCTCCTTGGCGGCGCCCAGCAGCGCCCAGCACTGCAGGGCGGTGGCGTAGCCGTAGGCCTTGCGCCAGTCGCCGGTGGCCAGCGCCCGGCACGAAGCGATGATGTGGTCGCGGACGTTCTCGGGCGGGCCCACGAAGGTCTGGCGCTCGTAGTGGTCCATGAGGCGGCGCAGGGGCTTGGACTGGGGGCGCTTGCGCGCCTCAGCGGGGCCCAGAGCGGCGATGGAGGGGATCTCAAGCAGGGTGGCGGAGATGAGGTAGGAGGCCTCCAGCAGCTCCAAGTTGATGTGCAGGTGGAAGGGGACCTGTGGAAGAAAAAAAATGGCGTTTAATTTGGATGGAAATGGCGTTTAAAATAAAATAAAAATAATCTTGAAAAAAAAAATGGCGGAAAGTAAATTTTGAATAATTGAATTTACCTGGCGCCGGCGCTCTGCGGCCTCCTGCTCGGGGGTGCGATCGTAGCGGTGGTGCTGCTGGATGCCCTGCGCCAGCAGCTCCTTCACCCTGGAGGAGCCATACAGGTCCGCCAGGCAGGAGTGGGCGTCGGCAATCAGCCCTGCCCTGAAGGCGCACAGCCCCAGGTGGGCCACGGTGCGGTTGAACAGCACCTGCATCTTGGCGTCCAGCTGCTGGGTCTGCTCCTGGATCCGGGACATGAGCAGCATGTCGCGCGCGCCGTAAAAGTCGTCGTGGATGGATTTGAAGTACACGCAGCACAGCATGGCCTGTCCCTTTTGGTTATCGTTGCCGTGGGCGTATACCTCGTGCGCCAGCGCGTCCACCAGCCCCGCCACGCTCTCCGGCAGGTCGAAATCGGACGGCAGGCGCACCTCAGGGACCGGCATAGCCGCCGCAATCTCCCCCTCCGCAGCCTCCTCCTCCCCGCCGTCCTCCGCCGCCGCCGCCAACGCGGCAGCCTCCGCGGCGGCGGCCTCTGCCGCCGCCCCCGCCGCCTCGTCGCGCAGCGCCAACGCCATCTTGCGCGTGGCTTCGTACACTGGGCGCGTCTTGTAGTACAGATGGTCCAGGCGGCGCAGTGCCACGCCCGCCAGCTTGTCCTGCCCCGCCGCCCCCAGGCGCTCCAGGTAGGCCGTCACTTTGGCCCCCAGCGCCAGCAGCGCCGGCTCATCCCGCAGGCGGTCCATGTACGCGTGAGCGTGGGGGTCCAGCGCTTTCAGGCTGCCCGTCCACTCCTCGTCCAGGCGCTCCAGGAATGCCGCGGGGTTGCCCCAAACTTTCACGGCCTCCCCCGCCGCCGGCTCCTCCACCCGCTCTTCCTCGGGTACCGAGTCCACCAGCTCCAGCTCAGGGCTGCTGGCGGCAATGGCCATGATCTCAAAAAGCGTCGCAGCGCAGCGCTTCCAGTTGGGCACGGTCATGGCGGCCACGGTGGGCTGGTTCATGTCGAAAATGACGGTGAGCAGGTGCACCAACACCTCCAGGCGCTGGGCGGGCCCCCGAGCCACGCCTGATAGGTAGGCCAGCATCTCAACTTGGTCCTGGCGGTCGAGGGTGGTGGCGCGGCCGCGCGCGGCCGCCACCTCCTTGAGCTTCTTGGCTACCATCTCGTACGAGATCTCCTTGGGGTCCATGGAAAGGATCTTGTCCTTGGGGCGTGCCGCCACCCCGGTGCGCACCGTCTTAAACTGGCGCTCCGCCTCGGCGTCGGAGTCCAGAGGCTCGCCGTCGGAGTCTGACTCGGAGGAGGAGGAGGAGGACTCCACCTCGGAGGGCTCAGGAGACTCGGGGTTGGCGCGGAAGGCTGCCATCTGCTCGGCGTACCCCGCCACGTGCTTGCGCAGGGTCTGCTTCATGCGCGCCAGGGCGCGGCTGTTGGTGGGGCTGAGCTTGGGCTTGTCTGCGCGGAGGGGGGAGAATATGTTTTTTTAGTGAATGGCTGTATTTTGGGGGGTTTGAAGGTGGGGAGGGGTCCAGGAAGGATAGGGCTGGTCAGGAAATTGCCGCGGCGCACGGTGCTGTGTCCGAGTGGTTAAGGAGAAGGATTCGAACGAACGGCCAATCCTTTGGGGCAACCCGCGCAGGTTCGAATCCTGCTGGCACCGTTTTTTTTTGACTTTTTTGCTGCTGCTCACCTGCAAGCGTCTTGTTCAGGAAGTCCTCCAACTCCACGATGATCTTCACGTAGGGGCGCGGCGTGCCGATGGCCCCCGTCACCTTCTGCGCCTTCTCCACCTGCTTGTTCAGCTTGTCCCACAGGGACTGGATGGACTGCCAGTCGTTGATGTGCATCTTGTTCTGCATGGGCGAAATCAGGGGGGGAGGGGGTCAATCAGGGTGTCACAGCACCCAAAAGATGGGGTTCAAGAGCAGTTCAGCGCAGCTCTTGAAAATTTCAGTGAATTCAAGGTGAGTAGCATGCAACCAGCCGCGCAATGGGTCCATAAAAGAATGTGTCACGCACCCGCAGCTCGTTGCAGGTGGACAGCAGCTCCTCGGTGGCCTTGTCCTTGGCCGACCGCACCACCCGCCGCTCATCTTCTGACTCAGAGTCGGAAGAGCCCAGCAAGAACCTGGATTGAAAGTGGGGAGGGGGGAGGGCAACGGAATGAGCATGTGAAAGCCTGTAGACCGCCGATTTTATACAAAATAGTCTCTGAACATTTTGATTTTCAATCAAATCACCTGCTGGCGCCCTTCTTCTTCTCGTCCTCGTCGTCGGAGGAGGACGAGCCGGAGCCTGACTCGGAAGAAGAATCAGAGCCGGACTCTGAGGAGCTGTCGTCGTCGGAGGACGAGCTCTCCTCCTCTTCGCTTGAATTCACTTCATCCTCGCTCTCCTCCTCGCTGTCGCTGCCGCGGCCCCAGAACTTGGACGCCTGCATCCAAACGAGTAACAAAAATTAAATGAACAGCGAGAAAATCAGCTGCCGCAAAAAAAGATGCATCAAATTTCAAGCAAAGTCTGCCTGCATCCAGCGGGCTCACCATGTTGTGACAAAAGGTGATCCAAGCGTTGGTTGAAAGGATTTAAAATTTACAAAATGATTACCTGCTGCGTTGGGCTGAAAAAATTAAGCCGCCGGGCTGCTTTTCGCTATTTTCTTCGATTTCCCCGAGAATACAGCACTTTTTTAGAGTAATTCAGTTGTATTTGCTATTTCTTAAGGCTACCGCAGGCAGAGAGGGCCCGCATGAGGGCTCTGAGCGCTGCATTGTCCAATTTTTTTAATTCCTAATTTCGAAAAGAGCCACAGCCGGAAAATGCGAAGTGCAGACTTGGGCGGGTGCAGCAACTACATACGCACATGTTCGTAATCGCGTGACCAACGCGTTTAGACCTGACTGGTGTTGGAGAGCAGCTCTTTGCTGAACTCTTCACCGCCGCCAGGAGGCCTGCAATCACTCTGCGGCAAAGCGCCAGGCCCAGTCGCGGTCTGGAAAGTCGCCATCGGCTGCTACAACGCTGATCTTCACGCCATGTGCGGCCCTACGATGTGCCGCCGCCCGCGCAGCAGCGGCAGCAGCAGCAGCAGCAGCTAGAACATCTTCTGGAGGAGCGTCGTCATTTGCAGCAGAAGATGAACAGCCAAATAGAGCAGCATGCCATCCTGCAGCAGCAAAGGCGACAGAAGGATCGGGAGCTGTTTGATTTGTGGCAGTCGATCGGGTCTCCCCCCCAGCTGGAGGAGTACATGGCAGGCGTTTCCGCTCGACGCGATGACGAGCTCGAGCACGCCAATCAGCTGGCACGAGCACCCGTGATCTCGCAGCTAGGCTACAGGATCTACTTGAGCGGGGCGACACGGTTAGACTTAAAGGTTGCCCCGCTGGAACCCAGGCACATGGCTGGGAGCAGGACCGCCATTTAACAGGGTCCATTGATATCGTAGGCGCCGAAGGAGAATGAGAAGCAAAGAACCTCGAGAAACAGTAAAAATGCAGAAACCAGTCCCAAAATTATTTAAGATTAATTTCGAATTTTTCAGCCCCTTTTCAAGCGCTGTGGCGCGCAGGAACAGGGTAAGTAAGAAGTCAGCCGACGCCGAATTTTTTTTACCCACCTCCTCGTACTGTTCCATGCCGTCATCGGGGTACCCAAATGATTCAGACTGCAGAAAAAAGGCCGAGAAAAAAAGGGAGCGTGAGATGTATTGATATCGTAGGCGCCGAAGGAGAATGAGAAGCAAAGAACCTCGAGAAACACAGTAAAAATGCAGGAAACCAGTCCCAAAAATTATTTAAGATTGATTTCGAATTTTTCAGCCCCTGTAAGCGCTGTGGCGCGCAGGAACAGTGAAGGCAAGAAGTCAGCCAACGCCGAAAATGTGTTTACCCACCTCCTCGTTCTGCACCATTTAAGGGTCAGTGCCAGCTGACTGGGCTGGCTGGGCTTCCATCTGCGCGATTTCCGCAAGAGAGAAGAGGCGGGTCGGTAAGAAGTTGCAAAACTTTTCAGTCTTTGATCTCATTGCACATCCGCGGAGCCAAGCTGCCCCAACGCTTCCCGTCTTACCTTTTAGATGATGGCAATAATAGAAACCCTGCTAAATTGATGCTTAAAACAGGAGCCAAGGAGCGGCAGGCCGCCTCGAGGCAAACTTTCACTTTCTTCATGCTATGCTATGTTATGCTATGTAAAGAACGAGTCCCCTGGGGCGGGAATGGGAGGCCTCAGGCCGTCGGCTCCTGGGAGGGACTGAGGGTGCGGTGTTCGCGGCCGTCGCGAGCGGCAGGCGGTGCGTCGGATGGACATGTTCGAGCAGCGTTAAATGCCGCTGCACAATGGGGTTCCTGTTCACGTTGCGCGCGAAGATCTCCTGCACCGCCAAGGGTGGGCCCTCCCAAGCAGGGGTACCACCGCGCCATGAAATCAGCGGGCAGTCCAGCAGGCTCTGCGGCATGATGCGTCCGAGGTACCCATGCAGCGCTCCAGGTTTAAGCCGACGTCCAAGACGGACAGGAGCTGCATGTGCTGGGGCGGCGCGGCGAGGAGGGCCTCCAGGTACGCGCGGTCCATGAAAACACGGAAGTCGGCCGACCAGGCTGGGTTTTTTGCGCACTTGTCGCACACCCACCACTTCCCCGAGTCATCGACGATGTACGGCACCATATGCGGCGCGCAGAAGGCGTAGAGGGGCACCTCCGACGCCGCTACGTGCCTTCCCCGCGCCGGCTGGTTGCCAAAGCGCACGATGCCGCAGTGCGCGCAGCACGTCATCTTGCGCACCGCCGCAGAGCACAGGTCGTTCCACGCCCTCTCCAGAGCAGCGAATTTCTCCTCCCCCATCGCCGGGCGCGGCCAGGACGGGGGCAGCAGAGCAGGCGACGGCGGCGGCGGCGGCACAGCAGCGCGGTGGCGTTTTACACCCTTTTCACCATTCGCCGCCATTACCTTTCTTTTCCGAGATGCCTGGGGCATGGCAGCTCAGGAGCGGGGGGCGGGGGAAGGCGGGGAGCACGGAATCTTCGCCTCCAACAAGCAGGGGTCCCGGCCGTTGAGCCTTCCTCTCGGAATTCTGTAGATACTGTCACAGTCAGGAAAACAATTTAAGAAATTACAGGAAAAATAATCAAGGAAGCCACGGGCCGGGAACAGCACAACGGCAAGGTCGGCAAAGCAAAAGAAAGCAGGACAGGGCGACGGAAGCATCCAGAAGCTCCGCCCCAGGGGCCCATTTTAGAATTCGGCAACCTAAGAATGACGCAGGCAGCCGCGGACGGCGCGCCCGCAAAGCGGCCGGCCCCGGCGCTCGCCAGGCAGGGAGGAGTTAGGTTTTGAAAACGCGTTTTTTTGGTCGGCGAAATTTTGGCGCGCCCAACCTGCGGCATATATCCCATTCCCAAAAAATGCAGCTACTAGCTGAGCTAGTGAGGTCGCTATACACCGCAAACGTGGGTCGTTAGACCCATGCGAATATTCTCCCCCAGGCGTCCTGGCCTCCAGCATCAGCACTCGGCGGCTGGCGCCAGCTGGCAGCCAAACACCAGCAGCAGCGGGGGCACACAGGAGCTCAACCGAGTCCACCAGGACGTCCACCACGAGCTGTTCGCATCATCAAAAGATGGCAGCCACTTTTCTCTGCCCAGAGTTGTCTCTAGGCTGAACGGGCCTGTGAAACGCAAGATTCGTACTGCGCTACGCTCCATGAACTGGTACATCCCTGGTATGGAGGCGGCGCTGCGCATGCGCATAATCGGAGAAGCATTCGCCGCCGACGCGCTTTAATAAACACACTGCATATTCGTTTGTTTGCATTTCGACGTAAACTCGCATTAAAACCTTCTATAATTTACTTTGCTTTCGTTCATAGAAAAGAAAAACCCGGCTTTAGAAATACCGCTCAATCATTCATTAAGGGTGAAAACCCCACTCTTTTAGCAGTAATTCATCCAAGAAACGACCCAATTACTTCGTCAGGCCCCACAACGCCGTGCTCCAGCGCCGCTGCGGCCTCTTTCACTCGCTGCACTGGCGTCCCCGGCTGCCCTCGGCCGCCGCTGCCTCCCATCAACACATACGGATCTGCACCCGCATTGATCAAGCGCGCTATCATCAGCTTCCGCTGGTCGTTCTCCAGCACCAGCGCCAGGCACAGCGCGGTGGCGCCGTCAGCTTTTGTGGCGGCGTTAATCCCGACGTCTCGGCCACTAGAAAGCAAAGCATGCGCGATACGCACGTGCTTCTTTCTCAATGAAACCATCAAGGGGGTGTCTCCATTTGCGTCAGACGTGTTCAGGGATGTGCTGGCGTTCCTGATCAGCTCCTCCACAGCCAAAAGCTGCCCCGCAGCGCTCGCGGCCGCCACAGCCGTCTCCCCTTTAAAATTCGTCACATTGGGGTCGGCTCCGGCGGCAAGAAGAGCGGCAACAATGTCACCGCGACCCTCAACGGCTGCGAGAAGCAGGGGCGTGCTGCCGTCTGTGGAACGCTGGGCGTTGAGATCTACGCCTGTCGAGGCAAGGAGCACTCTCAGCGCCTCCAGCTGGCCTGCTAGGGAACCTGCGGTCACGGGAGTGGCCCCGCTGTGATCTGCTGCGTTCACGTCGGCGCCATGCGCCACCAGCAGCCTGCAGCATTCAGCATTGCCCTGCAAATTTATAAAATAAAATTTAAATCGTTGGCTGCTGAAAACAAAAATAAGCGAAGAATTATTGCAATTGCATACTCACCAGAGCTGCGGCGGCGGCCAAGGGGGTCCCGCCGTGGGCATCCCGCGTATCAACTGCTGCCCCACTCTCTATCAGCGCCCGCAGCGTGGCGGAATGCCCCAGTTCCGCTGCGCACGCCACCGGGCTAATCCCGTGCTTCTTCTCCTTGCCGTTGGGGTCCGCCCCCGCAGCTAACAAGCTCACCACGATGTCCAGCCGCTCTTTGTGCACGTCTGCGTGTAAAGCATGCAATTTTTTTGCTGAATTTTCGGCCTTTTCTGGCGCGGTTTTTATCGAGGCAGCCAGGAGGCTCTCCCACTTGAGGGTTCGTTTGGCGCCGGTAGCCAGCAGCAACGGGGTGAGCTCTGGACCCAGAGGGTGGCGCCAGCGTTGGTTCGGAGACTCTCTACCACAGGAGAGCAGCTCTGCCACGTTGCCATCCCCATCCTCGATTGCGCTTTCCAAGCTGTTCCTGCGGTGGGGGGAGGTTACCATCAGCATGTGGAAGAAATGCGATACCGCCGTTATCAGCAAACGCACATTTGTCCGAAACAAAACATGTGATTTTGAGTTTCGGTTTCGTATTCGCAGTGTTTGAACTGTCCGCGATGTAAAAGCTGCTAGAGCTATAGAGATGTTCAGAACAATAACACGACTTAAATCTGCGCTGAATTTGGCGAGCACGCTTGAAATATTCGGCTTACGTGGCACCTCGTATTTCCTCTTCATCTGCTCCATTTGCAGTGCTCCTAGCCCGCTATTCGCTTTTCAAAACTTGTTTTTAGATATATTACATGAATTAGGAGTGAGCGAAGAGAGTGACTTAACTCTGACTTTTTATATTATATTCATCTCGACATTTAAATTTTTACTCGACTGTGAGAGGATAGAAATCACGAACCACCTCTTTTCAAACTAGATTATTATTTTAGCAAAGTCCAACGAAGAAATGGAGCAGCCAGAGAGCCCTTTCTCTGAAATCCTCCCTCCGCCGGTGCCATCCTTCTCCTACCTTCCCAGAAACGCAGTGGACGACATCCTCGCCTCGCTAGGCCCTCGAGACCTGGCTTCAGCAGCGGGTGTATGCACCGCCTGGCGCGCGGCCGCAGCGCTGTGCCCTTGGAACGAATTTTATGCCGCCAGGTAACTTCCAATTTCATTTTATTACATTACTGCCTTCTTAGCCCTTACATCTTCATCCATTTTTCGCGCCTTTCAGGTGGCCCGTTTCGCCCTCACTAGCCGCCCGAATTTCAAATGTACCTCCCTCTTTTCCGCTCCCTGCCGCGGCCTCCACTCCCGCGGCCCCCACCTCCGCTTGGTACGCCGCCTACTGCGCCAGGATGTCGCTGGCGCGCAGCCTGCGTGGCCGCCCGCAATCTGACCGTCTCTCTGGCCACTTGTCGGGCGTGAAGGTCGCTCGAATTCTTCCAGAGTCGAATTTACTGCTCACTGGTTCTGTCGATCGCCGCCTCGTGCTGTGGGACCTTGAATCAGGCATGCAAGTAGGTTTTGTTACCAAATATACGTGTTTTTGAACCTCGTAACACTTCCTCGCTCGTTTCCAATCGTTTATAATGAAAAATCGGGTCTTATTTATTGCTGCGTGTTTTTCTCACTGCAGCTGGCTGCCAGTCCGCAACACGCTGGAACTGTGCGTTGCTTGGCCGTCGACTCGCAGACGCTGGCCACAGGGAGCAGCGACCACCGCATTCGCGTGTGGAGGCCCTCTTTGGAGCTGGAAGCTGTGGAGGGAGGCGCCAGGGCAGCCGAGCTGCCGTTCCGCGTAGAAGGTCCCCGCGCGGTGCTCTCAGGCCATACCGGCCCAGTTTCAGCGCTGGAGCTCGCGCCGACGGCTCTGTTTAGCGGCTCTTGGGACTATTGCATACGAGTTTGGGTGAGCTTTACGCTGTTGCGTTTTCACCCGTTAATTGAAGAGAGAGCTCTTTTTCTGGCTGTTTTTGTCGGTTTATCTTGCATATTAGTTACGATAAACCTGAAAATTCGTTATTCTCAATTTATTTTGTTTTTGGCAGGACCGTACGGGCGACAGGGACGAATCTAACGCAGAAGCGCAGTGGCCCGCGTTCCGCTGCATTCAAGTGCTGCATTTCGACGACTGGGTGCACAGCATGACCCTGCGGTGCGGCAAACTGCTAGTAGCATCCGGTACGGAGGCCCACGTGTGCGACGCTGAGGCTGGAGGCGGCCTGCGACACCTGTATTCAGTGCGGCGGCAATCAGCAACGCTGGCGCCGGTAACTGCCGTGCAAGGCACTGAAGACGGTCGCACGCTGCTCTACAGCACGGGAGAGGGAGGTATATATGCCTGCGACCTGAGGGCCCCGCCTCTGGCAGCCCAGCAACCTCCACCGCTGCTGCTGCAGCCGGCGAGCGGCGGTGGAGAATTTTCTTGCAGCAGCGCCGTGACGGGGCTCTCCTGGGACTTCCCCTGGCTGTGCGCGTCGCTGCAGAACGGGGAGGTGGTGCTGCTGAACGTGGAAGCCTCGATGGCGGGATACGGAGCAGCTCAACAGCAGACAAAGGCGGCGGGGAAAATCGGCGCTCAAAATTCGCAGCGAGCGTGGCAGGCCAGGGCGTTGACCCCAGGGGTGCCTGGGGGAGCGCAGTGCGTGCATTCAGTGGGGCAGTGGGTGGTGGCAGGGTATGAGAGTGGCAGTGTGGCCACGTGGGACTTCAGCCGAGCGGGCGAATCTGAGAGGGCGGCAGAGGCGCTACGGAGCGGCAGGAGGCGGGAGCGGGAGCGCCGGAGGGAGGCAGCCAAGGCGCAGCGCGCGCGCGGCAGCGGAGGGGGAGGGGGCAGCTCTTCATTTCTTCGGCCTGACAGCGGCAGTGCTGGTGGTGGTGGCCGCGCCGCTAATGAAATTGGAGGAGGAGCCGCTGCTCAGCAGGCGCAGCAGGGAGCTTGGTCGCATAACGCGACAGTGACGGTGCCCAATTTGGTGCCGTGCGGAGAAGAAAGGGAGGAGGGCGGGGCGCCACTGAGTACAAGCTCAGCGCCCAGGGCTGCGCTGCCGCCTCGCGTGCCGGCACCGATTCAGCTGGGACGCAGCCCTGGGGCGGGGGAGGAAGGGAACAGAGGGAGGGAGACGTGGCAGGTGCTGGTCCGGCGGTCGGGGAGCAGCAGCAGTGTGGGGCAGCAGGCAGGAGGGGGCAGCGGCAGCGGCAGTGACGCGCCCCCCAGCGGGAACTGAAGGACATACATGCATCATTTATACATTTACAATTAGGAATTTTGAATCCAATGGATTTCACTCAGAGCGTGGTGTTTGGGTTGTATTCTGTTTTTTTTCATTTTTCATTGCATTTTTCGAGTTTTTAACGTGGCTTTCTTTGTATTGCATTCATTCGAACTCGTTTGCAATGGTAATAGTGAAAGAATTTCAGACAGAGAAGAACAGCAAAATCACCTCAATGCAATATCTGGAAGAAAGATGGGAAAATTTGACGCCAATGTTTCCAATCAGCTACGATATCGTTCCTCTTCTTTCTTCTCTTTCCCTGCTGCGTCTGCTGTCGCATCCATTGTTTCCGGCAGCATGAGCAGCAGTGGCAACGGCGCCAGCGTGAGCAGCGTGCACAACGCCACCAGCGGCGCCAGGTTGTCAAACTCGGTTGCAGACACCCCGAAGGCTTTTGTGAGCCCTGAGCCGAGAGCCGAACCGACAAAAGCGCCGCCGTTTAAAATGCTCATGAGCGTGGCAAACAGGGTGGCCTCGACGCCCTCGGGGCACATCCGCGCTGCCAGCACCAGCACCGGCATGAAGGACACCTGTTCAAACAGCCATTGAATGAAAAAACATAGTTGAACTTTTAAAAAAAGTATACGTAAGTAAGGGGTTCGGCAGCTATCCTCTTTAATATCTCAGGTGGTTAGCGCGCTCTCCAATGCGCAGAAAGCATGCGAAAAACAAGTAAATGCAATTTCTGCTGCTGCAGCGGTAACGTTTTTCCTTTTTCTCACCTGGCCCAGCACCGTCAGCAGCGCCGAGTCCCCCAGCGCAAACACATCGTCGCTGATGCCCCATGCCCGATTGGCCCCCGTAATCAACGCCAGCTGCGTCATCCCCAGCCCCGTCCCTGCTATCGCGGTCCACAGGAACATTTTCCGGAGCGGCGTGGCTTTCAGCGCGAAATTGTACACCGCAACGCCCGCCAGCGACGCCACGCTGGCCACCAGCCGAATGCGGCCCAGAAACTCGGTAGAGAACCCCAAAGAGTTGGTCTCGAAGAACAGCATGGCTGTGTCTGCGGTGGGGGTGGCCTGCCAGCAAAACACGAATAGGGCCGGGATCCAGATGGAGCGCTGGGACATGGCGCCCCAGAGGGCCACAGCTTGCTTTTTGGACGCTACGGCGGCGCCTTTCCAGTTGGTGACCCCGGGAGCGTAGGTGGTGCGCTCCTCGGGGATGGCGGCAGCGGCGGCGGCCACCAGCAGCGGGAAAATTGCGGTGAGAAGGAACACCGGGCGGGGGCCGTAGTCCTGTGGGGTGGAACAGTGGAGAGAAGACGCTGGTATATGGGTCAATGCACGTGGGGAAAAAATGCCCGGTGTACAAATTCATGCATCAGAAGAAAAAAATAACTTTCAAGTGATAACGCCTCCAAGTACACCAAGCATTTTGCAGAGGGAAAAAAACGTGAAAAATAAAAACGCGAGCTTACCTGGACCAGGGAGCCCGAAAAATAGGAAGAAAGCACCGCCCCCACCGACGCCGACGCCCAACACAGCGACTGCAGGCTGCCAGCGGTGGACTGCGGCTCCCCTCGCGACAGCTCGACCACTATCGAATCCGCCACCACGTCAGCGCACGCTGTGGCTGCTGAGCCCAGTATCAAAGCGCCCATAGCAGGCGTAGCGCCCTCAATCCCGCCTGAGCCGAGCGCAGCCCAGGAGAGGGCCCCTGCTGCGCCGCACACCAGAAGGTAGGAGCGTCGGCGATAGCCAAAGAGCGGGACGGAGTCTGAGAGGAAGCCGTACAGCGGTTTGATCATCCAGGGCACCATTGCCAAGCCTGCAGGCAGCGAAGAAGAAGAAGAAAAATGCAGCAGTGAATAAATCGTTAAAAGAAATGGGCGTCGAGTGTTTTAATAATGAAAAAATAACCATGGACACAGAAGAATGCAACGGTGCACGTTTAAAGGATTGTATTTATGTCGATAATTGCGCAATACACCTGATTTTGAACAACAATTCAGTACCTGAAAGGATGCCAACGGTGGCTGGGTCGAGCAGGAGATCATCTTTAAAGAAAGTAAACACCGCGAGCCGAGAAAGGCCCAACAGCCCCTGCACTAGGTACACGATGGAGATGGCCAGCAGCTCGGGGCGCAGGGGCACCTCGGGCCCCCGCCACGACCCCAGGCAGAGTTGAAAATGGCGGAGCGGCTTCAGCTCTGCTGTGTGAGGATGGTGAGGCTTTAAGAGGGTGGATTCGTTGGGGGAGGACGCCGGGGATTCGGTGTCCTCGTCAGCTGGGGACTGGTCAACCCGACGCTGCTGGGCCATGAGTCTGCTGCTCCGGCGTTGCATCGACGAGCGTCGGGGGAAGATGCCGGGCTTTGGTTTGAGAGGAATGCCCGCTGTGCGCGTCTGTGTGGCTCTAGGTAGCAGACGAGGTACAGCTGGGCCGCGAAATGCAGCAATTGACACGTTGAGAAGCGAGTTTCTTGGTGATCTAGCCAAATTTGAGCTGAACATTAAGGCGTGCGAATGCCCATTAAGATGTGCTGGAGCGGGCGGCAATTGAGGCTCGTTATAAATACAAAGTTTTAATTTTGGAGGCTACGGGAGACCCCCCCCCCCCCCCCCCCGCGCTGTTCCACGCTGTTCCACGCAAATTTCGTGCTCATTGAGGGCACCCCAGCCCAACAGCACTACCATTTCTTCATTTCGCATATGCAAGCCCGCCAGGGAGGCTCAATTTCCAAAGTGTTTTGAGAGGCTGTCGCCGGTAGGTGGCGGCGGTAGAAGAAGGAATTGCAAGGCGTCAGGCTTCACTTCGAGCGCTTCTAAAGCTGAACGGGGTGCAAATGATGCATCCTCCATGTGGTTTTACTCTTCGTTCGACGCTGAGCTGCTTCTCATTTTGTGTGCCCGTATTTTCAGCGCTCTCCTGCCTCCACCACAAAATTCAAAAAAAAATTGTCTACGCTTCCGCCCAGCACGAGCTAGACTGCCATTCTTGCGCAGCACCCATCATTTAGCTGCGCAGTTTGCAAAGGAAGTTCATTTTACATAAAAACAACGACTCGCAGTAAATTGAGAATCACCCCGCACACGGCAAAGCACGATAAAAAGCCAGGAGAATACTGGTAAACAAGAGGACTAAACTGAAGGGAAAAAGAAACTATCGTAAGAGCTCTTCCCAATCATCGTCAAAAAGAAAAACACACACTTTTTTTTCCTATAAATTAAAAAATAATGCTAGTGGTAATAATGTTAAAAGCACCGCTCCCGAGCTATTATATATAATATTAAACCGGTTGCAAAAGTATCTTTGGGTTCACCCCCCATTTTT
This sequence comes from Marvania coccoides, assembly GCA_963854735.1. Classification (NCBI taxonomy): domain Eukaryota; kingdom Viridiplantae; phylum Chlorophyta; class Trebouxiophyceae; order Chlorellales; family Chlorellaceae; genus Marvania; species Marvania coccoides. Next base: position 461,355 of record OY978105.1, on the reverse strand, counting down.
CGCAACCACCGCCGCCGCTATTTCTCAAAATAAATATAATCTACTCCTGCAGCTTGCGGTCGAACTCAAACACGCCCAGTCCTTGCCCCACGCGCCTCAGCATCGCCACCTTCTCCGCCATTTCCTTCACGGACCCTGCCTGGTCGTCCAACAGCCCTCCCTCGATGAAATCGGCCATCTGGGCGTCCCCGTGCTTGTCAGCCACGTCATGGAGGTGCCTCAACTTCTGGAAGTTGAGTTTCTCCAGGCTGAGGGCCAGCTCGAAGGCGTACAGCGCGTCGCCCTTCTCTGGGTGCGTAAACTCGGTCTCAGGAGCCATAATGGGCTGCAAGGAGACGCGGCCGCCGCGCAGCGTCTGAAACTCCATTAAAATTTCGGCGTGGCTGCGCTCCTCGGCGGACTCCTTCTTGAAGAAAGATGCGATGCCGGGGAGCGCGACGTTGTCGCGGGAGAAGTAGGCGTAGAGGGCGTGGTACACGTAAGAGACGTTGTACTCGATGTTGATCTGTTGAATCACGCGAGAAGGAACGCGGAAATTCGAGATTTAGAATAATTCTCAATGCAATTTAATTCATGTTGTAATTTTAACTAGTTTATGTTTAAAAAATAATTGAAAGAGCCTCTCTTCCGTTCAGGCTTTGAAGCCTCAACGACGATTTTTTCTTCCTCACCTGCTCGTTCACTGCAGCCTCGCACTCAGGATGGTAGTCGACGCGGGCGTAGGACTGGCTGACGGGGGCCTTGTCCACCACAGCCAGCTCGCTTTGCACCGCCTCAAAGGGCTGGAACACCATGCCAGTCATAGACTCGGCAGGCCGGGCAGCGGCGCGGGCGGCCAGGCGGGCAGAGGATCGCCGGGCGCACGTCTTCCTACACGAAACGAATGAAATATGCGACGGTGAATAAGGGGTACCGCAACTGGAAGCACGTATAGGATTGGGGGTGCCGACAGAAAGGAGATAGTTGATTGCGCATGTCGAGAATTTTTTGCTCTTACAGGGACGCGCTGCGCGCCACGGGTGTTGAAAGAGTGGCGGTTGTCGCGGCCATTGTTAATTCGTTTTTTTTGTAAATTTAATAAGAGGCGTGTGGTAAGCGAAGGAAAATTAATTCGGTAGATTTTTTTCATGGGAAAATAAAGAGGAGCGATAACAATCAAGTATAGAATTTCTTATTCAAATCCAGCCTGAACATCGCGTCGAGGAGTCTCCTATGTTTACTGGACTAGCCTGTCGGCAATTCTCTATCAACCATCGGCTGTTCACTCTGAAAACCATGTCTTCCAACGGGTGCTGCAAGCCCAAATCAGCCCCATGTTGCCCTGCAACCACTGCACCTGCTGACACGTAAGAGACCTCTCAAACCAAAAGAGTTCTGCCACCCTAATTTTTACCTCGAATTTTCCCACACCCTCCCTGCCCTGCAGCGCCGTGGGCGACCTCGCTGCCGCCGTTAGGATGGGCGACGATGCCGCAAAAGTGGCAGACTCGGTGAAAGAGTACTACGGCGAGGTGCTGCAAGCCACCGGTGATCTCAAGACCTCCGCTTGCTGCACAGCCGTGTCCCCGCCCCTCGAGATCCGCGCGGTGCTGGCAAAAGTTCCCGATGAAGTGATCGCCAAGTACTATGGCTGCGGCTCCCCATTTCCCTCTGGAATTGAGGGTTTAAGGGTCCTTGATCTCGGCAGCGGCAGTGGCCGAGATTGCTACGTTTGTGCCGCTCTCGTGGGGCCCCAGGGCTCCGTCACAGGGCTCGACATGACGGCAGCGCAGCTGGAGGTGGCCCGCCGCCACGCCGACTCCTACTGCACAGCTACGCTCAACTACGATGAACCCAATCTCAGGTTTGTGGAAGGCCGCATCGAGGACCTCGCAGCGGCGGGGATCACCGACGAATCCGTGGATCTCATCATCTCTAACTGCGTGGTGAACCTTTCTTCCGATAAAGCGGCCGTGCTACGCGAGGCCTACCGAGTTCTTGCGCCAGGCGGTGAAATGTTTTTTTCCGACGTGTACTGCGACCGACGGCTGCCCGCGGAGGTGCGCACCCACCCCGTGCTGCTGGGGGAGTGCCTGGGGGGCGCGTTGTATGAGCAAGACTTCCTTAGATTGGCTCGGGCTGCTGGTTTTGGGGACCCTCGTCGGCTGGCGGTGCCGACGGCCATTGAGGTGCAGGACGGCGAGCTGAAGGCGCTGCTAGGGGAGTCCAAGTTCTTCAGCATCACGTACCGGCTGTTTAAGATCCCGGGACGCATCGAGTCGCTGTGCGAAGACTATGGTGAGCGAGAAATAATTATTTTTGAATTTTTATTCAATTTTATGTTACAAAATATAAAGGGGAAGCAGGTGGAGAGCTTTTATGTATAATTTATATATATATTATTATTCGGCATTAGCGCCCTTCCGAAGAGCGCTTTTTTTCCACACGCAAGAAAAGTCATTTTCCGTTTTCTGTAATGAATATCTAACGAATACTTTTTTTTTGCAGGACAAGCGGCCAAATACAAGGGCACGCTGTCCGGGTCCCCCCACGCCATCACTCTTGACGACCACCACGTTTTCCAGACCGGCAAATGGTATGAAGTGTGCGGCAACACAGCGGCCATGGTGGGAGAGTCCTGGATGGGCAAGCACTTTGAAATCATAGGCGATAGGAGCGTGCACTACGGGCTGTTCGCCTGCGGCCCTGCCCCCGCTGCAGCTGCGCCAGCAGCAGCCGGCGGGGCCTGCTGTTAATAGAAATTGGGGTGTTGCGTATCAACTGCTGGGTGGCGGTGTAGAATGTAATAAAAAAAATAGGTTTGCGCATGAAAGATAGCTGATTCCTCTGTTCCACTATCCTCTTGATGTTTTGAATGTTAAATGCCCTTTTTGGTTGCTGTGCGGCGCCCTATTCCGTTCTTGTTAATATACGTAGCCCATTTATGTAAAGCTTGATGGGGTTGACAGCGCCAATGAATTTAGCCTCCTGGAAAAGCCACCGCATGGAAGAAACCAGCAAAGCAGGCAGAGCAGCATTTTGGGCTCTCAAAAAAAGGTTTTAACACTGCACTGTTTATGCTACATTTATATGATTTGAAATCAGTAAACAATTCTGATCAATAAACGGTTGCCCTTCAGAGTGCTGCGCGTCCGTTGGTTTTGCGCTAACCGAAATTTGAGTTCGCTATGACAAAAATGCAAAGACAATAAGCATTACTTTCTATTATTTTGAAGTCAGGCAGCCATGGGCATCGATGGTTTTCACCCTGCGACAAAACACTATGCCACCAGCGTGCACATCTCAAAATACCGTGGCCATCGAGTTGGTTGCGATGCCTCTGCGTGGCTGCACCGCGGAGCCATCCCCTACGCCTGGGAACTGCACCAGGGGCTCACTCCCTGGCGCGAGCGCAACGAGGAAGCTCCATGGGTGGCGTATTCGATGAAAATGATTCGTTTTTTGCACGGAGCAGGCGTTTGCCCAGTGGTAAGACCCGCCGTCCCCCTTCAAACGCGCCCCTTTCGCCTCATTTTGCGCCTTCATTGCCCCTCCAGATCGTTTTCGACGGGTGCCGCAACCCCGCAAAAGAAAAAACCAACGCCGCCCGCCGCCGCCGCCAGGCGGCCGCCCGCGCGGACGCCGAACGCCTTTTGGCTGACGGCCAGGAGGAGGAAGCCAAGCGGAAGCTGCAGCAGGCGGTGAAAGTCACTCCTGAGATGGCATTTGACCTCATTCAGGCAGTGCAGCGAGCTGGGGTGCCTTTCATCGTCGCTCCCTACGAGGCAGACTCCCAGCTGGCGTACCTGGCCAATATTCCCCAAGAGAAAGGCGGCGTGAAGGCGGTCATCACCGAAGATTCAGATCTCGTGGCGTATGGCTGCCCGGCGGTGCTTTTCAAGTGGAACAAGCGTGAAGACCTGGAGGCGGACGAGATCACCTCGGAGGCGCTGTTTCGGGACGGTGCGACCCCGGGAGGAAAGAAGAGCGACCTTTCTTTCGCGGGGTGGGACGCGGAGCGGCTGCTGGCGGCGTGCCTGCTTGCCGGCAGCGATTTTCTGCCCAGTGTGAAGGGGATCGCCTTCAAGAAGGCGCACAAGTTCGTGGCGGACGCGGGGGGGGGCCTGCAGGAGGCGTTGGGGGCGATGAAAGCGCTTCCCAGGTGGCAGGAGGCTGTGAGCGAGGAGTACGAGGTGGCGGTGCAGCGGGCGGCTGACAGTTTCCGCTACGCCCCCGCATTTGATCCATGCACGGGGCGGTTTGTGCGGCTGCGGGAGCTGCCGCCGGAGCTCACGGCGCTCCCTGCTGAGGAGCAGCGGCACCTGGGGCCCGAGCTACCGAGAGAGGTTGCTCACGGCATCGCCCACGGGTACGGAGACCCCCCTGCGTTGTTTTACGCATTTTTTGTAGAGAGAGAGATCTGAATCAGAGTTGAAAACTGCTGGTTGGGCTTGAACATTTGGTTGGAAACGCATTTTGTTTGGTCTTTTACTGTTGAAACTTCGGTCGAACGAATCCCGCTCTTTTTTTTTTTTTTTTTTGCAGGTACCTGAATCCGCACACCCTGGAGCCGTTCGACCCCGCCCGCCCCGCGCCGCCTCTCGACTACGTCTGGCCTCCGCCCTCGCTAGCCCCGCTGCCGCTGCCCCCGCAGCAGCCGCACAATCCTCCCGGTGGCGGCGGCGGCTGGACTCGCTTCGGGGCAGCCAGGCCTGGCACTGGAGCAGCGGCACCTGGTGTCGTGCAGCGGGGTCCCCCCTCAGAGCAGCAGAAGCAGCAGCAGCGCAGTCCTCAGAACTGCATGGGTGACATCGCCAGCATGTTTGCCGCACCACCGCTGCAGCTGCAGAGGAACAAAAGCAATGCTAACAATGCTGCCAACAACCCCGCGCCGCGGCAGCAGCAAGGGTGGCACGCGCGCGGGGACGTGCTGGATGTCCGGCAGATGCTGGCTGAGAGCCGTGGCGGCGGCTGGGCAGTAGCAGGTGGAGCCGAAATTGTGAATGCGCAGCGTGCAGCGGCGCCCTCGCTGCCGCCGCAGCAAACCCTGGTGCAACTGCAGACCAAAACCCGCTTCCTGCGGCCTTCGTGCCCTTCTGGAGAGACTGACAGCGGCAGCGGAGCAAGAGAAAGGGAAAGAGCTGCGCCCGCTGTTGCTTGTGGCGGTGCTGGTGGCGGCGCGCCCTTCACTTGGCGCCCTCCTGCGGCCAAGGTCCCTTCTCAACGCGCTGTCACCGGGGCGGAGGCAAGATTCTCCAGCCAGGGCGCTGCCGCTTCCTCTCAGAGGCAGCAGCAGCAGCAGTCCAAAAAATCGCTCACCGTTGCCAGCCAGCAGCAGCATGGCTCGTCTTCAACGACCGCCACGGCAGCGCCGCCAGCCATTCATCGCTACCTGCCGCTGTCCCTGCTCACCGTCGGCGGCTCTCAGGCCGGTTTCAGCAGCGGCAGCGGCAGCAACCTCCGCCACAGCCAAAGCGACTCAGTCCACGCCTCCCAGGCAATGGCGATGCAGCTCCCGCTCCCTGCTGCGGCTGAAGCGGTCCCAATATCTGGGGCTTCTGGGGAGAGCTCAGGGAACCCGCAGACCTCTGCGCCCTCGCTCAGAAAATTTTCTTTGGGGGCGGTGCTGACGGCAGCGGCAGCAGGAGCAGCGGCGCCCACCAACGCTGCCGCTCCGAGCGCAGGGGGGAGGTTAAACAATGACTACAATGGCTCTGAGGATGACGACCTAATTGAGATAGTGGAGGTCTCTTCTCCGCTGAGAGGCGTGACAAATGATGAAGCGGTGGTGCAAATTCAGGCTTGGGAGCGCCAGCCGCTGGCTGCCAGGGCTCCAGCCGGGACTGTCCCATCGCAGCGGCAGCAGCAGACTGAGGCGTGTATCACGGCTGGGGCCTCGCGAGGTGGTGGTGGCAGTGGAAACAGCAGCGGAGGGGCGGGGAAGAGGAAGAGGGTTGTTGGAGAAGAAAAGAAGCGCGGAGGAAAGAAAGTTGCGGAGTTCAAGGCTGCGGCCAGGAACTGTCTGCGCATCAGCTCGTTTTTCGACAGGAAATCATCCCCAAAGTGAGGGCAGGAGGGTGTCAGCAGCAATACCACCCACTCGTTTTTTTTTGGGGGGGGGAGGGCCAAATTCATTCAATAATTTATTATAATTAAACAATTAAAATCGTAAACACTGTTATTCTCAGAATGAAGGATGAGAGACTCACGGGTTTCCCCGTCGATCATTTAATTTAATTTAATATTTTCACGGATTCAAAACTCGCAGCCAATTGGGAAGCTAAAGCCCTGATTTATGCGAATTTCATCCTGCAGCGCTGTGCTGCTTGACGCGTTGTTGCAATAATGGGAGTTGAGATCGACCCGGCATTGCCCTCCGGCGAGGGAAGCTGCCCCACCGCTGCCGCTATCGCCACACAGCCACCACCACCTCCACCAGTAGATCTAGAAGCAGGTCTTACCACTGTTGCTGCCGCCCAGCCACCGCCATCGCCATCGCCACCAGGAGACATAGACTCAGCGCTCCCGTTCCCACCACCTTTTCTATCTCTTTCAGAAACCCACCCAGGGCGTGCTGCAGAAGATGATGTGGAGGCCCCGTCCGCTCCTCCACCGCAGCAGCTCGCGGAGTGCCGCATTTGTCTACAGAGCGACTCTCCCGCCGAGATGGTCCAACCGTGCATCTGCCACGGCACACGTGAGTTGTTTTGAGTTTCCTTTCCCTTTTGTATCCTATTTCATTTGATACTGCCCAAATATACCAAACAGATTGAATCTTTCCCTTTTTATATATATAATATATATTTTTTTAATTTTCCGCAGTTCAATATGCCCACTTAAAGTGCCTGAAGCAGTGGGTGAGGGAGCGCTCCACCCGTTCCGCGCTATCTTGTGAGATCTGCAAAGCTCCCTACGCCGACTCCCTTCTCCCCGAGCTGGAGCCCGAGGCGGCAGCCCGCAGGGAGCAGCGCCGGCAGCAGCGCAACCGGAGCAGCTCAGAGGCAATCGTCATCAGGAGCGCTGCTGACGTGGCGGTTGCCGCTGACGAGGAGCGGCAGGCCACCAGGCTGAAGTGCAGCCGCCTGGTGTGCATCATTGTGAGTCTTATGGCTGTCATCGGGGTTCTTCTGGTTCTGGGCATGCTGGCTGGGGACCACCTGTGGGCCGCCATTGCGCTGCGCATTCTGGCGTTTGGCATCCCGGTGGTCATCATCACCAAGGCCGTCATTTCGTCTATGATTGCCAGAAGGTAAGCAAGCACTGAAGGAGCGCAGGAAAAAACTCCTGATGATGCATTGTGGTAGCTCTACGCTTCCTTTTCGGCAATGGATGTTGTTTTCTATCACTTGGGCTCTCACGTTCTGCGTTTCCCCCCCTACTGTGCAGGCCTGAGGGAGTTGTTGGGTAGGGCCGCATAATAAATCAATTAGAAGAATTGTCTACCTGCGAAATGAATTTTTATTGTTGACTTTGAATTTTAATATCATTTGGACCCACGTTATCCTCTTTCATTCAACCATCTCCGACCTTGTACGCTATTGTCTGTTGTATGCTATTTAAATTATCCATTAAAGCACTTTTTTACTGAAGTGTTGCACCATTTTAGACATGAAACACGTTTGCTGCCCTTCTGTGGAGGGGGTGCTATCCTGGACGTGATCCTTCGCTTCAGAATGATTGACCAGATTATTTGGGAGGCTTCACTGCCGCAGAACTTAAATTCTCGCGGTGCTGGACCACGTTGCTGGGTGCTGCTGCTGGAAAACCTCTCCTTGAACGAGTAAATTACGCTGCATGGAGTGCTGGGGACAGCAGGATGGCTCAAATTTAGGGCAGGAGTATTTAGGTTAAAAAAGTACCCGCCTCGCTTTATAGGACTTGGAAGTTTATAAGAGTTTGCAGAGTCTTCCCAGTTGTTGGGTTGTTTCAAAATTCGAGGAAACGTTTAACTTTTCAAGAAATGTAGATAGGCATACCTATAATGCATATTAAACGCAGCGTAGAAACCTCACAGCCCTCCGGATCCGGAAATAAATAAATTATTAGACGATCTTATTTATTTTTAGAAGCTGAATAACATGGCAGCGGAGCAGTTTTCCGTCCCTGAAAACGGTGCCAGCGATCTGGGTAACGCGCTGACGGAAGACCCGGGCCCTGCTTGCAGTGCAGTTACAATGTCGTCGACGGAACAGGAACAGGAAGAGAAGGGAGCACAGGCGGAGTGCCGCATCTGCCTCATGTCTGACGCTCTTTCTGAGGTTGTGGCACCCTGCAATTGCACAGGCACATGTGAGTCGATATATCTGCCCATTAGCAGTGTTTTACTTGTGAACCCCCATACCCATCCTGCCGCCGCACGGTCTCCCAAGGGCACTCCCCCAAGGGCAGATTGAATACCAGCGTTTACTTCATTTTCTTTCAACACCTTATGGCAAATATTTTCTCACCTTTACAAACTACTGCTTTGCAGTGGAGTACGCCCACCTGCTGTGTCTCAAACGCTGGGTGGGCGAACAGTCCGCCCTGGTCTGTGAAATATGCCGTTCGCCATACTCGGAAAAACTCCTGCCAGTGCTAGAGGGTTGCATAAAAGCTCGAATTGCCGATCCCTCAACGGCAGCATCCGAGCCTGCGGCTGAGCCAGAGAGTAGCCGGCGGTGCGTGTGGACAATACTGGCGCTGGTTTGCCCCTTTGCCGTTGTAATGCTCCTAGTGCTCATCGGCACGTTTACTGGGCAGGCTTGGGGGACTACTGCGCTGAAATTTCTGGCGTTCGGGCTGCCCATCATCGTGATATTCGGCGTCATCTTCAACGTGGTGTTCACAATATTTATCAGCAAAAGGTGCGGGGGAACAACAAAGAATTTGCATCGTTCATAGCTGGCTTTTTTTTCCTCGCGGTGTTGCCCGGGCATATGAACAACCTGTTGACTTCATTGTGGCTAACAATTTTGTTTTGCGTTCCAGGCGAAGAGAAAGAGCCTCGCCAAGACAACATCAAAACCCTTCGGCAGCGGAGGAATCGCAAAGCCGGCAGGCAGCGCCCAGCGTCGCCGGTTCTGAACAGCTCGATCGCATTGTATAGGGCGCGGTACTGAAGGGCAGTTTTTGTATAGTATGTATATGTCTGTAACGTTTTAGTCCCCCCCCCCCCATATAGTTGTGCAATATTTGTTTTTACTCCGTTGTTCTTTGTTCTCAATGCAACGCCTTGCTGTTTATAATTGCGCATGGGATTATATTTTGGCCCGTTATTTATTCATTTTACGTGCAATACATTTCATTTTTTTTAATGCAAGGAGTATACGTACTGGGCATATGAAATTATGCAACCTTGAAAAAGCAACGACAGAAATCACCATCAACAAATGGTCGCACAGCTTGATCTTCGCTGAGCGTTGTTACCGTCCAACCCTTTTGAATAATCATTATGTCTGTATGGGCTTCGCCGTGCTGAGACGGTACCCCAGCATATTGCACCTCAGTGACTCTCTCTCTTGGTTGCTACAAAGAAACTTTGGTAAATTAATAAAATCCCACCCCAGTGACTCAGTCCTGGAACCAGCGACAGCCTTACACGGGGATGGGTCTTCGGCTGAGACCAATGGTACAAGTATTTTACGGCGAGGTGACGGAGGACGTGTCCCACGACGAAGATTCGATTTGATTGAGCAGTTTGATTTTTGCCTGGTTAGTTATTATCTTTGATTTGGAGGTGAAGGTTGTAGGGTGTTCTTTGAACGCGGCTATAGGCTGTAAAAGAGAAAGAGAGAAAGAGAGAGAGTGACTGTACTGCGCGCCACATTGGTTTTGCCACGTCATACGCCGCCCCGAAAATCGCGAGAGTTTTCCGCGCATTCACTAAAAATGCTCTGTCTCCGGCATAAATTTACCCATAACCAGAGTTTCCAGCCACTTTCAGCGAGAAAACGCTGTATGGCCGTTTTATAATCTACGTCCAACCTGGGCGGCTTTTAGACCGTAAACCCGCATTTAATGAACAGTAGCATGAGCAGAAGCAATACGGACGTAGAGCCACCAGGGGGGGAACCTCTGCACATCTACGTCCCCCTCTCAGCCGCTCCTTCCACCGCCACAACGCCAGCGCAGCCCACACTGCAGATAGCTCCCCAGGCACAGGCGGAGTGTCGCATCTGCCAGGAAGTCGATTTCCCATCAGAAATGATATCACCGTGCAGTTGTCGCGGAACGCGTAAGTTAAAAAATTTAGTTAGTTGTAAATAATGTTGGGTTAGTTGAGAGTAAACACCTTATCCGTTTCTTCGGTTTGCAGTCCAGCTATGCCACCTCAAATGCCTGCAGCGCTGGTTCAGGGCGCGCCACTCTCTTTATTGCGAGATTTGCCACGCCCAATATGCCGAGCAGCTCAAACCTTTACTAGTTCACCAATCAGCCCACCCTCTCGCCGCCACTGCCGCCGCTGTCGAGGGGCCAACCGAGCCCCGAAAGAGGAGTTTCATGGAGATGTTCAGCATCCTGACCTTTACAGGGGCCATTATTGTGGCCGGATTAGGGCTCCTGGTGACAATTTTTGCTGCTTTAACGGGACAGCCCTGGGCTGGGGCCAGCGTCACTGCGCTGGTGTACGGCACGATAATTGGATGGCCAAGCGTGATACTTATGAACCTGACGTTGTATGGCGTCCTTTCCCTGCCGTGTTTTAAAAAGTAAGGGAGTGCGTTGTAAATTCCCAGACCCATACTGCCGCCGAGTGCGTTGATGTGAAACGGCGTTTAATTTTTAATGCAATGGGGTTACTCGTGTTTTCGTTCTTCAACTATGCAGACCTGAGGACAGAACTAATGCAGCAGCCCCGGCAGAGCAAGAAGCGGCTGCATCGCCGCAAGGCGCGCAGAGTGTCTGAACGCTGCGCCATTTCTACTTAAACTTCCAAATTGTAAGGCCGACTAAACTAGATTCCCGGTTCAGGCTACCCCCCCCCCCCCTTAAAAATAAAAAAACGGGTTTCGTTCGTCAAAATCGCCCACATTGAATTTTGGCCTTTCTGAGCCCTGTGAGACTCTAATTCCTGTAAATCCAAGGAATACAGCATTTATCCAGCTCGAAACAAGCGAGGAAGTGCCCACAGGGTGCATATTTTCAAATGGATTGGGTTCAGGTCGCCAATTTTGACGGTGCACCGCGGTGTCAAGGAAATTTACAAGGAAACAGGGCCTGTAGCAAGCGAGGAGGAGACTGATGAGGAGGAGATTGATAAGGAGCTGAGTGAGGAGAGTGAGTGAAGGGTGGCCGCGGTATCAAAAATAGTCTCTTGTGACTCGAATTTTATTTTAAAGTATTTTTTATAAATTATATCTGCATATATACACGTAGCAGGTGTCCAGAGCACTTAAACGTTCAGTTAGGGGGTTCTCAGCAGCTTGACGAAGTATAACTAACGAACGAAAATCCCCCCCCCCCCCTCAACCTCGCTGGGAAAAATGTTAGCCTGAAACGGGAATCTAGTTTAGTCGGCCTAATATTGAACAGAAAAGTTATATTTACAATGATTTTTTCTTTCCACGAAAATGCCAGCTAGCAGCCAATATTAAGATTCCCATTTAAACCTCCGTCCGCCCTTTTGTCGCATTCTATAATCATTAAATATTACAACTTTATACAATAGGGCCACGCATTTGTGTTTTTAATCAGAAACAGCCGAAGCAAATTTAATTGAAATTGCCGTGTCGTTTTTTTAAACCAGTAAAAGAGGCGGCTTGACCCCCTATAATTTAGTTCAATGACTATGCAAAACCATCCTGCGGCCCCTGAGGCCGTTGATATTAAAGCATCAAACGCGCCACGCCCTCCTCCACCTCCTGCCGTCATTGCAGTCTACCCAGACAAGCCTGGCGCCGCTGACCAGCCGACTATCTCAGAGCAGCCCGAGTGTCGCATCTGCTTGATGACGGGCAGCGCGAGCGAGATGGTAGAGCCTTGCAGCTGCAGCGGTACCCGTACGTTCCATTGTTAACCTCCCTGCCCTCCCGCCCATAGCCCTCCTTACAAACTTCCATCAATCAATACGCTAACGCTCACTTGTTTCTATGCGCTGCAGTCAAGCACGCCCACCTGAAGTGCCTGAAAATGTGGGTGCGGGAGCGATGCCCCCCAAAGGGGGGGGCAGGCGAAATTGCTTGCGAACTTTGCAAGGCGCCCTACGCCAAGCAGCTGCAGCCAGAGCTGGAGAAAGAGGCCGCCCTGCACAACTCCGTGGTCATCCAGATGGCGCCGGCAGCCACGCTGCCCCCGCGAAGCCGCCTTTGGAAGATTTTTCACAGCGCCCCCTTCTGGTTTGCGGTCTTGATCGTGACTGTCGCTCTGCTGGTGACCATTGTTGCGGTCATGACGGAGCAGCCGTGGGCTGGCGGCATGGTGAAGGTCATGGTATACGGCGTGATCATCGGCCTGCCGTCGCTGGTTATTTTGAACGCGGTGGTGTCGGTTGCGCTGTCGCTGCTGGTGAAAAGGTAACTGACAAGATAGCAATGCCATTAATCATGCAATTTCCATTGTTGTTCGCCACAAGCATGTTCTTAGGAGTCATTTTTTTTTTTCAGGCCTGAAAGCCGAGCTGCCGCTGCGGCAGCGCCATAAAACTAGGACGGGGTCCTCTTAAAGCACCCTTTGTTAATATATATGTATATATGCACACATTTATAATAATAATAAAATGCCGGAGAAACTGTTGTTGACAAATAATTATGTCATCGGGATACTCCGGGCACTAATCCTTTCTTAGACCAATAAATAATTCATTGATTAATAATAAATAAGCATTCATTTGACCATGTGCTTCACATTGATTCTTTAATTGCTATTTTGTTTATGTAACGCTGGGGCACATCTGGAGTTTAGCTGCAGCAGACGGCATGCTCAGACCGCTGCCAAAAGGAATGCCAGCAGTCTCCACCGCTGCCTGCTGGGCGTTCAGTCCCTGGGGAAGCACCCCTAAGGCCCGTAGCTCTCTGCATGTGGCGTAATGGGTGTGAGTTTTACGTTTTAGTTTTTTTTGGTAAGGGCGCGTTGGTTGGATATTTTGAAATTTCGAGTGCCTCGTTACTTTTATTTTCAAATTCAAACCGCTAATTTTAATGGCCGTGCCTGCAACTTACTTAATATCAGCAAAAATGGCTTGCCTGCTCGCGACAGAAACAAAATCTAATTTAATTCGAGTTACGTTCAGCTAGTTCAGCCGCTGCTGGGGCAGCAAATACAGCTTCCATGATCTCAGATCCCAGCATCGTGCACCCGAATGGCTCTGGCGTTCCATTGGTAGAAGAGCCAAAGCCTGTGGACGGTGCTCCTTCGAATGCCGACACCCAACCAGACCAGCAGGCAGAGTGCCGCATCTGTCTCATGAACGACGATCCACTAGAAATGGTGAAGCCTTGTTCATGCCAAGGCACACGTACGTCTTTTTTCCCTCTTTTACCGCCCCCAACGCTTCTTTTCCTACAAATTCATTCATGGGTATTCATGATTATTACTTTGCGTTGCAGTTCAGTTCGCCCACCTCAAGTGCCTCAAGCTCTGGGTGCGGGAAAAATCCACCCTGAGCTGCGAAATTTGCCGCTCGCCATACTCCGATCAACTTTTTCCCGCACTCCAATCTGAGGTAGGCCGGCACCTCTCCCGGGCCTCAGTGACAGTCCGCATAATAGAGCCGGGAGAGTCCTTCCCCCCCGAGCCCGCCCGGCGCAGGTGCTGGCCCAGCATTTTCAACAGCTGGCCGTTTTGGATCGGCGTTTCCGCTGCTGTGCTGACGTTGACAGTGACGCTGCTGGCGGTTATCACGAAGCAGCCGTGGGCTGGCACCATGGTGAAGGTGCTGGTGTACGGGGTGATGATTGGCCTCCCTGGGTTCATCATCATGCGCGCCATTTTCACGGTGCTCGCTTCGCTGGCGTTTGAACGGTGAGAGTAGCAGCAATTTAAAAATCCCTTTGTTTTCTGGAATCTTTTTTTCCCTTCTAAATTGGTTCGTTGGGGTTCTTGCAGAAGATCTAGGATGAGAGAAAATGACGCACAGGAGCCCCACCAATCAAACGTATGAACCCCTTTTTTTGTGAACTTATCAAATTTATGTATTACTCCGATGGCGGACTGTCAACGCTTGGCGAAAGGAATCGCTGGCCATACTTATAGAATGGAATAACTGTGTATATATGATGTACAGTTGCTTGCATTGTATTGTTCATTGTCCCTTCTTATTAAACAAATGACCGCTTACATGACACCTGTCACAAATAATAATTCCATGATTAAGAAAGTTTTTTTTTTCAACTGTTGCATATTGACGCTGAAATAATCGGCAAATGCACAGGGAAAAAATGAGACTTGAATGAAAGCGAGAAAGAAAGGAAAGAAAGAAAGGAAAGAAAGAAAGAATGATGGGGAGGGGGCTAGAAGAGGTATTTTAAAATGTATGTGTTGGCGTCGGCAGCCAGGTCTTGCAGCATAACAAAAAGCAATGAAGAGCGCCTTTGGGGGTTTTCGTGGTAGTTTTCCTTGCCATGAAAGAAAGAGGTACGGATAAAAAAGATTAGGGTAGGATACGAATCGTCGGCGAAACCTTGCAGACATAACAAAAAGCAGTGGTGGGCCTTTGGGGGTTTTAGGGTTTTATGAAATGTCACGAAAGACAATTCATGGGGTGGAGGGGGGGAAGATTGAATTAACCTCGGCACCGGTCTCTTCTCCTGTGCGCTTTTACGACAGGTTGATGCCGTTGACGGCGGGCATGGTGGGCATGAAGGTGTTGACCAGCACACCCGTCTGGGTGGCGTTGCCGAGGTACCACGACCCGTTCTGGAAGGTTTCCGTGAAGAAAAGAGGGTTGAGATTGGTGTTGGCATCCGTGTCCCAGGTCTGCTTGATCGAGTCCAGCAGGGCTTGACCCCACGACATCGCCTGCTTCTGCGCCTCAGTGGGGTTGGGCACGTTGCCAGCCGCAATGAGGAGGTTCGCCATGTCGTAGTTAGTGGAGTTGTAGGCCGAGTTGAGGGTGGCGCGGTAGTCGACTGCGGCGCGGGAGGGCGCAAAGACGCCCTGCGCGGTGAAGATCGCGGCGGTGAGGCCGGACACGAACAGCGTGGCCACCCAGCCGCCGAAGAACTTGAGGAGCAGCATGAAGTTGAAGCGAGAGGCGGCGTTCTTCTCGCCGCGCATCTTGGCGGAGATGACCTCCTGGATGCCGATGCCGGTGATGGCGCCGGTGATGACCTGGGTGGTGGACACGGGGAAGCCGTAGCGGGAGGCCACGATGACAATGACGGCGGAGGTCAGCTCGGCGCAGTAGCCGCGGGCGTTGGTGAGCTTGGTCATTTTCACGCCCAGCGCGCGCATGATCTTGTAGCCATAGGTGGCCAGGCCGATGACCAGACCCACACCGCCCAGGACGAACATCCAGATGGGGACGGTGGCCTTGGAGTTGGCGCAGGCGCACTGCCAAATTCCGTAAACGGCAGCCATGGAGCCAATGGCATTGGCTACGTCGTTGGCTCCTGTGTTTAGGCGAAGAATAGCACACGGAGGGGTTTAATTACGTGAATGGGGCGAAAAAGAGGTGTAGAAGGGGGGGGGGGGGGGGATTAGCGTGCAAACTGACCGTGGGCAAAGGAGTTGGCGCAGGCGGTGAGCACCTGGAGGTACTTGAAGGACAGCTCGGTCTTGCGGTCGAACAGCTCTGCCTCGTTGTGCATGGCCATGATTTTCTCGTCATCAGCCACCGACTCGTGGATGTCGTAGTTAGAGCCGTGGGTGAGGGTGGTCCAGACCTGTTTTGCGTTAGAAGGGAGGAACGACGGGGGGGGAAATGGATTATTAGTGAGAAAAGGGAGGACAAGCAGCGTTAATTTGATAATATCTGAAGAAAGAATGTACTTGGTGAGAAGGGGGGGGGATTTCTTCCATAGTGTTTGAATGAATTAAGAAATAGCAAGTAGCAGGGGGGCTGAGAAGTAAAACTGCACCCACCTTGGACTTGCGCATGCTCTGGAGCATTGCGGGGGTGCGGTTGGTGGAGGGCGCTGCCTCCTCGGCAGCGTCGTCCTTGCCGCCGTTTTCTACGGTGCCGGCAGCAACAGCGGCCTTGCGCTCAATCGCGCGGGCCTCAGCGGTCTCCAGCGCGGTGAGGTCGCGCTCCACGAGCTTGACCACCCACTTGAGCGAGGCGATGCAGATGATCGTCACGACGGCGGCCACAGTGGTTGAGATCCAGGCGTTGGTGCCGTCGGGAATGGCACAGCCAGTGACCGTGACGGTGCCGTCGGCGGCGGTCTTGTACTTTTCGGAGGGGGCGGTGCCGGCAGGAGGGCAGCCGTTGGTGTAAGTCTCGTCTGCAATAAAATATCAAAGTTGGGAGGGGAGGGGTCCACGGTGAGAGGAATAGAGGTAACAGTAGTAGTAATAGAATTAAAGACAACTAGTGCAGTAAAGAAAAATGGCGGCGGATGAGGGAACCAGATTATCCCTGAAACCCCCGACTAATTGTTTTTCACTGCGGCATTTCCCCCCTACTCACTCTTCATCCAGCTGTTGACGCCCTTCTGGATGATGAAGTAGGTGGCCACCCACACGGTGATGAAGGTGTAGAGGGGGAACAGCAGCAGGGAGCGCTTGAAGGGATCCTTGGCCTTCAGCACCACAAGCTTGGTGAAGAGGAACAGCAGGGCGGCGACGACGGCAGCCATGGCTGGAGTGACGAACCAGGCGAGGATGATGGCCACCACGCCGCCGGGGAAGGGAGACCCGGGCTTGGGGGCTTCGGTCCAAATGATTGAATCGCTGCCAGCCGCCACCAGGGACATTCCGATGATAGCGCCAACGATGGAGTGGGTGGTGGACACAGGGAGCTCCAGGAAGGTAGCCAGCAGAAGCCACAGGCCGGCGGACAGCAGGGCGCACACCATGCCGTACTGCGGAAAATGTTTGTTTTATATTTATTAATTACAAGGGGAAATTGCAGGATTTGTGGCGCCAGAGGTGGGGGGGAGATGTGTGAAAACGTACCATCAGCAGCTCGGGCTCGTAGGTGTAGGCGGACACCTTGGCGATGCCAGATTTAATGGTGTCGGTGACGCCAGAGCCGAGGAGCACAGCGCCTGAGAACTCAGTGATGGAGGCAATGACGATGGCCTGCTTCATAGTGAGCGCTTTGGCACCCACGGAGGTCCCGAACGCGTTTGCGACGTCATTGGCGCCTATGTACGCAAGAGAAGATGAAAAATGCAGTGGCGGTGAGCGAAAAAACAAAGGGGCGGGATAAGGAGAGCACAGGCGGTTACGTACCGATGCCCCACGCCACGAAGAGTGCAAGGATGACGGATACTGCGAACTGCACGCGAAAAAGGGTTGGCAAAAACGTGAGAGCGTTTTCTTATTATTGAACGTTCAGGCGGTTGAAAAGAGAAGCGACGGGGCCGGGGAGTGAATTGCATGGGGCTGGAATGCAGCGTAGGAAATGCAGCGTAGGACTACTCTAGAGATTTTTTCTCTCGCAAAGTTGAATCGAGGGTTGCAATCTAAAATTAATATGGTTTCGCAGCAAAAGAATTGATCTTACCAGCCAGGTATACGTCTCCCACATATTGAAGACGAACTATAATTGGTTGGACTGACAGCAGAATTGATGAAGAGAGCCAAGAACACCGTTTTCTCGCCTGTCCAAGTATTATTATGGACCAAAAGGGCGAGAACGTGTGAAAAAGGCCAAAAAAATTAATAAAAGTTTGAAGATCTGAAATACTCTCTCGCGATATTACAAAAAAAAGAGGGCGAAGGTAATAGATGCTTTTTGAAAGAAAGGCTGCGGAAAAAGAAAAAAAAGTGTGGTTGGGGAAGGAAGACTGAGCTTTTCCTTATTTCTTGGTGCAGGGAAAGAGCTGCTGTTGGCGATTTGGGGAGCAAAGGCTGGCGTTCAACGGGCGGCGGCGGCGCTGCAGCTGGAAACCGGCGTTGACGGCGCTTCACGAGTTTAAAGACACTCAAACTCAAGAATTTAAGACATCCTCCATTTGTTCTTTATCAAAACAACCCAGTTAGAATTTTTAGCATTTTTGAAGGGCGCTTTATCCCCCCTTGTAAATCCCAGACCCCTACCCGTCCTGCCGCCGTTCGCCCTTCAGTCATCCCCTTTGGGGGCTTTCTTTTTAAAGGAAGAAAGAATTACCCTCCCTCTTTCTGGAGGAGCAGTGCCCCATTCGTATCTGTCTGTTTCGCTTTCCAAGCAGCAGGGAATGATTCCTGCTATAAAGCTCAGCCGGGCGTCCATGGTCGTCCTACGTGTGAGAGAAATAGCTCCCAGTTGTCGTGTGGAACCGTGATATTATCCTCTGTTCTCTAGTGTTTCAAATGGAAAAAGGCTTTGCTTTCTGGAGAAGCAGGTTATTAAAGTCAGCTGCTCCGATGTACAAGTATATGTACCTTCAAGCAAAGGGTTTCAAGCAAAGGGTTGTCTCTCTGCCCGACAACGTTAAAATACACATTTAATAATACACCAGTTATCGCACGTTGACGAAGAGTCTGCACGTGTCGCCGGTTCATTTTATTTTATTTTCATTTAATTTCGAGCAGGGTGTTTTCGCCTTTTTGAACGAAGTACCCGGCGCGCATCGGCCTACAAGCACACGCTTTTGGAAATGTCTTTTGCATTGCGGCGAGCAGCGCAACGGGCAGTAGCCCGCATCGGCTCGCAGCACCAGCAGAAACGTCTTGCGGGGGACCTCCCCGTCAAAACCAACAAGTGGATCGAGGAGGCGGGTGCCAGGCGAGAAAACATCGAGCGGGAGTTCAGATGGGACGGCCGCACGCTGACCAATATCGCCGTGTTCGCCGGTCTGGTGCCTTACATGATCTACACTTTTGCGTGAGTTTTTCTCTCGTTTATCAGCCCTTGCTGCATCCATTTCCACCCTGAAAGACGCTAGCTGATCCGCGGCATCCCTTACAATGCTTGCAGGGTGAAGGAGTTCAACGAGGTGGACACCAGGGCGGGGCGGCCGAAGCGCGACATGTGGGGCAGCACAGACTGAGTTAGCTCCTCAATTTTCACGGCGCTGTTCAATGTAGACAATAAACTTAATGAAGATCCTGACGTCCATGTAACATACGCTACCCTTTCAACATCATCATTATGTTTTACAGTTGCAGCGGCAATATGTTTCTTCATTCATTGGGCTCTTAGAGGGTTCGTTCTAACAATTCCAGGCTGCTTTCTATCTCCAGCGACCCGCTGGTGTCTCGGTGGTGCGGCGTGGCACTTCTGTCCACCTCTGCACCCCACCCTTGAGGCAGTGGCACCTCAACGTCTAGATTCTGAGACAGAAGCCGGCGCCGGTGGTCATGCCCCACTATCGGCAAGCACCACTGCCACCGCTTCTCCCCAAACACATCTGCGAAGTTGGCGGCCGCGCTGCCGCGGTCATAGGGCCATGGCCTGCACGCAAAAACAATAATAACATTAAACAATTATTATAACAAAACGGGGCCAAAAAAATATGCTGTGCAAAATAACGTCTCGACTCACTTGAGGGGTTTCTTTTCATATGCTTCTATCGTCGTTTGGTTAATAGCGATCAAGCGCAGGTGCATGATGACGAAACCGGCCAGCGCCAAGACGAAGGCGGCGGTGAAGACCAACGCGAGGAAGGAGGTGAGCATGGGGCGCAGATCAGGGTCCCCTGTGGAAAATAGCGCGATGCAAGGCTTCAGCAGCAGCGCGGCACTGCAAAATAAAATAAAAAGAGCAGCAACTGTGAGTAAATCTGCCGTGAGAGAAACAAGGTGGGAACTTTGACACCAACGAGAGGCATAAAAACGCGTAATTGATCGCCATTTTCATTCAATCTACACATGATGATGATTCATTCAATCTACACACACAAGAAACACTCGTTCATTACAAACAAATACGCGATTTAAGCTTTGAAATCAAGGCCTTCTCTCACCTCATGAGGCACCCGACAAACCCCCAGCACAAAAACAACACAAACTGCTTGTAATTTAACAGCCCCACAGTGGTAGCCACCCACACGCAGTAGTGGTCCATCTTCAGCACGCACCGCCGCGTCACGGAGCAGTGGTGCGCCCGGGGGGCCTTCCAAGAGCGACATTTCTTGCACCAGCGGGGCCGCTCCATAATCGCCCTTGCAGCCTCCTCCTCGCTGCCCACGGGGTTTACAGAGGTGAAGCTGGGGTCCTGACACAGCTGCGCTAGTCTCTCCGCTGCAGGGGGGTCCAGCAGGAAGGCGGGGGGGGCTCCGCCGGCTTCCAAAGCGTCGACTGAGAGTTCAGCAGCGGAAAAAGGGTGCCAGCCGGGAGGCACGCCCCCTGGATCTGCCAACATGGTGGCCATGTAGGTCCAAACAACCATGGACACCTGCAAGTGCGTGAAATTTGAGGACAAGAAATAAATTTGAGAAAACTAGAGCAGATGTGGGCGGTGCAGTTATTGGCGCGTCGAAGGGTCTTATAATGCTGAATTGAGGGTTTAGTGAGAGTGGAGTTGCTAGATTGCTTACCACGGCGCAGAAGACGATGGTGAGAATGATGTAGAGGGCTTGAAGGCCAGGGCTGTCGGATTGAACGCCAGGCACCAAGGCGGCCTCTAGAGTCGAGTAGGCTACCAACGCGATCATCGATCCCACGATGCACAGCATCATGAGTCGTCCGAGGTGCCGTAGCCATTTGCACCAGACGAACACGTTCAAGTTGGTGACGTCCATTGCTGAGAGGTGATCTTTTGTGGCTAAACGTGCGAAAGAAGCCCTGAGCGTGTTCCGCGGGTTCGTTTTTCGCACAAGGCGAATCACGCTCATGCTCGGCGCTTCATCTCGGGCTCTTTGCTGTGTGTGCAGGCTTGGGCTCAAGATCGTATTTTTATATGTAGAAATATGAAGAGAGAAATCCACCCCTATACTGCAAAGCTATGTGCAATGAACTACGACTTAACTGCAATTAGATTGGCTTGATATGAACGCAAGAGGTTCCAGATAGATGTCAGGGCGCATTGACCAATTTCAAGGATGGGCTGTGCATGGGCACGTCCGAATGAGGATGCATGCACTCAGGGGGAGCGGATGAGAGAGACCCACGTGCAGGGAGAGCCCAGATGCGCGTCCATGCCCATCCCTCCCGTTTCGTTGTATCAAATTTACTCTGCCGCCAGACTTACAAAAATATTCAAATTCCAATTTACGTACGGCTGTTATACAAAAATGTATGATTCGTTATTTAAAATAGCATTCGAAGAAAAATCGTTGTTATCCTCCGTTCTCATGGCACGCATGGGCCAGCTTGAGTGCTACAAGCAAACGCTTGCTCCCCCACCTTCATTTTACAGCTTCGACCGTGGCGGGGGCGGCGGCCCCGGCAGCAGCTGCGCGAGGTTCCCCAAGTCGGGTTCCGACTCGCTCACAAACTTGACGTGCGTCCCTTGAGCAACGAGTTTACTGGTATCGTAGTCTTTCAGCTCCACTGAAATGGTGGCAATGCTGCGTCCCACGCGCACCACCTATGCGCAAAATTTGAATAATAATACATTTCAAAATAACAGTACAAAATACTGGTCATTTGGGTTGAAAACAGCAGCATTCTATTAGCAGCTAGAAAAGAAAAGCTGGAAAATTCTTACCTTGGCGTCTATTAGGACTGTACCGCCGCCGGGCATCGGAGAGAGATAGTTGGAGTTGATGTTCAGGGACACGCCGCCCCGGCGGCCCACGGTGAGCAGCGCTGCGGTTCCTACAACGTCGATGAGCGTTGCAATAGCCCCGCCGTGTAAAACGCCATTGCGGTTCTGCACGCGCGGTTTGACGGGGAGCAGGCAGGTGAGGCGTCCCCGCTCGGCGCGAATGTCGTAGATGCCCGTCAGCGAGGTGGTGTCAAAGGTTTCAGGCTCGCCGGCCTTCTCCCGAGATGTGGAGGCCTTGAGGAAGGCCGCTGCTGCTTGAGGCGAACCCATTGAGAAGCAAATACGGGTGTCTCGGGAACGGAGAGTGGATAAGGGGGGTATTTTGCAGAGGGGAAGGGAAACAAATTAATTTTTGTGATTGAATTTTTCCCTCCGCCCTGTTCAGCTGCCGTACCCTGGCCCACTTGATGCGTTATGGTATGTTTTCTATTTATATGATTTTTTAAAAATATTATCTCCTCCCGAAATTCAAAAAAGTGGATCATTTCTGCCACGGGCTGCTGCGACTTTCGGAAAGAGGGCCCTGCCGATTTCGAATGCGATTGTATAAAATTTGATTCCGTTATGTTTGAATGAGCGCCTCCAGCCCTCTTTTTCTCCTTCCATCATGGCCAAACAGCAATGATTTTAGAACTCGACTAGCCCCAAATGCATTGTTTTCCTTATTAACTCCATTCAGAACTGATGGGAGACATCATTGCATTTGATCTGACCGCCCTGCACTTCGAATTCACTCCAGTCGACTCCCAAGACCGCCGCTGCCCTCGCCGCCGCCGGCTTCTGAGCCCTACTCGACCCTCAGAAACCACCCTGCCCTCGATCACAGCCTCAATTTCATCTCGAGCCGCGCAAACGCAGCTCGCCCAGCCATCAAACCCCTCAATCACCTCTCAAATAACATCGCCGCCGCATGCAGCCACCATCGTCCTCCCTTTTGGCACCGCCAGAGGCCCCCACTCTCGCCAATATCTGTGGGATGGGCACCGCTTGGTGGCAGTAGACCCTCGGGACATGGACTCCGTGCAGGAAGCGCTGAAATCTTCGTATCCTGGCGCTCTGAGAGTGCCATCGGTGGGCGCTATTCACGCCGCAGCAGCAAAGTGCACGAGGGACCTGCGAGATGCATTCTTCCCCAGCCCCGACGGCGTAACCCCAGGTGAAACAACCCCCAACCACCAACCCCCAATCAAATACATTCCATTTTTAATGTCATAATGCCTAAAAATAAAGAAGAATAAACGAAATAAATAAACGATTTAAATTGATGTGGTGTTTCTACTTTCATTTTGTGCGCTCAGACTACTGGAAGTGGTGCCAGTGGCGGGCGGTGCATCGGCTGTTCTCTTCCATGGCCTCTGTGTTTGCCACCCAGAGCCTGCTCCTCGCAGTAGGGGTGGGGGCAAAGCGAACGCTGCCGGCCGCTGCCGCCATAAACTGGGTGCTGAAGGACGGGCTGGGGAGGCTGGGGAGGCTGACGGTGGCCACGCGCTTCGGCGAGTCCTTCGATTCCGACCTCAAGGTGAGAAATCATCAAATCAGCTTCTTGAGGAAGAGGGCAACTGTCAACAGGAAAAGAAAGATTCAAAAGTAAACTGCGCTCCTTAATTTAAAAATCAGTGGCAGTCCTCCAACAAGTCTCTGCTTCTCTTGATTGAGCTTCTCTTTCTCAGCGCTGGCTTGTTTCTTTTCGTTTTGCAGCGTTTCCGCTTCAGCAGCTCCTTGCTGTATGCTGGCGCTCTCTCCCTGGATTACCTCACCCCGCTCTTCCCGCAGCA
The DNA here is from genome assembly GCA_963854735.1 of Marvania coccoides. Lineage (NCBI taxonomy): Eukaryota > Viridiplantae > Chlorophyta > Trebouxiophyceae > Chlorellales > Chlorellaceae > Marvania > Marvania coccoides. The sequence continues at coordinate 437,886 of OY978105.1, read as the reverse complement.
CTTTCTGGTCATGGCGGCGCTGGCCAACGTGGGGAAATCGGTGGGGCTGACTACCTACATCTCAACCCAGGCAAGGCGCACATTTTTGGCAACGTAAATATGATTATCAGCAACGGACGGAACTTATTTTCCTCACCTCTCTCTCCAAGCATTCGGTTAAGCTGGTTCAAGTATTCTTGTATGCTGATGAGAAGCAAACGTGTGGTATTGACGCTCGTTCTCACTCCCTTTAACCCGAAGCGTTTTTTTCTTCTTTTTCCATGATTGCAGCCAGCATTCCATCGCTCCTTCGCCCTCTCTGAGAACCTGGCAGACATCTCCGCCAAATCGCAAGCGCAGCAGATGGCGGTGGACACCGTGGGTCTGGCTCTGGCCGTGGGGCTCAGCGCGCTCTGCGCCAGGCACAGTGACGCCGCACGCCGCCGCCTCCCACTGCTGGCCCTGCCCTGGCTGGCAGGCGGCGACATTTTCGCCATCCACAACGAGCTGCGCTCCATTCACCTGCGTACCCTCAACAAGGAGCGCGCGGAAATCATCGCCGGGCTGTGGTTGGCCAAAAAGAAAGCGCCGTCCCCGCTGGAGGTGAGCGCACAGGAGAGGCTCGTGGTGCCTCCCGAGGCTGACTTGGGACCGCTGCCGCTGACCATTGGCGCGCTGGAAGAGGTTCTGCGCAGCGAGGAGGAGGTGCGGAAGTTTGTAGGGGAGCAGGGGGGAAGCAGAAGAAATCAGCATCAGCGGTATGCGTTTGCGGTGCTGGAAGGGAAAGAAAGGAGGAAGAAAGGAGGAATACGGGCGGCGCTGCGGGCAGATGCGACTGCGGATGACGTGATCGAGGTCGTGCTGCGTGCGGCGCATCTGCGGCAGACGGCAGCGAGTTCTAACGGGCAGAGCGGCGGCAGCGGGGGAAAGCGAGCGGTGTTTGTGAGCGGCGGGGATGAAGAGAACGCGGCAGCTGCGGCGAAAAAGGAGGTGCAGGCGTTTGTGCGGGATTTAGAGGCAGCGGGGTGGCAGGTGTCCCCGTTTATGTTGAGCAGCGCTGAGAGGCGCTACTTTGCGGAAATGGCGTGAAGGTTTGTTGCCATGTTGCTGTGACAAATTGCGTTGATGGAATTGACCCTTTACTATTTAGGGATAGAGCGAAAAAAGTAGGAAGGTCGCTGTGCGCGGAAGGAGGGCGGTAGGAACTCAAGAATTGGATGTTTTTCAAATTGTGTAGGAGAGAGAGAGAGAGTTCGTTTTCTCAGCCATAACATTGTTTATAGGTAGACATACGGCAAGACTTGAAGTGATTGTAAATTCTCATCTTACAATGAGATGCAAAGGAAAGAAACCTAAGATTTTCTTTCGTTCTTTCATCCACCCACCGCCATTCTTTAGGGAGGTTTCGCTGGTATTCTGCACAAAGGTCATAAATGCTCCGGCCCAGCTGCTGCTGAATCCCAGTCAGAGCCGAACCAAATGATGTTTCAATAAGAACGGCACACGGAGGTGAGAGAGAAGAGGCAGCAGCTGTTGCTGTTGCTGCTGCGAATGTCGCAATTAGACTGCACGGAGGCGTCTCTCCCTGCCCCACAAGGCGCTTCTCTGCAGCTGAAAGAGCGCTCCGGAGGCGCCCACCACAAAATTCGACACCTCAAGCGGAAAAAAACTCAAATGAGTTTATACCCGGTTTAGAAAGCCCATTAGCCAGCTGCCGAGTTGCTGCCACCTCCTGGATTCGAGGCCTTCTGCTTGCGTATGACGATGGGCACCACTTTGACAGGAGCAGCCTTGCTAGAAGTAGGATTCAACTCTCCACCGCCGCCGCTGCTGCCATTGGCCTCCGATCCTCCACCACGGCCCCCACCACGGCCCCTGCCCCTCCGCCCGCCACCTCCCCCGCGCTTCGGCTGAGAACCAGAACCCCTCCCTCCGCCGCCGCCGCCGCTGTGTTTTCCGGCATTTGCAGCACCGGTAGCAGTGGAAGAAGAGCCCAGTCCAGAGGGAGGGCCGTTGGCAGGGGCAGGCTTGGGGATGGTGACCGTCCTGGCAGAGGCAGCTGAAGGTTCCGGCCCCGTCGCTCCCGCAGGGCGCTGCAAAATCTTTGGAGCCGCCGCAGGCGGAGGCTTATCCTGTGCCTTTGTGCCGCGCCCTTTTCCGCCTCGTTTAGCACCTCCAGAAGGCGCGCCAGAAGAAGAAGGTCCAGCACTGCCGTCGCCGCCTGCTGCTGCTGCCGCTGCTGCCGCTCCTTTTTCACCCCTCCTCCTCGATCTCTTCTCCTTGACTTTAGGCTCCGCGCCTCCCGCCTCTTCCCCTGCACTTGCCTTGCCCTTTTTGCCCTTCTTTCCGCCTTTTCCCGCTGTTTTTTCACCGCCGGCGGCCCCTCCCCCCACGGCGATGACAATTTTGCCTTTGGGGGGCCCCTTCAGCTTCGCCATCCGCTTCGCTTTCTTCGCATGCTTCTCCTTCAAGTACACCATCAACGCGGTTTGCGTTGCGCCCTTTTTGGCGTCGCCGCTGCCTGCTGCGGCCGCCGCCGCCTCCCGGGCCTGAAGCTGCGCTTCGGCGCTGGGGCGGGCTTGAGGACCCTCTTCCAGCTGCTTCACGAACTCCTTGTAGTCTGCATCTTCTTCCACGGTGCCCTCGCGGATGTCGCGCTTCCCCCTGCCTTTAGGGATTCGCTGGTTGGGGGCGAATTCCACTGAGCAGCGGAACGAGGTCCCCCGCTCGTTGAGGAAGGCGTGGCCATCGAAGGCCGCCTTGAAGCGGTATACATCGGCAGGGTCTTTGAAGTTGAGGTAGGCGCGGGAGTGGTTGAGCACGGGAGCGCTGCAAAAATAATAATAATAATTTAATTTTTGATTGGGGGGACGCGCGATGGCTGGGCAATTGTTAATGATGGGATATAGTGATGGTGTGAGTCACTCACGTGGGTTTGCCCTTCCAATAAGAGAACCAATTGGTAGCCTCCAGCCAGTTTGAGATCACATCCTTGAAGGCCTCCTCAGTTAAGGAGGGGGGCAGCAGCCGCACCACTACCTTGGTGCGATCTTCCTGCGACATTCCATTCCAAAAATTAATTTGTTATTGTGCGGCAGGCATTTTAGAGCCAAAATTACCATTCTTTTTCGTTCAAAAACTCGCGGCAGCTTTCCGATCTTTGCGATGACCACCTCTTCATTACGCATTTTCTGCATCCCCGTTATCATGATTTAGCCTCCCGCTCCAGCCCCTCAACCCCCGCTGGACACCCTGGCACCCAGTCAAACCAGTCAAGATCAAAAAGCCATCCAGCAACATCCACCGCTCTACGCCCCTCTTGCCCCTCTCATGGACCATTGACACCCACCCACGACACCCAGAATGGCGTTCGATCGGGTAGCGCTGGCCATCGTGCTCATCACCACCGGCCTGAAGGTCCTCCTCTTCCCTTCCTACCGCTCCACAGACTTTGAGGTTCATCGAAACTGGCTGGCCATCACTGGGAGCAAGCCCTGGCGGGAGTGGTACTCGGACGGGGCCTCCCCCTCCCCCTGGACCTTGGATTATCCGCCCCTCTTCGCTGGCATGGAGTGGGCTCTGTCGCACGCCGCCCGGCTGTTCGACCCAGCGATGCTGGTGCGTTTCTTCCTTTACTCTCCTCCTTTATTTCCTCCTTTCTTCCATACACAAATTCTCTGCTGCCACTCCTCATCCACACAGATCAGAAGGGCACCACTGCTGTGCTTATCTATCAATCCATCTATTTGCCTCTCTTTTGCTCCATCTCCCCCCCTAAAAACAAAAAAACTTCTAATTGCCCTGTCTTTCTCCCTCACCGCAGGACCCCAACAACCTGGACTATGCCAGCCCCGGCACCATCCGCTTCCAGCGCCTCAGCGTCATCGTCACAGAGTGGCTGCTCCTCGCTGCAGTGTGGGGAGGATCTGCCCATTGGCCGTCCGCCTCCCGCCGCCGCCTGGCGCTGTTCCTCGTGGCAGCCCACCCAGGTCTCATCATGGTAGACCACATTCACTTCCAGTACAACGGCGTGCTCCTGGGCCTCTTCCTGCTGTCCATTCGAGCAGCGAGCGTGGGGCAAGAAATCTCCGCCGCCGCCGCCTTCACCGCGCTGCTCTGCGCCAAACACATCTTCCTGTACGCCGCGCCGCCGTTCTTCGTCTACCTGCTGCGGTTCTTCTGCCGCGGGCCCGGCGCGGCGGCCAGGTTTGTGGCGTTGGGTGCCACTGTGAGTGCCATTGCGACGATCGCCTTTGGGCCGTTTGTAGCTATCGGACAGGGACCCCAGCTGCTGAAACGCATGTTTCCCGTGTCTCGGGGCCTCCTGCACGCCTACTGGGCGCCCAATTTCTGGGCGCTGTACGCGGCAGCGGACAAAGCGGCCGGCTCTTTCCTCCCCAAGCTCGGACTTTCTACCTGGGTGCGCGCCACGGCCGCAGCCACGCTCACGGGGGGCATCGTAGGGGAGGCGCCATTTTCTGTACTGCCCAACGTGAGTTCCGGGGTCACAGCGCTGTGTGCGCTATGCGCTATGACCCCTGGCCTTGTCACAGCTTGGCGGCGCCCCTCCCCCGGGTCTTTCTCGCGGCTGGTGGCGTTCTGCACTCTGTCAGCCTTTCTTTTTGGGTACCACGTCCACGAGAAGGCCATTCTGATGTCCCTCGTGCCGATGGCAGTCTTGGCCGCCGGCGGACGAGACAAGCGCGCGGCAGGGGAGTACGCGTTCCTGTGCACAGTGGGGTCATACTCACTGTTCCCTCTGTTAATTAGAAACGAAGAATACGGGGTCAAAGTCCTCCTGTTGGTCCTGTACCTGCTTGTAGCCCTCCCTTGGCTGAAAAATGCCTCTTACTGGGAGGCGACCTTCCTCGCGAAGGACGCTAGCGACGGGGAAGAGGAGGAGGGCGGAGGCGGAAGCAGCAGCCGGTCGTTAAGATCCCGTGGAAAGAAATTCAAAGGCAGCGGCCAGCAGAAACAAGAGCTGCAGCTGTTCACGGCATGGCAGGCTGCGTATCTGTGGGGACTGGTGCCGCTGGAGCTGTACGCCTCCTGGGGGCACACTCTTTTAGCGGGGGAGCGGCTGCCTTTCTTGCCACTAATGGCGGTTTCTGTGTACTGCGCTGCCGGGATTTTGTACTGCTGGGCCTCAATGGCATTGCTTTACGTGAAGGATGCTGGAAAACGCAGCCCCGCATCCGAAAGGCGCAGCCCATCGCCTACTACTAACAAGAATAAAGATGACTGAGCAGCAGTAGTTTTTTTTATCTCTCTTGATATTAAAATAAATCATGTAGACGCCACTTCAATCCAATAGTGGCGTCGACAATTTTTTTCTTCTTCTACTTGGATACATTTTTTTAATCTTGATCCTTAATATTTTCAATTCTCCTATTTTTAGTGATATTTGCCGCTTTTTTCCTTCCCAAATTACAAGTCTTGTGGGTATAACTGAAAATGAATTACGTCGTGACAACTTTTTTTCATTTGGAAATTCCCAGACCCTTTTTTCATTTCACGGAAAATTATGGGGGGAGGGGGGGGGGGGGGGGGGGGAGCAACTAGTAAAAGTTATGGGCTGCAATTCAAACACATGAATAAACAGAGATTTGGAAGGGGCAATGGCAAAAAGAGAATGAATGAATCTAAACAGCCATCGGTGGACTGCTTGCGGCCAAAAAGTGGGCTGGGAATATCGTAAACAGAACAGAAGCCAGTTGGCATGGAATGTTAGGTAAAACAGCAGAAGAAAAAGAATACCAAAAGACGGGGGAAAAAAAGAAGAAAAAAAAACACTAAAAAAATGACCCCCAGCTCATTTCCCCACACACCGCTAAGAATCAAAACACGCATACGCACTCCCTCTTCCAAAACACACGCGCGCGATTGTTGCTGCGTGACTGGGGAGAGGGTGCTCTAATGAAATGAAATAGATGGAGCAGCGTAAAAGGGAGAATAATGAAGAAAATATATGGCGGGCGGAGGAGCAATAAGGTGGGCAAGAGAGTGTTAAGGGGCTTCGCAAGCTACCCCCTTATACCTACTAAAGCACATTAACTCCCCCACGGGGGGGACGTTAACCACCCACTTACTTTCGCCGCAATAAATCTCGGCGCTAGGTGGCCACAAAAAAATCAGAAAATATCGAATTAAAGAAAGCGCCCCCGGCATGCAGAAGCACACAGGACTTCTTGGACGCTTCTTTCATTCCACAAGCATGAGGTATTGCTGGAAATAAAAACACGCTATCACACTACACTTTAAGAGGGGTGAAAAAGTAAGAGGTAAAGGGTAATTGGGTAAGGCAACTTTTCTTTCTTCTAGCTGCAAAAAAATAACTAAGTTTTTTATTTTCTAGTGAACAGTAACAGTGTTGGTCCGTCTGTCCGTCTCGAAGGGTCCTAAAAAAACAAGATAGTATCGCGGGTTGATTTGGTAATGTACGGTAGTGTATATTATTTGGCACGTCGTCACAGAGAAAGAAAAAAATGGAGAAGAGGAAGAAAGGAAGGTCGCCACACAGCGGCGGCAGCGCACTTGACCAGCTCTTTTCCTCTCTCTCTCTCTCCAAAAGGGGCGAAAGAAAGCGCTGAGGGGAAAGAAACGAAGGAAAACAGGTAAACAGTGAACGAAGAGATTTCTTAAGAGCAATCTTCATTCCCGCGCGTTTCTTTGCGCCCCTTTCATCGTGGAAATAAAAATGAGAACCAAAAGACAGCAAAACAGACTAAAAAATTCAGAAAACGGGTTAAACGTGATGGGTTTTGAAGAAAAGGGCTTTCATTTTCGACGGTGCAAGGACCAGGAGAGGGAGGGAGAACAGAGAGAGAAAGGGAAGGCACGCACTTTCGAGCGCAGCCTCTCGTGCATCGCGTTTCTCCCTCCCGCATCATCGCCGTGCCGCCCACACCGGCTGTTGAGCTTTCACGCCATTACCAAAGGAGCTAAACGCCCCAGGCGCACCCGCCATGTCAGGACTCATCCCCATCATCACGGCGTCCTCCTCCTCCGACGAGTCTTCGTCATCGTCCGCCGCAGGCCCATTGCCAGCCACCCGCATCGCCGCCGCCACTGCCGCAGCCTGCTTCTGCCGCAGCATGGCTTGCGCAGGGTTGGTGCCTGCGGGGTGCCGCGGGGTGGACCCAAACTGCGGGGTGGTGCCCAGCACCATGGCGTCGTCGTCAAAGTCCTCTTCGTCGTCCTCCGCTGCGTACTCCGGCGGGATCTCCAGCGTTGTGCGCATGGAGCCGATGTCTGCAAACGTGCCGGCGCCGTGGGTGCCGGCCATGAGGCGGTGGGCGGCCTCCGCCATGTCCACGCTGTGGCCAAAGGGGGAGGTGCCCAGGCTGCAGGAAGGAGCAGGATGGAGAGCATGTTCAATAAAGTGAATCGAGGGAGAGAAACGTTGCACCAAGAGAATTCAATGTTTGGGGTGTCATTTTAAGGAAATTTAGGGGTTTGAATGATGAAAAGGGAGTGATAATGAGGGGGGAACAATCGAGTAAAGGCCTTTTTTTAAGATATATCTTTACGACAGACCTGAAAGTATTGCCGTTGCCCATCGACTGCGGCATCCAGTCGGGTCCCACCCAGCCCGCGCCCTTGGGCGTCAACCCCGTGGGCTCGCGCCGGTCCTCCCCTCCGTTTCCCCTTCCTCCATCGCCGCGCATTGCCGCAGCGGCTGTTCCCGCCGTGGCCCGCCCTCCAGACATCCCCTCGCCGCCGCCGCCACTGCCCTGAGACCCCCCTGGGATGGACATGGCCTCAGTGATGGGCAAAATGCCGGCAGACTTGTGCATAGCAGCCAGCGGGTTGTGAATGAGAGCATCATCGATGGAGCCCACCGGCTGCGGCGCAGACGCAATGGAGCGGGCGGCGCCGCCGTTGGAGGGCGTGGGGGCGCGCCCAGACGCCAGCGGCAGCCCGTGTCCTGCACCCCCGCCAGGCAAGGGGCCGGAGGCTTCTGCAGCTGCCGCCACCTGGGCCTGATACTCCTCTTCTTCGGGCAGAGGGAAGTTGCACTTGGCTTGGTTGCCGCGGATGGCGCGCGCGGCGGCGTCGTACGCTTTGGCAGCCTCCTCCGCGGTGTCAAAAGTGCCCAGCCACCGCCGAGCCCCCACGGTGGGGTCTCGAATTTCTGCAGCCCACTTCCCCCAGGGCCGCTGCCGCACCCCACGGTACGTCTTGTTCTTCCCCTTGGACACCACGGGCGGCGCGGGCGGCGCGTTGGCGGTCGGCACCATGCCGTTTCCTTCGGTGACAGGGACGGTGGTGCCGCCGGGGCCGTCGCCGCCCTCCCCAGTGGGCACCAACGCAGCAGGTGCCGCAGGGTCAGCGGGCGGGGAGTTGCGCAGCTCCGCAGCCAGCGCGCCCTGCACCGGGGAGGCCCCAAGGTGGTGGCCTGGGTGTCCCGGCAATGCCATCCCGACGGGGCGGGGCGGGAGCGGCATACCGCCTTGTCCCATTGCCCCAGGGTGCATGCCGTGCGGGGGCATGCCTGGGCGGGGGCCGCCAAAGGCGCCAGGGTGGGGGTATGGCATCCCAGGGCGGGGCGGCGGCATCCCCATCGGAGGACGCATTCCTGGGGGGAAGGGCATGCCGGGACGCATGGGGAGCATGCCTGGAGGGAAGGGCATGCCAGGGCGCATCTGCATGGCGCCTGGGTGGGGCGGCATGATCTGTCCTGGGGCCGCAGGGACTGGCTGAGCCGGGAGCCCTGCGCCAGGGCGGGGGAGCACCGCGGGGCGGCCCTGCGGGCCTTGAGGGTGCGGGGAAAAGGGGCGCGGCATGTGGCCTGCGCCTGGGGGCAGCGGCCCGCCCGGGTGGGGCATCATCATCGAGGTTTGGTTGGGGAGAGGAGGCACCGGGCGCGCCGGGAGGCCTGCTCCGGGGCGTGGGAGCACCGCGGGGCGGCCCTGAGGGAGGCCAGGGGCGCCGGGGTGCTGGGGGTAGGGAGCGCCGGGGCGCTGGAGGGGCATAGCTCCCGGGTGGGCACCCGTATTGTGTGGATCATGAGAGTTTGGAGAAGGGACGGGCGCCGGGGCCTGGTGTGGGGGGGGGGAATGGGGATGAAATGGTTAGACTAGACGATTCGTGTTGAAACCAGGCGACTTGCGTCACGGATGCATATAATTTCGCCCCCCCCCCCCCCCCCAAACCCAAGAAGTAGACAGTATGTAAAAACGTGACGAAAATTGTGGGCTGGCTCACCGTTTCTCGGCTTTTTGTTGAAACCGGCATGACGTCCGGCGCGTCTATGCCGGAAACCGGGCCCAGAGAAAAGGTATTAGCAATGTCTCACTCCAGAAAAATTGTCGAGAAAAAAGAGGTTTGCAGCTCCTCCCAGTTCCCAACGGTCGTTGTATGTTGTATATAAATTTATAAATTTATAGTATAGAGCATAGGGTCGTTGCAAATGAGTGACGCACAGTCGAGAGGACACGATTGCAAAGAAGCAGTGTTTTTTTCCCTCGCTAGGTTCTCTGCTCTGTAAGGTGCTCGAATTGCATAAAGGAGTGAATAATTGTAAGCCGTTTTTTTTTTTGCGTGAAAAGGGTCCACATGTTGGGTTCACTTTCACTTTGAAAGAAAGGGCAGGGCAGTCCCTTGAGGTTGCCTCTTGCCAAAAAAACAAGTTAATACCCATTCACATCAGAGCCCTCAACCGTTGTCCTCCATCTGGGATCCTCAGATGTCTTCCCTTCCCTGGCGTGCGACGAGAGATCAAACCAATAGGGACCATCGAAGAAATGGCGGCGGGCGGGGATCTCTCCCGCCCACCCGCTCCTAGGCGCAAAAATGCAGCCGGGCCCTATGCGAACAGCAGCCTACACACCCAAAACTGCGGAGGTCGCACTAGAATTACAGAACAGGGGCACAACAGTCGGGGGCATTAATTTCAACTAGGCATATTACGTCGAATATTTCCCATACAGAATTATATGTCAAACCATAGGGGGTTTCACCCCAAAATGCGGGCGCGCAAGTCTTCTCGCGCCCGCTGCGGCAGCTGCACACACCCCCTGAGCACCAGGCGGCGGCGCGCCTCATTTCGGCCAGCCTGGCCCCTTTCCGGCCTCCCTGCCGAGCTGCCGCCGCCGCCGCCAATGCTCAGCTCCCGCAGCTCTGCACAGTTCTCCAGATTGAGCACGCGCGGCATGGCGTCCACCAACCTCAGCTCCTGCGGAAAAAAAGACGGTTTTTTTAATATATATTTTGTGTTTTTTTCCAATAAAAATCTTAGGCGGAGACGAGGGCACCTCCTCTATTTCCAGTGAGAAAGGGAAGAACGTTTGAATTCAAACGCAACCCACTACCGCTTTTCAGACAAAGCATCATTAGGAACTAAAAAAACCGAGGAAAAAAAATACGAAAAAAAATATCAAACCAGGATAAAATAAATTTGTTAATTTCGCTTACCATGAGGCGAGAACAAGACCGGGCCGAAAATTCGGTCAACCCCGCCGCCGCTATCGCCACCCAACGCAGCACCCGACACCCGTCAACCGTCAACCGCTTTAGGTTTCCCAACCCTGGGGCCTGCAGAACATCAATCCTGCTGAGCCCGACACAGCCCGAAAGGTCTAAATCTTGTAATAAAGCTAAAGAAGGTAAAATCGACTCCAGCCCGGCTGACTCCAGCGCGCGGCAGCCAAACAGGTTGACTTCCCGCAGCTCAGGACACTCAAAGAAGGCGCCACCTTCGTTTCCGCCGCCGTTGAAACCGCCGCCGCCGCCAAGGCCTAGCGCTAAATTTGAGCAGCCGGAGGCGCGGAGGCGCACCAGACGCGGACATCGCAGCGTCAGCGCGGCGAGGGCGCTGCACCCCGACACGTTGAGCTCCTCCAGCGAGGGGGCAGAGGAAATCACAATCTCACGCAAGTTGCGGCAGTCTGCCAGCGTGAGCTCCCGCAGCGCGGAGCCCACGGGGAGCTGCAGGGTGAGGGAGGACAGTGCGGCACACCCTGACGCGCGCAGCACGCGCAGCAGGCTGTTGGGTCCGGGGAGTAGAGCCTCAGGAGTGATTCTCGGGCAGCGGGACACATCCAGCGTCAATAAAGAGGGCGCACGGCCAGAACCGCGCAGTAATTCTGTCACTCCCTTGGCGGTGATGTCTGTGCCGCTCGCCACGAGCTCCTCCAGCCCCCCGGCCGCTGCAGCGGCGGCAGCGGCAGCGCCTCCACAAGCCCGCCGCTGCGCTGTCGCCGCTTCTTTGGCCGCAACAAGCCGCTGCACCGCCTGCGCGGGGCTTTCCAATCCCATGCCAGCCATCCCGTCCGCCAACTCTCCCTCCTCTGCCGCTGCAGCTACTGTCGTCGATAAAATCGGCGTATTTTCTTGAACCGCAAAAACATCATCTTCTCCTTCGAAAACGTTGCGGTCAGGGCTGCGGCGGTAGCGCGCCATGGTGGCCAGCACAGCGTCCCCCAGGGCGGCGCAGCGCGACACGTTGAGCGCTCGCAGCGTGGGCAGCGCTCTCAGCACCGCCGCCACATCACCATCAGTCGCTGCCGCGCACTTTGCCAGGCTCAGCGAGCGCACGGGGAAGGAAGAGCTCGCCAGTGGTCGGCGTGCTGCGCCTGCTGCGATGGCAACTGCCACATTTTCGAAATCCAGCGGGAAGCGCAAGGTGTTGGCACAGCGCGACAGATCCACAGCCTCCGCAGCTGGAAAGGCGGCCACCAGGCTGGACAGCGCGCGCATGGAGACCCCCGCGGGCACCGAAACGCAGCGCAGGGAGCGCCGCTGCAGCCGTACATAGGCAGCAAACTCACGGGAGGCCCCCGCCACTCTTGAAAGATCTTTAAGCGACAAATGCGCCAACACCAGGGCCTTGCACTCCTCGGGCAGGAGGTCCCACAAGTTGGGCAAGTTTTCGTCGCGCTGGGGCCTCTCAGTGGGCGGTTTTAGGGGCTGAGGAGGGGTGGAATTTGAACTCGGCGGGGGAGCTGCCATGGCTAAAAGGGCGTCTAAAGCGGCGTCTCTGGAGCTGCCGCACGCTTGGTAGACGTCCCGAATGATGTCTCGGGGCAGAGCCCCTCCCAGCAGCTCCGCCAGGGCGTCCACTTCGCTGCTGGTTGGCCGTGCCGAGGAAGAGGGGCCAGGAACTGCCTCTCCATTTTGGGCATCTCTCAAGCGGAATCCAGGGACTCGCAGTTCGCTGGAGGGCATCTTGGGCTTGCCCGATCGCCTGCGGCTGCCCTTTTTTGACGAGGAGGGTGGGCTGTCGTCTAACTCATCGTCGTCAGGGGCGAGCAAACACAGCCCGCGCCGAGACATTATGGTTTTAAGGTGAATGGAGGTGTGTTTGTTCAAACTAATCGAGCAAGGCACTATTTAAAAAATAAATCGCTTGAACAAACTTTGTTTGAATGATTTTCTCGGTTTCCCTTAATTTCGGACCCCATATTTTTTATGTATATTTGTTTTACGCATTAGACAAAATCAACAGTCGGTGTCGTGCCTCCCAGCGCTCCCATTCCAAGTCTCCAGATCACTTTGAATGAAGCTTCTGAGCACCCACCTTCGCCCCCCACCCCTACTACAAGCTACACAAAGGAAACCCCTCACTTCACGCAGTGCCATGCCCCCCACAATGGCCTCCCAGCAGCCAGCGCCACCCACCAGCGCTGCTCCTTCGGTGGCGGTGGTAACCACCTCCGCCTGCCCGTACTGCAAGCGCGTGAAAGCAGGTGAGCTAATAATTGCATTTAATTGTTTATTTTATGCGAGCAATAGCGGCACCGTAATGCAACGCATCCCCTTTACCTCCATTTTTTTAAACGCAGATCTCGACGGTGCTGGCATTGCCTATCGAGAGCTCTTGATCACCGATGCAATGGATCCCTCAGTGCTGGACGCAATTAAACAGGCGTCAGGCCTGTCTACAGTACCCCAGGTGACCCTTATCACTCTCTTGTCTGCCCCCGAAGGGTTAGAAAAGTTGGCATGCACTACACAGCCTTCTTGGAAAAAAGTAGCTTGAACCTTAGGGCTCCAAACTTATTTAATTTGCAAAAAAAATAAAAAGGGGGGGGAAGCAAATACGGACATTTGAAATAACAAAGAAAGTGTAAAATGAGGGGAGTGAGTTCCAATATTTTCTTGTTTGTTTGTTTACCGATGCAGGTATTTGTTGCTGGAGAGCTGGTGGGCGGCTCCACCGAGGTCGCAGCCGCCCTCAGCGCCGGGACGCTGCAAAAGCTCGTCGAAAGCAGCGCAGCGGTGCCCCCGCTGCCCCCTGCGGTCGCCCAAGCCGTCGCCAGCCTGGAAGAAGAAAACACGGCCGCTACAGGCAGCTCTGCTTCAACAACGCAGCAAGAGCTGGTGGCCCTAGCGGACGCCATGGCCGCGGAGGGCATTGGCGGCAAGCCTGGAAGCACCTTTCCAGCCCAAACAGCCGTGCAGTGGCTCCAAAGTAACAAAAAAGCGGCCACCGCCGATGCCGCCGCAACGTTACTGGGACAGATGCAGGCGGAGCAGCTGGTCACGATTCCGGGGCCTCCAGGGGCGCAAACGCCGCTGACAGAGGCTTTGGCCAGCGCCACTGGCGGACAGTTTGCGTTGCGGTGGGTTGCAGACTGCCAAGTTTCGGCGGCAGAGGATGCCCCATTGAACGATCATTTCGAGTGGTTTGGGCCCCCCAGGCCAGCGGTAGAGGTGCGCGTGAAACCTTCAAAAGGCCCCACGTGAATCCTTAAGATAGAAAAACCACTCCTAATGCCCTTGAGGAACATGTTTTTAATGGTATTGTTTTTTCTTCCGCCCGCTCTTTCTAGGTGTCAGCTGGGTTGCGGCAGGCGATTCTTGAGCTCTACGGGGACCACCTTACGCCCGACGGGCGCGCCGTCAACTACCGCGCCATGGCCGCCGACCCCCGCTTCGCACGCTACGCGACAGCCGCCGCAGAGCTGCAGCGTTGCACGCTTGTCGGGCTCACCCGGGACGAGGCTCTGAGCTTCTGGATCAACGTGTACAACGCCATGATCGTGCACGCCACGGTTGCGCGCGGTCCCCTAGGTGGCGGGACCCTGGGGCGGCTGCGGTGGTACGGCAATGTATCGTATACGATCGGCGGGGCTCGGTACTCAGCAAATGACGTGGAACACGGCGTGCTGCGCTGCAACGCCCCCAGCCCCGCTTCTGTGTTCAGCTTGATCGGTTGCCCTCGCTTGGCGCCCAAGCAGTTCCCTGCGGGGGACTCCAGACTGCCGACGGTGCTGCAGCCGCCCCTGGACCCTCGAATCCACTTTGCGCTCAACTGCGGGGCGGCCTCTTGCCCGCCCATCAGGGTGTACGTCCCCGACAGGCTGGAGCGCGGGCTGGAGGCGGCGGCGGCGGCGTTTTGCGCGGGCGAGGTGGCGGTGGACGTGGCGGCGGCGACGGTGGAACTTTCTTCCATTTTCAAGTGGTACGGCCGCGATTTCGGCAGCAAGGAAGACCTGCTGCAGTTCCTCATCCGCCACACACCAGAAGGTAAGGGGAGTAGGGGCGGGGGGGGACTTGAGGAAGGCAGTAATTTACTTGTTCTTGCCGGATGGGATGTTTCCGTTTCAAAATGATCAAATGCTTATTTTTCAGTCCGAGGGGTGGAAAACGTAGAGGGGCTATACATAGAATTTTTTTTGGGGGGGGGAGGGAGCTAATTTCGTCATTTGTCAGTCAATTGATTGCTTTCTTTCTTTCTTTCCTCTCGAAGACGTCAAGGCGCAGCTCGAGGCGGTGGTGGCCGCGGGGGGTGACGTGAAGCTGCGGTACAGGCCATACAATTGGAGCGTCAATGATACACAGTGAAGAAGGGGGTAGGTAGGTGGTTGTCAAAGCCCTATTATGGTCCTTGGCATTGCAGCGGGATGGTCCGTCTTCGTAAACGGCCGCCCAGCGCCAGCGCGAGCATGTCCTGTTCCTCAACGAACCTATTCAGAAGAAAAGGGAGAGTACACCGGTTATCAGCATGTAAATTTTGCATAGAATCTCCTATTGATGAATGAAAAAAGGAGCAAATGTTTTGAAAATTGAGTTTAGACGTTGATTGTCATTGTCTAAGAAAGGAAACGCACCACAGCTCCTCCATCCACGTCTCCAACCCGCAGAGCTCCCCCGTGACCGCCGCCGCCGCCTCCCACAGCTTCTCTCTTGTGGGAGACTTGCCATTGCCCTCTTCTGGCGGCGCTGCCCGCGCCAGCGTTGTGTGCAGCAGCAGCTGGTCGTTCACCACCTGCGCCTTGGAGGCCTTGGGCAGCGCGCTGCGCAGCCTGCTGCGCAGGTCTGCAGGGTCTGTGCCGCCGGGGGCGGGCTGCCACAGCGCCAGCACTGTGCCCGAGGGAGTGATGACCACTGAATCCAGCACAGCACGCACAGCACACGCCTTATCTGCTACATTGATGACCGCCAGCACCTCGGCGTCCACCTGGGACACGTTGGCTGGGACGGGCTCCTGAGAGGGAAAGGGTGCAGACGGAAAAATACGAGTGAACTTCTTGAGTCGATATGTTGCGTTGAAATAAACACATATTTGGGGGGGGCGAAAAGGTGGTGGGCTAAACATGGAGGAATCGGCAACAAAACGCAAAAGATGGTGGGGTAGGCAGCGCATATTAAAAATAAACGCTCCGTAACTTTTCGAGCCGCTTCCTTACCAGGTGTGACGATGCGTGATACATCGTGGAGTGCAGCAGATCCGAGTCCTGCATCCACAGCGCCCCAGGGGAGAACAGGGGCGCCACATGGCGAATGACAGACTCTCGCAACGCCCTGAAAAAAAAATAAAAAAATAAAAAATAAAAAAATATACCTATCTAAAGCCTGAATCTATCGTTAGCTTCCGACGCTGTTTGCTGCATCGTTCGCAGAACAACCAGAACCAGAGCTAACATCGAAAACAGAACTTATAACTGAAAAAATAAAAAAATAACTCACCACGCCGCTTCTGCGTCTACCACTGGCATGACGATGGCCCTCACTGGCACCTTCAGGGGGCGCAGCACGGGGCGCAGGATGCCATCCTCCCACGCGAAGAAGTCGTCCACCTTTGCGCCTTGCAAGTTTCCGTTTCCTGCTTGAAAAAGAGCAAGAAATTGGGACACTCAACAAAGAAATAATAAAATAGGGGTTTTCCTACTAAAAGTACTCGAAGAGCGGCGCAAGGCGTGCTGCGCCCGAGCGGGGTCTTACCGAGCTTGAGCCCTGAGCTCAGCGACTCGTTCATCGACTGATAGAGGCGTCGGCGAGCGAGAGCGGGCTCCCAATCGGCGGCGACGCCAGCGGTATTTAGCCGCGTGGGACAGGCGCCCAGGCCCTTTCCAACCATCCGCACGGACGGAGGGACGTCCAGTTTGTCCGAGGAGTGCGGCAGGTGGACGATGGGGCTGCGAAGAAGAGGCATCAAGACAGCTGTACAAAAAAAGGGGGCGAGGCGGGGTTATGAGTCTCTAACGGCGCAAAGGGGAGGTTTATATATGACGCGCAAAGGGTACGCACCTAGAAAGCAGCCTGCTCCCAGGAAGCTCGACAAAACTCGAACAATTCGAATTCGCCGGGCACGCCTCCAGGCCCGAGCCTTCGGCGTGCGGCTCCACTGCACGGAGTTATTCATCTGTTCATTTATGTAAAAAGAATCACGCGATAGCAGGCTTCTCTGCCCTTCTCCTGTGAAAGGGGTCACATACATGATTTTTGGCGCAAAAATAAAATTACAAATTCTCTTCTTCGTTTATAGGGCATTTGAGGCAAGAACACAGAAATAACAAGCCAATATGAACTGGATATTGGTGGGGATAGCTGAGAAGGCGCCTTAGAACGCTTTTGGTGTTCTATTCACCTTCCCCCCACTGCCAGTCAACAACAAGTGTAACAGTCAAGCCGCAGTCGGTTTGCGCTCATTCTGCCTGCCTCAACGAATGCCCAGTCTTTCCACTGGTTTACAACAGAGTATGCTCTTCAAAATTTGAGCCTAGATGCATTTTTTCTGTTGACTGCTAATAAGGTGCTTGCCTGCTTGTGCTCTCCGCCCCATTTCAAGCCTGTAACACGCATGCCATCCTTGGTACTGTTCCCTCCTCGTGAAGTTTCAAACGCTCTTTGCATTGCATCGGCGCCGCTTTTCGGCACAGACAAGCAATTTGAGTCTTGAGCCCAAAGCAGCGCCGCATTTCGGCGGCTGAGGACGTAATGCTGTGCCACGAAGACCCTTGCCACGCTGCATGGGTAGCCCATGGCCCGAAACAAAAAGTCAACAGCAGAAAGGAAAAGGAACGATTTTTGAAAAACGTGAAAAATAAGAATGAATTTCGCAATGCATGATGCCGATTTGTATTAATATATATTTGTTCCACGCCGAGGGTGTCATCCAGGCCAGGAACCTATAGCGGGGATGCCTATAACCGCCCAGGCTGTCGCCCCTGTAGCGGGTCTTGTGATTTTTGGCACATTTACGTCCCTTGTGGCCAAGATTGGTACGTAGCATAATCATGAAACACCCAATTGGCATCCAGCACGACCCATTAAGCTTTCAGCCGCACCTGTCTTTCGCCTGCCCTAGCACGCATCGCTAACCCCCTTTTGTTTTGTGAGCAGTGTACGAGCTTGATGGCCAAGGCATTGACGGCAAGGTCAAGAACTTTGAGAAGCCATGGGCCATGACCACAGGTGCGACAGCGCAGTTGATTTCCAGCAGTGCAAGCAAAAAAATATATGTGATCTCACTCCCAACCCATTTTTTCTCGCAGTCATGTTCCTGGGCATGACGTTCTGCCTCCCCCTGGCCTACTTCAACGAGTACCGGGCCAAGAAACAGGCGGCAGAGGCCGCTGACGGCGTCTCCGAGCCCCTTTTAGAGTCTATTGCGGATGTCGTCCCTCGCAAGGCCACAGACGGCCTGAAAGAGATCTTGATGCTCTACATTCCCACCTTCTTCGACCTGGTGGCCACCGTGCTGATGAATGTGGGTCTCCTGTCGGTCACAGCGTCCGTCTACCAGATGCTTCGGGGCGCTGAAATGCTGTTTGCCGCTCTCTTTGCCGTCGTGTTTCTGAAGCGCAGCCTGAACAAGTACCACATCGGGGGCATCGGGTGCTGCGTGATGGGCATCACCCTGGTGGGGGTGTCCAGCCTGATGAGCGGCGAGGGTTCAGCCTCCCACCCCGTCTCCACCGGCCGCATTCTCTTCGGCATGGCGCTCATCGTCATGTCCCAGGCCGTGCAAGCCGCGCAGATTACCTTCGAGGACTTCTTCATGGTAATAATCGGGCCTGCGTTGTCAGCAAAAAAAAAAGCTGTATTTGATCCCCCCCAAAGCCCCCCTTTCCCCTTGAATATTTTCACCTGTTTATTTGTGAATTTGATTTGCGATGTGCAGGCCGACATGGCGGTGCCGCCCCTCAAGATTGTGGGCTACGAGGGTCTTTTTGGCGCGCTCACCATGGGGTGCATCATGCTGCCCATCGTGCAGCACTTGCCTGGCATCGACGGACAAGGCGTCCACGAAAATTCACTAGACACGTGGCACATGATCCGCAACAACCCGGGCATCGCACGCCTGCTCATCCTCGACATGTTTGCTCTGCTCTCCTACAACGTGTCAGGTCAGTAACACCCTTTCTTGATTTAAACTGCCTGTTTTTTTTTTGTTTTTTTTTCGCCGACCTTTTCTACTGTCGAAAACTATACCCAAATACATGATTTTGGATGCAAAATAACGTAAATTTAAAGGGGAATACCATGCGCATGTTTTGAACTTGATTTATGGCGTTTTTTTGCTGTAAATTCAGGCATGTGCGTCACCGGCCACCTGGGTGCCGTGTTCCGCACCGTCCTTGAGACCACGCGCACGCTGTTTGTGTGGCTGGTGGACCTGCTGCTGTTCTACACGCCGCTGGGCATGGGCAAGTTGGGAGAGAGCTGGAGCGTGTACTCGTGGGTGCAGGTAGGAAATGTAATACGTATTATTTTTTCCCCGTCATTTTCACCTTTTCCCCTCCATTTCTCTCGCTCTAAAATCGCGCATTCCGCATAAATGAAATTAAATGCCAGTGCTGACTCATTCCATGTCTATT
The DNA here is from genome assembly GCA_963854735.1 of Marvania coccoides. Lineage (NCBI taxonomy): Eukaryota > Viridiplantae > Chlorophyta > Trebouxiophyceae > Chlorellales > Chlorellaceae > Marvania > Marvania coccoides. The sequence continues at coordinate 418,858 of OY978105.1, read as the reverse complement.
TCACGGTATTTGACTCAATTTCATTCCTGTTCCTTCAGGCGGTGGGTTTTGTGGTGTTGGTTGCCGGCACTGTGATCTACGGTCGGGGAGACGAGGCGGAGGTGGCGCGCCAGATCGAGGAGGGCATTTTTGACGAGGACATGACCGCGGCAGAGACAGCCTCCCTCCGCGAAAGCGCCGGAGAAGGTGAGAGACGCCTTTCTATAAATCGATAATAATCCTTTATACCTGCTTCGATCCCAATTTTTTACACCTCTGCATATATTTGCAATGCTGCATTTACTAAGCTCATTCCCCTCTCTCTATTGAAAAAAAAGCAGGGGGGGCTTGGGCCATCCCTACGCCTTCTGCCAGGGCCGTGGCTGTGCCCATCGGGGTGTCTTCTGCGTCGCTGAGAAGCTCAATGGCCATCAACACCTTCGGGTCGATGCCTAGCTCGCTGTCGAGGAGCTTGCGGTTCAGGTGAGGCAGCAGTGGGGGGAAATTTGGCGGCGGGGAATTTTGAAATTTCGTTTTTTTTCAAAGGCGGATGCTGGTGTTTCTGAGCATGGTGGTGTGTGTTGCTTACGCAGGGTGGTCTCGCCGCCTGCGCCCAGGCAGTGAAACTCCTCCCCGCTACCGAGGGCTTTGGCTTCCTCATATGGGCACCAAGCTTGGTTTCCTCCTTAAGGAAAGTTTGACAAAGTGTTCACCTAATGATCTGCAGTATAATAATAATCATCGTCATTTGTTTTTATTCTCGTTTACAGCATTTAAAGCTTTATTTTTGTCAGAACAAACAAGGATATGCAGTGTCCAAGCTATAATTGAGTGTTCAAATCGAAAATGGGAAACTGTATCTCTAGCGTTCACTGTCACTCGTCTCGGATGCTAGCAGACATCTACGATAAATGCAGGACAGGCGACGTCGTATATATAATAGGTGTGTACACCCCCCCGCGAACACACTGTGACTGTACATAAAAAATTTGACTGTGACTCGATTTTTTTTCCTGCGTTGCAGACGATTCCAAGAGCCCCTCCAGTAGCAGCAGCAGGTACTTGCTCAAGGCAGCCGAGGGATGGGTTTCGGCCGCCAAAGTCGGGTTCCTCTTGCGGGTGAGTAGAAAATCAGCGGCATGCAGCCATTAATTGGATCTTTGCAGACCTGGATTCACCAATTCAATGGCACTCGGATCATCCCATGAGCGCCCGTCGCCCCAATTCATTTTTTTGGGCCCGAAAATCGAATCCCTCTCAAAAATCGAAATTGAAAAGTTTGCTGCTCCCTCCCACCCCCACCCCCATTCTGCAGCTGTTGACCCCAGCTGGCGATGAGGAGTCTCTTCATTTCGTGCACGCCGACGAAAGCGCAGGCCCCCTGCTCTGTCGAGTCGTCGCCACCCCTCTGGCGATTGAGCTACAGCGCCCAGACGCCCGCCTGGCGGTGGTGCGCCACCTCCACAAGCCCCTCACGCAGCAGCAGATCGACCTCATCCACGAATACGTGACGTTGAACCTCAATAAAATCGTCCCCGAAGAGCCTTCGCCCTCCACGGTGCTCATGGCCTCCACCGCAGTCCCCTCCACCAAGACCTTTGAGCGCCTCAGCTGCAGCGATTTTGTCGCCACGATGCTGCACCTCGTCGGCCTGGTGGAGCCCACCGGTTTGAACTCTGGAGAGTTTGCTGCCACAGATCGCAACAAGGGCAGGGTCATGGGCTGCTGCGTCACGCTGAGGCTGCGAGGGGGGGCAGGCACCATGGCCTCCTCCACGCAGGCTGGGATTGACCTGAGGTCGCCTCGGTTCAGCGACGGCGGGATGTCTTCGGTTCGATCTTCGATTTCAACAGAGCGGCCAGACCCTGAGAGTTGTCCTTCATCGCCGCTCCCACCCGGACCCACTCGGGCTACCCACGGGAGCTTCCAGGCGTCGCCGCCGCGGTGGCCTGCGTCAGCAGAGAAAAGCGCAACAGAAAACAACCAACATTACTCGCGCGCTGTGGCAGCAGTTTCGTAAGTTTTTTTTAAGGGGGAGGCGCCTTGGCCGCAGTGTAGCGAGTCTCCCTAGCTAGCTGCCTTTCAAATCTTTACATAACTTTTCGTAAATATATATATGAAGATGTTTTGTGGGTTGCACCCTCCGCTACTTTTTTTGTTTCGTACGTAGTTTCCGGCACTTTATTGCGTGCCAGTTCACAACGACACACACATAAACTTCATTTTTGTTACTATTGCCTTTCGCTGTATCTCTAGAGTCGTATGACGTTTCCCCCTTTCTACTACCACGTTTTCCTTATTGTGGCATCTGGGCGTTGTTGCCGGTGTGAATCGGATTGTTGTGCTGAAACCGCAAAGATAAAACATGATTCTAGCAAACAACCAATCAAATTTTACCGTTTTTCCACACTTTTTAATAACTTGTTTTATAAATGATACGTTTTCCTCTCTCTGGTCAGAAGTGTTCTAACGCAGTTTTGTTTTTCAAATTAAGTGAAGTAAATTTGAAGTAAATTTTAATTAAGTAAAATGTTCCTTTCGGTTCAGACGCTCGGTTTAGACGCTCAGAATGCCGGTGGCAAGAAGAAGTTGGTAAGAATAAGAATATTACGCGGTGTCGCCCGAATGGAACCCTCATGAGAGCGTCTGCTGCACCGTGCAGGTTGAATACTTGCTTCACAATGATGCACAAACAGCTGACCAAAATTTGCATTGAGAAATGTCCATCCAAGCAAAAATGAAGTTTTACTGCACGCCTCCCGCAATGTGCTTCAAAATTGAATTTGATTTGCATTTCTGTCCTTCTCGCCCACACGACCTCGCAGCATCGCGGCGGCATTGGCGATCTCAACACTTTTTTTATCGCAATTTCTTTAAAGAAAAAAGTTGATCCGCCCGTGACAAGATGGCGATCGGCTTGATGAAGCCTATTCCGACACCCGTGGCCCGCCGCGCGGCCCCTCTCCGCCATAGCACCTTCCTCCCCACCGCCGCTGCCAGGTCTCCTCTCCTCCGCCGCAGCCCCGCCCCCTGCCGCCCCGCTGCCGCCAAAAACGACGACACCCCCTCTGAACTTCCCCTCGCACCCGGCAGCACCACTTTTGGCGAGGATGCGGCCGCGTTTTCCATCGAATCTCAGACATGGGGCGCCTGGGGAGCCTTCCTTGGCGTTCTAACGGTTGTGATGGCCGCGCTGTACGCTGCATGGATCTCTCCGGGACTGGGCGTGGGAGACGACTTCGTGGCCTCCATCGAATCGCTGTTTTCCTCCAGCGAGGCCACCATTCTGGCGCTGCTTTTCGTGTTTGCGCTGGCGCACAGCGGCCTGGCCTATCTGCGGCCCTACGGCGAGGAGCTCATCGGCGCGCGCGCGTACCGCGTGGTGTTTGGCGTGGTGTCGCTGCCGCTGGCAGTGGCGGCGGTGGTTTACTTCATCAACCACCGCTACGACGGCGTGGCGCTGTGGAACATCAGGTACAGCAATTTGAAAGCAATTAGAAAACAAAGCAACTGTATTCTTTCTTTCTTCCTCCTACTTTCTTCATCTCTCTCTTTATTCAGTTCTACCTTTCTCTGGCTGGTTTTGTTTCATTGCTTGCATGCTAAATCCCCTGCACCTTTTCTGCAACTGTCCGCTCCCCTCACTTTCTCAGGGGCCTTCCTGGGGTGCACGAGGCGATGTGGGCCACCTCCTTCCTCTCATTCTACTTCCTCTACCCCTCCACCTTCAACATCCTCGAGGTGGCAGCAGTGGATGAGCCCAAGCTGCACCTCTGGGAGACGGGAATTATTCGAATCACACGCCACCCCCAGGCAGTGGGCCAGCTGCTGTGGTGCATGGCGCACTCCGCCTGGGTGGGGTCCAGCTTCATGCTGGTGGCGTCCGCGGGGCTGATGGCGCACCACGCGTTTGGCTGCTGGCACGGCGACTTCCGGCTAAAAAGAAAGTACGGGGAGGCGTTTGAGGAGCTCAAGGCGCGCACCTCCACGGTGCCGTTCCTGGCCATCGCGGAGGGGCGCCAGAAGCTGCCGAAGGAGTACTGGAGGGAGTTTTTGAGAGCGCCGTACCTGTTTTTGGTGCCTTTTTGCGTGGGGTGCTACCTCAGTCACCCGCTGATGCAGCGGGGGTCGCTGTGGCTGGGGTGGTGAATGGTGTGTGTGTGTAAACTGACTGATTGGAATACTTATGTGTATACGTACTACTGCTAAATTGATAGCAAATATTACTACAGCAAACAATTTTTTCTTTTTTTGCAAACCATTTTTTTAATAATGGCAGTGTGTGAATATATGCGTCGATATAGAGCAGCAGGCTGTGGAGCGTGGAAAGAGTGAACATGCCGTGAAAGTTGCTATGTAGAAGTGGCGCCTTCCTTCCTTTTTTCAGCCCAAAGAAGGCTAGGAGTTTATTTGATTTTTTTTTATCTATAATTTAATTAATGGGTCACGCATGCATATAAAATGAGCGGAACAGCAGCGGGAGGGGCTCACGTCGTCTCGCAAAATCTCATTTCAAAAAGCAATCCACTTCCCTCGCTGTGTAACATGGACGAAAGCATTCTGGCCCATATATTCTCATTCTTGAGTCCGCTGCCCGACCTGTTCAACGTCACCCGCAGCTGCAAGGTGAGACTATTTTCTTCAGATTCAACATGTTTTTTCCCTAAGCTGTTTTCCCCATTATTTTCTCACTTACAAACCCAGCGCTTCCGAAACCACCATTCTCTTTTACCTCTGTGCTGTTCCCATCCATTTTCTCTTTTTTCCCAACCCTCAGCGCTTCCGAGACCTGGCCCACACCAAGCGCAGTTGGCTGGTAGTCTCCCACGACTTCACCTGCCCTTCCCTGCTCTTCCACCACCGCCACGTCTTTGCATCTCTCAGCGCAGCAGTCGGCGCGAGCCGCCCCGGAGACACCGTCCTGCTCCGCCCCAGCCCCGTCCCATACGACGCTTGTGACATCAGAATAACCCACCCGTTACGCATCATCGGCAGCGGCCCTGCGGCGTTGTGCACGTTGCGCTCCCCGCCCTGCGCCCCCGCGCTTTCGTTTATCTCCACTGGGCGCGTCGCAAACCTCACGGTCGCGGGAGGCCTAGGGGGCTGCATTGCGCACTATCGGGGGCGTTTAGAGATCGAGGAGTGCGTACTGCAGTGCAACGCCCGAAATTTGCCGCATTTAGCAGCCCCGCTGCTGGCTTGGGCGGCGTCTCCTCCGGGGAACGGCGCTGCTAAAGAAACGGCGAAAAAGAGAAGAAAGAACGATGGGATGTCCCCTGGCCCCGGAGAAATCATCGTGGCGGCGACTGCGATGGGCGGGGGCAGCAAAGCGGTGCATTTGGGGGGCACAGGGGTGCTGCGGAGCGTGCGCGCCATTTGTGAGGGGCGGGTCACGCTGTTTTGGTTCGAAATCGGCTCAGATGATGCCGATGTGGCTGCTGTGCAATCTGGAGACGCTGCCCCCGGGGTCCAACAGCGGCAGGCGGTTGGAATGATAAGAGAAGAAAGGTGTGGCGCCCAAGGAAACGAGGGCCCAGCGTGGGTGGGCAGAGCGATGGGGTTTGACCCCACTGCGCTGCAGGCGCACGTTGCAGCGGTTATGAGCGGCGGCAGAAGGGCGGCCGGGGTTGACTTGAAATTGTCAAGTGGCGTTGCTTCTTTGAGTGGAGGAGGGCGTTTTGCCACTGCTGTTGCTGGTCCACCTGGTCGGTTTGAAGTTGATGTTGAGAAGAAGGCGGAATTGTGGCAGCGGGGGCATGCAGCCAGCATGAGAAAGCGCAGCGGGGAAGAAATGCAATAATCTCGAGTTTTTCTTTTTTGAATATATCTTAATTTTTTTAATTTTGCTATGTTGCGTATATTCATTGCATGAAAATTATACGAAAGAAAGTAATGGGAGCTAAACAGAGGAGAAACATTACATTATAAAATTCATATTTTCATAATTTTATACAAGTTCAAAGTTCACTCATGATGTTTTTCAGCTCCGCCGCCTCCTGAGCTCGATCTTCTCGATATTTTCCCGCGTCTTGCCCGTGATCTCCCGACCCCTGCGCCCCTCCAGCGCCGCCTGCATCTGAGCTCGAAACTCTGAAGAAATGACAACCAGCAGCGGCCACAACGCCACCAGCGGACACCGCCAGCGCTTTGAGTACGCTGTGAGATGGTACCCCTTTATAAAAGCGACAGTGGTGGCCATCCACGCGCCAAACAAAAGCCCAGCTCCCAAAAGCAGTGCTGTGAAACCCCCATCGCTGATTGGATGAGCCACAGTGGGGCTCAGCGTGCTTATAGTGCCGATATATTCGGGGCCGTAGACGGTGACGGTCTCGCTGTAGTAGGCGCGCGAATTGCCCGTCTCGCTGCTCCATTCTCGCCGCCAAGAGCGTCCGCTGGTCCCGCCTTGGCTTTGCAGGGTCGCGTCGCTCGGTGAGGGCATAACCTCTGCGCGGCGAAAGGCGGCATCCATTGGCGCGTCCATTTGTCGCTGCATCGCCGCGATATCGCGGTCGATGGCTGAGAAAATGTCTGCAGTGGTTGGGACGTTGCTGCTGTGTTGTTGCCGGTCTGCTCTCGGTGCTAGGGTTCCAAGCCTCGGTTGCCGATGCCGCCGCATATGAATAGGAAGGATGCTCGTCTTTGTGCAAATGGTACTTGGCTGCAGCCCACGCATTTTTATTGAGAGTGAAACCTGATTATTAATTAATCTATAAATTCAAAAGTGTGTGAGAACAAAGGAGGTCTCTCTATTAGGTTTGGTCCTTTCTTTCACACGGAATTGCAAATTGCAAGTAATTACAATTTTAATCTCTCTGAGGTTGGGCTCTGGTAATAATTCTTCTCAGTCGAGAATCTCGACATTTCACTTGTAGGTTCTGAAGAAATTTTGAAGTATCTCACAACCCGGGAGGTTCAGGTACATTCGGATATTAAATATAATTGGGGGCGACAGCTGCATGTCCCAAAGGAAGAAGCTGGCTGTGCACTTTTTCCACCGCCTGCCCACCAACTTCTCTTAAACCACCTCTATCAAACACTTTATTATATCAATTATCCTTCCAAACGATCGCATACTGCTAATTTACATATCAGTCTACATCAGTGCTCTCCTTTTTCCTCTCATAAGCAGTCTTGTTTCATAATATGTTCATGTAAGATCGATGCACGCGCTGTCCCTGCTGCGCTTCTCGCCAGCCTTCGCTGCCGCTCCCCCAGCGTCGTTCTCCTGACCCGCCACCTGCGGGAAGAAGTTCCGCAGCGAGGCCTGCTGCTTGGGGTCGCCAGGCAGCGGCGGCCGCTGCTGGTGCTGCAGGGGAGGCACCACTGCTGCTGCTGCTTGGAGCGGCAATGCAGCAGCAGCAGGAAAGGGCTGCTGCGTGAGGTACGTGTCCAGCGCTTTTTGACCTGTTAATAATTAAAAAAAACGTTCATTAGGGGGGGGGGGGGGGGGGGAGGCGTGTGTGTGTGTGTGTGTGTGTGTGTGCAAAATTAGTCGAAAAACCTTGTTCAAAACGGAAAATAAGGACAGGAAAAGCACCCTTTACCTCGTTCCGGCATGGTGCGTGCTGCGCCGACCTCCATGGCGTTGTTGGTGCCGTCCAGCGCCTGCCCCACGTTTTCCAATTTGTTTTGAATGGCGTTCCATATGACCTCGTCCACGGAGTTGCGCACGTGAAGAAAGTAAACGTTCACTGCTGAAGCCTGCCCGATGCGATGGGCGCGATCTGAATTGCCAAAAAAAGGAAGAAGGCGTGAGAAAACAGCTCCAGAAAAAATATCTGTTAGATGCACTCAGGAACCAGTCTAGGGACCAAAAACTATGCACAACTATCCACAATGCAGAGCATTTTTATCAATAATAACACTATACGAGCACCGAGCAAGACGTAGTAGCCCCCCCCCCCCCCCCCCCCCCCCCCCCCCACACACACCTTCTGCCTGAATCATCTCGCCAGGCGTCCACGTCATCTCTGCAAACACCACCGTGGAGGCAGCAGTCAGCGTCAGCCCCACCCCTGCAGCTCTGATGGACAGAATCGCCACCCGCACGGTGTCATCGTCCTGGAACGACGCCACCAGCCGCGACCGGTCAGAGGCTGGCGTTTTCCCATCGATGCGAATGAAGCGGCACCCCTTGCGGCGGTTGCAGACGTGCTCTATGGCGTCCATCAGCACCGCATGGTGTGCAAACACCAGAAATTTCTGCCCCCCGTCCAGCAGCATATCCACGTAATCCTGTACTGCTTTTGTTTTGAGTTCGGCTGTGCGGCGATACATCTCCATGATGGCGCGATTTTCCTCCATGCGGTTGCCCCCCGCCGCCATCGCGCCGCCCGTCGCCGCGTTCAGCGCCGCCAGCTGCGCCATGACCGCCTTTGCTCCCTCCAGCTGCTTCTGCAGCGCTGCCAGCTCCCGCCGAGCGTCGGAGTCTAAAGAAAGGAACACCTGCTGGCGGCGCTTCTTGGGGAGCTGCGACAGGACGTCGGCCTTCAGGCGGCGCACCATCACCGAGCCGCGCAGCATCGAGTGCAGCTCGTCGAGGTTTTGCGACCCGCCATACCTACCGGGAAAAAACTATAATTCGTTAATTAATGTTGGAGAAGTGGGATAGAAAGGCATTTTTTTAGCTTTCAAAGAATTAATTTAATTCAAGCGTAATTGTACATAGGAATATTTGTATACACAAAAACAGGAAAAACGCAGGATAGAATACGTAGAACGAACAGAGTTACTTCGCCCCCCTCTGTCGGTAAAACCTTTCTGTCTCCCTCCCTCACCTGTCAAACCTGTTGCCGGCGCAGTACCGCTCCCCAAAGTCCTTCATCTTGATCTTGGCCTCGGGCACCAGCGCCGACAGCTGCGTGAAGATCTCCTTTGGGCGGTTCAGCGCCGGCGTCCCGGTCAGGAGGAGGCAGCGCTTGGCGCCCTTGAGCACCGGCAGCGCTGCCTTGGTGCGCTTGGCGGTGGAGTCCTTGATGTAGTGGGACTCGTCCACGATGATGAGGTTGTACTTGCCAGCCAGGTCCTGTAAAAATAAAGAATGAGAAGGGGGCGGAGGAAGAAAAAGTGAGGGGGGGGAAAACGCGAAAATTTCACTCCTTTCTCCTAGCTTGATTATGAAAAAAGATGCCCTGCTACACAAACAGCAAATCCTCGTTCTGCCCAGTAGAGTAACGCCATGCCCGCTCACCATCTTGTCCAGGAAATTGTACGACACGATGAGAAAGTCCAACCCCGCCTTGGGCACCGCAGCCGCGTCTTTTCCGTTGTGCACAATGTGAACCCGGTCCTCCGTCACCCCCAGCCACTTGTGCAGTGCGTCCGCCCACTGCTCCCGCAGCGACGACGGCGCCACCACCAGCCCCGGCCACTCGTCCCGATACGCCGCCGCCAGCGCGATCGCCTGCACGGTCTTTCCCAGCCCCATTTCGTCCCCAATCAAGCACCGCCCGCCGTGTCGCAGCCCAAACTTTACCCCCTCCCGCTGAAACGCCATCAGCTGCGTCTCCAGCGACGTCGGGATGTGGCAGTAGCGAGAGGTGTCGTCGGGGATCTTTGCGGCCGCCGACAGCACCGCTGCGGGCAGCGGGTGCAGCGGGTCCACGTTGATGCGCACCCCGGACACCGCTTTCAGCGCCGCCACCACTTTATCGTGGGAGGAGAGGGGGAAAAGCCAGGCTCGGGAGCGGGGGTCCCAGCTGCCGCCGCCCACCCCCCTCAGCGCCGCCGCCGCTGCGTCGTGCCACCCCATGCGCACCTCCAGCATCGGCTCAGCCGTGGTGGGAGCCAGCCCTGCTGCGAGGGCCGCTGGGTTCTTTTTGGCGGCGCCCGCCGAGCGAGGGAGCTGGAGAGATGCAAAAAGGGTTACTACGGCGGGAGGGAGGGGGGCAGGCGCGGACTGCGGGGGCTGTGGGGGGCGGGGAGCTGCAAGCGGGGGAGGCCCCCCCTGTTGCTGATGTTGCTGCTCTTGGTAGGCATTGTTGCCATTGCCTCCGTTGTTGTACTGCTGCTGCTGCTGCTGGTAGTCGTTAGGGTTGCATTGGTTGGTGGTAGCGTACTGCAGATTGTACTGCTGTTGTGGGTTGTTGTACTGCGGGGGAGGGGCGTAGACTGCAGCTGGAGGGGGGCCAGGAGCAGCTGCAGCGTAGCCGCCAGGAGGCGGAGCCCCCTGATACCCCTGCTGCTGCTGCCAGGGCTGAGGCGGGCCGCTGTAGCCGTGCTGCGCGTGTCCTCCGTTCACAGCGGGATAGCATGGCTGCTGTTGCTGCTGGGGCAGAGGAACGCCACCGGGCGCCTGGTGCTGCTGCTGGGGCCACGCCGGGGGGTGGTACGCCGGCGCAGGCCCTCCTGCCAGGTAATTTTGGTAGTTGGCGCCAGGTGGAGGCCCTCCATGCCCCGCGTTGAACTGCTGGTGTGCGGGATGGGGTGCAGGGTGATGCGAAGCCAGCTGTGCGCCGCTGGTGTGTGACCTCTTGGCGCGAATTTGGGCTTCTTGGGCATCCCTGAGCACGATAGATGGAGAAGAAATTATGCGGGGTTGTGGAAATGAGTTTCAGTTTAGCGAACGGAATGAATTTTAGTTCAACGCACCAGTCGATCTCGCCCAGGTAGCTGTCGTCCTCGTCGCCCCAGTCCACGTCTGCCATATTTTTTGCTTTGTGATCGATAGAAAATGCAGCAATCAAAGGTGAACTCAAGAACAAAGGTAAATGATTGAAATGGGTTGTAACTTGAATTTACGCTCAGTTTAACGCGTTGTAAAAGTTACTTTCGTTTCTGTTTAATTGGATCCAGCGCACAGTGCGCATCGCTCTCCCATGAGCTGAATTTTCCCACAAAATAAAAATTTAAACGATCATCGTTTATTATAAGTTTTTAATCTGGTGGCAGTCTGAATGCTTCCCTCACATCACGGCCATCAAACAAAGACGGCGCGGGGGTACTCAACCACCGCAGTTGCGGTGTTCTGCATCCTCTCCTTTTTCGTGGGCAGGTTCTTGAGGATCCCAGGAGAGGGAGGCCTGCCTGACGTCGACATGGAGGTCAACCAGCAGGTACTTCAGCACCTACTGCACTCTTTCCACCGTACTCCACCTTCCCCGCACCCTCACCACCCCTAATTTCCCCCCTTCCCAACAGCAGACGGAGCACCGAAAATCGCTGCTGGAAGAAACCCCAACAGGCAGCTCGTGGGACGACAGCACGGTCTCCCGCTACGGCACCGACAGCCAGTTCGGTTCCCCCTTTTACGACAACTTCACCTCTTTCGAGGAGCTTCTAGAGGCCTCAGGCATGATGGACGACAGGCCACCGGTAGCTTCAGGCGCCACCGGGCACTCGTTCTACACCGTGCAGCCCATGCAGCTGCTCTCCTGGTATCCCCGCGCGTACCTCTTTCCTAAATTTATGGACCGGCGGCGCTGCGAACACGTCATCAGCATCGCAGAACCTCGCCTCGTGCCTAGCGGGCTGGCGTTTAAGAAAGGTGATACGCTGGCATCCACGCGCGAGATCCGCACCAGTCAGGGCACGTTTTTGTCGCGTGGGGATGACCCTGAGGACGTGCTGGGTTGGATTGAGGATAAGATTGCTGTGCTGACCGGGATCCCGGCGGGGCATGGCGAGGCGTTCAACGTGCTGCGGTACGAAAACGGACAGGTGAGAGAGGGATAGGAGCAGGAGGGACGGGGCGAGAGAATGTTATTTTCATTCTCTTGATTTCTGATCATTTCTTTTGGCCATTTTTGAAGGAGGGGGGGTGGGGTTCTAACGACTGCTACTTACTTTCCCTATTTTTTTTGTTAACATGTGTGTGCAGCACTACGACTCGCATTACGACGCGTTTGCAGAAAAAGACTACGGCAAGCAGAACAGCCAGAGAGTGAGGCTCCTGTTGTCATTCTAACAATTGCCCTGACAACAGTTTTCACCCGCCAGCGAGTTTCTTTCTTTCTTACTCTTCCTTTCTTTCTTTCTTCCCCAAAATTACCCAGGTCGCCACCGTGCTGGTGTACCTGACGGACGTTGAGGAGGGCGGGGAGACGTCGTTCATTCTCGAGGGCAGAGATGGCATGAGTCGCCTGCCAACGATAGACTACAAGAAATGCGACACAGGCATCAAGTACAAACCCAGAGCAGGGGACGCGCTGCTGTTCTGGTCGATAAATCCTGACCACTCCCTGGATAGACATTCGCTGCACGGAGGGTGCCCTGTGGTGAGTCAATATCTCTGATTTTTTGCAACGGTAGTTTTTTTTTTTTTTTTCTGATTGTGTGTAAGTATAAGAGTGTTTTTCTGTGTTGCTTTTTATTGTAGGTGTCGGGCACGAAGTGGACCATGACGAAATGGATACGGGATAGGTGAGTAGCAACAGGGGGAAGAGCTCTCTGAGATTTATCGGAATTGACGGCTAACGGCATACAAAAATGGTTTCCTACAGGTGCATTGGGGGAACAGGAGCGTGCGTGGGGGCCAAAACAGACCCAGAAGATGATAGAAAATGATGAAATTGGTAGAGTGGTTATTTAATTAATGTGTGAACAAAACCCATAAACCCATAAACCCAATAAGAAAAGTAAATTTCATCGAAATCGAAGAAGAAAGCCTAAGGGACATGGCAAGGTCAGAAAAGGGGCAGAAAAGTTGCATATGGGCATGGGCTGCTCATTTTATTCGTTTTTCCTGGCTGGTGGATTTATTTTCTTTTGAATGAGCTGCGCCCGCCGCAGCCATTCTCTCCTTTTGAAGAAGTTTTAAAGCTGAGTTCGCATTACCAAAACTAATCAATTTGCATAAAAAGCTATTTGCCAAAGTTCCACGGAAATCAGAGCAAAAAAAAAAAAAACCTCGGCGGCGCCGGGCCTCCTTAACCGCTCGGCCAAACTCTCCATTTTCAAAAACATTTAATTCAAATTTTTATGGTGTTGAGAAGGTGACGTTGTGCCAACCACTGGTGCAAGAAATGACGCGGAGGCGATGTGTTCTTTGCCGTGTAGGGCATGCCACAGGTGTTCTTCAGCAGCAGTCCCGTGGCAACAGTGCACTGCGCAGCCCCTATGGGATTATTCTCAGCATGTGTCTCATTTCGTGGTACTTTGCCACACACTCAGCCCATGCAAATGCGTTATTAATTGCTGGTGCATTGCTCTATCTTCTCCGAATAGGCTGCGGCCACCCGCCGCCATGGCCCCATTCCTTCGTCCTCTAGGAGGGCTCTCTGCCAGCTGTGCGCTTGACAGCCCCCATTGACAGTCATGCAAAGATGGTTGCCAGATTTTCAGGGGAAATGGAAATTAACGATTTTTTTTCCCAGCCCCTCCCCCCACCTCACCCCGCGGGCAAGCCCATGTCAGGCGAAATATAAATTGAATATTTCGAATAATTTGTTGTATCGATCAAAATATGCCATCGTATAAAACCGACTTGGCGCAGGCCATCGCCCTGCGCCTCGCCCTGGCGCTCGTCGGCTTGACATCAGTTTTGAGATCAAGAATGGAGTTGGCCTCCCCCACGTCCGGCCTGGACCCCATAGCTGATGCCGCTTTCCTCCACGCAGCAGGATCCCCCTCCCTGCCGCGCGCAGACGTCCCAGCAGCGCTCATCGCCTTTGCCCGGCTCACCTCCGCTGCCGCCCTCCCTGAGGTGCTCCTGGGCTGCTTGGCCGACACAATCAGCGCGATATCGCTGGGAAGCTTGGCCACACACGCAGGTGCTGACCCTACCCACGCAGAAGCCGTCGCTTCCGCCTTCATCTGGAACCCTTTGGCCATCGCTGCCTGCATTTCTGCGTCTGCCGGCCCTTTAAAAGTCGCTGCCGTGCTCCTGGGCGCCGCTGCAGCTGCATCAGGGCGTCCCGTCGCAGCTGGAGCAGCCCTGGCGGCAGCAGCGCACCTCTCAGGCCCGCACGTTGCGCTGTTTGCTGCCCCGATGGCCGTCCTTGCAGCAGCTTCGCCGGAGGCAGAAAGGCGACGAAAAAGCGGGCCAAGGGTGGCGCTGGTGGCAGCACTCGCTGCCACGTCGTCTGTGTTCGCGCTGGCGGGGGCTGCGTTGGTGCAGCGCAGCTGGAAAGGCGCGCTGAGGGCGCTGCCTCACAGTGCGATTTCCGCTGCAGCAGGCTTGCTGGGCCTAGTGCCAGCACGGCATTCCGCCATCAATGGTGTAGAAAATGTCGCCAGAGGCGGTGTTTTGTCGTGGCTTCACGGCGGAGCATCAATCAGCAGCAGCGGCAGTGCTTCTCCCGCCATGCAGCCTCTATGGGACGACATTTCACCCAACCTGGGCCTTCAGTGGTACCTATTTGCCGAAGTTTTCCCAGAGTTTAGGTGCGTGGTAACAGAACTCGCTTTTCACCTGCGTTAAAGCGCTGTTCATTAATTTATTTATTTCAAGCAATATTGTTTGAAGCTCAATATTTTTTGGGGGGGGTGCGGTGCAGACAGTTCTTTGCGTATGCATTTTCGGCGCTGATGGTGGCATTGATGGGCGCGGTGGCGGTGCGCTTCCGCGGCAGGCCTCTCCTCACTTTGGGCGCTCAAGCACTGGCGGCAGGAATGCTGGGGAGGCACCCCACCTACGCAGACATAATGCTGTGGCTGGTGCGCAGCTATGTATTTAAAACTTTGAATTTCCTTTTACATGCCAGTTCAATGATATTTGGGGCTTTTTTCAACGTCGTCGCCAAGTGAAAATCTGGTCTCATGCAGGGTCTGGCGCCTCTGTTGCGCTGGGAGCTGCGCCGCAGCGCCCCCAAAGCGGGGCTGATTTTTGCGCTGGTCCTTGGCTTTGGCATCGCGCTGGCCCTCAATACAGCAGCCTTTGAAGTGAGTCAGGAAAAGGGGAAGAAATGAAAAAAAACAAAAAGCCAAAACGACGATTCAGTTCCTTTCCTTCTTTACTTTCCTCGGTAATGCACTAGTGCGTAATAAGTAGCATGCTGTCCTCAGCAATTACTTCTTTTACGACTGTACGTGTATCTCACTCATTTCCTCTCCTTCTTATTAAATATTTTTGGCTTTCAGCTGTGGCTGACTCTTGGCACTGGCAATGCAAACTTTCTATACGGCATGAACCTGCTGTGGGCTGCCTGGCAGGCGGTGGCGCTGGTGCAGCTGCTCAAGGCGGCGCGCGAAGACGAAACGGTGAAAGCGGATTGATTGATAGAATGACGATGGGCAGAAAAATCCTCTCGTTTTTTTAATTAGTGCCCGGTCCCTCCTATTGAGATTTGAAAGAAAGTCGGAAGATATGCTGATGCTGATGGCTTTGCTGCCTCCATGGGAGAGGGTGAGGAAGGGGCGGCTGGGGAAATGGGAGGCGCACAGCCGCAGCTGGTGCAAACAAGAACAGGCGTTGTGCAACGACCCAGAGGAAGCGCTCGCGCTTTGCAGTAATTGAATTGAATGGGTATAGTTTGATTTTTGTTGCGCCTGGGATGTGGTGCCGCATTCTCAGAGACAATCACATCATGAAAATCATGCCGTCGCATAATCCAAAAGAACAGTACTCGAGCTTTTCGCACCCTGTTCTTTAGACCGCACAGCTCTTTCGTTTACTAGAATTTCAATTCAAAGCTCTTCAATCGCGTGCGGCAAGAATAAAGGGATGCGCGTTTTCTCGCCGACACGTCCAAAATTCGAAAGTAAAAACGCATTTTCACTCTCCATCCCACTCTGATGTGCCTGGTATTTTGAGCGGAATTTATATCAATTTACGGACGTTAAATACTCGCGTTAAGCGCGCCGCCAACCGGAAATCTGTCGGTTTTGATGTGTTTCTTTTTCAGAGGAATTTGAAATCGACGAAAATGCAGGCAGAAAGAATTAATATATAAGGTTACTGCCCTGAGATGACAACACGTTGTCTTATTATAATAAAAACACATAGTGCGCTACCAGCATATACAGTTCTTGGCTGTAAACGCCAGCGGAACCTGAACCCGGAGCTTCCAGACACAGACATAAAGTAGTTGATACGGACGAAGCGGCAAACATTAAAAGCTATATAAACGCCCTGAACACTGGAACTTTAATGCTTTAAGCAGGCGCCTGCTGTCCCCTAGACCACTCCAAGGCGGCCGAGAGTGATCGCGGCGAATCCAACATGTGCGTCTGAAATAATGAATGTAGCCGACAGAAACCCCGCGAGGATAGCCCATCTGGCACCTAGACAACGATTGAAGCGCACAAAAGCAGGTGAGGAGGGGCGGGAGGCGCTGTAATGCTCTTTTTTGGTGCACCGAGTAGTTGTGAAGCCGTCCTAGTCAAATTTATCCTTTGGCTTAAATCCTGGTATTTCGAGTGTTTCCCCGTGCCCTGAAGCTCACTTGCAATGTAATCTCTGTTTATAGGCCGCTACATCAACGATATCACGTATGAAGAGCTGTCTCAGTGGTTTCATCTCCCATCTGGAGAAGCGTGCGTCAAGCTGGGCGTCGGTAAGCCCCCTTTTCCACGTTACAAATGCTTAAAGAATCGGTCTTGACCCCCACCCACGTCGTTTTTATTCCTCAGGGCTCACAATTTTGAAACGGATATGCCGCCGCTTCGGCTTGCCAAGGTGGCCCTACGTGCGCAAATCACTGGCCAGCTCCGAACAGGCAAGCTTAAAAACACTTAATGCACCACATCCGGCACTCAGAAGCCGTCCAACTTGTTTAAATGTTGAAGAATACCGCCCGGCTCACCCAACCCTTCGGTTCCCAATCTCTGCAGCGTGCCTCTGCCGTGACCACGCGGCTGCGGTCACTCCACTCTGCAGACGACACTCAGGATGCTGGCGTTGCCACGTACGACAGCCCCACCGCAATCGCGACCTACGGTTCTGCTGAGTCCGTCGGGTTCCGCACAAAACTGCCGGCGGCGCTGCTCTCGCCGCCGCCGCCAGACAACGTCCCCCGCCCGCAGCCCCGCCGCATCTCCGCCAAAGACCCCGCCGTGCTGGAGGCCACGCTGCGGTCGCTGGGGCTCGCCGCCCCGCTGCCCCCCGCTGCCCCCGCCGCCACCACCCCAGTCAGACACAACGAAAGCGCCAGCCTTGGGAGGGACCCCGCGGCGTTCCGCCACAGTGACAGCGTGGAAGCGGCGTCCCTCTCTGGCTCGGAGGGCAGAGCCCCTAAGTCGGCGGTGCTGCCAGTGATAACTGCTTCCACAGTGGACTCTGCAGCCGCCGCGCTGGAGGCCCTCCCACAGTGGAGCAGAGCGGCTGTGGAGGCGCTGCTGCTGTTTGCCGCAGACCTGACGTCTGCGGACGGCGCGCTGTCGACATGACAGGGCAGGCAGCTTTGCTGCTCCGTCGAAAAATAAATTTTGTTCGGTTACAAAATAACGACGAAAACGATGGACAAGCATTTATGCTGGTCTAGCCAATAAAGCCGCGGCATTATACTTTGTGGGCTCCAGATTTTCCGCGAAACCTATCCACTTAATTATTGTTGTATTGTTGTTTTTTCAAGTCTGTCTTAATATTTTTGTTTCCCCTCCCGTTCCGTTCTTTCCATTATCTGAATTTGCCGTCCATGTCAATAATGCATGGATTTTCTTCTCTTTACCATTGCCAATGCAAGTGCAAGTCGCATCACAGTAAACCGCGTTTCTACATTTTCTGCTGCAGTGTGTGTTTTTACTTTTCAGCTGTAAATTCCTTATAAAAAGAAACAAAACATAAGGATGGCAGTGTGACAATAGTAAGATTATTTTATTCATTATTAGCGTGAAATAAACTCAGCAGCAACAATCAACGCCCGACTGCTGCAGCAGCATAGGCTGGATAGTGCGGCAAGCACTTCTTCGTAACCTGCGCGAAATAAAACAGCCGAGCGCCGTCATGACGCCATATTGCTCTCAAATTAAACCCGAATAAATAGAAGAACTTACCGGTATGCTGTTTTCTGTGGGCCATTTAAGCACTTGAGGGCATGTATTGGGCTTGTAGTATTTAGCAGGGCACCTGATGATGTTGTGCGGAGCTTTTGACGATAAGCAAAAGTACAAGTTGGAAATCTTGGTCTTGGTTCTGCACGCACAGAGAAAAATTGCACGGGGGGAGGGTTTGACCACCAAAAAAATACAATTACAAGCGGAAGAAAGCACATGAAGAGCTTTATTTGTACTCGCCCAGGGTCGCAGGTGAAGTAGCCGCGTTTTCCTTTTCCGAACGCCTTCTCCAGCTCGTTCAGCATTCGCTTGGTGTCGATGTTTTTCCCTGGCTTCATTCCAGCTTTCCTCAGCACCATCTGCAGCATCATCAATTGCATATACTAGTGTTCAGCCAGTAAATTGGAAATAAATAAATAAATATTGGGCTACGCGCACAAATAAAGTCTTTCGGGAATAGTTACAAAAGTTAAGTTATATGAAAAAAAAAAGTTAAAAACGTTTTTCACTCACGTCCACGTCGTATCGCTTGAAGATGCTCACGACGAGATTGAAGTACATGTTCACGCCGTACTTGAGGTGCTGCCACGTGCACGTCCCTGCCGCCTTCCAGATATATTCGTTCCACTGATGCTGCGTGCCGACCCCATAGGAAGGAGACACGCAGTTCAGAGCAGCTGAGACAGATGCGTTGAGGTACCTTGCTTTGTACGCAGGTCCTGGGCAGTCCTTGGGGTCGTTGCTGGTGGCATTGGAGGGGTAAATGCGAAGGGCACGCCAAGCGGTGCTGCAGGAAAGGAAATAAAGAGAAAACCCTAATAAGCCAAATTTGATTAATATTCAAGGGAAATGTTATTATAAAATAGGTAATAGTAAAAAGGTTGGATCTTTGGGGTAAGAAGGTGGTGGACACGTACAATCTTTTAATGGCAGGCGGCGTTAATCCGCAAAACTCGCGGGGGACTTCGTTGCCAGCTTTGGAGCCGGCAAAGCAAAACAGAGGGGCCCAGCCGCTGCAAGTGATAAAAAAAATGGCGTAAGTAATTCTGGTTGAATGGCGAGCCTTCTCAGCTTTTTAAACTTACTAGCGCACTAAGAGGACAGCAGCTGCCGGCGACGGGACAATGAGCGCAAACACTGCCGCGGCGAAAATTGCTGCCCGGATCCCCATCATTGGCTTGCGAAGGATTAATAAATTGAATTCGTGGAGATGGGTGCTGAGGTTTTGTGACGACCGCGAAAATATTTCGAATGATCACTTTTTTCCGGGGTGACACCGCGATTCGACAGTTCAATGAAGCGGCTGGTGGTGTACCTTAAACTTAATTCAAGCGTTTCGTGTGATTTTTTACTGGCCATTTGCCCCAGCGCAGTGTCTCTCTCCTAGACACGAAAGAGAGCAGCTGCACATTTTCAAACGGCACTCAGCTGTCCTATTAATTTATTTTTGCCATTCATCCTGAGGATGGGTGGTTCACGTAGAAAGTTCATGGCAATTAAGAAACTTCTCTCAGTCAGATGTCAAAATATCTACATTTGTAACCAATAGACTTCACGTTTTCTCTCCCTTCCTCTTCTTGTTTTACTCAGAAGAGCGTTTCCTTCGGGTGCCAGCCAAGCCGTCATTCTTCGAACCCGCCGCCGCTCGCGTCGCTCTGCGCCTCCCCCTCCCTCCAACCTCTTCTTCTAATTCTCCTCCCTCTTCCATGGCAGCAGAACCATCGCCTCCGCCACAACGCTCTGCCGCTTCAGCAGGAGCCACGCCAGGCGCCATCTCCCACTGCGCCGCAGCTACTGCAGCGCCGTTAGCGTCTGGCACTCCAAACGGAAGATCCACGTGGTCGCTCTCCGCCTCTTCTTGGCGGCAATCGACTGCCGCGGCAGCCGCCGCCTGGGCAGCGCTCGGAGCAAATCGAGAGGTCCGCCGAACCCGCGGCGCCGCAGGGGAAGGCGCCATTCCAGCTCTCAGCGCTCCTCCACCTCCTCCGGGACTCAGCAACAACGCGCCTCCGTAGCCGCTGCCAGGAACTGTTGCCGGCACCTGCTGCTTGCCGACAGTTGCAGTGGAAGCATTGGCCAGGCGTGACGGGCCCCTGACGGTGCGCCGTCCAGTGGCGACCTGCACCGCGGAGCGCAGCCCGCCAGGGGTGGCGGCCGTGGCAGCGACAGCAGACACAGCGGGAGAACTGACGCCGCCACCAGGCATCGCAGCAGCAGCTGCAGGCCTGCTCAGCGGGTCCAGAGACGCCTCAAGGCCCGCGGCTGCGCCGATTAGCACCTCTGCTGCGATGGGGGTGCGGCTGGAGGTGCCAGGCGGGCGGGGCGACGGCCGGTACAGCCGGCCGCCGCCTGAGGACAGCGGAGCGCCAGGGGTGGCCGTGGCTGCAGCATTAGCCGCCGACACACCGCTCAAAACCACTCCAGGCGTCTTGGACGCCTCCACCGCAGCTGAAACTGGAACGGCAACAACGCCATCCCGCTGCTCGGCAGCGGCGGCAGCAGCTTCCGCGGCGCGGGCCGCCTCCGCGACCTCCGCCTGGCGCAGGTCATACAGAATCTCCTTGGCCAGCTGCCGGTCCGCCGCCAGGATGTCTTCGATCTCCGCTTTGTGGTCTTTCAACATCGCTGCCGCGGCCGCCATCAGGTCTCCCAGAAGTGGGTGCCGCTCCGCCTCCATGCTGCGCTTCAGCTCGATTACCACCGGCACCACGCCCTCCACCAGGTGCTTCTTCATCATTTGCGACACCAGTCTGCCCTTGGCCGCTGCCGCCGCCCCTGGGGCATCGTCAGCATCGGCATCTTTGGCCTTAGTGGCGGCGACCTTGATGGCTTTGGAGCCCAGCACGCGCAGCGCGTCTCCCACGACCTCGCCGCACTCGGACAGCGGCAGCGAGCCGTCTGCAGCGCCTCCCAGCACCTCCTGGCAAAGGCGAGCGGCGGTGGCAAACTTGTGCTCAGGCGCCATCTTGCGCAGCAGCGCCCTGCACACAGAAAGAAAGAAAGAAAGAAACAAAATGAGGTGTCTAACTACTGGAAAGGCGTTTTCCTCGGAGTTTATTAGCTCAACGAGTATAGTAGTAAAGAGCATTCATTGTTTGGTCGGAGTTTAAACGCACTGGTAGACGGCATCGCGCTTGGCGCGAACCGCGGGGTCGCTGCCCTTGAGGCTGAACGCCTCGCGCTCAGCCGCAGTGGCCCCTGGAAGGTCCGCCACCGCCCCGGCCGCTGCGGCGCCCCCCGCCAGCCCCACGGCGCAGTCATTCAGCACGAACAGCGCTTCCACGAAGTGGTTGTACGCCAGGTTGGGCAGCTTGGACTCCAGCGCGTCTCCCAGGAGGTACTCAGCCAGCGCCGCCACGCGGGGCGATTCATCGACCAATGCCAGTACGAAGCGCAGGAACAACGGGCCGCGCCACTTGACGTAGTCCTTCTGCAGAAGGTTGGCCAGCAGGCCCAGGGCTTGGGTGCGCACCAGCTCGTTGGGGTCCCGCAGGCAGGCAGCCAGGCGGGGGATGTGAGCGTCCACCAGCGCGGTGTACTGCACCACCAGGTCGGCCAGAGCCACCATGATGTTGTTGCGCACCGCGGGTGAGGACGCCCGGCCCAGCTCCTGCGAGAAAAAAAGGTCGCCGGAAAAAAAGGGAGGGTTGATTTCGAATATTTTAGTATTCCTTTGAGAAAGAGAGGTGCGTTGGAAGAAAACTCCTCCGGTGTCCGACTCAAAAGTCGCGCTGTAGTCCACCAGTAGGCAACGTAGTCTTCAGAAGAAGACGGTGGGGTGGAAAGGTGCATTTTTTCATATCAAAAGGAGCTTGCCTGGACGAAGAGGGGCACGCATTTCTTGGCCAGCGGCTCGTTGACCAGGCACATTTTGCCCAGGGTGACCCAGGCAATGGCCTGAGCGGCGGCAGGCACCGTGGCGGCTGCCCCGCCCTCAGCCACCAACGTGGCGGAGGTGAGCGCCTGCACCAGCGTCACCAGGCGCGCAGAAGGCGCCGCGGCGTGCAGCAGCGCAACCTCCCCTGCCAGGAACAGCGCTGGGGCGGCCTTGGACGCTGGCGAAGATCCTGAAGACCCCGCAGGAGACGAGGGGATGCCAGAGAGCTCTGCGGCTGCGGACGGGTCCTGGACGCGAAGGGCGTCGATGGCGGCCGCCAGGGCGTCTTCGCAGGAAGAAAGCAGAGCTTCAGACCAAGATTTGACCCCGCTTTCTCCAGTACAGCCGCTGTGAGCGCGAGTGAGCTGGCACAGCGCCGCCACGTGGGCCGCAGCCGCCGCAGGGGGCAGCGCCAGCCCCTCCAACCCTGCGCGCAGCTGCGCGCACAGCGCCGCCGCCTGCTCGGCGGGGAACTGCGCTGCCGCTGTGGCCACCACCTTCAACAGCGAGGTGGCGTGCTGCTGGCGCTGCTGGGCCGCTGCCCCGCCGCCGTGCGACTCTAATTTGGCCCACTGCGCCTGCAGAAACACCCAGGAGGGCGCCGTGGGGGCCTGCACTGCGACTTCTGCGTACAGCAGCCACGCTCCTGCAGCCTCTTCTCCGCTTAAATTACCCCCCTCCTGAGGCCCAGACAGCAGCGTCTCCAGCCCCGTGCACACTTTCTTCCCCGCCAGCTGCCCTTTGGACCGCAGCTGCGAGCAGACGCGGGCCAGGGCGCCCCGCGCAGCGGCCCCGCCCTGGGACACCGCTGCCAGCAGCGGCAGCAGCCCTGGCGGCACCTCCGCGCCGTTTTTTTTCACGGCAACTGCACGCCCCAGCAGTAGACCCTGGGTCTGATCCAGTACTGCCTCTTGTACTGCCGATTCTGGGTCTCGAATGAGCGGCAGCACCGCCGCCACCCACACCCCCGCCACTCCCGCGTCCGCCGGCAGCGCCTCCGCCAGAGACGCGGCGGCAGCCAGTGCCGCCTTGCGCACGCTTACCAGCGCGTCTCCAGCGGCTACCTCGATTGCCTCCAGGTCTTTCTTACTAATGATGCGTTTCCTGCAGTTCGGCTGAGCAGCGGTTTCAGCTGCAGGGCAGGAGGAAGAAGACAGGGGAAGCCCTCCTTGGGCCTGCTCCACCATCAGCGCCGCTTCCAGCGCCTGCACCGCGGACTTGCGCACCACTCCCTTGTCATCTCGGCACCGCTGGCGCAGCGTGCGCAGCAGCGATGACAGATCCACCGCCGCCCCGCCCGCCACTAGTAGCGCCGTGGGGGCCGCAAACCACACCGCGCGGGCCAGAATGGGGCTGGCAGCGACGTTCGAGCCCAAGGACATGCGTCCGGCGTTGTGAGGTGTGTTTTCGGTGGAAAGAAGTGATCGCACGGTAGTCCCCGTGCCAGGGGCTACAGACTCCCCTCCAGGCGTCATCCTGCCTTTCGCAGGGGTGCCGCTCACAGCCACCTTGAGGTTGAACGTGGCAGCCGCAGCCAGCGCCGCCACAAACTCTCGCTCGGCAGCGGCAGTGGCGGTGGGAGCGCTGGAGCAGAGGGCTGCCACGTGGTGCAGGGCCCTGCCGCGCACGGCAGGGGTCTTGTCGGCTACGCGCTGCACGATGATGGCCAGGCACACTGCCCCCCACGGTGCCGGTACCGCCGCCTGCTGCTGCAGCTGCCCGACAGGGGTGAGGCCCGCCAGAGCCCTTCCTCCAGCGCTGCCAGGGGTAAACACCAACGAACCGCGCATGTCGACGGTTGCGGCAGCGCCCCCACGGCGCAGCGCAGCCACCGCTGAGGGTAGAAGCCGCCCGGTCGTCGGCACCGCTGCAGCGCCTTGGCTCGGCGGTTTGTAGGGCGATTCATCGTCGTTGTTGGAAGAGGCCGGGGTGGCTTGAAGCAGGGCTGCAGCCACGTCCAGCGCTGCCAGCCGCTGCGCCGGCTTGTTGGTGCGGGAGAGCCGCGCCACAAAAGCGATGTAGGCGGCGCGGTGGTCGGCGCCCAGCGCGGAGCACAGCGCCACCGCCACCTCCGCAGCGGCGGCCCGGCCGTCGGCGCGGTCGGGCGCCCGCAGCGCCGCGTTGCGCATCAATGCCGCTGCCGCATCCTCACACGCAGCCCGCTCCTTCAAAGCCGCTTCCACGAACGCCAGCGCAGAGGTGCGCACGCCAGACGCCGCCTTGGCGGTGACCTTTCCTCCGCTGCTGGAAGAAAGCACGCCCAGCACGTGTGGCGTCAGCAGTTTGAACACCATCGCTGACAGCTCACGAGAACTGCCGTGGGTGGGCGTCAGCAGCGCCGTCAGGATGGCGTATGCGGCGTCTCGAGCGGGGGGAGGCAGCGAGGGCACTGCGGCCACGTCAGCGAACGTTTCGGCAACCAGACGGGCGGTGTCTTGCTGGTCTCCCAGCGCCAGGTTGGACAAAACAGCAGCAAAGTCATGGATGCAGCGAGCCAGCAGGTCGCTGGGGGGTGGGGCTGCGCTTTGGGAGCAGGGCTGTTCGTTGTTGTTACCGTCGATATCCATCATGTCATCGCCAAAGAAAGCGTTGTCCGTTTCTTGATTTTCTTTCTTTTTGGAGGCCTTGCGTGGCTGTTGCTGCAGCGCGGCTTCGCGCAGAAGCTTGAGCAGCGCGCCGCACACCACGCGGTCAAACAGGCTCAACGTCTGCAACGCAGCATGGACATACATAACACAATGAAGGGCGGACGGGAGAAAACAACAAAAGTTTTTCTGTTTTTAGCAATGTTTGGCAAGGGGGTAAACGTGGTACATTAATAATAACGTACCGGGCAGCCTGGGGAGCGGAGAAGGGTGGTGTAGAGCGCTGCGGCTCGCATTGCCTGGGGCTGGGGCGAAAGAGCAATCACCCTCGCCAGCGCCCGAGCGACGTCGGCCAGCACGATCTTTTGGGCCTGGAGATGGGTCCAAAGGTCGGGGGAAGCGATGCTGCGCGCCTCCGCGAGGTGATCATCCCTCACAACCACGCGTTGCACGATCGCAAGCTGGGCAGCAGTGTCATCCAACGCCTCTAACTCTTGCCCCGCCACGCTCAGCGATTGCAACAGGTTGAACATGGTGTGTGCAATTTAATGGGTGAAAATTTAGTGAGAAACGGGGCGCATATCGAGTTTCCGGTGTGGCAGTTAAAATAAAAAAAATGGCGAAATTCGGTGAAAGCAGTGCACGGGGCGCTAGCTGCAGTTTGTTAAATAAATAAACAATTGTAAATTTTAATAACGATGTGAAAATGTGAGAGGAAACGGTAGGCAGCTTGGCCCAGCTTAAACGAACAAGAAAGTGGTTGAGAAAAAAAGAGAGGCGTTGACCTGCTCTTTTTCGAGCTCCTAATAGAGCCTCTCAAATACAAATGTTGCACGTCTACAAGATGACTACTGGGCTCAGCGAGGCAGAGGTCAGGGCGGTGAACCTCATCGAGGTTGGTAGAGGGGACAATTTTAATTTTGGGGAGGCAAAATGCTGATAAAAAACGTAAAAAGAAGGGGAAACAGTGGACAGCAGCATCCTAACATCATATTTCATTTGCTATTGCACCCTGCATTCTGCAGATCCTAGCGGAAGAGGCTGAGGAGGATGGCCGGCAGGTGCCTGTGCCCCCTGAGAAAGCCCGGCAGTGGTGAGCGAGCTATTATTACAATCAATTTAATGAAAAAAAGTGATGGAGCAGCTAGTCCAAAGTTTTCTAGGTATTTTTATCGGCCTTGACAACATCCCTTATGGCGCAGGTCTGAAGAGGCGATTCGGGCGTATTTTGCCTCAGGCGGCAAAACAACCCCCCCAGGCGATGCTGCCAATGGGGGAGCAACCATCAGCACCCAGCCTCCCAAGCCTCGCCTGCCGCCAGCGGACGACGATGCCTTCAAGCGGTGGTTCCCAGGGCTGACGCTCAGCCGCACGGCCTGCGAGCAGCCCAATATGCGTGTGGTGTGCTTTGCAAACGCTGGAAACGCGGAGGACATGTACACCAGCGAGGGAACGGGAGTGCGGCGATCGCCGAGCCAGCTGCTGGTAAACCCGATTTCCTTTCTTTTTTCCAATTGCAGCCCGCATGTTTCCTTTTCTCAGTGGAGTTTAATGTGCAGGAGTGGTGCCGCGCGCATTCCGTAGAGTGTCTGGCCCCTCAGTATCCTGGCAGGGCCATGCGCTTGAAGGAGGCCCCCATCACCGCAGCTCGCGATATGGCAGCTGCGCTGTTGCCTGTGGTGGCTTCTAAGCTGTATGACGTGCCCTGGGTGGTAGGAAACGTTTGAAAGTACTTCCGTTAGCTTTGAAGCAGCAGATTTCAACTAACAGCCCTTTTAAATGGTTTTCGACTGTTCTTGCAGCTGATTGCGCACAGCGTGGGCACCTGGATCGGGTTTGAGTTCCTTCAAGCGTGCCGCGCAGCGGGCGTGCCCCCTCCCTGCGCAGCATTCGTTTCGGCCATGCCGGCACCCACCGTCCCCTTTGCGGAGCGGCCCTGGCGCCAGCAGCGCACCCTGAGCGAAGAAGTCTTCAAAGTAAGAAATGTCAAATTCCTCATTTTCTCCGGTGGAAACTGTGGGTAGTTGCTGAGTTTAATTAATGAAATGTGAATTGACATTTTTATTGCAGGACGAGTGCCGAGGGTGGGACATCCAGGATGTAGTGTTCTCCCCCGCCATGTGGCCCATGTACCACCCCCTGTTGCGCGCAGACTTCACCATTTTTGACGAGTACGAGTTTACCCATCAAGGCAAGTTAATTTTTTAATTTTCTCTCTGTGCATGGACGGATTCTTAATTACTGCTCTTTTTCAAATCCCCCCCTCTTTATTATTTCAAAGTTACGCTACCTTCTACTTCTACTCCCTCAACTACAGATGCTCTAACCGCACGCATTTTTTTTCATTGTTTCTTCACAGCAGGAGCGGCCCCCTTTGAGTTTCCAGTCATGGCCTTCTGGGGGACCAGCGACCGCCGCGTGAAGGAGCGTCATGTGCGGGCGTGGGGCCAGCTGTGCGGCGGACCGTTCAAGTGCGAGGCTGTGGAGGGCAACCACCTGTGGCCGCTGGACAAGGCGGCGAAGGCTGACTGGCTTGGGAGGGTAGTGCAGGAGATGGATAGGCTGGGAGTTAGGCTGCGATGAGGAGAGAGAAGGAACTTCTCTGGCATTGGTAATGAGGCTATTTGAAGGGGTGGGGTGGGCAAGCTCAATGCAGTCATGGTGAGAGAGGAAGGCCTCACCCTTGGATTTCACCAAAGCACACGCCAGATTTTTATAACTTAATTGAGTTTTGTTCTCGAGATTGAATCATACTCCTGACTGAAAGGACTCGGAGAGACTCTAAACATTTCGCTATATAGATCATTCATTTCTGTTCGGTCGAATTCCGCGCTCAACATTGAGCGTTAAACCATTCTTTTCTGTTTCTACACACATTCAGCTCCGTCACAGCAGCCATGCAGACTCCCGCGTTGCGAGGGGCTCAGGCCAACAAAATTCCTCAGAAATTCCAAGTTGCGACAGTCAATAGACTGCCAGGCCTCAGGCCAGCGCATCCCCGCCCTCAGCAGCTTCCCGGCGTCCCCCCGCAGCGCGCAGCCCGCACCAGCAGCTCCCTCGCAGACACCGCCATCGTCGCACAGAGCGGTGGGTACTCCCCCGGTGATGACGAAATGTGTGCGCCTGCCGTCGTCACCATTGACAACAAGAAGAACCCCAACTTCTCGGTGATGACCATCGAAGTCATGGACTACCCTGGGCTGCTGCGAGTGGTGGCATGGGTGAGTTTATCACCTGTGCAGCATTGCATGAGTCAGACTCGATTCAATTATTATTTATATCTATTTTTTGCTATAATATTTTTGCTATAATACTTCCACCGGTATTCATTCTTTGAGAGCACTTCTAATGAATCCCTGGTTTCTCTTCTTTTCCTTTATTTTTGTATGTACATTTCACCTAAAAAATCATCGGTATTAATGGGGAGTTTTCTTCCACCTCTCACATGCCCTCTTTCTGCGTCCTCTCAGGTGCTCAACGGCCTGGAAATGGTGGCCCAGAACGCCATCGTCTCCACCACCTCAGACGGCGTCGCGATCAACACCTTCTGGCTATCCACCCGCGCAGGAAAGAAGCTGAAAGACGCATCGGCAGACGCGTTGGCGGAGCGAGTGCGAGAGTACCTCACGTACTGCGCCCCCTCGCCCACCGAAGCTGAGCAGACGGAGTTTGCGGCTGGCCCCATCTTTGTATCCAATACAGAGCACTCCCAATACACTGTACTGACTGTACAGGAGAAGTGCCGTACCCCGGGCTTCTTACTGGAGGTAGCCTCGGTTCTCAGCGGGCTCAATGTGCAGATCTATCAAGGTGTCATTCAGGTGAGCGGTCCCCCCCCCCCAATTACCCCTTCAAAATGCTGATGTTAGGGGCTTTCAATGCCCCCCATTGCCGTTTCCACGTTTTTCGCTCCCTCTGGCCCTCGCTGGGATTTCATTCTGCGTTCGAAAGGAGAGGACTGAAGAGATCATCAACGTGTTTTTTCATAACATTGCGTTTGCGCTTTTTCATCGGTTTGCAGGGGTGCGTCGACTGCGGCGATGACGTGCCTGAGCTGCCAGACACAATGATCGAGGAGGGGGCTCGGGTGTTTCAATTTTGGGTGAAGGACCAAGCAGGGAAGAAACTCGACACAGGGCACATCCGAGCGCTGCTGTACGCGCTGGGGGTGGGGCTGGGGTACAGCGGCCACAAGTTCCCCCTCTCGCCACCCAACAAAGACGTGCAAGCGTACAAAGTTTGAAAGAAAGTTTGTGTGAAGAGAAGAAAAAATCAACCGACGACAATGGTTGGGTTTTTTTTCCTGCAGCTTTTATTCTTTTGTTCTTTGATTTGTTTTGTTGTTTAATTACCGCCCATTCGTTTGATGTAGACTAAAAATATATAAATATTTCCTCGCTCCCTTGTTGTTTCTCTTCTGTGTAACAACGTGAATTCAAACACAGAGAAGAATGAGGTTATCCATTTTCATTAAGCTCTCGTCATTTTGTAATTTGGCAGCAGCAGCT
Source organism: Marvania coccoides (assembly GCA_963854735.1). Classification (NCBI taxonomy): domain Eukaryota; kingdom Viridiplantae; phylum Chlorophyta; class Trebouxiophyceae; order Chlorellales; family Chlorellaceae; genus Marvania; species Marvania coccoides. The sequence goes on along the minus strand of OY978105.1, from coordinate 390,038 downwards.
ACATAGAAAAGTAGCGCCCACCCGTGGTGAAGCCAGTTCCTGGCCATTATCAACCGCCTGTGGGCATTTCGTACTCGGAAGAATAAGCCAATTAATGAAAACAGATCGGTGCACCTTCCTGGGGGCGTTTCTTCGGGTCACTCCCGTACACCAAGTTTGAATTTCAACGTCTGGCAGCCGATCAGAGTTTTCTATTACTGAAGGAACGGTCTCCGCGATGACACGGCCCGTGCCATTGAGCGACATTGTTCCTGCTAACCTTTCGACGCCAATGCCGCGTATATGAAGTTTCTTCAGCATCGAGAATAAAACCAACGTAGGCTTGCTTGTTTCTTTATTTTCACATGTACGAAACACAACAGCAACAGCCTGTTAGCACAAAAACAGTCCATTACATTAATTAAAGAAACAAAACTAGAAGCTCCAATTACTACACTGTCCATTCATTCTTTTTCTCGTTTCATTTCAACAATCACAGCGGCAAGTTGCTGTGCTTCCGCCGTGGCAGCGGCACCATTTTCGTCCGCAGCAGCTCCAGCTCCGCGCACACCCTCTGCCGGGTGTGGCGCGGCAGAATTATGTCGTCCACAAACCCGTATTTCGCTGCCTGGAAGGGGGTGTTAAATTTCGCTTCGTAGTCTGCCAGCCGCTTTGCCGGGTCCTCTTTGTCTCCCTTGTATATGACCTCCACCGCGCCCTTGGAGCCCATTACCGCAATCTGGCCGGAAGGCCACGACAGGTTTATGTCCCCTCTCAAGTGCTGCAAAAAAAAATGAAAATAAAAAGGAGGCGTAAAGAAGAGCGATTGGAGAGAAATACAATTTTGAAAAATGTGGCGCTAGCTTATGAAAAAATGTTGAAATTTGGGGGGAAAGAGAGGGAAATGAGAGTCATACCTTTGACGACATTACATCGTATGCCCCTCCGTAGGCTTTGCGCGTGATTACAGCAATCTTTGGCACAGTGGCCTCGGCGTAAGCATAAAGCAGCTTCGCCCCATGCCTGCAAGCATGTGGCAGAATAATTTAATTTAAGATTGGGCAATTCAAATACCCGCTATACTTAAATTTAAACTAACAATGTCACAATGTACTTCCCACCATTATAATTATTTATTTAAAATAATGTTGATCGATTTGCCGATGCTTTTTCCTTGCCTGATAATTCCGCCGTACTCTTGAGCTGTGCCAGGCAGGAACCCGGGAACGTCCACAAACGTTAGCAACGGGATGCCGAAGGCGTCGCAGAACCGAACAAACCTCGCTGCTTTGACCGAAGCGTCGATGTCGAGACAGCCGGCTAACACCGCCGGCTGGTTGGCTACCACGCCCACGGTGCTGCCCCCCATGCGCGCAAAACCCACCAAGATGTTCTGCGCGTGATCTTTCTGAACCTCAAACAGCTCGCCGTCGTCAACAACCTGCAAATATACAATAAACGCGAATAAACGTGAATTTCATTCTTTCCGATGATCGACGCTGAAAAACGCAATACCGCGGTTTTAAGGCCAAAACTGCACAGTTATGCCCCAGTTTGCGTGCATGTTCTAACCTGCTGGATGACAGAATGCATATCATAGGCTTCAATGTCCGATTCGGGCACCACTTGGTCCAGGAACGGGCACTCTCGGTTGGGCGGGTCTGAGGGGCTCTGCCGGGGCACAGCTGCCCGCCAAGACGACGGCAGCATCGTCATGAGCTCCCTCACAGCCGCCAACGCCTCCAAATCGTTGTCGAACGCGCCGTGAGCCACGCCGCTGCGCCCGCTGTGCGTAGTTGCCCCGCCCAGCGCTTCCTGCGTTACCTCCTCGCCTGTGACGCTGCGCACAACGTCTGGGCCGGTGAGGAACATGTGAGAGGTGCCGCGCACCATGAAGGTGAAGTCGGTGAGCGCAGGCGAGTAGACAGCGCCGCCTGCACAGGGCCCCATTATGACGGAAATCTGCCAAGGGGTAACCAAATAATTAGTAGTATGCGTTCAAATTTCCTTTGATTTAGCGGAAGGGCAGCGACAAAGAGAGAGGCAATGGTTTGATTTGTAACGCAGTGCAGTGCAGCAGGGGATAGTAAGGGGGTTACGAGATATCATTAAAATCGAAAATAGAAAATTTTGGACTGTTGAAATACTTTCCACCCCCCCCTTTTCAATAAATTAAACACGCATAGTACCTGTGGAATCACGCCCGATGCGTCCACGTTCCTCTGAAATACCTCAGCGTAGCCCGCCAGCGATGTGACCCCCTCTTGGATCCTGGCACCGCCTGAATCATTCAACCCAATCAACGGGGCGCCAGCGGCCACAGCGCGGTCCATCAGGCGGCAAATCTTCAGCGCGTGTGATTCGGACAGTGAACCTCCAAATACGGTGAAATCCTGCGAGAAAACATACACAGGGCGGCCCGCAATTGTCCCGCTGCCGGTGACCACACCGTCTCCATAATATAGCTGGTCTTGCATGTTAAAGTCGTAGCACCGGTGCTGCACGAAGGCACCTGCTTCTAAAAACGATCCGGGGTCGAGCAGCGCGGCAATGCGCTCGCGAGCGGTGAGTTTTCCTCTTTGGTGTTGCTTTTCGACGCGAGCTGCGCCTCCGCCGGCCTGGGAGGCGGCACGAGCGGATTCGACGCGGTCCCAGGTCCCCTGATAGAAGGCGGAAAAAGCGAGCGTGAAGAGCAGAGCAAACGTTGAATGAAAGTGGGGTTTGATTTTTAAAAAGTATTGCCAGTAGGCGATATACAAAACAAGAGTAATTGGAATCTTCAAAGTGCAGGTTATGCATAGAGGCGTACGCTGTCCATGTACACCGGGATGTCATCTCGCACTGGCCAGCTGGAGAACAGCACCTGGGTAGCGGCCTGCGAAACAAAAGTGTGATCTGAGATTGGTGCTTTCGGTGGTCCAAAAAACAGGGCCAGGTAGTTGCGGAGTCGCTCTCACCGATATTGTTCCAGAATACATACTGTTTAAGGCTGGTGTTTTGCGCCAGAGACGCAGCATTGTGCTCGGCAATTAAAAATGTTGAGCACCCTTTAATAATTTTCGCCCCCTGACTTTCATGGACCTCCGAAACAGCCTCGCAAACTTTAAATAAATGGCAATTCGTTTAAACAAAGCTGAAAGCTGCGTCTTTTTTTGTTTCGAGCGCGCGCATTCGCCAATGGTGCCGGCAGCGGCTGTTTGGAGGCGTATACGTGCCGACTGCATATTGCATTTTTATTAATCAACCCAATTAACTCATCGCAAAGTGCGGCTGCGGCAGAAGCGAAGACTGACCTCGAATTTTAATTGCATTTATATTTATTTCCCCGCACATTGTCTGAATTACATTAAGTTTTCACACCTCGCATATATATCAATATGAAGATTGCTCCGGGCGGTCGCGCAGTCGACCTGCCCACCACCAGCACATGTTCAGTCCATGTTCGCTCACTTCTCGCTCGGACGCTGCGTCCAGCCGCCGCCCAGCCCACCCGTCACGCCATTCGCACCGCAGCAGCCCTCGCAGACGACGAGACCCACACAGACGCGCTGTATGCCCTCCTAGCCCCCTCCACCGTCCCCACCCGCCGGCTCAGCACTCAGGAGGCCATCGACGCGCTCTACAGCAGCCAGCACGCCTTTCAGCGCCAGTACTTTGCGTCCTTCTACTCCTCGGAGCTGGGCGGCATCGTTAACGACCCTGCACTGATGGTGGTGCAGTTGGATGATCACATGGTCCACCGAGGCCATGCGGTGTTCGACACCGCGCTGATGGTGGACGGGTATTTATACCAGCTTGAGCCCCACGTGCAGCGGTTTTTGACCTCGGCAGCGAAAGCCAACATTCCGCTGCCCCCGCGGACCTCGCCGCAGCAGCTGGTCCGCACCATCCTGGAGACTGCAGCAGCCAGCAAGCTCACCGACGGTAAGGAGAAAGTGTAGCACCTGTTTTTTTTATTTAATTGCAAGCGGATTTGCTGCGGTTTTTAGGATTAGTAAAAATAGTGCCCCCCAACCCCCATGCAAGGGGGACAAGAAAAATTTACTATTTATTTACGAAATATTTACTATTTATTTACTATTTATTTTCTTTTTTCTCCTTTTTCTTTTCAGGCTATGTTCGGTACTGGCTGTCTGCTGGGCGCGGCGGCTTTGGGCTGTCTGGCAACGAGTGCCTGCACTCTGCCCTGTACGTGATGGTTTACAAGCGAGACCCAAAGGAGGATGACTCTGAAGGTATTTTTTGTAATTTTAATAATTTTAATAATTATTTTAAAATTAAGGGAGGGGGATCAAATAATTCCTTTTAACTGCCTTTTTCACAGCTATCATTTATTTGAATGCATAACTTTATATAAATATAGATATACAAATTTAATGTGTTGCTCCTCCCTTTTTTCTCTTCCCCCCCCCTCTTCCACAGAGCATCTGCGCGGATGGCGGGTCAAGACCTCCCCCGTGCCGATCAAGGCGCCCTTCTTCGCCGGCCTCAAGTCCACCAACTACCTCCCGAACGCCCTCGCCCTCATGGACGCTGAAGCCGAGGGTTGCGACCAAGGCATCTTCGTAGACGCCCAAGGGCGCGTCGCAGAGGGCCCCAACATGAACTTGGGCGCGCTGCTGCACGACGGCACCCTGGCGGTGCCCCCCTTCGACTCGACCCTCGCCGGCATCACCGTCGCTCGGATGCTGGAGTTGGGGGAAGGGGCGCGGCAGCGGGGCACCCTGGACGGGGTAACGCGCATCCAGCGGCGGCACTTGAGCGTTGAGGAGGCGCGAGGGGCTGTGGAGGTGTTTTTGGTGGGCAGCAGTCTGCCGGTGATGCCAGTGGTGGCGTGGGACGGGCAGCCAATTGGCGACGGGGAGGTGGGGCTGACGACGCTGCAGCTGCGGGTGCTGGTGCAGGCGGACATGCGGCCGGTGCCGGGGTCGGACCAACACACGGAGGTGCCATACGGCACTTACTTGACCGGGATGGGAGCGTAATTAAGATTAAAATAAACGTAGACGCGGTGAATCGTAATAATAGTATCTATTAGAATGCAGCAGTTTTTTTTTTTTCTCTCTCTTTATATAATTTCTTTGATATTTGAGGGAGTCAGCTGAGAGAGGGATAGAAGTTGGCATTTTCTTGAAAAAGGCGTGTATCGCACTGTAAACAGTTTCAGAGTCAGGAATGCAGCCGCATACTGGCGCAGGTTTACGAGAACCTCCCCCGCTTTGTTTTTTAACTACAAAAAAATATCATCGTTCAAATCATCATCTGCATAGAGGCCAGCAGCCCCGCAGGTCCCGGCCCGCCCTTCCCTCCCCGCTTCGCGCTCGGTCCGATCCTCTCGTACGCTGCATTGTGCTTGTCAGTCAATGTTCCCACTTTGGCAGCGCCGCTGGTCAGGCCTGCCAGCAGCACGCTCAGCAGCGCGTCGCACGCCTCCACGTTGCTGGCGCCCGCAAAGTCGCCGCCGGCGTCCACCGCTGGCAGCCTGGCGGCGATCGCGGCGGCCTGGCGCGCGATTTCTGGATCAAACGCAATTTCGCCGGCCTGCATGCGCTGCGTGACGTCCAGAATGACCTCTACGCGGGAAACCAGCACTTTGGCTGCGGCCTGGATGCCCGTCACGTGCGAACTTACTGCAGAAAGAGACAGGAGGAGGGGGATTCTCAATTATTTCAAAATCCAGGCGATTTTGAGGGCTAAAATGAGCAGAAAGTGGTATTAACATGCATAGGATTGAATGCTGCATCCCAAAATTAGGGGTTGAAGTAGTAAAGAAGTGGAAATAGCAAGATTTTGAGATCTTACGTTGGTCTGCGCCTGCTGCCCTTCCCGACGGCAGCAGCTTGGCCACTTGGTCTACCCCGATGCGCTCAGCCTCAGAGGTCGCCACTGAGTAAGCAGACTTGACGAAGATGAAGGAAGTGGCGCCCTCGATGACGTGAATTTCTGCGAACGGAAAGATTTAACTTTAAAATCAGGAGACAGAAAAATGCCGGCATTGAATATCAACTAATTAATATGTAGTATAGCTTACCGCTCTCAAACAGGGTGACAGGGAGGTCGTCGGAAGCGGGGGCAGGGGTGGTATCCAGAAGCAACAGCACCGGCGACTCGTTCAGCCCCATTATCTGGAAACCGATGAAATAACCGGTCAGCGGGCGGCGGTTGCAGAATATCGACGAAACAGCATGCATAAAATTTCTTTTCGTTGGTTGAATTATCCAAATGCGCACGCATGAAAGGGATATATTTTTAGGGCTATTAAATCATGTGTAATTCTCACCCTTCTGTGAAGTTCCATGTCGTTGGGGCCTATGCTGTCGCCAGTGGCATACCAACCAACCACGTCCAGCTGAGGGAAAACCTGCTTGTCTGCAGCGTCATAAAGGATAATTGGGCTGTATTTGAGCGAAATAGAGTACCCCACAAACAAACAAGCAAAGTTATGCTGAAATGAAGTGGACGCACACTGGTCTAGTTTTTTCTGCAAAAAAGCAAAGTCCAGCTGGGAGGGGTCGTCCCGGAAGGTGCCGACCTCAAATGAATTGCTGATGTCGACCGTCCTGCCGCGCTGCTGCCCCAACATGCAGCCCATCACCCGGGGTGGGGGAGAGGACTGATCTGTGGCATTGACTTTGGTTCTCGTGTGGTGATCGCTGATGTTGATCAGCACCAGCTGCAGCCCAAACAGCGAGGAGAAGGCATTAGCTTCAAGATGAGGTGCAGGCAGGGGCTCCCAAGGTTTTGAACAACTCACAGGATGCAGCAAAAATTCAAGCCCGCTGCTGCTCGAGTGGGAGGCTGGCTTCTCCTCCGGCGTCATGATGATCAGTTGTCAAACTGAGAAAAAAATACATGTGTTTGTTCTGTGAGCGAAACAGAGCTCTGTTCATCACTGGCCAGCCAAGGAAAATGAACACATTTTAAAACTGGTTGGTTTGTTTATGCCAATTTTTTATCATGGCCGTTCAGTGTCGAGCGATGCAGCCTCTGGGCAGCGCGCAGCGTCGTCTTTTTTCAGTTTCGATCACTTGCTCTTCCTCCACACACAAGCCTGTCGCTGCTGTGAGCAAGGTGAGCTTCCCTGAAACCTTCGCGAAGCACACTTTAACCAGGCACAATCCAACCAAATTCAATTGCCTTCCACAGGATGAAAACTTTGGCGAAAATTTCCCGTCCCATGCTGCCACTCAGCGACGAAGCCTGCTGGCGGCGATTGCCACCGCTGGGCTGGCCGCTGTGGCGCTCCCGGCATTTGCCGAGAACGCTGCGGTGACTGGCAGCCTCTCCCGATACGTTAAAAGAAAGAAAACTGAAAGTATCGAGACCTACGTGCCGCCCGTACTGGCTGCCAGAGACCAGCTCATCCGCGTGGGAAGAATCATGCGTGAGTGTTGGGAGAAAGGGTGTTGGCATTTGAATTGCTTTAAACGCCCATGAAAACGGAAATAGAATTAATTTCAGCACATTGTTGCGGTATCAATTGCTCTTGTTTTTATTGGAAAAAAACAGTGCGTTAAAGCCTGTCCCCCCTTAATAATGCCACAAAGTAACCACATTGTTTCTACTCCCTTTTCCAATATATTAGTTCTCCGCCTTTACTCCTAATGAATATATCCCTGCTCACTTCTCTCACCGCAGTGCAAAGCCCAAATGACGCCCGCCAGCTGCTGCGCTCCGGCTCCTTCGCCGGCCTGCGCGCCAGCGTCAAGGCGGTGGGCGAGTACGCCGCGGAGCACGGCCTGGGCAAGGGCGCCGGCGCAGCGCTCATCGCCGGCTTCTTCAAAGAGCTGGAAAGGCTGGACGGGGCGCTGCTGCAGGCGGAGAGGAGCCCCGAGAGGAAGGTGGGGGAAGAGGCCAAGGAGGAGCTGGCGCAGCAGCTGGGCGCGACCATCGCTGCGCTGGACAAGCTGCTGGAGGCGCTGCCAGAGGATGCGCTCGAGAGGGCTAGGCGGGTTGTGAACAGCGTGGAGACTTTAGATTTCCCTGAAGAGGCGGCGGAGGGAGGGGAGGGACCGACGGTGGATGCTGCAGAGGTTGAACGACTAGGCAGGTTGTATTAAAAGCGAGAGATGGAGGTTCCGGAGCTGCTGCTCGGCTGAAATTTTGACCACCCATTTTTTTCTTCTTATTGTGCGACTAATTTAATTTTTTTAACAATTAACTTTCAAGGAGATCACATAATGAGATGGCATAGTGCGCTAGAAACGCACATGTCGCCAAATTATTTTAATTCGATCTGAGACCTTGCACAAACATCAATTTTGGGGCGAGCAAAGGCAACAGCGCTGCAAATTTCAGCACCGCAATGCGTCGTTCATCCAATAACTCGCTTTGCCCTCCTGACGAAGAAAAAGACGAGTTTTATTAGGAACTCCGCTCTGCCGTTCTGTCGAAGCCTGCCAACTGCCTTTTATAGTCCTTAAATGGCCATCATTCATGCCTGATAAACCAAACGCAGACAAACCCTCCACTGAAATGCCCGTCCTTCAGGGCCCGCCCAACCGCATGTGCTACAAGGTGAGTACAAATTTCAGCGCACTGTTGGCGCACAATTACTTTGGCCCATTTCTCTAATTTCGTATACATACTTTTTTATTGTCGCCCTGAATTATATTTCCGTCTCCTCTTCTTTATGGCACTTCTATCTTGCAGCACACGTGCGCCATTCAAGCCTGCTTGAGCGAAAACAACTTCGATGCACGAAAATGTGCATGGGCGGTGGAGAACCTAAAACGGTGCTGCAAGCTGGCGCAGGCGCGGGACAGCGTGCACTGCGCCTTCCCCGACGCTCGGCCTAGTAATGGATGAATAAATCTTGAGGGGTGTGCGCAAAAAAATGGCGGCAAGGCAGCTTTTCCGGAAATTTTGAATCTGCGCAGTTTAGCTATTGGCTCTAGGACTTGACGCCCAATCGCGACCTTCAAGCTAGGAGACGCGCGTGCGTCTGGAGGGGGTCTTGTGAAAACGTGGTTAGTTTTGAAGCCTGTGTGTTGCTGCGAACTTGGTACCGAATGAATATTATAGAATTACTCGTTCTATCTAGTTACTTGTTGCATATAGTTGTCAAACAAATGAATCATTTTATTCTATTTTTTCATGAGAGCACCAACGAAAAAACGCAATTTTATGCAGCATACTGCTCAATGTCATACGGAAGAAAAAATCACAGAGCAAAAAACTCAAACACACAATAGGATAAAAGAGAAACACAAGGAGTAAGGTGGAGAATGCTGCATGCGCCCTCCCCTCGCCCACTATTTTATTGCCTTGGTTTAGCATTCAAAACGATTCAAATTTTATATATTCTACTTTATCCCCCCCCCACCTTCCCCTCCTCTCGAAAAACTTGATTCTTTACCTCCAGTCAACCGTTTCTTAGTCCACCTCCTCCACGGTGGGTCCTCCCGCCGCGCCAGGGCCGCCACCAGGCATCCCCCCGCCCATTCCTCCCATGTCAGGCATGCCGCCAGCACCGCCGCCGCCGCCCTGGTAGAGCTTAGTGATGATGGGGTTGCACACGCCCTCCAGCTCCGTCTTCTGGTGCTCGAGCTCGTCCAGCTCCGCCAGCTGGTTGTGGTCCAGCCACTCGATGGCAGCGTTGACTGCCTTTTCAATGTTGGACTTGTCTTCAGGGCTCAGCTTCTCGGACACGCCGCCCTCCTTGATGGTGTTGCGCATCGAGTAGGCGTAGTTTTCCAGCCCGTTGCGCGCTTCCACCTTCTGCCGGGTGGCCTCGTCTTCTGCCTTGTACTTTTCAGCGTCCTTCAAAATTTTCAAAAATAAAACACAAAGAGACATTAGGCAACAAAATCAGTGTTTTTTTGGTATAAAAAATTATAAGAGATTTTTGCTGTCATTCCAGGGCAAATTTGGGGGCAAACCCGGCTCCAAATAAGCCAGAAAATAGATTAAAAAATCAATAAAAAAGCTTACCTGTACCATGCGCTCGATCTCATCCTTGCTGAGCCGCCCCTTGTCGTTGGTGATGGTGATGCGCGACGACTTGCCGGTGGTGCGGTCCTCTGCCGACACGTTGAGGATGCCGTTGGCGTCAATGTCAAAGGTGACGTTGATCTGGGGGACGCCGCGGGGGGCGGGGGGGATGCCTGCCAGCTCAAACTTGCCCAGGAGGTGGTTCTCCCGGGTGCGCGCGCGCTCGCCCTCAAACACCTGGATCAGCACGCCTGGCTGGTTGTCGGAGTAGGTAGAGAACACCTGCTCCTTCTTGGCAGGGATGGTGGTGTTGCGGGGAATGAGGGTGGTCATCACGCCGCCAGCAGTCTCTAGACCCAGGGACAGTGGGGTGACGTCCAGCAACAGCAAGTCCTGCACGTCTGCGTGAGTTTCGCCTGACAGGATGGCTGCCTGCACTGCGGCGCCGTAGGCCACCGCCTCGTCGGGATTGATGCTCTTGCACAACTCCTTGCCATTGAAAAAGTCCTGCAGCAGGGTCTGCACCTTGGGGATGCGGGTGGATCCGCCCACCAGCACCACCTCGTGGATGGCGCCCTTGTCCATTTTGGCGTCCCGCAGCACGCGCTCCACGGGCTCCATGCACTTGCGGAACAGATCCATGTTGAGCTCCTCAAAGCGGGCGCGGGTGATTGAGGAGTAGAAGTCGACGCCCTCGTACAGGGAGTCGATCTCAATGGCCGCCTGGGAGGAGGAAGACAGCGTGCGCTTGGCACGCTCACAAGCGGTGCGCAGGCGGCGCAGCGCGCGGGGGTTTCCGGTCACGTCCTTCTTGTACTTGCGCTTGAACTCCTGGACGAAGTGGTTGACCAGGCGGTTGTCGAAATCTTCTCCGCCCAGGTGGGTGTCGCCAGCGGTGGCCTTGACCTCGAAGATGCCCTCGTCGATGGTGAGCAGGGACACGTCGAAGGTGCCGCCCCCCAGGTCGAAGATGAGCACGTTGCGCTCGGCGTGCTTCTCGCCCTTGGACTTTTTGTCGAGGCCGTAGGCGATGGCGGCGGCGGTGGGCTCGTTGATGATGCGCAGCACCTCCAGGCCGGAGATGACGCCCGCGTCCTTGGTGGCCTGACGCTGGGAGTCGTTGAAGTAGGCGGGCACGGTGACCACCGCCTTGGAGACCTCTTTGCCGAGGTAGGTGGCGGCGGTGTCGCGCATCTTGGCCAACACCATGGAGGAGATTTCCTCGGGGGAGAAGGTCTTGGCCTCGCCCTTGAACACCACCTGGATCATGGGCTTGTCGCCGGGGCCGGACACCACCTTGAAGGGCCAGTGCGAGATATCGTGCTGTGAAAGAATTCGAATAAGGGGGGAGGGAGAGAGAGAGTGAGGTTCCACAAAAATGCTTGGGAAATTGTATTAGATTGGGCTGTTAGAGAAGGGAGGTGGAGTAAGGGCCGTTTTTTTTTTGTGGGGGGGGGTGGGGGGGTAGGGGGTGAAACGCTACAGCAGCTGGCTGACTAACCTGCACGGCCTGCTCACTGAACTTGCGGCCGATGAGGCGCTTGGCGTCGAACACTGTGTTGGAGGGGTTCATTGCCACCTGGTTCTTGGCGGCATCGCCCACCAGCCGCTCAGTGTCGGTGAAGGCGACGTACGACGGCGTGGTGCGGTTGCCCTGCGCAGTGATACGCAAATAAAGCAATATGTGTTAATGGTGGTGGGTGACAAAGAAGGTAAATTGAAGGGCAGGACATTGAAGGATATTACGTAGCAAATTTTTAAGTAAAAGTATAACAAATTCGGAACGAAGGAGCGAAACTCATAGATCTACCCGGGACCTGGTGCCGCAGCCCAACGCCGGGGCATCAGGAGCCCAGTGTCACAAAGGCACGAACCCCTGCCCCGGTATAATTGAAAGTAACAAGAGCGGTAGGCCCGAAAAGTGGTTGTGCTTCTTACCTGGTCATTGGGCACGATTTCCACGCGATCGTGCTGCCACACCCCCACACAGGAGTAGGTGGTTCCCAAATCAATGCTGCGCAGGAAGGAGGAAACATTTTGAGCAGCGATTCCAGAAGAAATTTGGGATTTTCAAAAGTTGGAATAATTTGCAACAGTTTGACGGCTGGCTTCTACACATTCACTCACCCTATTGCGTTCGACATTGGGGTCTCAGAGTTTCAAATTCTTTTGAACTCAGGTCCAAGGGATTGATAGCTGAGCACACTTTTTGTCTAATCAATGTCGTTTAAGCTTGTATGAGAGCTTCAAAGTCTAAAATAATGTTTTTTTTAAACGTCAAGGAGACTCTGAATCGCGAATGGGGCAAAACAAGCGCAAAATCGAGAATTCTTCCGAACCTTCGCCTGCCACGTATGCAATGGTAATTTAAATTTCTTTGGGACAGCTCACTGTATGTGAGACTAGTCTATGGGTTTAAGGTGTGATGTGTTTTTCATCTTTATATTACATTAAACGAACTACGCACGCACACTACTTGCGCTGCTTCATTTTCTTTTCCCTTTTGGTCTTTGTCAAAATGTCAACTGCTGCTTTCTTCGATTTATTCTTCTTGGCAGCCAGGTCTGCAGCCGCATGGGCGGCCTGCAGGTGCTCGTGGAACCGCCGCAGCTTGGCCCCCAGCACCGCGTGCTCCCTGCGCAGCTCCGCATTCCGCTTAAACCTCCTGTTCAGCGCATAATACTCGGCAGCAGCAGCAGCAGCGCCGCCTTCTTCCACCTCTCCGTCTTCAGCGTAATCAGTTGGTCCCCGGACCGCCTCCACAAAGGAAGACAGCGCGCCGGAGTCCTGCGCTTTCCGCTTCGCTGCCGCGTCCTTCTGTCGGGAAGCTTTACTGCCCGCCTGCTGGCGCTTCTCCGCGGGCGTGGGAGCCTTGGGGGGCGGGCAGAAGCCCCCAGTGGCGGTGCTGTATCGCATCGCCAGCTCCGCAGGCTCCACGCCCAGCGGCAGCACCGAGCTGGCGCCGCCACCGCCGCCGCTGCCGGCGGCCGCCGCAGCCGCGGCGGTCGCGTTCATCCGCGCGATTTCTCGGGCCGCCTGCCCAACGTGCGGGTGGAAGTGCCGCTCCAGCAGGCTCACCTCCCACAGCGGCACCGCCAGCGCCCCAGCATCAGCGGGATCAGCAGCGTCAGGGCGGTAAGTTCTATACCCTGTGGGCCCGCCCTCTTCGTTCTCCAGCATGCCCCGCAGCTTGGGAGTGCGCCGCAGCATGCGCTGCAGCACGCACATCAACCCCATGGCCCCTCCCGAGTCGCCCGCCGCCGCCGCCAGGGCGGCCACCCTCTTGGCAAACGCCCCCTGCCGCACGGCGTCCAGCAGCTTGGAGTCCAGCAGCGTGCGCTCCAGCAGCTGCGCCAGCAACGCCGAGGATGCCGAGCTCTGCTGCAGCAGCTCCACGTTCAGCACATCATCGAGGTTTCTTGCTTCCCCATTGTCGGCATCATCTTCGTTCAAGATCTCTTCCTCGGTGGGAGCGGTCAGCGCGACTCGCATCAGCGCGCTGTACATGTGGCGGTACAGCGTGCCTCGGTCCACGGTCAGCGCCTCCCCCTGCCCCCTCAGAATCTCGGCAGCCGTCACCAGGCAGCGCAGCCGCGGCGCCGGCGGCAGTGCCGCGCTCCCCGCCAGCTCCTCCAGCGCCGCCAGCAGGTCTTGGAAGAAGTCCACACTGATGAGGTGCGCGAACGCGCGCAGCCCCTGCAGCGCAGGCTCCACCAGCGGAAATCGCTTGTCAAAGCGGGCGGGCGCCAGCGACGGACCCCCCGGCGCGGCATTAGCGATCAGCCCCGACCCCGACGCGGTCTTTATCACCCTGAAAAAGATCTCAAACAGCGCTTCCAGTGTGACGGACTGCTGGTGCCGCCGCGTGTCGCGATCAACCACTGCCTGGGCCTCTTTAAAGCCCTTCTCCACCTCATCCTTCACCTTCTTGTCCTTCTTCTTCTTCTTCTTGCGGCTGGCTGCCGCCGCCACGAGGTCCTCTCCCGACGCGATGTCGGGGAAAGATAGTCCCAGCAGGCACGCCACGATCTCGGGGGGAGCCACGCACTTGCGCCGCTTCACCAAGTCTGCCACCAGCTGCACCGCCTCCACCCCCGTCTGCCCCGCCCCCAGCGACCCCGCCAGGCTCGACCGCAGCAGCGCGCCCACCGCGTCGCAGCACACTTTTCGCACCGCCTCGTCTTTTGACGCCATGTTGGGCACCACCGCCTGCAGCAGGTCGGAAGCGTAGTTAAAGTGCGGGGCGGTCGCCAGGAGCGACCCCAGGCACTTGGCCGCCACCCTGCCGTGCGCTTTGGGCGCTTTGCCGCCGCGGGAGGCGTTGAGCGCCGCCAGCAGCGCCTTCAGGTACGCCTGGTAGGTCTTTAGCAGCGCAGCCTCGAAATCCCACAGCTGACGCACCTCCTGCAGTAGTTTTAGGGGAAATGAGGGGGGAGAGGGGGGATGTTTAGAGCACCAATAATAAATAAGTGAAAAAAAAAAGAGTAAAAACTCATGTTTATACGGTTTAAAGCACAATTTAGTGCTAAATAAATTGATACACATCTCTACAAGGGGGGTATATTACCCCGTAATAAAATCGTCTAAAAAAAACTCGCCTTGGAGATGGCCACGCCCTCTTGCTCCCGCTCTGCTGCCGGCAGAATGCGATACCCCGGGATCAAATCTTTCATCACTGCCAGCATGCTCAGCATGGCCAGTCGCGCCACATAAGAGTCTTCGTCCTTCAGCAGCGCCACCAGCACCCGCCCCTGCTTCCCTATCTGCCCCTCAGGGTTGCCCAACACCGCCTGCGCAGCCACCGCCATGGCTCGCTTTGCCTCCTCCCGGCGCTGCTCCAACGAGTCGTAAGCCGCGAGCCCCCCCAGCACCCCTTGTTCACGCTCTTTGGCGGCCGCTTCCGTGGCGGCGGCGCGGCGCACTGCCTCCTTGGCTGCCATTGCTGCCTCGGCGCGCCGCCGCTCCTTTGCTGCTGCCTCCTCCCTCAGCGCCTTCTCCAGGTCGTCCTCCACGATGATTCCGGCCACGGCGGCCAGCGCAGCAGCCGCGGGGGCTGGGGCCGCGCCGTCTGGCCGCATGATGATGTCCCCTGAGAGAGATTTCACTGGGAGCGGTGCAGCAGACAAGGAAGCCAGCTTCGCGGCAGCTACCCGCCGCGGCCCCCGCTCCCACGCCTCCCCCTCCTCGTCCTCTGATTTATCATCTACTTTCATAGCTCCTCTTTTCTCCTCCTCCCCTTCTTCTTCATCAGACGATGCTGCCCGCTTGCGAAGCTGCTGCTGCTTTTGCTGCTGCTGCTTCAACTGCGCCGCTTTCTTGGCGTCCAACTTGTCCTGTTTGGGCGGGCGCACCTCGGAGACGGCGCGGTCCATCGCCCGGCGCGGCAGGTTGGCCAGGAAGCCCAGGGCAGCGTGGTCTTGCAGCAGCTTAGCGTCGTCGCCGCTGAGGGAGCCGTCGTCGCTGGAGTCCTCGGGGCGATCCTCAGGCAGCGGAATTGCCCCCTTCGAGCCCTGTTATTTTGGCAGAAGCAGAAGCTTGGGATGAGATTTGAAAGGCCCAGAAGAGGAGAGAGAAAAAACAAATGGCAACTGAGACTTGCCTTTTTGCGCTTGCGGTCGCCACCGGCAGCTGCATCGCCTCTAAATTTACTGTCCTTCCGTTTCATTGATGTTTCCTTCCGCGGTTGTCCCATGGCTGGCTGGTTTGATCAATTGCGGGCGAAATTTATATGCATTAATTATTGATATTTTGAAATGTAGTTCTTATAGTAGTGATCACAAATAATGCGTTTTAAAAATCTTTAAAAAGAGCTCAATTAAATTTACAAAAATTGAGAAAATGAATGCATTTAGTATGGCTCTGTTCCTCAGGGCGGCTTGTTCACGCGCTGGGCTGCTCTAGAATCAATATTTAATAAAAAAGTGCAATGAAAATCATTCGGAGTTCGCCGATAAATGATGGCCGCCTTTTCTATTGCTGAAAATTTGACTTTGAAAAGAGGGCTGGCTCTGCGGCTTGATTTTGGCCCAAACAGAGATAGCAAATGCAGTGGAAGCAGCGCAAGGGAGGTCTCCCGACGAGGCAAAAAAAATCCAGCAGCGGCAGCGCCCGCGAGAAGGAGGAAAATTTGTCGTCAGCGCACTCAACGCCACAACCTACATTGAATAACCGAAAATAGTTACGTCCGGGCTTTAAAACACCATGGATATATTCATCATTAATGATCGCACTTTGTCACTGGTGGGCTGCTCAAGAGCTTTCTTCGTGTGCATGGGTGTGAAATGAATATTAAATGTAAAATGCTTTTTTCATGTAAAATGCTTCTACGTTGTCTTGTTAAAAAGCAACAGCTCATAAATCTTAACATAGAAAAGAATAATAATAAAATGAGAGACATATAATGAATTATTAATAAACCGCAATCAACAGAGGATGCATTCATGGAGCACCGTCGCAAAGATGAGATGGGCGAGGCGCAGCAACACTTTAAAGGAAGAAAAGTAAGGAAGCCCAGAGAGATTCAAGAATGAGGTGGAAAGAAGAACATGCAGGAAGCAAATCAGATAAAAAGATCAATATCCAGAAACCAGGGTGGCAAAACAATGGAGAATAGCAAAAATCTTATTTATTTCAGATTATTTATTTCAGAGCGGCGGGGGGGAGGGGGGGCAGAAAGGAAAGAATCGACACGTTTCATTAGTTATTAACGAGAATAGTTATAAAGTTATTATTTTTCATATGCCCAATAGGTATTATATAATTAATTCATTTTCAAGATTTAAGTGCAGTACAACGGAAATGCCCAGCATTGCAAATGGTGGAACAGATAGTCCAGGCTGCTACCGCTGCTGGGCCGCTCATGCTGCATGTGGCTCGCTGCTGCTCACTGCGAAAGAATACGTCTCATTCGAGTTGAGGGTGTCAACAAAGGAGCATTTGTAGACCTCCTTAGAAGCACTACTGCGCAGCCGCTTCGACGCCGAGTACGCTGGTGTGCAAAGTGTTGTGACATCGTCTCCAGGAGTTGCAGCGGTGGCGATGGCAGTGATTGTATCACGCTGAGATGCACGGGCAGTGATCTGCACCAGGATCTCAGTAGAGGAATAGCCAGGACTGTATCTGGAAGAAATAACGGTGGGCGCGATGTTCACGGGGGGTGGTGCATTGGGGGCGCGAGCGGAGGAAAGGAGGCGGCGGTGGCGGGCAGCAACGCAGGTTTTATATCCCGAGTTGTGGCGAATGCTGGGCCCCACTATGGAGTAATGATCTTGCTCTGATTCTGTCAGGGAGTACAGATAGCACGTCCGCGGGAAGCCTATTGCTCGCGTCCATGTGAAACATTCGGCATTCGCAAGGCAGTAGCCAGAGCATGGATCATCGGTGTTGATCGCAAAATGCTCCTCCAGCACAGAATCTGTCGGAGGGTTGTACCGCAGCTTCTTGATGGCCGCTGACATGGTACAGATGGCAGCCGGCGGGGGCGGAGGCGGTGAAGGCGACGGGGGTGGGGTTGGGGTTGGGGGTGGGGTTGGGCTTGGTACGGCTGGCAGCGGTGGGCTGATTGACGATCCTCCAATAATCTGGTCTTTTGGTGGCGGTGGCGATGCATCTAGGGTCTCGCCGCCGTCCAGTATCAAAATTGCAACGTCAACGGGCACGTAGTTCACGAAGACAGCGGGGTTGAGCACCAGCGCAGGCACGTTGCCGGCGCTGGTCTGCGCCGTGGGCTCTTGACTGGAGTTTTGAACGGCGTACACCATCGTGGCCATGACTTCAACATCGCCTTTGGCTGTGCACGTGGCAACGGCGGTGCAGGTGGTGCCAGGGGGGGTGGGCCAGCCCGTTTGCACCGCGGCAGCTTGCATGGCGTGGCACGTCAGGGTCTCGAGGTTTTGCAAGAAAAGTTCAAGCGCGGTCTGCTGCAGCTGGCGTCGGTGACGCCTGCTGTCGTCGAGGAGCAGCAGCGCTGCCAGCCAGGGGGAAGAGGCGTCGGCTAAAAGGGTGCGTCTCCTAGCTGGGCAGTTGGGCTGTCCTTCGGCTGGCATGAGAAGAAAGTTGACCGTCACCTGCGCAAAAGCATTTTCGAAAGAAGTTTATGTTTAAATCTGTAAGGATCAATAATAAAAAATACATCAAAAATTTACATAGGTATATTCAGAGAGTAATTGGAACTATTTCAAGATATTTCATAAGTAAGCTGCTGTTTTGTTTTTTAACAGAGTTTGAAATTTCCAGAGCCGCACAACCTCCCAGAGGCACTCCCTCGAGGGATGGTTGAATACCAGAGTTTCTGGTCAGCATTAGAAGAAGATCATACTGAGTATATAATATTAGTAAACTTGTTGAAACATTTGTAAAACCTAAACCTTAACCTAGACATGGGTATTGTGTCTGATTTTGGCACGTTATAAAACAGATATTCTTTCGAAAATGCTACTTACTGTGGGGGAAGTGAATGTCGAGCTGCAGCTGCACACTATGCACAGCCCAGCATCGAAGGTGCAGCCGCTGGAGCATTCGGTGCACTGGTCCACGGCAACATCACACTTGGAGCAGCTGGTAACAGTGCAGGGCCCGCACGAATTTGTGACTGGATCCAACCGAAAACCAGACAGACACTGCACAGCAATAATTGAGATGGCGAGTTGAGAGAAATGTGTTGTGAATACGAAGAGGACACTCTGCCCTGCTGCGAAACCCACACAATTGAATGTACAATGCATAAGCGAACCTTGAATGAAATTGAGAAATAGAATATAAAAAAAGAGGTGAAATGCACCGTGATAGAAAAAAGGTCCCAAACCCCCAAAACGGGAATCAAATTATTGGCACTGCCAAATTATTGGCACTGCCTGGCAGGCAGTCTCTTCTGGGAGAGACCTCACCTTTGTGCAGGTACCCAGAATGCAGTTTTTGCAGTTGGCAGGGCAATTTGAGTTGGTGCAGGTGAAGGGGTTGGTGAGCTCATAGCCGCCGATGCATTTTGTGCAGCGCGTGGTGTCGCCGTCGCAGCGGTTGCAGTTATCGACATCGCACTGGCCACACGCCGTGCCGATTAAGCCATGCCCTTGGTGGCACTGCATTTTTTTATTTTGAGAGAATACCAAATTAATTGAGGGGTTGAGGGGGAATAAAATAAATAAAATAAAAAAATAAAATTCAAAGACTCTGTCTGTACATAAACACAGAGGCAAACTCTTGATGAAGGGAAAAAATGATCAAGGCGATGGGTGATTAAAATATGGGAGTTTAGACGGCAACACAGGCAGGCCACACATCAGAGAGGAAAATTGTAGATTGAAGGAGAAATATTTATCCGACACGTTGGAAAAAAATAATGCAGATTCGAGGGTTAAAATTCGGCAAGAGCGAACAAATACCTTGCAGCAGAAATGTAAATTTTGATTGAAGGAGAGCGCAATCTGCTTACCTGCTCGCATTGGTCGAGGGCATATGAAGGGCAGCGTGAGCAGTTTGGGTCAGCGCAGGACAGACAAAAACAGGTCTGCAGCAATCAGCAAATGTTAGATAATTATAGATTCGATTTTTGAAAAAGAAGAGCGCAGCATGCAAGTTGAAATCTTGAAAATTCCTAGATCCGACAGGTCTGCCGCCGCTCGATCTCCCAGGGGCACTCCCCTGGTCAGATCGGATACCAGAGTTTCTGGTCTGGAGTTTACATTGTATTGAGTCAGGTACGAGTGTGCGAAACAAACCAGTAACATTTTCCTGTGAAATTCATTTCACTCACCGGCAGCTCAGTTTGGCCATCCACGCTGGCTGGTAAAACAGACAATAAGAGCAGCAACGCAGGACTCGGAATCGCTCCCTGCATGTGGGTAGAGGACGCAGTAAATTAGCCAGTATTGATGTTGACGAGGGTGGGTCACAAAGCTTTCTGTAAGGCTGTCGCCACAACAAATACAAATTTTGGGATTTTAGAATCCATAAAAGAGACGGCAACAAATGCAACACAGCAGAGAGACAAGCTTTGGTCCCAGCAATGAAGCCAGGAGCCTGCCGGCGCACATGGACGACTGGCTCAAATTGGATCCCCCGAAACCCTGGCATCGGCACTCAGAAAAATAGAAGAAAAGCTCGGCAAAATAAAAGGCGGCTACTCCAAATCAACCTGGCCCGATGGGGAGACAGAAATGGAACATTTGCAACATGAGCCGCCGTTGTCCCAGCTACTCCTCCCCCCACCACTCCCATAATTGAAAGGATACGACGGGGCTGGAGTCAAAACACAGCGACAAAGAAGCCCGGTCGCAGCCAAATATAGTGCCCTTATTGACGAACGTCGAAACTAGGGCAGCAAAAAGAAAGGGGGCTTACCGTGGCGGCAGCTGTTAATAGCGCCAGAGCAGCCAGCAGAAGACGGCCGAGAGTGACCAAGTTCGGGGACTCGGATACAGCGTGGACGGTTCCCAGGCTTGGCAAGAAATGCTGCAGAACAACCAGCAATAATATGTTACTCTTGTTGCCCCTATGATTTCGAAAAAAATGAGACTACTTACCGCCACAGCGATCAATTTAGATACTAGAAGAAGCAAGAGGCTGGCTTTTAAAAGAACGACGAAAGTTTGGCCGGGGGCAAGGAGGGGTCTTAGCGTCCCGACGCCCACCTACAAAACATGCTCGAAAACTGTGAGCTCGCCTCTCGGGAGTGGTACATCAAGTTCAAGCGCATTCTTACTTTGGGAAAAGCTATTTTCGATGGCGCTGCGGCTCCAATCATTTCGCAATTGTGGGGTTGATCTTGTATCTCAGTTCGGGTGCAACCCTTCTGCAGGGCACCCTATCCCTTTCATTTCGACAGGCGATGTTATTCTATATATTTTCCAGCTTATAATATGCGGAAACAGTGCGGAAACAAGAGGCGGCGTCCACAGCTGTCGCTGTACAGCAGACTTGGATGGATGGTCCTTTGCTGACAATCTTTATGCCCGGTCCTTGGGTCTTGGTGACTGGCTGCCGTACTCTAAGATATATATTCTGCATTCTTTGCAATTTGTTTTATAGCGCAAAATGCTGGAAACTTGATGCTGGGCCGGGTCGGAGATCGAGTTATTATTAATAAGTGTCGAGAGACACGAATTTCCAACGATTTTTTTTCTCAACGAATAAACATTTCATTTATTTAATTACAAAGAACCCGGGGGGGGGGGGACGGGGGGTATGGCAGCGGAAGGACAGCTGAGTTGGAAGAGGTTTTACAATGAAACGGTGGACGGGAGCACGGCGCTGAGTAATTGACGAGCTGGCAAATGTTTTGTTGCTGAACCCAGGCGCCAGCCTAAGCCGTAGTGTGCGCTGTGGGGAAGACCCGTGGGGGTGGGGGTGGGGGTGGTACGGCTGGCGGCGTTGGGCTGATTGACGATCCTCCAATAATCTGGTCTTTTGGTGGCGGTGGCGATGCATCTAGGGTCTCGCCGCCGTCCAGTATCAAAATTGCAACGTCAACGGGCACGTAGTTCACGAAGACAGCGGGGTTGAGCACCAGCGCAGGCACGTTGCCGGCGCTGGTCTGCGCCGTGGGCTCTTGACTGGAGTTTTGAACGGCGTACACCATCGTGGCCATGACTTCAACATCGCCTTTGGCTGTGCACGTGGCAACGGCGGTGCAGGTGGTGCCAGGGGGGGTGGGCCAGCCCGTTTGCACCGCGGCAGCTTGCATGGCGTGGCACGTCAGGGTCTCGAGGTTTTGCAAGAAAAGTTCAAGCGCGGTCTGCTGCAGCTGGCGTCGGTGACGCCTGCTGTCGTCGAGGAGCAGCAGCGCTGCCAGCCAGGGGGAAGAGGCGTCGGCTAAAAGGGTGCGTCTCCTAGCTGGGCAGTTGGGCTGTCCTTCGGCTGGCATGAGAAGAAAGTTGACCGTCACCTGCGCAAAAGCATTTTCGAAAGAAGTTTATGTTTAAATCTGTAAGGAATCATTCCTGGAATGATAATAAAAATAATAGAGAAATTTACATGCAGTAGTTAAAAGGGGCAGAGATAATTGAACCATTTAAAGATATTTCATGGAAGTTGCTGTTTTATTTTCGCAATGCACAGAGTTTGAAATTTGGAGCCGCACCTCCCAGAGCACTCCCCCGAGGGCAGGTTGAATACCAGAGTTTCTGGTCAGCATTAGAAGACCATACTGAGCATTATCATTATTATAGTATTGTTTCCTCTGAGTTTGGCAAGCAAAATGTTTATTGCTGCAGAAGCCCAAAACGATTGTGCATCGGCACATGGGGCCAGCGCGCCGAGAAAACAACCTCTTGCTTCTGGAAGGATACGGACGGCTCCAGAATGGATTTTTCTTCGGCTATTGCTTCCCAGATTCTCTGGGTGTCTGCGGATCTCTTCGGAGGCGTAGGTTCGAACCCTATCATCAGTATATGTATTGGCTGATGTGGCCGAGTGGTAAGAGCACCTTTCCGAAACTCCCGAGAAATAATGGGTGTCTAACATGTACTAAAATAGTTCCTATTTAATGTCCATCAGGTTATGGCGTCCGCCTCAAGCAAAAATATTTATTCTTTTTGGGGGCTCCAGTAAAAAAAAATTGCATTCTTCGTATTTTGCCGATTTGAGCTTCTTTCTTCCTTTTCAGCCCCCGCCGTCACATATTCAAGTAAATATCATCAAAACACGGATCAGTATGTCGGCCCAAAACGCCAACTCAATCAATTTCTATCCAACTTTTTTTTTTCGGTCGATTTCTCGCGGTCCGTGCGATTTAAAGCGGTTCAGTATGCTATTAATAAATTTCAACATGAGAACCAGGTCTGGCTGCAGCGGCGTACACCAATTTATGCAAATTTTGGTTGCAGAAGTTGCGATCGGAGATCCAGATCCCGTGTTGTTAAAGGCCAGTCTATTCAACAGCGGAAATCGTAGAGTGCGTAAACGCGGGACGCCGTTTGCATGTGCCCGTGGGTGGGGCGCTGGTGGCCATCGCAGTTGCGGTGGCGGCAGGGGTACTACGGCTCAGCCGACCACGCGGGGGAGGTCGCCCAAGGTATTCTCAAGGTTCACATCCATGCTTGACCTGCGCCTACAGGTAAGTTTAATTGATAGGATACTAATCTCCCCACCACAGTCTAATTATTCAAATAAATTTTAAATTCAAGTTTCAATCCAACTCGCCCCTGCCAAGACATCATTCCGCGTGTTTCACACATGCAAAAAAAAAGAAGCCACAGCTGGCTGTTTTCGACTGCTCCTCTACATGCCTTCTGGCCGCGTCCTTTAGAGAGGTTTTCAGCGCCAAGCGGTGATGAGGCGTCGGCTGCACTCTCTACCTCTCCCAAATTTTTTTCCTGTACGGCGGCGCGCCCTTCCCCCTGATATATCAACGCTTACACTTGATCGCACGCTGCAGTCACCGAAAGAGCATTTATTTATTTATTTCATGAAGTGAAAAAAAACTAAAAAATCTAAATGCCTTATAAAAAGCTGTCCGCGATGGATTTCGACGACATCGCCCTCCTTCAATTATGCCTGGTTCGTTTTCAAATTTTGGTCGTGTGGCACCCAACGGAGATTTTGTTTCCGAAAATTTGAGCTGAAAACCTGCATAACAAAGAGCCAGACTCGGCGGTTGTGTGCAGACGATCAGCCTCTTGTCGGCGGCAAGTGAAATCTAGCAGCGGCTGCTGGTGCAAAGAAATAGCGGCCAAGAAACGGAGCATCCCAGTTTTCCGGAACGCGGAGACCCCATACACATACATACATACAGGGTTTAAAGTCCGCACAAAAGGGCAACTAAGGCCCCGTAGCAGACTGGCACCGAAGTGCAAGCAGAAAAAAATAAAAATAAAAAATAAAATAAAATAAAAAACAAACCCTACGGGTCGACCAGAATGATACAGCACAGGCGCAGCTCGCGGCCCCCTGCCAAATCAACAGCCGGGCGACCTCAGAGCTGCCCCCACCTGATTTCCCCCTTATGTTGTTTCGACCGCACAACGGGCAGCTGCTTATCTTTCATTCAAAATTCAAAATAAACGCCTCGGAAAAAAAAATGCAAACGGAAAAAGAAACCGTTCGCAACGACAAGGAAAAGCCCTTGTTTCGCCCTCTTTAAAATTTATTTATTATATTTACAACAAAATGCTGCTCGTGTTGCGGGCGCTGCTCCTGCTGGGGGTCGCATCACTGGCGGCATCTCAAGAAATTCCTGGGCAGGTCGACCTGCAGGCACGTTTCGCATTTACCATTGCTTTTGCCCCAAATGGCAGCACCATCTCATCAGCCCCGTTGCCCCGCAGATCGGAGACATCTACCGCAACGGGTCTCTGGCTCCCAACTGGTTCTCCCTCAACTTTGGGGCCGCAATCAACGCCACCAACGCCACCGCGGGGCGCCTGGGCTCTCAGTACGGCCTCTTCGGGGTCGCAGACCCGTTCAGCTCCCTCATTTTCACCTCCACCCCGCCTTTCAACGCCTCCAGCGTGCTCGACCTGTGGGTCCGCGGCTCAGCCCTGGAACGCGCAGCGCTGCAGCTGCACGACTACCGCAACGACCGCGTGTCCGACTTCCTCCTGCTGGCCAATGCCGTCAACTCCCCAGACCCCAACGTATCCCGCCTGGTGACCGCCGGCGATGACGGCTGGTACCGCCTGCAAATCAACCTCGCAGCGCTCGTCGACGGCGCTGCGCCCCCTCCCGAGACCGACTCCCCCTACGCCTGGGACTCCCTCGCGTTCACCGACGTGTCTGGCCTTGGATTCGAGATGTCCCTGGACCAAACAACTCTCCTCCCCATAATATTTTTTTCGCCACCCGAGGGCTCCCTCGATGCCACGTGCATCGGCACAGCATGCAACCCTCAGCTGGCTGCGGCATTTTCCCCCGCCAGCCAACTTGTGCCCCTCTACGGCGGAGATTTCGTGGCCAGCACGGACGGCTCTGCCCCCATCATCGCCCGCCTGGCCCCTGGCGCCTCCGCCGCCGCCGTGGCGGAGCTCTGCGATGAGTTGGCTGGCGAATCTGGGCGCTTCAACGGGCGGTGCACAGCGCTGCAGGAGCTCATTGGAGACCGCAACGGCAACAACGCTGCCGAGCCGGCATGGCCTTTTATTTCCATCACCGCGGACTCTGAGGCAGACCTAAAGGCCATGCGTGCCGCACTGCTGGGCACAGTGGAGTACTTTGACCGCGACAGGGTAGCTACAGCGCTTTCTTCTTCCTTTTCTGCGCTTTCTTCTCACCGCCGGGCGCTGTTCACGACAGAAGACAGCGAGGAAAGCGAAAACGCGAAGAAACGCGCCAAAGCGAGCTCTTCCATCTCCGTCAACGTGGCTGAGGAGCGCGAGAAGTTCGTCACCGCTGCCGTCGACGCTGCAGCCTCTGCTGTGGACGTGGCTGCCACGGCGCTGGGGCAGGCCGCGGAGGCTTCCACCGAGTTTGGCACCGACCTGGAAAACATCTCCGCGCCCCAGGTTTGTTGGTTATAATGACGTAACCAAATTTTCAGCACCAACATTTTGTTTGTTTTCATCTAAATTTTGGTTTAAATTTGCCGTGCAGCTGGTGAAGCCCATCGCCGACCTCAGCGAGGAGATCGCGCGCCGGCGCAACGAGTCCGAGTGGAAGCAGCGCTATGCCTTTGAAGCATTTAACGCCCTCAATACCTCCTTGGACGCCACCAAGGAGGAGATTCTGCAGGAGCTGAACAAAGAAGTGGAGGAGGCGGCAGAGGGGGCCGAGCCCACCTTCAGCAAGCTTAAGGTTGAGAAAGATCCAGCAACCGCCACCGACCCTGCTGTCATTGAGGCCGCCGTGGACGTCGCCTCCAAGCTGCTGCAGCCGCTGCGCCAGGCCTCGGCGGACGCCGTCGACGGCAGGGTGCGCAAAGCGGAGCATAGCGAGGATGCCGGCGTGGAGGCTGCCGTGCAGATCGCCACCCGAATTCTGCAGCCGCTCATCGACGCCAAGGCCAAGGAGGGAGCGCAAGCAGCTGCGCCCAAGCCCGAGGAGACGCCGGTGAACCCATATACCACAGTCTCTGCGGTGGAGGTGGCCTCCTACGTCCTTCGCCCCCTCATTAATGCCAAACCTCCCACGCCAGAAGGGGAAATTTCAGCGGACGCTGAGGCCATCGAGGCCGCTGCGGGCGTGGCCTCCTACGTGCTGAAGCCCCTCTTTAATCGTGAGCGCGCCCCAGCGCCTGAGAAGCTCGCGGAAGAAGGCCCTCTGGGCCCTGCAGCCATTGCTGCTGCAGTGGACGTTGCTACCTACGTGCTTCGCCCCCTGATCGCCGACAGCCCCCAGCCTGCCCCTGAAAACCCCGCGGTTGATCTTGCGTCCATTGATGCGGCTGTGGGCGTCGCCACCTACGTGCTGGGACCCCTCATTGGCGATGACTCCAAGCAGAGAGAACTGGTGCCTGTGAGCCCTGAGGCGATTAAAGCTGCGGTGGGGGTTGCCACCTACGTGCTGAGCCCCCTCATCCGCGACGAAGATGTTTCGGTTGCTGCACCTGCGCCTGAAGATGCGGCGACAACTGCCGAAGACGGTTCTTCTGTTGGCGAGGCCACCGCCTCCAGCTCTTCCTGTCCCTCTGTGCCCTGGAAGTAAGTAAATTTTGAATAGAAAAATTCAATACAATTTTCTGTGATCCATGCCACACAGATGTGTTTCTCGTTGCCCCAAAGCAGCCTCCCCTGCTTCTCGCCATGTTTTCCTTCCTCCTCATTTCAAGTATTCCTCCCTCTCATTTCTCCCCGTTAAATTATAACTTTCAACCATCTACACAAAAAAATCCGCGCAGCTTGGACCGCATCGACCAGGCCTCCCTCCCCCTGGACGGCCGATTTGACTCTGCCCTCACTGGCGCCGGGGTCCACATCTACGTGCTGGACACCGGCATCCTCCCCACACACACCGAATTCCGCGGGCGCGTGGGCCAGGGCGCCGACTGCACCCTAGATGCTCGATGCTCCCCTGGCGCTGCCCTTGATTTCAACGGGCACGGCAGCCACGTTGCGGGCACCGCTGCCGGCACCTGCTACGGCGTGGCCAAGCAGGCTATAGTGCACCCGATGAAGGTGCTGTCTGAAGAGGGCTCGGGTGCCTTCTCCAGGGTCATTTCTGGCTTGGATTGGGTGCGCAGTGACGTGGCTGCCCAGGGGTGGCCGGCGGTGGTTGTGATGTCGTTGGGCGGCTCCCGCTCCAAGGCGCTGGATGACGCGGTGGACGAGATCGTGCGCGCTGGCATCCACGTGGTGACTGCCGCTGGCAACAACTTTGGGGGCGATGCCTGCACATCGTCGCCCTCAGGCGCCCCGGCAGCCATCACGGTGGCCGCCACCACCAGGAACGACGCCGCAGCGGCGTTCTCCAACGTGGGCGCATGCGTGGACATCTGGGCCCCAGGCAAGTTTCTGCTTCTAATTATTAATTGTAAAAAAACGTAAATTAAAATTTTAAATAAATTGTGGTTTCCTTTTGCACATTCAACTACTAATAGAATGAATCAAAATTCGTCTATTTTTCGAGCATAATATCTCCCCACTCTTTTGCAGGAGACGGCATCGTCAGCGCTGGCATTTCTGACGACTCAGCCACCAAGACGCTCTCGGGAACCTCCATGGCGGCCCCCCTTGTGGCTGGCGCGGTGGCACTGGTGCTCCAACAAAACCCGGGGGCATCCCCGTACGACCTGGTGTCCTCCATCAACAGCGCTGCTGCCCAGGCGCAGTTCGATTCAAACAGCCCCAGCAAGCTCCTCCAGGCGCCGTAGAAGATGCACCGGTACAGGAATTAGCATTCATAATATTTATAAGACGTCGGTATTTTCAACCTCTTGTTTTCAACCTCTTGTTTCCCTTGCTCTATCAGTGACCTTATTTATGCCCCTGTGGCAGGTGCGCCGTCGAGAGAGCCTTTTTTTTAAAAAAAATCTGTGCAATACCATCAATGATCGGTGTTTTTATTAATTTGTTTATATGAAGTTTATAGCTTGTCAAGTATAATATTTTAATAATGGTATAGAAGAGAAATGCCAGATGAGCCCCGCCGCCGTTGCACGACCTCCCAGGGGCACCTTCCCGAGGCCTATCGGATAGCACATTTGACATAATTATGATAATTGAATAAATATTCTGAATTGATGAATGACTTGGGCGTGGAGATATTGCATTAGCAATAATCCGAAAATGCAACTTTAAACCCTGTAATGTATTTTCATATGCTTTTTTGTATGCATGTCACCCACTAACTATGCAACTAGAAGAAATCAAGATTTTAAGAGCCATGCCCTGGGCTGGAGCAGGCTCTGCTAGCGGTGTGGCGCCGGCAGACTTCCTCTGAAGACCAGCCGCAGCTGTTCAAAAGGCTAGAGGCTGGATTGCAGGAGCGCGTGCGCACTGTGCTGCTGAGTCTGCACCGCTGCTGTTCTCAGCTGGAGCAGAAGCTCATTGAGATCCTGCAGGCTAGCCTTTAATCGCGCTGCAGGGGATGTTCAAATTGGACCTGGATAATCCCCTCTTATTCTGAGTAGTAGCATACTGCAATATCTAACTGCAATTCTGCCGCAGAATGTTAGATATTTTAGAGAAATTTACACGTAAAGAGAGAGGGTATCATATCAAATGCATGCATGGAAGTAACCGCAGAAGAATATATAAGCAAAGAAACAGAGAAGGAAATAGAAAAATGGATATCGAGAAAAAAATCTAGAAAAAGTAAGGGGAGAAATTTCAATCCCAAGTCAGAGCCAAAAGTAAAAAAATTGTATCTGTTTGGCTTCCTCTCACGAGCCAGCATTAGCCAAAGAGCAGAACGTAATACTGAGCATTAAGATTGCTATTGGTTTGGAAGCAAACCCAACCGGAGTCCGGAGGCTAGAAAATCGGTTGAAGAATAGCTATGGTCTCATTTAATGTATAAATATGCCGCGCAAGGAAGCTGCCGGCGGCAGCCTCTCCAGACTACACTTTTTCCGATTTCGTAATAAAGAGCGCCGCCAGCCAGCCGGTCCTAACCGCACAACCTTCTCCTCACTCCCCCTCAAAGCTCACCACGCACGCATCCCCTCAACGGCGGCGGTCGTGGTGCAGAAGCTCTTCCAGGCGTACGGCGCGTCGTGCTGCACGCGTTCCAGGGTCTCGTAGTAGAAGAGAAACCCAGTCTGCTCGGCGGTAGCAGTGGAGTCCACCAACCTGAAGCCAGCAGCCGCTGCTGGCGCGGCGCCCTTCTGCACCGCCGGCACAGCGCGCCTCACAGCAGCGCCGGTCACCGCCAGCCCGCGGGCAGCAGGGGGGATGCCGCCCAGAGACCACCCCCCTGCGCTGCTCTGTCTGAATGCCGAGATTTTGGAGACGGAAGAAGTGGCCCCCAGGGGCGAGCGGGAGGCGGGGGAAAAGGCGGGAGAGGGAGGGGCGCCAGCGACCACCTCCACCGTCGCGTTGTCCAGCGGCGGGGAGGGAGTGCCCAGCCACAGCAGCGATGCATCCACTGCGGCGCCCTTCTTCGCTGCCCGGCGCAGCATGAGCGCCTCCGCTGCGGCCACCTCCGCGTTGCGCTCCCATTGCTCGTTCATCAGCTCCTGCCCCGCCAAGACCTGCTGCAGCGCGGCCATCTGGCGCTCAGCAGCGGCAGCGCGCTCGGCAGCAGCGGCCTCCCTCGCCGCAGCCGCCATGAGCGCACGGTTCCTGGCCGCCAGGCCTTGCATGGCCCTGCCGGCCTCGCACCGGGCGGCGCCGCGCTCCAGCGCAGCGCTCTTTAATTCGCCAGCAACAGCGGCGGCCTCACTGCGCAGAGCGGCGTCGTTGCGCCGCGCCTGGCGCTCCACCTCCTCCAGCCGCGTCTCCAGAGCCGCATTTGCGCGCTCAGCCGCGGCAGCCCGCGCGGTGGCCGCCTGGGCCTCGGCCGCCGCCTCTTTCAGCGCCGCCGCCCCCCGCTCCGCAGCTTCTTCGCTCTGGCGCTGCGCGTCGTACGCCAGGCGGCGCTGGGCAGAAGCCTCGTGCTGGGCGGCATCCAGCGCGTGCTGCATGGCGGCGATGCGGGCCTCGAGCGTGGCGATCCGCTCCGTCACCGCCGCCTCGTTTGCCGCTGCCGCCATTCGCTGCCGCTCGCCCGCCCCTCGCAGCCCCGCGTTCTCGGCAGACAGCGCCGCCAGAGCGCCCTCAGCCTGGTCACGCTGCTCCTGCAGCTGCTGGCGCAGAGAGTCGAGTTCCGCAGCCGCGCCGGCCGCCGCCTCCAACTTGGCACGCTGCGCCCCATGCTGCATCTCCTGCAGCTGGCGCTCCAGCCCGGCGCCACACCGCATCGCCACCTCGTGTTCGGCAGACAGCCGGTGCAGCGCGGCTTCCAGCTCCGCTCCCCAGCGAGCCATGGCGGTGCGCTCTGCCACCGCCGCCGCCGCCGCCCCGCTGGCCTCCAGGTAGTGCACCTCCATGGCAGCCACGCGGTCCTGCAGCTGGCGCACGTCCCGCAGCCACCTCTCTTCCAGCTCCCCCTTGGCCACATACATCTCAGTCAGGCGCTGGTTTGAGGCAGACAGCATCGCCTCCTTGGCCTGCAGCTCCACCTTGGCCTCCTGCAGCCGCGCCGTCACCTTTTCAACCTTGCACACCAGCACGGCAGCGTCTCCAGCGGAAATCTCTAAAGCAACAGCGTTGCCATCACCAGTCAGGCCCTCCATCCCGTGCCCCGTATTCTCCTCCTCTTCCTCCTCATTGCCCTCCTCCACACCATAGCCGTAGCCTCGGCCGCGGCCGCAGGCTTCCAGGGCGTCCACGGCGTTCATCGCATCCAGGGACCTCAAAAAAGCCAGCTCCTCAGGCAGGAAGTCGTCACCAGCAGCGAAGAAAATGCCGTCGATATCGATGCCAGGCAGGGCGCAGGCATCCTCCTCTGCGGAAATGTCGTCAAAGGTAATCTCCGCCATCCAGTCGGCGTCGTCGCCGCTCCCCGCCTCTCGCAGGCTGTCGCAGCTGAAGGCGTCGTTGCCGTTTGAAGAGAACCAGCGGGGGGAATTGCCGTCGGAGGCGGCGTCGTCCAGCTTGCGCTTGGCGGCGGCGCACCGGGGCGCCGGCGCCTCGGCAAACAGCTGGCGCTGCGCCGCCGAGGAGGGGAACACCACCACGGGGGAGGAGGCTTGAGAGCGGATGGGGACATCGCCCAAGGTGGGGGAGTCGCGGGGGGGCTGGTGGGGGCGCGCCGGCGCGTTGCCGACACCTGCAGGGGGGAGATACAGCGGAAGAGGGTAATGCGGGGCGGAGCGGCGTGGAGGTGGTCGAAAATCAGTAATCAATCTGCTAGGCAGCCTTGGGCCCGCACGCGAGCTGCAATCCCGGTGCACGCGACACGGCGATAGTGTACAATGCGTTTCACTCACTTGCGGAGCTCCCCGCGGGGCTGTGTGCTCCCACAGACCCGTCATTGTCTGAATCAAAAGCCCTGCGAGGACGGAAGGCCTCATCAGACGTTGTCGCCATTGTATATCGTTTGTACTAGTGATACTGAGTGCTGTGAAAATTAGCTTAAAATTTTTTAGGCCCCAAAAAACGAATTATAATTTTGAATTTGCGAATATTGCAAATTCTCGCGTGTGATCCAGGAACGCGATTTCGAGTCCTTTTGGGGGTCTGTGATAGACATTTATATGCAACAAAACTTCGGCAATGTAGGAAGAGCGCGAAATACGCACCGCGAACGTAAACGTCGCATCCATACATTCAATTTTGTCGCATCTCTGCTATGTTATACTCAAACACTGTTAAAAAAGTACTGGAAAATAGTATGTGGCATGCTGCAGCTGTTGCGCTACGAAAAAGCGCTGAAATCTGCCACCATGGAGAGCACCACCATCCGCTGGCCCTCCAACCTCCCAACCTCCCATCCCCAGCAGGTCAGCATGCGCTGAAAACGGGGGCGAAAAATTAGCTCCAAAATGATTCCTGGAACTAATGGCCGCACCTAGTTCCTTATTGCATAAAATACCCCAGAAAAAAAAGACAATTTTGCATTTGGGAAATTCCGACGCCATGTTAGCCACATCTCTCGCACTCGGACGCCCAACTGTGTCGCCGAGACATCCACCTGGAGAGCCATGCTGTAAGGATGCAAATCTGTGGCATTGTCCAATTTCACCATTTCCAGGCCTCCTTCCTACCTCACCTGACCAACACAGACATCTGGCAGAGCGGCGCGCAACACCCCATCCAAATTATACTTCACAAGGCATTTTATAGAGCCACAAACTTTCAGACTCGTTTTCAAGAGATTAACCAACATGAATATGGCTAGCCCAACTTGGGTAATAAGCGGCAGTGTCACGGCATGCGACGTTCTCTTGAGATAAGGTCGACATGAGGGGAAAATGAACCATCGCAGCCACTGATAATCTTTAGCGCATTTTTATCGATTTTTCTATCCAAAATCAAAGGGTCGTGCTTCAAAAATTTAATTGTTCATCCCAGAAATTTTAGGGTTCGCCATCTCAATTTGAAACTAACAGTTGGATCACCAGGACCTTGCAATGCAACAAATATCAAACACTCGTTTTATTCCAATCAATTTTTAAGCTGCAAGCGCACAGTGCTTGCAGCTTCATAATTTCTTATGGATTGAAAGTGTCAATGGCCCGCCCGGCCATCGCCGGCAGAGGACTATGCCAGGGCCCATATACAAATACTGTGAATAATAATAAAATGTATTTCAGCTCAATTGAATTGCGCGAAGTAACTCTTCTATTCTTTCATATTTTGTCGATTTTGGGGGGAAAGACAGAAAAAAAGGGGTCATACAAAACATTTTTATCGCAATTGAGTTTGAAACGAGTTTTCAAAATTAATATAAAATCAACATGGTCCGCGTCAGGAAGAAGTCAGTCTTCATCGGCTTCCCCTTGCTTGTAATCTTGTCCTTAGGAGGCCTCCTCGAAGTGAACCGAATTCATTCATACATTCCCAAAGATTTAGCGGCTGGATTCTTCTCGAGTGATATCACAAAGGGGCTGTTTGGAGAGAAGCAGTCGCAAGTGTCGCTGCCAGACATCGACAAGACTTTTGTAGAGACCCCTCTGCGAAGATGGACATTTGCGGACGGGGTGGACATGCCGCCCCACTCCAGCATCGAAAAGGAGGATGGGTGCCTCGTTCAGCCTGACGCAGCGACCCCAGCGAAGCCAAACGCTGCCTGGTGCGAACATGGATTTGAAACATCCAATCGAGTTGCTCCCCTTTTTATTTCGACCCTTTCATCATTCTCTTCGTCACGATCTATGCTGCAGGGTGTACTTGGCACGGCGGGTGCCCGAATTGTGCAGGAGTTTGCGGCAGCTTTACGTAATGAACAACTGCAAGTACCGCTACCCGATCATCATCTTCCACACAGATGACACCCTCCAGAAGACAGTGGAGGACAAGGTGAGGCGCACCCCCACCCCAGATCCTCCCCCCCTCCCCCCGCCACCAAATTTGGCCCTCACCCCCTTGTTCAACTCCCGCGCAGGTGGGCCACTTGGGGCTCAACATCACGTTCATTGACGCAACAGAGGAGCTGAAACCCCCGCCCGACGTGCCTGTGCGGCCCATCATGTGGGGGCGGAAGTACTTCCCGAAGATTCCGTACGCCAAGCTGTACCCTGGCTACCAAGCCATGTGCCGGTTCTGGGCGAAGAAAATATTCTCGCACCCCGCCATCGAAAATTTGGACTACTACGCCCGGCTAGACGATGACACGTACCTGCTGGACCCCATTAACTACGACATGTTTGCGTTGATGCGGAAGAAGGGTTGGGTGGCGGCCTGGCAGGCAGACACGCTGGATTACGTTTTCGTGACGCAGGGGCTCTTCTCAGTGCTCATGGACTTTGTGCGGGAGAAGAAAATCGAGTGAGTTGCTTTAAATGCATGTTTGATACGTTAGGCCTTTAAAAGCTGATTTCTAGGACCTATAAATTATGTTTGATATTTAAAAATGCAGCGTGGCAAAGCAGCAGGCGGACTGGCAGTTCAACTGGCCTGAGGATGAGACCAAGGTCAACACGACGCAGATGAACATGATTTACAACAACTTTGAAATTGTGGACGTAAAAAAGTACAAGGGCCACCAGAGCCTGTGGGACTTGACCGAAAAAATTGATGCCCGGCGAGGAAACTTCTGGGGGAGGTGCGGAGCATTTGATATTCGGTTTTAAAATTCAATAGAATTAAGGATGGGTGAAGCGGATAAAAAGCGGCGTTGAACCCTCTGTTTATTGACAATAAGTTTTTTTATTTTTTTATTTTTATTCCAGGTGGGGAGATGCGCCCACAAGGTACTACGCCCTGGCGCTGCACTTCAACCGCACGACAGAAGTGCACCGCTTCTGCGACTGGGTGAGCCGCGCGCTGTATTGTTCATATTGTACACTTTTAGCCAAGCAAAATAACTATAACCATTTTCTTCCCCATTTTTTCCCCTTCAGGGCTATCACCACTACTACCAATGGGTGAGTCACCAACCTTGCATTAAATTTATTAAGTATCATAGCAACTCGTTTTTCTTGGAAATCTGACGACTGCTGCTGCCCCCCTCGTGCAGAATAAAACGTGCGACACCCCTGCAGATTACCTCACGTCGGAAAAGAAACTTGAACTGCTTTAGGAGCTCAAGTGGCACGGATATACAATTTCAGGGCTTCATTTTAGGGATCTTATGATTAGGCAGAAATGGCGGCGTGAATAGCAAAATTGATTGGTTTGCAAGAAGTCTTAATGGAGGACGGAGAGCTCTTTAGAAAGTTTCCTCCCCCCCCCCAAGTAATAAATCGCAATTTTTTTTTTATATTTTTGTATCTACCCCTTTTAATTTTTGTTGAGCAACGATTTTGTTGAATTCCTCTCATTTCCACCTTTGGTGCCGATCCAAAGTGCTGGTGAATGAGCTGCCCACCGTACTTAAGCCTGCTGCATGCAAAGAAGCTTCCAATAGGCCCGGTGCTGCACGCTGCCTAGTATTCGATACGGACTGTATGAGCCTTACAGGGTTGGTTTCATATAAACAAAATAAAAAATGTTAGTACGCTCAAATATAATTTATTTTTCATCAGCCTATGCTCACGTTGCTGGCTTCTCGCATGACTTCATCCTGCTGCCCTGTCCCTGTCTGCTGCCCAGCCGCTCCCGCGCTTCGCATCGCCTCTTCCGCCTCCTGCAGCAGCCTCCGTCGCGTCGCCAACACTTCAGCGTTTCTTTCTTCCACGTCGTTCAGCAGGGCGTTGCGCTTCAGCTCTCCAGCAATGGCCAGCAGCACGCGACAGGAGGCCAGCATCTTCTCCGCAAACACTTCCAGCATCTCTCCTGGCACTGAGGCTTGGCCGATGGCATCTTGAACCTTGGCGGCCTTGACCAGGTTGGTGAAGTTGTCCAGCAGCGTAGTGAACTCGGACTTGATGCGGTCTTTGGCGGGCACGGACATGGCGGTGGCGCGGCGCGCGGATGGGCGATTGCAAACAATCGATTAATAATTATTTTTTTATTTCAAAAATTTCTGAGTAATTTTCATAATGAGGAAGCAGCAAATGGTCAAGTGAATTTTATGAATTTTTTGAACGTATAATAAATTGAAAAGTGGCTGGATTTTTAATTATTTTTGAAGAAGAGGGAGGGCGGCCATCTCAGCAATACTTTGATCAAATTTGAACGCATTAATAAAGCATTTTGATTAACCCGAATTCAAGATCATGTCGCAGCTGGATCGATGGAACACAGATGTCAACACATTGGTGAAGCAGACCGTCTTTGAGTGAGCTTGAACCCCGCGCATTGCCTCTTATGATTAAGCATGATGGTACTTTGAATAAAAGACGCCCAGAGGGGTCACTTGGCGTCCTTCCTCAGTTTTATTTTTTTCCACACCGCCCGCCGCCTGCTCCCTTTCCATCTGACCTGCAGTGTGGTGTTTCAGCTCGCTCAGGACCCCGCCAGCAACAACCACGGCACCACAGTGTGGGACGCTTCCATTGTCCTCGCAAAATACCTAGAAAAGGTGCGCCACTGTCGGTATTTTACATTTTTCAGAGCGCCGCATATTTGAAAACTAAAACCCTCTTTCACCTAATATAGAATGCACGCAAGGGAGAGCTGTGTCGGGCCAAGGTCTCGGGCCGCCGTGCAGTGGAGCTTGGGGCAGGCATGGGCCTCGGCGGCATGGCTTTTGCTCTGTTGGGTGCAGAAGTCACGCTCACAGACACAACAGCAGCTGTGCTGAGCCTGCTGCGCCGCAACGCGGAGTCCAACCTGTCCCCTGCGGCGCTGCGGCTCCAGGATGCTGCGGTGGTGAAGGAGGGGGTGGGCTTTGTAAGCGTGGCCGAACTGGATTGGACGCGACCTGACACGTGAGAGCTCATAAAAATATTTCGTTTCTTACTAGTACCTCGCTTCTAGCTATCTTCTTCCTTTATTCCGAGTTCTCAAAGACTCATAATTTCAAAGTTTTGTCACCGTTCTTTCATCTATTACACCTTAGTTGTTAACGTGCTTTTATCTTTGCTTCACCTTTTCTTTGCTTTTTTGTTCTTTAACAATTTTCTATCAAACGTTTATCGCATCGGTTTTGCAGGTATGCTGCAGTGGGCCCTCCCTTTGACTACGTCCTCGCAGCCGACTGCGTTTACTCTGAGACCATGGTACCCCACCTGCTGGCTGCAGCCGTGGCCATGGCTGGGCCCCGCACCACCGTGGCAGTCTGCAGTGAGTTTCGGAGCCAGTCGGTGCACGATACCTTTCTAGCTGAGTTTTCCAGAGAATTTTCCATGAAGAAAGTGCCCATGGCGCGCATGCACCCCGACTTCCAGCACCCCCTCATCCACATCTACCTCATGAAGAAAGTGAAGAAGAAAGGAGGAGCAAAATCTGCAAAAGAAGAGGAAAGCGCGGCGGCCATGCCGGCGCAGGAAGAAGGAGAGCAGCCCAGTGGGGATGAGGGGCAAATGGCAGCGGAGAGAAGCGGAGAGAACGGCGGTGAGGCGGCGGGCAGCGACAGCGAGGAGGGTGCAGCTGCCGTGGAGGCAGCGAGATTTGTTTCTCGGCGGCAGGGGGCAGCACTTGCGCAGCAGCTTAAGGGTGTGACTCTTGAAAGCGGTGGCAACGAGCCTCCGTGGGAAAAAAATGCGATTTGAATTTAAATTAATTAAAAACTCCCAATTTCATTGTGAAGATGTTGCCGTCGCTGCCGCCGCCGCTTTGCACCCCTTTTTGTGGGTTCTCCGGTCCTCCGCTTGGCACGCGGGGCCGCAGTAGCGCCTGCGCCTGCACCCAAAGCACAATTTCGACGTCTGCTGCTGCACCCCCAGGGAGTGGCAGCGCACCGTGACGGCACTCCAAGTTCCCACAAAGAAGCGTTGACAACAGCTCCAACCGCGCCACAGCCCTGGATTCTTCCACCATTTTTTCCAGCTTTTCCCTTGAGAACGACAGGTTATTTTTTCATATGCCCGCCAAGCACCGAGGATATAAAGTCTCAATCTTATTTTTCAACAAAAATAAAAATTAAAGAGACACGAGGGGGTTATTTGGTGGGCATGGGGTGGTGAGGTGCGACAGTGGTGGTGTGATTGGGCATTCGTTTGTGCAGCGGTGTGACAGCGAGCGGTGAATGGCGATTAGTGCATGGAGTGAATGGATATTGTGCATTTCAACAACGGTTATATATTTCTTTTCTTAGTTTCTATTCTTGCATATATGCAATAATATATTTGAATCGACGGCATGCATGTCAAGCATACAACGTACCTCACCGCATATTTAAGGGTTCTAGTACTTTACCGCATATACCCTGATACTTTTCTTCCGTTTACGGAAGAGTATTTGCGTAGGCCTCAACACTTTAATTTATATTTATTTTTATTCCTACGCCACGGCTTTCACTACTAGTTGTGCCAGTCTGCTACGAGGCCTTAGTTGCCTTTTTTTGTGGACTTCAAAGCCTGTAATGTATCTACGTGTGTATGTAGGGCTGTGAGCAAGCCATCAATATCCAACGTAAATTTCAGGATGGTTCTGGGAATTTACGTCTGTCTGGGAAATTACAACGTCGGTCTGGCAAATTTTCGATAGTCAAACCATTGTAAGTTTACTCTTAATCAATTAATTTCGGGCAAATGAAGAGTCATATGCTCAAAACGACAACTGCTCCGGCTGCAGGTGGCCCACCCAAGCCAAAACCCAAAGAGGGTGAAAAAGACGCGCCACTGCGCATGATGCGCCTCGAGCGACGGAGAAAGCAGGTGACTTGCGTACAATCCAGTTGACCCCGACGGTTGTTACCGAAGTATTTTCTTTTCGCCTTTTGAAATTTCCTTGCCTCGATCGTCTCAATGAACTTGTCTTTATCAAGCTCCAATCGAATCATTCTCGGGAGTTTTATAACAAACAAAATAATTACCACCCCACTTTAGTTCAGCAAAAGACACGAGCAACGTGAAGAATTCTGGTCCAGATTACAACTTTGACGCACTCTTTGAAAGTCCTTTAACATAGCTTTCACTTTGTTTGCAGTCAAAATGAAGAAGAAGCGTGACGACGCTGAGACGCTAAGCTTGGCGGCGATGAAGGGCTCGCTGGCGACCGTCCGTGCTCACCTGGAGTCGGGCAACACTGCATGGACATGTCTTTGTGCGGACTTTAAACCCTGTAATGTGTGTATGTAAAGCAGCCGCTGCGAGCTGCCTGCAATGCATATGAAGCGAAATCGACAGTGGTCCGTTTGTCAGTTTCGTCAAAATATATTAAACATTGAGAATCTACGGTATACCCTTGGCTCTCGGGGTTTGTAAAAAGGAGGCAGCAGCTGGTCGAAGAAGAAAACGCGCGAGTTGCCGTGGCGTTGACGATGGAATCCGGAGATAAATAAAGCCAATTGTATTCTTTATGCTTTTTTAACAATTGCAAAATACATTGGATTTGTTTAGGGCCGCTCACACAAAGCCAGAGGCTGCTACAATCTCACAATATAACACCCCCCAAGTTTTTCCTCTCTCTTCCCCTTGGCAGTCTCCC
Source organism: Marvania coccoides (assembly GCA_963854735.1). Classification (NCBI taxonomy): domain Eukaryota; kingdom Viridiplantae; phylum Chlorophyta; class Trebouxiophyceae; order Chlorellales; family Chlorellaceae; genus Marvania; species Marvania coccoides. Next base: position 351,141 of record OY978105.1, on the reverse strand, counting down.
ACGGCCTCTAACGCAAAGCGAATCCAATAATATAGCAAACATGATAATCACCATTGGCGTTGTCGTGCTGCTACGCTCTTTAAACCGGTCACGGTACCGGCAGGTAAGAATTTTCATCAAAAAAAAAAAAAACTAGAAAAGTAGCCATTTTTTCATATAGCTATGTATTTTCACATAGCTATGTATATAATTTTCATTTAACCAACATTTTTTCCTTTTTTCACATAGCTGCAACTAGTCCCGCGGCAGCAGGAACCTCTCTTTGATTTCCGTTTTGTAGTAACAATGCCAACCGAAGTGGGATTCATCTGGGCAATCGTATTCCTTCACAAGAAAAAAGGACTGTTAAGAGGCACTAGGTGAAAACTAAACCCATCGTTGAATTTTCTTCGTGGCCATTTTCATATTTAAAGATTGCTCAGCCTATGGCGCTTGCTTACACTCTCAAAGAAGTATCCAGGCCGCCAGCTTGTAGTCCTGGTCCATGGGTGGGTCACGTCCTAAACACACCGCAGCACGATGGACAGGAGTTGGGAGCCCTGTATATGTATAAAAATTAAATTACCCGGTCAATCGTCCCGCCAGGTCGATGTGCATCCAGTCGACGCGACGCCGCAGGACGGCCCTGGACGTGCCGGTCCACCCCGCGAACCTTCGGCCATAGAGAAGAGTTCAACGCTTTTGCTTTGTTTTCACTACTCCTCAAGATACATAATTATGAAAATAATTAATTGTGATGCATTACATCAACCATTGATCAATTGATTTTTTTTAAGAATTGTGGATCTGCGAATTGGTAATAAATTCCATTTTCCCTCGTGAATCCTTTTTGCTAACACTCAGAATTTTGTTGCCAAATTTTTGTATTTGAACTCCTTTTGTCTCGTTTGAATTCCATTCTTCAGTTGAGTTCGCTCTTCAGTTAGCGCAATTCTTGATATTATAATGATTAACGTCGCTGTCATGCGCAAAAAAAATTAAGAAAATCGTAAAGTCAAAGTTTTTCGTCAGAAAAGTATAATAGACTGTGAGCTTCTTCAACAAAAAGAATCTCACTCGACACCCATTGCCTCAGCTTCCCCCCCTGCTTCCTCCTCCATTGGCCGCTTCCCCGCCGCCTCTGCACCCTCCCCTCCTGCCGCCGCTGCTGCCGCTCCCTCCTCTCCGCCTTCTGCAGCAGCCGCCGTGCCCTCTGCTGCTGCCGCCGGCGCTGCCTCTGCCTTCCTCTTCTTACCAGTCTCCACCGCCTTTTTCTTGTTCTTCTCCCTGTTTTCCGCCTTGTACGCTGCGGTTCAAGCGCGAAAATAAAACAAAAAGCATTACAGAGAGAGCCGTAAAACCTTTTTTTTTTATTTTTTTTTTTAATTCGCTGACTTCAAGATCATTAGTCTGAATCACAAAAAGACTACTCCACCCGCAAGGCACACCACTCACCTTCCAGCGAATGCTTCAGTGGCTCCACAAACTCATCGAATTCGAGGTCAGCAAGGGCAGTCATGATGTCGTCGGCGGAAATCGTCTGCCGCTTGGCGTCCTTGCAGATGTCGTTGGCGGTGGCAGCGAGGTAGTGAATAAACAGTTTGCCGGCCTCTCCGAACGCCAGCAGTGCGTCCTTGTTGACCTGGAAGTCGCGAGAGCCATCTCCTCCCCTGGCCTTGTCAATCTCCTGCAGTTTGGCCTTGATGAGGCGCTTCAGCACCGCCTTGGGGAGGTCAGAGTCTTGCGGCTCAACACCAGACATTTTGGCGTTGTGCAACGGAGGAGCAGGGGCAAAGATTGCAGCTGTGAAATTTTGAAATTAGAATTGTTGTTGGGAATAAATGGGGGGCCTTCAGGCGGACAGAGAAGCTGCTAAACTACTTCGACTTGAAATTTTTATTAATTTTGACACCAGCGGCAATGCGCGTAGAGGAAAACACAGCGGAGCGCCTAAATTTTGTCTTGTCTTTCAGTTCACTCTCAATGCACGCATTTTACAATCTCAAATAATTTATGTTCGATTCAAACATCACCTGAACTTGCTACACTAAGGGGCGGCAAAGGAACCAGCTTGAACATCTCACTTTTTTATTTTCTCGACTCAACTCTCCTTCTCCATGGCGCCTCCCCGCAAAGGCGGCGGTGCCGCAGCGGAGCAGGCCAAAGAGCGCCTCACAGCCGTGGTCATGGCCGACAGCTTCACCCAGGTGCGCTCATTTTCAATCTTAGTTCACATCTATGAATTCCTCTTCTCCACCCCTGCTTGCTGTGCTTTCATCTCTGTTCTCCTCATCCCATTAAAACCCCACCCCTCACCCATCCTCCACCCCCTACCGCCCCCATTTGCCTCACCAATTGGAACCTAATAGCGATTCTATTATTTTTTCTGCAGCGTTTCCGCCCCATCACTGCACAGCACCCCAAGGTACTCCTTCCGCTGGTGAACGCCCCCATGCTGGACCACACGCTGGAGTGGCTGGCAATGAACGGCATGGAGGAGGTGTTCGTCTTCTGCTGCGCCCACGCCGAGCAGATTCAAGCTCACCTGGACGCCGCCGGCTGGACCGCCTCCAAGCGAATGCGAATCCACGCTGTGGTGTCTACAAACTGCCTGTCGCTGGGGGACGCGCTGCGCCTGATGGACCACAAAGACGCGGTGAAAACTGACTTCGTTTTGGTATCCGGGGATGTGGTGACCAACATGAAGCTGGGGCCAGCGCTGGAGGCGCACCGGCGGCGGCGGGCGGCTGATAAGTCCTCGATAATGACGATAGTGATGCGCGGAGGGATGACGCCCGCGCACAGAGTGCGACTGGGCGCGGTGGGGCTCACCACAGCGGTCGACCCGCAGACCTCTCGGCTTCTGAAGCTGGAGGAGATGCCGTCGGGCGGGGGGCGGCGGGGGCTCCGCCTGGACGCCACGCTGTTCAGCGAGCGCGATGACGTGGCGGTGAGGTCGGACCTGGTGGACACCGGCATCTGGATCTGCGCCCCCGAGGTGCTGATGCTGTTTTCCGACAATTTTGACTACCAGAACGTGCGCCGGGATTTCGTGTCGGGGGTGCTGTCTGAGGAGGAGCTGGGCAACAAGCTGTTTGTGTACGAGCTTGGTCAGGAATACGCGGCGCGGGTGCGCACTCTGCGATCGTACGACGCAGTGAGCAGAGACGTGCTGGCGCGGTGGGCATACCCTCAGGTCCGTGCGTGTATTGGTGTATTATTGGTATAGAAAAGAAACGGCATTGGGGTTTTTATTAGTATCGACGCAGTGTTGGTGCATGGCAGCAATTCTGCCCTGCGAGAAAAGTAGTCTCATGGGCGATTTTTTCTCCAGCTTCCGTGTTGAATTTTCCCCTTCTCCAGCGCTTTTACTGAACGTGGTGTGTGGGCGCTTGGGAACGCCCTTTTGTCTTTTCAACACGCCAGCCACTATTGATTTAACATTTCTCCGATCTTCCCTCAATTTTGCGCAGGTGCCTGACGCCAATCTGTTTGGCACGCAGCGGGTGGCAGCACAGGGCAGCGGCAGGGACGCGGACGCGGAGCTGGGGCCCAAGGGCAAGCGCACCTCCTACAGATACCTGCAAGGCAGGATCTACCTGTGAGCTGCTCTTCCCTTCTTTGAATCCCTCACATAAAGTTCATATTAGGGGCTCGTCCACTCCTTACACTCTCCATCCCCTAAACAAAATTCGATTCGATTATAAATAGCCCAATACTGAGTATTGCCACCCTTTTTGCTAATATTTTTTGCAGTGACAATGGCGTGTCGGTTGCCCGCTCTGCCCGCCTGGGTCACGGCGTGTGCATCGGCTCCGGGACCACCGTGGCGGCGGACGCCATAGTGCACCAGTGCGTCATCGGCCGGGGGTGCCGCATTGGCGCAGGGGCGGTGCTGCGAGGGTGCTACCTAGGCGACGGGGTCACGGTGGGGGAGGGGGCGCAGGCGGCGCACGCGCTGCTGTGCGACGGCGTGGTTCTCAAACCCAGCGCCATGGTGCAGCCAAACTCAGGTCAGTTTACTTGGTTGGTACTTTTGAATTCATCAATGAAAGCCGACATCGTTGGGCCCGCCACACCCAATACAATGTTCATTCCTAGACTTCATTTTTTGCACTAAAAAAAGCCGGAAATGACGTGATGAACAGATCAACAGTACTCTCCACCTATATCAGTCCCCCACAATTGCACCCTCTATTGATCCAACGGAATGTTATTATATGAACAAACGTTTTTATTCTTCCGCACAACCTTCCGCGCTCTTTTCACCCCTTTCTGCAGTTTTGGCCTTTGGGGTGGTCATCGACAAGGGTGCCACCGTTCCAGGCGGCGCCCGGGTGTCGCTGCTGCGCCCCCCGCCCCCTTCCGCGGCTGGTGCCGACTCTGACGACGAGCTCGAGGTTCCTTACTCCTCCAGCGCCCAATCCCCGCACCGAAAAGGCGTGCTCAGCTCCGGCTTCGACTCCTCCTTCTCCGAGGACGACTCCGACTGTGAGTACAGCGGCGACGGCGGTCCCGAGCTGGACGTTTTGCAGGCAGCAGCGGCGTTGGCGGCAGACGGCATCCCAGAGACCAGCATCGATTTTTCGACGGAGGTGGTGGGCGCCATGGGCGCGGGCTTTTTGTGGCCGGTGCCGCCGTCGGAGGCGGCCGCGGCGGCGCTGTACGGCTTGGCTTTGCCGCTGGAGGAGCTGCTGCAGGCGGAGGCGGCGGAGGCAGCGGCGGACGATGAAGGGAGCGACGCGGAAGGGGGCGCGGCGTTTGGGGAGGGCGGGGCCAGCGGCAGCGGCGCTTTGGGCGCAGATGCGGGCATGGTGAGGGCGGAGAGCGCCACTGTTGGCGGTGGGAGCGGGGCAGCTTCCCCTGAGCCCCACTTCAAACGGGAGGTCGCGGAGACCTTCCTGCGGTGCGTCAAAGAGAATATCTCCCACGAGAACGTGGTCATCGAGCTGAATGGCCTCAAAATTGCGGAAGATAAGACTTTTGCCGACTGCGCTCGGTACATGCTGACCACAGCGCTGGGGCTGTGCCTCCCCGCGCCTGCCATAGCTGCACGGGAGTACCGCGGGATGTACAACCCCGAGGACCTCGACTGCGACAGTAAAGACGGCAAGGTGGAGCTGCTACGGCGGGCGGCAGCGCAGCTGCGGCGCTGGCGGGGCCTCCTGCAGAAGTTCCTGAAGTCGGAGGAGGACCAGGTGGAGCTTCTGCTGACGCTGGAGGAGTTCTGTGGGGAGGAGGAGGACTTTGAGGGCACTGGGGAGCGGGGAGCAGCGTTTGTTGGCATTTTCCCACAGCTGTTGAAGGTGCTGTACGAGCTGGACATTGCAGGCGAGGAGGCGATTCTGGCGTGGGCGGAGGAGAAGACGCACGCGGACGAGGAGGAGAAGCGGTTTTTGAGGCTGGCGCAGCCGTTTTTGGAGTGGCTGCAGGAGGCGGAGGAAGAGAGCGCATCTGAGGATGAGGAGAGCGAGGAGGAATGAGGAAAATGAATTTGGGTAGTAGTACAAGGGTATTAAGCTATATGTATTAATTAAAGGGCAGTCTAATAGAAGGAGAGAAGGAATAAGGCGGCTGTGGATTCTTTTCATCGGTATTCAGCAGGGCGCTGCTGTTGGGAAGTTGGAAGCGGCATCGTCGGCATCTTTTGCCAACTCTCCACAGATCTCATTGAATTGAATTGAATTGTTACAAGCTGCAGAGTTGCGAATGCGTCAGAAAAGAAGAAAACGAGAGAGTAGTAAGCGGTCAGCAAGAAGGGTATTCGTGTCAAGGGAGTTTGGGTCATCAGTCAGAAGCTGCCTAGCGAGTCAAATCAAGTTGGGAAAAGGAAACTAAATTTCTTTCTAATACAAACGTATATTATCCCACTCTATTAAATATTAACATTTATCACTCGTCCACGCGCTCCAAGGCTTCGATTGTGATGATGCTGTTCCCTCTGATCACCACCATCCCCAGGTCCACCTTGCCCTTCTCATCCACCGTGGTGTCCAGCACGATGTTCATGAACTGGTCGAAGCCACGCAGGACGCCGGTGACGTGCCGATTGGCGTTGAGCTTGACTGCAATAAAAGAAGGGGGAAGGAGAAGCAAGGTGGATCATGGGGTGACGAGAAATCTAAAAACAGCTGATCTGCAGTTGGATAACGGCGCAGAGCTCACTGCTTTGCGAGAATTATATAAAGGTGATGTGATTGAAAATTGAAAAACTCACCGCTGAGCTTCTTGTCCATGAAGCCTTTGAGCTCCGGCGGCTGGACCTTGACCTGCATTGGCCATTATGGCATTAACCAGAAGGCTAAAAAAAAAAGAAGAGCAGCGGCAATTTGACTTTGGCACTCACCATGATGCGCAAACAAAGGAGAGAGGGGCGGGTCAGCGATCGCCACTGATTGATTATTTATATTCAAAATGCCGACGATTGCCCTTCCGCCGCTCAAAAAATAGCTGCAAAATAATCTGGCGCGCTCGAGCTCGCTTTATTATTTATTATTATTCCGCTGCAGCTTCAATCCCGCTCCTTTGATTTCTCGTATTTGTGAGATCGATACCACTTCAACGGGTAACCTGGGCCAGCGACACGGAACACTCCTCCATTTTTTTTGCCCACCATGCGTGCCAATTTTTACACGCGACTCCGCTAGCCCAATCCTCAAGTCACCAACGCCGCATTCATCCTCAAGGTACATTCAACAAGCATTCTCCCCACCCCGAATGCCCCAGCGGACGCTGTGGGCAAACTTTTAAACTTCACTAGCCAACTCTGTAATTTCAGACCGCGTTCCGTTCACAGTCGCTCTCCATGAACGCCCCACTGCAGAGAGACACCACAACCTACACGTTTTCAACCAACCCCGCAGCCCCCAAGCAAAGCCTCTCTCCTCTTCTTTTTTCAAAAAATACAAGAATGAAGTTCGGCGCCGCTTTGAGGGACTCTGCGGCTGAGCTGCCCGACACCGAGGACCTCTTCCTCAAGTACAAGCAGCTCAAAAAGTCGCTGAAGCGGATGCACCCTGCGGCAGACACAGAGGGCGACCGCGTGAGCCATCCCTCAGAAGATGAAGATTCCGCCAATGACGACTTATCGTCTGATATGCCCTCAGCAGCAGCACAGCAGGGCGCCAAGCGGGCCAAACAAGCCCTCTCGGTGCAGCCGCAGCGTTCTCCAACGGGTGACGCCGCTGCGGCAGCTGCTGCGCATGAAAACGCTGATGGCAGCAGCGGCAAAGCTGGCGACGCCGCTGCTGGCGGCGGCGAGAACAACTCTGCCGGCGGCGGGAGCGGCTGCAACGCAGCTGCGCTGGACGCTGAGCTCGAGGTGGAGTTCCTGCGGGTGATAACTGCTGACGTAATGGAGCTGAACGAGCGGTACATTGAGAAGGAGGAAGACAACGTCATCAAGTTTGGGGGGCTGGAGGAAGAGGCTGAGAACGCGAGGAGCGCTGCGTCCAAGGCTGCCGCGTACCGCGCCTTTGTGGATTTCCACGGCGAGCTACTGATGCTGTTTCACTGGTCGGTTTTGGCCTACACAGGGCTCGTGAAAATTCTGAAGAAGCACCGCAAGCGCACGGGAGCTCGGCTGCACGCCCCGCACCTCGAAAACCTCCTCACGCAACCGTTTTGCAGCGTGGAGGTCACCTGCGAGATGCTGCGCAAGGCGGAGGCGTGGGTGGCGAAGCTGGCAGCAGAAGTTGAGGTTGTGCCGCCGCCGCCGGTGCCGCTGCCTGAGGTGCTGGCGCGGGGGTCCGAGACCACGACGTCCCCCCAGGAGAAGGCCGGCGTGCTGGAGGCGGTGGCTGCGGCGTTGAAGGCCGCAGAGGGGCAGGCGGCCGGAGAGGCGGCGCAGCAAGCGGGCGCAAAGCAGGAGAGGGGTACTGAGACTGATGCTGCTGCACCGGGGTCCTCAGCAGCGGGGATAGTGGCGGCGGCAGTGGGAGGAGTGGGCGGTGTCGGTGCTGTCCCCCCCAGCAAAGTGTGCGCTCAAACGCAGGCCACCCGGCGCATCCGTGCGGCGCTCAACCTGTGGCAGCAGCTGCAGACCAACGCCTCCACGCCCTCTACCGTCATCGCAGCGGCCGCAGTCGCGGCGGCGGCAGGCGGCGGAGCCGGCGCCGATGCCGCCAAATTGGCACCCTCCAACCTCACCAACAGCTCCTACGCGTAATAGTATCGGAGCTGGGGGTAGTGGGGCAGATCACAATATGCCCCCATCTGCTGGTTCCTGCGCCCTTTGTCTTTCTTCCTGGTATTTTGGAGCGTCCACCTGAATGCGCCACCCTAATTTTTTTTCCGTCGCCTCGGTTGCTCGTCTCTTCTCTTTTTTCTGTTCCATCATTATGAATGCCTCTCATTCTGTGTTTTTTCCTTCTGATTTTACTATTAAGTGATCTCTCTCTTGGTTACAAAGAGTGATCCTGCTTGTGCGCTCTACTCCACCACTCTTGACACTTTTTTTTTTTTTTTTGTACTACAATTTTCCTGCCTTTTTTTTCTTTCCAATTAGTTTCGACATTTCAAGCCTCTTATCAAGCCTCCATGAACCCAATCTTTTTATTCTCTGACGCGGCTAATGTGTTTATAGAAATTTGCATTTTATTGGGCTTCCCTTTTCCCCCCCTACCGCTTCGAGCGTTGAGACTCGGCGCCTCCTTTCTTTTTGTGCAGCCCCCTTCTTTCTTCTTCGGAGAGGGGCTGGAACGGATGTGCTGGGGCCTCTCAGCATACTGCAATTCTTTTCCACTTATCTTTGTTTCAAACATGCCTGCATGAGGCCTTTCTTTTTTTAATGCAGTCCTCCTTTCTTGTGTAGTAAGTAGGGGCTGAACGAGCGTGCTGTGTGTAAAGCGAATAAACGCAGCCAGAGTTCACAAGCACTGAAAGAACGAAAGCCAAGCAAAGACTCAGAAAAAGTTCTCTTAAGCTTGCCACGAAACCTGCCTCCACACTCTAGAATGCATTTCTTTAAATTCGGTCTATAATGGGTACAAAAACTAAAACATATATTAAAAATAGTACACACAAAAGGCTCTAAACTAATAATTTTTTGGCTTCCCGCTGAATATAACCCCCTCGCCCTCATGCTTGCTCTAAAAATGATGTCGCAGGGTGGCAATGGTTTGAAGAGATCGCACTACGAATACGTAAACTCTCTTCCTTTCTTTAAGCTGCCGCCACAATCCTTCGCACCTCTGCCCCTGGGTTGATCTTCAGGTAGGACTCCTCCATCTTCACCAGGTCGGACCGCAGCTCCTCCAGCACCTCTGCCGTGAACCTGTCGCAGAACAGGGTGCCCTGCAGGTGGTCATACTCGTGCTGGAAGATGCGGGCGGGGAAGCCGGCAATGTTGATCACAAACTTCTTGCCGGTGAGGTCCTGGGCGCGGACGCGCACCTTGCTGGGTCGCTGCATCAATAATCAGAAAGGGAAGAAGGGTTGAGCATGATTTACATGGGGTTCGAATAAGAAAGGGGGGAGAGAAGGGAGAGGAACGGAAAAATTTAGAAACTGCAAATGTGGTAAAACTGAGATTTTCCTCGGAAAATAAAGACTCACGATGACGTCTCCGTAGAGTTTTGGGAATGAGAGGCACCCTTCTTCGAACACTTTGGCGTCTTTGCTTGAGCTGATGATTCGGGGGTTGACCAATACCACCTCAGATTCTTTCTTCTCTTTGTCCCCGGTCTCGTTGAACACCATCACTCGCACGTTGACGCCCACCTGCGGGGCTGCCAGGCCCACGCCATCGTCGCTGCAACCCCCCCCAAAATGACGATAGATTTAGGCCAAAAAATTACTGGTTTGAGACGAAAAGTACACAAAAATTGGCAAATAAACTCGATCAGGTCTTTTTAGGGTCTAATTTTGCCTTGAACTCACTCATACATGACCGCAAACATCTCCTCCGCCAGTTTTCGCAACGAATCATCAAAACACGCCACTGTGGCGTTGACGGCGCGCAGCTTGGGGTCGGGGTACCGCACCACATCCAAAGGAGACTCCCAGATCAAACTCGTGGCTGCTAGAAAGGAAACAAAGAGCGCACTAGGAAGGTAAACGCCTCGTAAGAAGAGATAGATTTCAAAAAAGGTTTACTTTTGCTCACCAATGGGGCCATCGTCCTCGTCCCGCTCCTTCTCCGCGTCCTTCTCGTCGAGCAGCTCCTGCAACGCCTTGCCTCGGGCGCTGACGCGCACGTCCGCTGGCGACAGCACCGAGCGGCCGGGAGAGAGGCGGCAGGGCGAAGCGGTGAAGGGACGGGCCAGGGGGAGGCCTCTGCTGCGGGACACCGCGGTGCGGGCAAGCTGAGCTGTCAATGCCATCGTCCTGCCCATGCTGAGCACCCCTCTGCAAGCCATTTTTGTTCGTGAGAGAAAAACAAAAATAGGAGGGAATTTATTAATAAAACGGCTTGCAGGGCCCTCCCTCACTCAAAGGGAGTAATTGTCAATCGAAAAAAAATTAATGTGAACAACTGGCTGGAGCCAGTGTGCTCGAACACACGAGAGTTTCGGTGGCGCTCAATTTTTGTCGAGGCTGTTCCGCCGCCACGCGCGTTGCCCTTCAGTTATTAAATTAAAAATATGTGCAATTTACCATTTGCAATATACCAAGCAGCGACAGCGATCAAATCGACTACCATCAACAACATTAATTAATCACTATTTTCCCAGGTCTTACAACAAGCAGCAACCAGATGTACGGCAGCGCACCAGGGCCCACATCATCGCCCGCGGGCGGCGCAGCAAGCCACCAACCCCCGCCGGCCGGCGCCTATGGCTACGCTCCCCCAGCCGGCCCTGCCGCTGCCGCCGCCGCGTCAGGCTATGCCCCTTATCCCCCGCCCCCCGCTGGCGGCTACGGGTACGGCGGGTACGATTCTGGGTACGGAGGGGGGGCTGATCCTGGGGCAGGAGGGTACGGGCGAGGGCCGCCTGGCGGGGGGTGGCACCAAGGGCCGCCGCCGCCCCACCACCACCACGGGCCGCCAGGCGGCGGGGGGGCTCGGTTTACGGCTGTGCGGCTGCGGGGGCTGCCCTATGGGGTGCGGGAATACGAAGTGGCTGTGTTTCTGGTACGGGAAGGTCTTTAGAGAGATATTAAATGATTTTTAATATATATTTGAGGGGATTTTGGAATGCGGAGCAGCAGCAACTTATTCTGGAGTAACGGGGCTGATTTTCAGCTTTTCAGGGTTCTTTTGGTCGTGCTGCAGTATCAATTAATTGATGGGGGGTTTAGGCGGGAAAACCATTTTTTTTCACGTCAACAATTCAATTTTACTAACCCATTCATTTCTTTCTTTTTCTCCCTTTCCACCCCACCATTGCAGGGCCTCGACCCCGTGGACATTCTGATGGTGCACCGCGGCGGCCGCGCTACCGGCGAAGCCATGGCCGTGCTGGCCCACCCCGCGGAGCTGGACATCGCCATGCGCAAGAACAAAGCCTACATGGGGTCGCGCTACATCGAGGTCTTCGAAGCGCGGAAAATGGACTACTACAAGGCTGTTTCTGACACGTTTGCCAGTCGGAGCAGCGGAGGAGGCCCAGGCTCCCCCCGCGAGCGTTCCAGGTCCCCAGTGAACAGGGGAAGGGGCGGATACGGGGGTGGAGGGGACGGACACGCGGGAGGGGGCAGGGGAGGGCCGGGGGGCCCACCGCGGCACCAAGGCCCCGTGACATCAAAAATTGTGAAATTGAGGGGGCTGCCTTTTAGCGCTGGGGCGGAGGAGGTGGCGGCTTTCTTCAACGACCCCGCGTTGGGGCTGCAGAAGGTCCCTACCGCGGCGGACGTGACGGTTGCCACTTCGAATGAGGGGCGGCCCAACGGCATGGCATTTGTGGAGTTTGAGAGCACAGAGGCAGCGGAAGCGGCGCTGGGGAAGGATCGGCACCTGATGGGTAGCCGGTGGATCGAGATTTTCATCTCCACGGAAGATGAGCGCGCGAGGTTCATGCCAGTGGAGCGGAGCTGAAGAAATGAAGAGAAGAAAGAATTCAAGAGGGAAGAGCGGGAGATGCGTGGAAACGAGTTGCTGCTGGCTGGGTTGCGATCTCCTTTTTCTTTGATTCCTGTTTTTTGTACTGTGCTCAATTCATGTGCGTTCAATATCTGAGAAATATGCTAAAATTTGGAAGAAGAAGAAAACCAAGAGGTGTAATTTTGCTGATAAAGTGCGCATGCAGAGCTCTTCGAGACGATGTTTGATTTTTGACAGAGAGGGAGAAGTTTAGTTCAGAGAGAGAAGGCTGCTGGGCGGGCTGCTTGAACGCAGACAACATGACGCTGAAGGCGTCCTTCCGGCGGTGGCGCCTTCTCATCGCCAGAGCCCGCGGCAGGCACGCTGCCCCCCTCTTCCTGCTGGTTCCCAGCAGCGCCTCTCTCACCAACGCCATTTTTACCGAAGAAATGGTCGATTCGCGCCTGCTTCTTGTCCTCCTCCTCTTTCTCTCCTTCTGTTTCTCCTAGTATTTTTTAATCCCAGGCCCTGCTGCCTCATCTTTCAGAGAGAGTTTTCCCACCCCCTCATGGCATTGTACTAAGAATTGACCAACCCAGGTGGTGGCTGCTTACAGCTCAAAAGGTGACCTTCTCCAACATCAAACCAGAAATTAGAGTTTAGAGCGAAAACAGCAAAAGAGGTTGCGCACGAACGCTTTCAGATGATGTAGACACCATGATCACAATTTTTGAAATGAACGGTTCAGCTTGGCACAACCGCCTTTCGAAAATTAATTTCTATATTTTCCCAATTTTTTTGGCAATTTGTGCGTTTGATAAAGATGAAAATGGGCCTTTTTGACGAACCAATAGTTGTATTCAAACAAAATAAAAAAATCTTTCTCAGCCTTTGCATTCATTTTTCTGCTTTATCATTAAATGACGAGCGCGTCAACGAGAAGGGCGTCCATCAAGGCAGGGGCCATCCCAGCGTGGAAAGACAAGGTAATTTCTCACTGATCTTCCTTTCAATCGCTAATTCCTTTCGCCCTCACGCCGCTTTTCCATTCTCCATCAGCTGCGGGAAGAGTGCTTCAGCCGGCTGCAGGCCTCCAGGGCCCAATTGCTGGCTTCTGCCCGCGAAGCCCGCGGCTCTTCTGGCGCTCAACCCAGCGGCAACGTGGACGCGTCTGCTGGGATGCAAACAGCGCTGCAGCACATCATCGCCGCCTCTTCCGCCCACCTTCGAGAACCTTCCACCCCTTTCCCACACCAGCAACTTCCTATTGAACACGCAACGCCGCCGCCATTCTCTACTGATTGCAGCATGCTCAACGCATCCCAATCAGCAGCAGAGGACCTGCAAATGCGGGAACATGGCACCGCAAAATATTTAGCGCCTTCCTGCCCCGATGCCAACCTCTCTCCCGACGATTACCTAGAGCTTATGCGAGCATTAGAAGAGGCATTGTATGCCGACGTATTGGATGAAGAAGCAGAGTACCTGGCATCGCTAGAGCTGCAGGACGTGGACGCCATGTTCGAGGCGCACTTCGCCAGGGATGCAGCAGGCGCAGCAGCAGGGGGTGACAGAAGCAGTACTGCCTACGAAGATGAAAGTGCCGTGTTGTGTCCCATATGCCAAGAAGCGTGGCTGGTGGAGCAGCGCGGGCTGATTGTTTGTCCCCGGCGGCATTTAAGATTGGATGCTTCAATTGAGGGACAGCACCTGGGGGACCTGAAGGCAAGGCTTGCTGGTGTGATAGCGGACCATGCGGCAGGGGGGTGCTGTGGCCAGCCGCAGTTCTTGCAGATGGGGGAGGCGGGGCTGAGCTCGATGGTGATGACGTGTGCGGGGTGTGGGGCGTTTGAAGTGGTGTTCTGAGCTGACAATCTATAGGATTTATCCTAGCTTTATATTTCATATGCCCAGTATACCCCGAGGATAACTAAGCTCCTCTTATTTTGTGTATGAAGTAAGAACGAAGAGTCCCAGGGGGAGAACTGTGCGAAAATGAAGTTATCAGGATAGAATTTTAAGGAGCGGGAGAGTGATGGCGCCCAGGGGATGCACTCCGCTGCATCCACCGCTCGTCAGATTCCGTAGCAGCACCACGTGACCGCACTGCCGGAGAACCCCACCCAGAGAGGCCAGTACTGATGCTGGGCATGGGAGAGGGCTGCTGAGGCGCCTGCTGCAAGCCTGGCAGGAACGGGGAAGAATCGTCCATGCGGTTCCCTTCTGGCTGGCTGAAACTTTCAGAAAACCCGTGGTTATTCTGCGGGGAGGGGGCCTCCCCCGTGGCCTGTGATTCCAGCAATGACGCAGCTCCTCTGCTAGAAAGAATTGTCGCAGCGATATCGATGTTTGCTGAGCTCCAACCAGCACCCACAAGGTCTTCCTCTTGCGCGTGACCCCCTGCACCGGCGTGAAGAGCCTCCAGTTCCATGTCCCAAGGCAAAGAACGGGAGGGCAGCAGAGGGGCAGGAGCGCCTGATGATGACCCCCTTTTCTTTCTCTCTTCCTCCTCGATCTGGAACATGAACGCCGGCAAGGACGCAGCGCCAAGCGACAGTAGCGGACTCGCGGCGCCTCCACCTGCGCCTGCTAGCGGAAATGCGGCCCCTGGAGGCTTCACGTGAGCAGGAATGAGAGCATCGACCAGGCCCAGCATTTTGCCTGCCATAAGAGCGGCGAAGTGCGCATCTCCGTTGTCTCTAGATCTGCAAGCATGTATAGTTCAAAAATGATAACATACGAACGCGTAAGAAAACGAATTGTTTAAAATGTTAACTCACGTTGAGTGCAGCAGCCCTGGGTTGCGGCGGACAGCCAGCTGTAACAGAGCATGTCGTGCAGCGCTCTCGTATTCAACTGGACCCACGAGTTTCAGCTCTTTCACATGGACAGCAGCGCCGGTGTTGTCAGGGTTGTCGGCAGCAGCGGCTGGGTCCTCTGCCTCCCACCCGCCAGCGTTTATATCTTCCTCACGCTGCTGTATTCCTGGTGTAGTTTCAGGTAAAAGAGACCGCTGTTGTTGGAGGAATGCCCTGGGCGCTACGCTCTGGCAGGCAGTGATGAAATTTGAGGCAGAGGGGGCAGCAACTTGCGGCGCTGCTGCTGCTGACGCACGAGGCTCCCGAGCGGCATCCCTTCCACGCTCTCGCCGATTTTTATCAGCAAATTTCCCTTGAAAAGCAGGCAGCGCAGCTTCGCGCTCAGGCTCCGAGTGGCAGTGCGCACCCCGTTGCCCCTGGTTCCCCTCCTCCCAGTCCCCAGCGTCTTTTTGAATAAATTCTGGAAGACGTCCATGTTGAAGGTATTGGTCAGGCTTGTGACTGGGTGCAGACCTGCTGCTGCGCACATTTCGAACAAGCGAGTGCGCCGTTGCCAGGGCGCGCTTGCGAAGGGAGACAGGGGCGGCAGATGGAGGATGCCCAGTCTGCGCTTCGGGGTTGGCTACGTTAGGCGCGTGATGGGGGACGTCGTTGCTGTCGGGGGGGTCGTCCATGCTCGCGAGAAATTAATATTTTATTTAGATAATAAAATTAGCAGCTGAAATGTTCGCTGAGTTGCCGGCTAAAGCCGACGCTTCTCTCGAAATTATTTTATTTTTCATTAATAGTTAGCTTAAAAGAAAAATCACGATTTATTCCCTATTCATGACATTCGCTCGGCTCTGCACAAAATGTGGTTGGAAGAAAATTCTCCCAATTCGGCCATTCTCGCGTTCATTTCAGATATCATAAATCTGGACCCATTTGATAGCCTTGACGCATGCAGCGTTTCAGGCACCCGCGGTGTTGCAGCTTCTGCTGTCGTCGCCTAAAGGAAGCTCCATTGAATAGCATTCCACACAGCTTAAGAAATGCCCTTGCACTGATTTGGCGTCCACGACTGCCGCGGTGAGCGTCCCCCCAATCTTTGAGTGTCCCTCCCAATCATTCCCTAGAATTTGCATCAATTTTGACACGTCTTAATTAATCAACAAAATTACACTAAGCAGTCAAGGCAGGATATGGCCTGCGCTAAACAAGGAATGCTATATGTATGCTACGTACAAAACTGAGTTCGTTAGAAAACAAAACAGAGGACGGCAGAGAACACGAGGATATATGAGTGAAGTCAAACAAACAAAAATCACATTCAAACACACATTTAAAACCGGATCATCGCCCACTGGCCAGGGCGTCAAAAGCATCAAACGCACTAAGAGCCGCTGCGCTGGCGTTCTTAGGTGTTCCATTGCTGACAGCCCCGTTGCTTGGCGTGGAATGCGGCACGGCAGCAGGGGGGAAAGTAGACCCTACAAAGCTCGTCGGAGCGGAGCCTGCCGCAGTGGGGGTGCCTCCCCGGCGCATCGGCGAGCCTTTGGGCGGCGGGGCCGAGTCTTCCTTCTTCAATTTCAGCGCCACAAGGTCTTTAAACGAATCTGTCACCGGGGCCCCGCCTGGAGCACCGTAGGGCGCCTGGAACGCGGGAGGGGCTGACAGATACATGGAAGAGTCGTCGTGTGATGGGCCCTGCTGCTGGAAGTGGAACTGCGGCCGGGGGGCATAGGCCCCGGCCGTGGGGGGGTACGGGTGCTGCACGGCGTGATGTACGGAGGCTGCTCCAGGGTACGCAGGGGCTGTGAGCGGCCCAGGAGCGGACAAATACATCGAGGCGTCGTCAGGAACAACGACCGGCGGCGGGCGGCTGAAATTTGCGCTGAGAGACTGCTGCAGCGCAGGCGGGGGCTGGGGGGAGGGAGGCGCTGCAGCGAATGGATTGCCGGAGGGGCGCGATGCCAGCGCGGCTGCAGGGATTGCTGCCTTGGGGTGTTGGTCTTCTCTTTGGATGCCGAGGGTTGCAAATGCGTCATCGTTCAAGAACGGGTTACTAACCACCCCTCCTTCCAGTGCTAGGGGAGGGGAGACATCAGTGGCAGACGGCGCTTCCATGGATGCCCAGGGCTGCTGCTGCTGTGTGGTGGCGGTGGCGGCTTCTGCCGACAGCGCAGCTGGGGCCGCAGCAAAAGGGTTGTTGGTGGGGGGCTGTGCCATCGGGGGCGGCGGTAGGAAGGGATCGGTCGGCTTCGTGTCTGGCGCTGAAGGCGTCCAATCCAGGTCCAACAAATCCATCAATGACCCGGGGTCACGCACAGCAGCAACAGGAGCAGCAGGAGCGCTGGCCACTGCCACCGGCTCAACAGTCACCTCGGGCGTTGCTGCTGCTGGAGTGGATGCCACCACTGCAGCGACCTCCATAGATCTGCGCTGCTGCAGGGAGGGGGAAGGCGGCGGCGGGGCAGGTGTCTTTCCATCTGCGACATCGCTGTAAAGCTGTCGCCGGTCCAGCGCCTTCTGCGCCTCGTCATTGACCTCCAGCGCCGCCCCTACCACTGCTTCATCGCTCACGCCCGCCCCCAGCAGCGCTGCAACCCGGGACTGCACAGCCGCCACTGCCCCAGCAACCTCTGCGCAGTACTCCTCCCGCACCGCGACCCAGTTGGCTTCGCGCTCGGCGCCATCCAGCACCTCCGTTAGCAACGCCACCGCCTCCCTGGCGCTGGCCAGGTCGGCGTTCAGTTCAGCCGGAGAGCGGCCAGGACGAAGCATCGCAGGACCAAGATTGGCGACGCCTCTGGCAGCAGCAGCAGCAGCGGCGGCGGCGGCTGCACCGTCGCCGTTGGGATGTGCGTGGTGGTCGTGGCGGTGGCGGTGCTTGCCATGCCTGGGAGAGTGGGCACCCGAGCTTGGCAGTGGCACTCCATCAGAGGGGCCGCCTTGTGTGCCGCCTTGCAGGGCCTCGGGGGAGATGCCAGGGTAGGGCTGAAGGCGAGGGTCCGCCAGGCCGCCTTCCCGCGCCTCAAATGGCATTCCTTTGCGTTTGAGTTTTTCGTAGAGCAGTGTGAATTCTCGCAGCTTCACCTCATGGGCCCATTCCTGGATCAAAGCCAACACAAGGCGCTGGATGTCGGTGGCGCACCAAATGGAACGGTCAGCCATGCGTGAGAGCTCGCTGCTCAACAGGTCAGACTTGGCGAGCTGGGAGTGGAAGGCCTCACCGCACGAGCGCACGCAGTTCTCCAGCAGGTGGAGGGCGATGTACTGCACGCGCTGGTTGCGGGTGCGCAGGCGTAGGCAGATGCGCTTGCAGGCCTTGTTGGAGGCATAGACAGGGTCCACTGCAGAGTTGATCGTGCTGACAACATCCATGTTTTGAGCGAGGTTGGGAGCGGACAGGAACTCGCTGGTGGCGCGGTCGATGGCCGTGTAAAGGCGGGATTTCACAGCTTTCGCGCCGGAGGGGCGACGGGAGAAGAGGCCCTGCAAGAGAGACAAAATGTTGTGGAAGTAAAAAATATGAGGGCATCGGTCCGAAGAGAAATAGCGGACGCCGACCGCATGCTCCAAAAATGGGCAGACAACGAGGGAAAGAATGCAGCCATTTATTTATTACACTTACCATCTTCCAATTGATTCAAAATTACAAATCACGAACAAAGTGAATGAATCTTGGTGAAGCTGAAGCTGCCGCTCCGGGCCACGACAGCGACACGCAAAAAATAAAAAAGCAGTTGAGGAAACCCCCGCTTTCTGCCCTAAAAAATACGAAGCAAGCTTCGCACGCGTGCGGCTGATTTTTTTTGAAAAAAACAGACAGATTGATGGATCCCTCCCCACTTCCCCATTGGGATCTGACCTACAGGCCAAGGCAAGACATGCCCGAGTAATGTTCAACATGAGTTAATGGCCACGGAGCCTGCGAGAAAATTCACACCAAGGTGCACATGTGCAGGCGATGAAATCAACCACCGCTGGAGCCTCATGCATGCGAGGTTTCCAATTGTTAATGCATTCTTCTCTCTACGGAATAGGCTATAAATGGGCAAATGCGCTAGCTCGTCAGAAACAAGCGAAGCATTGGAACTTAAAGCTGCCGAATTGGAGAAGGCGCAGTCTCGTCGCCACAGGCAAAATCTCATTTCCTTAATTGCAAGCTTCCATGTTTTGTGAGTTTATGCTTACATAGGGGTAATAAGGCGGGTAAACGATGAAAATCGTGCTAATTATTTATTTGACAAAGGTGTAAAAACCCATACTATGTTACTTAGTAAGCGTTAACTTCACTACAGTAATATACCGACATTTGATTAGAAAAACACAAGTTGCATATTAACGTTATTCAGAGGACGAAAGTAACATCACATCACTGCCGCAAGCTCCCATGCTCCCATGGCAATGTTTCCGAGGCGCGCGCTGTGCTGCCGTCCCAATGGCATTCACTGGCGAAACCGTTCAAACACGATGAAGGTGACAGAAAACTGAACGTTCCACAGAATAAAATGGCTCTCTTGATGTAACGGAAGCCTTTCTTTATCCAGCAACTGTGACGACACCTGAAATGAAAAAAATACATTGGTATCAGAAACCAAATTGAAAATACGTTCAAGCAAAAATAACGCACCTTCATCCGTGGAAAAAGCTGCACCCTCCAGATAGCGGGCAAAGGGCCGTTGCTGGCCAGAATCAAACCTCCCTCTTCCATTCCGGCAATTTTGTATGCAGCTCATATCAGCTACCTCCAAAAGCCAAACAAAAGGTCCACCTCGCCAAATTTAGCTGCATTTCTCCCAAAAGCGCAATACTATACTTTGTAAGCTAATAAAATAAGAAAGATAAAAAAAATGGTAACGAACCCGAAACTCCTACACTTCAGCTGGGCATGTTATTGTGGGTGTATGAGTTTAACTCTATGTGCTTTCCACTTCCTTCCAAACTCCCTGAACACCTCCGACGTCCGCTTGGACGACATCGGGATGCTGTAGTTTGCTGCTGTGGCCAACGCCGCTTTTCGCATCGCCGACAGCTTATACTTTCCAGCTGCAATCTCAGTCAGCAGCAGCTGCGCCTCGTTGGTGTTGGAGGTGTCGATGAGGAACGCGTTCAGCTTGGGCTTGGCGTACTCAGTCACGCCACCTCGCTTTGGCAAAATTGGCACTGCCCCACAGGCCATGGCCTCCAGGCCCGACCGCCCAAACGCGTGCTGCGGCGAAAAGTCCATGAACATCTCGCACTTTTGTAACAATCTCCGCATCTGGGCGCGGTCCAGTGCGCCCGCCACATTAATGAGCGGCATGGCCACATAGGTGTCTCGCTGCTCCCACAAATAACCGCTGATAGCCTCCACTGTCGACCCAAACACCGTGGCGTTCACTTTATCGCTGCCAAATGTCTTTGTCGCCCACGACAGGATCTGCAGCGTCTCGTAGGGGTTACCCCACACCGGTGCCACCCGCACCGCCGCACACAGCTGCAGCGGCCCCTTGTACGCCTGTCCGCCTAACTTGAAGAAGGCGGTGTCCACCGTGGGGGGGGTCAATCGCGCTTGCACCTTGAACCTCGACAGCAGCTGATCTTGAAGGTACTTTGTCTTCACATAAATGAGACCACCGCTCAGCGAAGCGTAGCTCTCTGCCTCGCTGTTTTTAATGTCTTGCACGAAGTAGGCAGGCACTGTGTTGGGCCAGTGCTTCACCAGCTTGAGCACGGTGACCGCCGTCGCCGAGTGGGTGGCCACGACAAAATCGAAAACCATGCCCAGCTCGATCAGCTCATCCGCCACAGCCTCCGCCGTCTTCCCTTCGAACCCAAAAAAGATGCCCGCCGCGCTGGCCGCCGGGAACGCCGCGTTGAACTCTGTTGTCAGGTGGATGGGTACCGCAACGCGGGCGTAGATGCCGTTTTGCCACAACCCCTGCGCCTCTTGCACCACAGACACCCACCCGCTGCGTCTGAAAAACAGCGTCTTTGACGACATGCAGTTAAAGATGAACAACACGCTGTAGTCCTGCAGCAGCGTGGCCAGTGAGGACGTCCAGTGCCGCTGCAGCTTCGCCCGCATCGCCTGCAGTCGCTCGTCGGATTTAAACGCCATCACGGCGTCAGCCACCGCCTCGCCGTACCTCTCGCGCAGTTTCCCGTCCACCTCCTGCACCGGCTGCACCTCTGTCGGCACCGCTGCAAACGAGTTTGCCCGCTGTCGTATATGAACGTACACCGTGGGAAGCACGACTAAAGTGAGGTTGATCGCGGGGGCATGGAGCCCAAAGTACCGCTCCATGCCGTACTCTGCTGGCTCCAGCATGTCCCGAATAGCCACCGCGCTCTGGAAAACCTCTCTTCGATACACAACCAGCTCTCCGCCCAAAACTGGAAGCTCCAACAGTCGGTTGTCCGACAACAGGAATGCCAGCTTGGAGGTCATGTGTGGGATGGCGCTCTCTTGCGACGGGTCTCTGCTCCAGTCTCCAAAGGTTTCGTTGAGATCTGCCGCCCCTGGCACGCTGCGCCACGCTGCAGAGTTGCTGAGCGGGGCAATGGCGCCAATAGTGGCATTGTGCTCCAGCACCGACAGCAGCGGCGTCAGCCAGTTGGGCGTCAGTATGGAGTCGGTGTTGAGCTGCACTATGAATCGAAAGCCATCTGAGTACGCAGCATGAAACCCCGCTGCCACTGCATCAGTGTATCTGCAAAGGAGGGAAGGAGGGTGTGTGTTGACAGAAATAAGGCAAGGTAAAAACAACGAGGCTCAGATTTCCCCAAAGGTTGTGTTTTAATACAAAAATGGCTGAAACATGTCAAGGAAATAAAGAAAAGTGATAGATTCGTCGCTTGATTTAAAAATCTTGCTCACCCTCTCGGCCGCCCCTCTTTCACTATCACCGACAAGTTGCTATACGCCCGTCCTATGAGCTCCAGTCTCCAGCTCTCTTCGCCCAGATCACAGTCGTCCACTGCGTACACGTAGCTGTCTGTCGTCGAATCTCGCCAGGCGTCCAAGCACCCCACAAGACGGTCGAGACCGCCGTGGACGGGGATTACCACAGCCACGCGCTGGCCAGAAGGGGCAGGCTGCCATTCCGGCAGCACCAGCTGCGCAGAAAAAGGGAGGAAACAGGTGAAATGGGAGGCCAAAGACTTGTGGCGCTTTGAGCGGCGAGACTCCCAAAACCCACCCTCCTAGCGGTGCAGCGCGCGATGAAGGGAGCCATCACAGGGGCGAGAAATAATTGCGCAATGGCCACCGCTATGAGCGTGATACCCAGCTTCCCCAGCCTCCCTTTCCGCCATCGCAAAGATACAGATGCTAAATGTTTGAGCATTAATCCATATTTTTTTCTATAATACAAGAGGGATTACATCGATTCTTTCATTTCTCATTTTTTTTATTAATACAATCATGTATGGTTTATTCTCTAGAACGCAGGAAGACATATACATAAGTAAGTGCCGGGCAGTCTCACAGAACGCCATCGAGAAATACGCCGATCTGAGCGCCAAAGAATAACCGGTTAATTCTGATACATAAAGCCTTAAATACGGAGTGGGGTGACCATCAAGGGTGGGGGGATTTTTTTCTCAATTCAAATCTGCTCTACGCAGGGGTGGCTGTTAAAGGCTCCTTCCATGTCTGAAAAATACTTTCAAATAAAAATGGAAATATATATTAAAGCAAAACGTCTTCAGCATTTGATTTCAACATCGCGACAAACTTTATAATCAAAAGTGGACATGAAATAAATTGCAAATTAAAGAAAACGCTCGTTGATGCCCGCAACCCAAACTTCACCCATACCTCCAGGCATCTGCATCGCATGAGAACCTTGAACTTGCGAACCTGACTAGCCTCATTCAGGTTAAGCCTCATAGACAAAAAGAAAGTACGTCGAATCGTATATAAAGGAATTGTTAAAAAGTAAAGTAGAGAGGTCTTAAAATCTTAAAATAATATTTTTGTTGTTGTAGGTGGTGTGCTTGAGGTTTTAAATAGTTGCCCTGGCCGGGCCTGATACAAGTATTGTCTCCCTCTCCCCCCGTCCCAATGCACTCGACTTGTTTAAGAATTTACCTAAGGCCAGAAAGTGGAGAGGACCGCGAAGGAGGGTTATTAAACGTCTGTAGTAATAAACACCTGTTTCCACCCAAAGCAGCCCGGCCAAGAAACTATGCCGCAAATCTGCTGCCCAGTGAGTCAAAAACCGCCACGGCTGGAAGGCTGAGTGACTGGACGCTCCAAAACTCAGCAACAGTATGATGAGAGGGAACGGGTATGTATTTTTTGTACATACAACCTCACCACAAACAATAATTTCAAGTTTTCGTGGTTTTGGGCTTGGTAAATACATTTTTTCCGTCCTCTGCGCCGCCCCGCCGCCTGGGGCCCCCTCCCCCTGCGTTTGCCGCCCAGGGCGATGCAAAGTCCGTTGTGTCCTCTGCCGCCAAATGCGTCCACTTGCTGCGCCCCTTGCGCCCAAAGTCTTTGACCTGCAACACCGCAGGAAGCATGCTCTTGTCCACTCGATCAGCGCCCGTAGGGGCGCTGAAGTCGCGCAACGCTGCCGCCGCTGCCAGTGGGGCCTCCTCCCCTTTCCACTCTGCTTCTGTTTGGAAGAAAGCCCCGCGGTGGTAGTACTTTTGCAAGAAACCCCACTTTTTCTTTGGCTTCTCTGCAGCTGCCTCTTTGGGTCGCGCCGCCAGCTCTGCGGCACGCTCCTCCTCGGTGAGATGTTTCCACCGTTGCCGCTCTGCCGCCTCTTTCGCTTCGCGCTCGCGCTCCTCCCGGTCGCGTCCGATGCGCTGCATCTCCCGCATGCGCCATGCATCGTACTCCTCCTCTTCATCGGCAGCCTCATCGTCGGTGTCAACGTCCTCAATGCCCTTGGGACCTGCCGCCGCCGCCGCCGCCTGCGCCTCCTCCTCCGCAAGCCGCGCCGCCACCAGCTCCCGTGTCTCTTCTTTGCGCTGCTCTAGTCGTATTTTGGCGCGCTCTGCTTCCTCTTCCGCCTCCCTTTCCATCGCCTCTCGCTCGGCCACCGTCTCACGACTCACGCGAGGAACAAAAACAGGCTTGGCCAGCGGAAGCAGCCCAAATCCGTCGTCCTCCTCGTCACTGTCGTCAGTCGTGTACTCCGAGCCGCCCTCTTTGTCCTCCGACCCCTCTTCTCTCTCCTCTTCTAGCTGGACTACCACCGCTGCCGCTTCTTCCGCCCGCAGCCGCTCTCGCAACGCTGCTCTCCGCGCTGCGATGGCCTCAGCATCGTCCCCCGCGTCCTCCCTCGCTTCTCCCTCTTCTTCTTCGTTCCTAGAGCGGGGTATGGGAGCCTCAGGGCTGCTGCGGGTACGAGAGCGGCGCACAACCTGAGGCAGAGACACCTCTCTCTCATGCGCCGCGTGGCGTTCCCACAACGCAGATTCCCGGTCCACGGGTATTGCAGCAGCCAGGCGGGCCAGCCGAGGGTCTTCAACCTTTTTTACGATTACAGGGGCTGCAACTCCCGTCCGCCGAACCGCCTCGCCAGGAGGCGCTGCTGTGGCTGCCGTTGCTGCTACAGGTTGGCCGAAGGGGAGGTCTACGTCTAGCTGGTCGTCGGTGCGCATCCATTCGGGGACTTGGCCGGGGCGGTAGCGCTTCACTTTGGTGGTCTCAACGCGGCCCTTGTTGCCCTCGGTCCCGGCGCTGCGGCCGGCCAGGGCGCCGGACATGACGAGCTGAGCTGTTAAAAGGCCACAAAATCAGCTGCAGGGCGTGTTTGAAGAGCTTTTGTGCAATCTAAACGTGAAATGTTGTGTGATTGAAGCGAATGACGCTAATAAAAAAAGGTCAATCGCGTTTATTTGTTGTATGTGTTAACATTTATTGAAAATAAAAAATTAGACGAGGCATCGATGGGTTTTTTTTGTATTTTCTTGCCTGCCCTGTTGTCGAGGCTTTCGGAGCTTATTCGGCATGTCTTGGTTTCATTTGGAAATTTATATATTAACACGATTGGCGCCACCGCCCTACTGCACCGCCCGTCACCATGGCTTCATTACATCTCATCTTCGCCATGCGCTCTCGTGTGCTGCTCCTCCATCGGCATACGGCGCGCTGCTTACATCTCAAGAGAATAAACGCTTCCTTGGCCCTGCCACCAGCCAATGCCGCCTCTTTGCTGCCCCCATTCCTGCCTTTCCGGAGCCACCGCCGCCTGTCCACCGCATGCAATTCCTACTCCTCTCCAGACGTCTATGACATTGCCTTCTCCTTCCGAGACTTTGAGACGGAAGTAGCGTTCCTGCTGGCAGCGCAGGCGGCCTACGGCAGCGGCCCCTTTTCCCGATTTTTAGAAATTGGCTGTGGCCCGGCTCGCCACAGCATCTTGCTCGCCCAGGCCACCGGCGCTGAGTGCATTGGGCTGGATGTGTCGCCTAAAATGCTGGCGTACGCAGCCAACCGCGCTGAAGAAGCTGGCGTGGCCAGCAAAGTGGTTTTTTTGCATGCAGACATGACTGCTGATGATGGCATTGCGCAGAGCTTGCCTGGGGGCCCTGTGGACGTGATTGCGGTGCTGCTGGGCACCCTATCGCATTGCCTCGACAACGTCGCCGCCCTGCGCTGCTTCAACAACCTCGCAGGGTGAGTTAATTAATTTTGGGGGAGAAAAGAAAAAAACTAGACTTCCGCCCTTTTTCAAGTATTGAAGTATTGACCCTCCCCCAAAACTAACGATTTCATTTATATCACAGTGCCGTTCGGCCAGGGGGTCTCCTGATTCTCGAGCTCTCACATCCAGGCGAGCTTTTTGGCGGCTCTTTCACCGACCCCCTCGATTTTGTTGACTGCTGGGAGGCGGCAGAAAACGGTGAAGTAGAGTTCGCAGAAAAGCG
The DNA here is from genome assembly GCA_963854735.1 of Marvania coccoides. Classification (NCBI taxonomy): domain Eukaryota; kingdom Viridiplantae; phylum Chlorophyta; class Trebouxiophyceae; order Chlorellales; family Chlorellaceae; genus Marvania; species Marvania coccoides. The sequence goes on along the minus strand of OY978105.1, from coordinate 325,524 downwards.
CGAAAATAGAAGGAGCAGCGCTCCTGGGGACCGACTAGCAGAAGGTGAAGGTGATGGAGAAAAGGGAAGCAGCGAGGAGGATGAGAGCGACACAGAAGAAGTGGAGGAGGACGTTGACAAGGAAGACAGAATGGCAGGCATGCGGAGGGTGCTGGTGGAGTATGGACGAGATGGCGACCATTTTGACTTGGCTACGCAGGTGCTGCACCGCACAGTGGGGCTGTCGCTGTTCGATTCCAGTGGCGAGATGGTTTCTAGCGAGGTGTCGGTGGTGCCTCAGCGGCAGTTTTCTCTGCAGGAGGTGGATTTACTGGGCAGAGCCACGGGGTGGGAGGTGGTGGGGGTGCGGGGAGACCTTGCTGACGATGTGCCATTGGAAGGGGAGGATGCGTACCGCATGGTGGTAGTGCTGAAAAGAAAGTAATTGAGCAATTCCGATGCGCTAATGTATTGAGAACCTATAAATTCTACATGTTTATTATAACGATTTGTAGTATAGTTGGAGAGTTCTGGCTCTGTCTGAGAGCGCTTCCACCACCTCCCCGACCGTTCTGAAGCACGCTCATGTTGACTAGGCCTGAAAAACGCTGTAATTATCGCTTTTATGTCTGGATCAACGCTATGCTATTATTAGCAAAACAACAATCACACTTGCGGGCAAGAACAACTTCAAAGAAACACCATCGCCATCCTGGGAGGAAAAAAATGCCAATTGGATGCATGCAACATGTGTTTCATCTATGATGAAAAAAAATCTTGCTAAATGCCATATTTTCAGCCAGAGCGGTGCGCTCAATTCCAAAACCATCCTCTGTGGCTGCTGTTGGCATCGGGAGCAGCAGCAACTTCGCCAGTCGCTTCCTGAGCCTGAATAACGGCGGCAAGTTCGTGTTCGACGTGCGTTAGGCGATCCAGCTCGGTTTGCGCATCGCGAAGCTCGGCGCGGAGTTCCTCGATGACCTCGTGAGCAAGGTCAATCTGCCGACCGCGCATGTCCAGCTGGCAGTCTCGCAGCGCGAGAGTCGCCTCCAGCTCCACCTTCTGGCGTTCTGCCTCCCTCATCAGCCGCTTCAGCTCTCTTATTTGGGTGCGGGAGGAGGCCTGGCTGAGCAGCAGCCACCGCCGCCGCCTCCTGCACTCCACAGGAAGCTCAACGCCCTCCTGATCCAAATAAGTAAAAGAGCTCAAATGGAATATCTGAGGGCTGTGAAAAAGAGGCATATACTTTTGTATGCCTCTTTTAAGAAGAGGGATAGCAGTAAGTTATTCACCTGCTCGATCATCGCCTCGCAATTGTCGTAGCCTTGGTTGTAAGCGATAGCTATTGCGCCACCGAGGACAGTGGGGGCGACGGTGAGCAGAAGAATGTATCTGAACAGCATGGTTGTCGATTTGTAGTCCAAAAGCCGCTAGGTGTCGTAGGGCCCCTCTCCCTCTTGGAGCCTTGGATGCTGAAATGATTGCCTTTGTACTAAAATAGATAATCCAATTATTAAAAGAGCAAAATTCGGCTTCTGTCTCCCCACCAAAAGAGGAGGAAGCTCAGCTGCAGCTGCTTGCTGGAAACCAAGTGCCGCGCGCAGCGTGCTCAATTTTGTGTTCACTATCTCTGAATATAAATTGCAGAAAATAATTAATTGCTTTGTTACAAAACTGCGCTATAAGCCCATGATTGATTGACATGAAATGGAACGAACGCCAATCGCTAAAACGAAAATATCGACGCTAAAAATGATGAAAAGCTGCCATGCAAAGCCAAAATTCTAATTCAAGTCACGCCAAGTTCAAACTTAGTAGTTTAACGCTAAAAACCTGCAAAAATACTTCCTAGACAGAGCGGGTTCAGCCCCGGAGCCAGCCAACAAAATACCCCCTGCGGTGCCCCTCCTCAGCGTCCTGCGTAGCGGGATCTGCCATTCCATTTTTGCGCTCAATTTCCTGAAAGCGAGCCAGCTCGGCTTCTTTTTCGCGCAGCTGGGCCTGCAGGACCTGCCTCTCCCCCTCCCGGGAAAGAAGGAAGAGCATCGTCCCTTGTGACGACGCCTTCAGCTCCTCATTCTGCCGCTCTAGCTCGCGAATCTGCCACCTCAGGTCGCATATTTTAGCATTAAGGGCTGCAATCCTCTCGCGCCCCCGCCTCCTGCGCTCCCTCGAGTCCTCATGGGCCTCCTAATAAATAATAAAAAGGGAACAAAGTGGTCAGGTCGATGAGCAGTTTCCTTTTCTAAAACAATAAAAATAGACATTGAAACCAGCTGCCCTTTCTCTGGTTCGCTGTAATGGTTAAAAAATTTTACCACTTCGGAGGCAAACCGCCCGTTCTCAAACCCCTCAATGTAAGCGATGCGCACAGCGCCCACCGAGACCACAGTTGAGGCAATAATGGCTATGATGCAGACTCTGGAGAACATGGTTGGTTGAAAAATGCGCTTGAGAGAGAGAAAAACCTCTGAGCAATTTACAGGTGACTATTTGACTATTTGACGGTAAACAGCGGCCTTGAAGTTTAAACTAGTTTTCCAATGCTTCCAATGCTAATATAATAACCTTGCCCAAATAATCTCTTCTCGCTTCTGTTTCTTGCATGTGCATGTGTCACCAGCTTCTAAAAAAAGAAAAGAAAATTGAGATTGCATGCCACCAACACAAACAGATATGAAACTAATACAATAATTTAGCAATTAAAAGTCTCGCGGTCGCTTTCCCATGAATTGCTGCTGCGGAGGCGGCACTGGGCCTCCTCTGTGAAAGAAAGGAGGTGGACCCCCTCCTCTGCCCCGTGGGCCTGATGACGGCCCTCTGAGATCTGTTCTGAGGTCTGAAGCGCCCATGGAAGGAGCAGCAATAGAAGCTGCGCCAGCTGCTGCCGCCGCCGCTTGCCGCCTAGCTGTTGCCAGCTCCCTCTGCAAAACCTCTGCCTCGTCATCCAGAGAGTGCGCGTGGTCTTCGAGCTCTGCATTCAAATGTATTTGCCAGGGTTAGTAACAAATAAAATACAGATGAAAAAAGGCAAACTTTCCAGCACGAAAAAATGCAAAACCATTCCTAGCCGAATTAACTACTAATCGAAATAAATTCTGACTGTACCTCCGTACTGCTTCCTCATCTCTTCCAACTGCGTCCTGGCCATCTCCAGGCTCCTCTTCAATGCCGCCACCGTGGATTCTGCTGCCGCTGCCTCCATTGCCTCACACCTTTCTTCTAGGGCATGCACCTGAGACATCATGGCGCGAGGGCCCTTGGGGTCATTGACCACCATCTGCAGCAGTAGCATAAAGTAGATTAAATATGTGAATTTTATCACTGTAAGATGGATGTAAGGAGAAAGATATTCAAAAGTCTTGACCAAAATATTGCAAGGTGCCACTTTTCAGCACAATTTTTTTAAAGACCGCATTGTTTTTCACTCACGTGCATGGCCCGCATTTCATCTTTCAGCGCCGATGCCTCCACCATCGCCGCATCCCTCGCTGCCGCCAGCTTTGCAAACTCGCGATTGACAGCAGGCTCGAGCAGCAACTGACGCAGCTGCAGGACGCTGGGCTCTGCTGCCGCCCTGGCAGCGTGCAGCTCCTTTCTCAGAGCAACTCCCTCTTGTACAGACGCCACCGCCTCAGCAGACGCAGCAGCAAGGCGCTGCCGCATCGCTGCTACCTCGGCTCGGGCCCTGCGCTCCGAGGCGAGGCTGCGGTGCAGCTCGTTGAGCACTGTGAGGGGTTGGACGCGCCCGGTAATGCTGGCAAAGGCGCCGCCCTCAGAGCGCTCAGCCTCAAAAGTGGACTCCCAGTCGGCCAATGCAGCTGCGATCTCTTCAAGGGAGCGTTCGGGGAGCTCCAGCTGCGCGTCTGCTGTCTCCTGCTGCGGCTGAGAGGCCTGCAGGGAGGGAAAATGGTGAGCTACAAAGGTGAGAATACAAATTAAGGGAGTAGCTCGCCTCTGCTGCCTGCAATTCTTCATTCATTGAAACATGTGGTCGGGATGGGCCAATTCCGAGAAGACCGTCCCCGTAAATATCATCGTCCTGGAATAAAAATAAAATGAAAGTGAACATATTATTTTAGTTTCATTAAAAGAGTGAGGGGCGCTGCATACTCACCGCAGCCATAGCAATATAATCTGCTATAAAAAAAAGTAATGGCACAAATCTTGCTTGGGCTAAAAAAAAGAGCGGTCGAAGCGGGCTGTTGTCTCCTAATTTGATCATTTTAATCGCTTTGAATTGTTTAATAGTATAGTTTGAGGCTTTTCTCTTCGCTGCCGTCCTTCTGAGCACACCAAAATCCTTGCTCACTCGTAGATTTAATTCGAACACCTTTTTTCTCTCGATTTCCCCCCCTTCTCAGCGTTTTCAATCGCAGCCGCACTATCATGGAAACCACAATAGTCAACGTTGGCCAGGGCAGCAACCCTAAGACCACGCTGTACGTGGGTGGCTTGGAAGAGAGTGTCAATGACGCCCTCCTGCATGCCGCCTTCATTCCCTTTGGAGACCTCAAGGACGTCAGCGTGCCGATGGACCATGCCACTGGAAAGCATCGAGGCTTCGGCTTCGTGCAGTTCGAGAGCAGGGAGGACGCAGAGGACGCAGTAGACAACATGAACAACGCAGGCGAGAGGTTTCTTCAATTAATACATTATTTTCACAGATGGGGCGCTTTTGGGGGCAATTTCATAAATCAAACTGGCAAATATTGCCTTTCATTGTTCTGTTTCATGACTGACATCAATTCCTCTGCACTTTGCAGAGCTCTTCGGCCGTGTGCTCAAGGTCAATTTTGCCCAGGCTGCAAGAATCAAGGGGGGAGACAAGGGTTGGGCGTCACAACCGGTGTGGGCAGACACAGACGACTGGTAAGCCGAAGAATCTTCTTTTTTTGCCATGGAATTGATTTATTTTTTGTTCGTTTAGTTTTGAACATGTTTTATTTTGGTGGGCCTTTTAGGTATGAGAAGCAGGTGGCAGAAGAGCAGCTGGACAAGCTGGAAGACGAGCAGCGAAAAAAGGCGGAAGGGGAGTCCCTGAAAGCGCAGCTACCCGATGCTATGCAGGCATTGGAAGAAATGAAGGGCTGAAGAATCGATAAATAAATGATGGTTTTGACTTATTACCTTACTTTAACACTATTATTTGTTGACGTGTTATTTACCTCAAAATAAACATACATGCACTTAGTTGTGATGGGGGCAAAGACACAAAATCAAAGAGTGGGAGCGCCATTCTTGTGGCGGTTTTGGGTTTGGGAAGAATATACAAAGGAAGGAATATCATCTGGGGGCATGCAATGCATAACAGAAGTAAGTGAAAGAGAAGGTTTGCGGGATTCTTGACTTCCGCTCAAACGACGACAAAAGGAAAGAGGGAAAGGCGATAATTTATATTAGGAGCAAACTAAGCAAACTACAAACAGGGCATACAAATGGGAAGGAAATCAACACTGGCCCTTTAAGAAGAGAAAATGGCGGAGAAAGAAAACAAAGAGAGATCTTTTCTCAACAATTTTTCTTTCTGAATACAGAGGCAATAATAATAATATGGCTCACATTCTTGAAATTATTTTAGGCAACAAACTTGTGTTCCCATAGTATCTTTTGAACTTGACTTTGAATGTGGTAAACCTAGTTTCAGAACTGGGGGTGGTGTGATGTCATATTCATGTTGTTGGGCAGCAGCGGCGGCATCGTCTGAGCCGGCCGCAGCGCCGGTAGCGCCCCACCGTATGGCTCACCAAACAGCGCCACCAGGTCGGGCTCTCCGTCCACGCTGCTGGTGAAGTTGCGGATGGCGCGGCCATACACGCTGCCTCCTGTCACCCGCCCACTGCCAGTTTCTTCCTCTGGCGCCTTCAGGTGGGCTTCCAGGTCCACAATCTGCATGCGCTCGAGAATGTACTTTCCTGCACGTATAATTTTTTTTGGAAAGTTTTGTGTGAGAGAAAGAAAGCAAAATGAAAATTCTAGTGGCAACAACTCTAAAGCCAACAACTCTAAAATAGGCGAAATTTCGCATTCCTTCTTTGTACTTCTCTCGCTGCTCATACGCCACGTCGTATTTCCACCCCAGCAGGTTTCCACACGCGACGCAGTGCAGGTCTCGCACAATGTGGCGCCCAGTCGTCATGTCTCGCTCATCAGCTTCGCCCAGGGTCACATTGACGGCGGAGTTGAAGAGGTAGGCGGGGCCGTGGCGAGAATGAAAGCTCTGTACACACCACGAATTTGGGGTGAAAAGGTGGGGACGTTGTAAAAATTCAAAAGTACAAAATCGCGAGTTTGAGTTAACCCCACGACAAGCCGAATACTAGGTTTGTGGATTCACCTTGCTCACGAGGTCACTGACTGGGGCTAGGTGGATGACGTTGGCGCAGCGGGGAGAGCCATTCAAAAGGCACTGCTTGCAGGCGTATTTCCGGCCTTGGTCGTCGAGATACTGCACGAATAAACGGCCCATTTCTTGGATTTTTTCCTTTACTTTCGTCCGAGGTCGCCGTGCGTTGGAAAGAATGCGCTGCAGGGAGGGAAACAAGTTTTGGGGGAGTGTGAGAGGGCCAGAAAATTCTATAATACATTATTCGAAGCAGGATGGGATGCCGGAAGTCGACCGATTCAAATAAAGAAGGTGGAAGAGTGGAATTGTATAATGGCGAGTGGGCCCTGCCCAAAAAAATTTGTTCCGCGAGATTTTTGAACATGTGGGACCTCACCGCGCTTCCTTCCCCACGCAAGCACGTGTTAAAATTTGGGGTCAGCGACGCAATTGTATTAAAAATGCATTCGGTGAGCTCTGCGCGCTGTGCAGAGATCACCACGACGCTGGGCGCAAGAGACGAGGGTCTGGGGTTTTCGAAAATCAGTTTGAGTTTGGTTGGTTGGCTCCGCCCATCTCTTGGCAAGGCATTTTGTTCGGAAGATGATGACGACCCGGTGAAAAACAGCGCTGACAGCTGCAAAAATCGAAGAATGACCGCCGCATTGCTACTATTGTCATTGTTTTTGTTTTTGTCAACGCTCGGAGAAGTCTTGTGAAGTTAGTCTTCTACTCTTCTTGCACCTCTTAGTCAGTTCGGGTTTGAAAAGGCATATAATTTTTTTTTTTTTAATTACGGTTAATAGCATTGAAATTTGAAATTTAATGTATTAAAACAATAATCAAGTTGAAAATTTCTCTCATGAAAACGTCAGTCTATAATAGATTGTTTGCAAGAAGAACCGTCAAAGTAATAAGAAGTTTCCGGTTGGGTTTGCTTCGATTGAGAAGAAACAGGGCGTCAGATTGGTGTCGTGATTATTGAGTCATCATTTGTCGTTTTCTGTTGTGCTTTTCAGCTCTGACGCTGCCAGCTGAAGTTGCTCAAGGGTTTCTCTGAATTTCAATATCGCCACCCCATCAAACTAATGCGAATGGATTTATTTATTGAAAATACGTTAAACTGGGCTGGAATGAGGCATCCCCATATGCTGATTAGGTGACCTCAGACGTTTCTGAACTGTGAATACAAAATTACAACATTAACACCCCTTTCAAGAAGCAGCGGTGTACGTGTAGTATTTCTGCACCCCCAGCAACAGCTCCGCTGCTTTGTCTGCTGCCCGTCCCGCCAACGGCACCCTTTCCAACCGCTGCCGCCATCGATCTATGGCCGGCCCGGTAAACCTTGAGAAGAAAGGGTCCCTCAGCAGCGCCCACAGCATCAGTACCTTCCTCCTAGTGAGCTCGTCAGCTTCATCCCGCCGCCACCGCAGCCCTTGAGCGCCATACAGCACCGCCAGAGCAGTCCCCGCAACTGCAGGGTCCTCCGCAGCCTCAGCAGCGGCGCGGCGAGATGCTTTTGCGCCCGCCTGCGCCAGCCGAGAGCTGGCAAAGTCCAAAGAGAGCGCCAAAGCCCAGGGCCGCCACGACCGCCGCCCCCACCTTCTCAGCGTTGCCACGTACACTAGAGGCCTCAGAACGTGGAGAAGCTCCCCTGCGATGACAAGGCGTGCTGATGCAGCCTGTTGCACGGCGGAGCGCCGCTCTAGCGAGCGCAATGCCTCCGTTCGCTGTGCCCCCAATGCTGCACCTGAACGTCGCAAAGCACAATGGCCCCTCCACGACTCGTGCTCACCCTGTTGAGCTCCTCCTTCCCACCAAAACATGTCTCGAATTTCTTTCTTTTCTGCTGCGGGTTCGGGTTCGGTGGCGGCAGCAGCAGCAGCAGCAGCAGCACTGTCGTCTTGCGGAGCCAGCGGGACGCACTGTTCTTCGCGAAAGGCGGCAAAAGCGGCGAAAACTTCGCGCGCGCGCGCCTCCGAGCCTGGTCCCGCATGTGCCCTCAGCTTTGAGACTCCCAGCACCGGGTCAAAGGTGGTTGAGCCGCCGTTGGCCAGAATGCGGCAGCCAGAGGAACGCAGGATGGCCAGGCGCACGACGGCCCTGCAAATATTAAAACAAATTTGGTTTTAAAATATTCAATGGTCTTACTAAATTGAAGATCTGACCAAAAACCACGTTTAGTGTAGTCAAAATAAAGAAATTACAGATAAAAGATTGGGAAAACCCAAAATTACTTATTAGTTAAAGATACTGTTCTGCTCACTTCAATCCTTCCACTGCGATGAGGGGGTCGTAGTGCGACTCCAGGGTGCCGATGCGCTGGCTGTACTGCCCCCACAGCTCCACCAGCACCTGCGCCTGCTGCAGCGCGGACAGCGCAAAGGTGAGCTCAGAGGCGCCACGGGGGGCGCAAGGAGCTGGGTCGTTGATGAGCGAGTCATGGAAGGCGGATAGGAGGTTGATGGCGGTGTGCACTGCCTCCAGGGACAGCTCATTGTCGGTGAATCGGTCGGGGAGGAGCCATGTGAGGGTGGACAGGCCTGCATCCAGGTGTGAATGGTTTTTGAAAATTGCAAGGGGTGGGGTGCCGGAAAGCGAGGAAATGATGCTGATATTTTTTTTAGTTTACTTGGACGCACCTGTCTCCACAACAGCGAGCAAATTGCAGTTTCGACGGACAAAGTCTTGATAATTTCTGAAATAATCCATTGCGGCACTGCCTAGCCAATGAGCAGCATGTTCTTTCTCAATTAATTATAACATTATTATTTGCGAGTATTCGCTTTTGGGCAACCAAAAAAAAAACAGAAGTTGGCAGGAAAGGGGTTGATTTTGGCTCAACGCCACGCATTTATTGTCGTTTTACGCTTCGCCGGCCTTTCAACAAGCTACTGCAATACAAAAGGCCCGCTTGCCCCGGCTGCCCGCCCATTTTTGACTGCATTCCTGATCACCATTAACTTGGGGTTTGCTTCTTCAGCCATCCCTCATTCCTTGTAAGCCTCAGCTTTTCCACCAGCATACCCCATCTTCGCCATCTTTGCCCCCCACGACCTCCAAACGCGCTCCTCTTACCCCCACCCGCAGAAGTTCAAATTTCAATCGAAGGCCGTGTGACTTTTCAAAATGAGTTGGCAGGTACGCTTTTAACCCTCTATTTCATTGCGCACATCACGACCACTCGCTCACCTTTCACCCTCACATCCTCTTGGCAGGCGTACATTGACGAACAGCTGATGCAGCCCCTGTCTGGCGGCGGTCAGCTCTCCCACGCAGCAATCTGCGGCCACGACGGCGGCGTCTGGGCGCAGAGCGCTGACTTCCCGGGCGTCAGCGACGAGGAGGTTTCTGCCATCATGAAAGGCTTTGACGACGCTTCCTCTTTGGCCGTGAATGGGCTGCGCATTGGCGGTGAAAAGTACATGGTGCTGGCAGGGGAACCAGGGGAGGTGCTGCGCGGGAAAAAGGGTCCCGGGGGGTGCACCATCAAGAAGACCAACAGCGCCATCGTAATCGGCATTTACAGCGAAGGTGTGACGCCTGGGGAGTGCAATGTGGTGAGTTTGAATCACATTTTAATTGTTTGTATTTTATGTATGTGGGCTTCAGTGAGTTTATGAAGGAGCAGGGACGGACGGTGCGAGGGGGAAGGAAAGAGGAAACTGTGGGAATGGAGGAAAAGGGGAATAACCAAAATGCAAGGGCATAGAGAAGGGAATCAGCGTGATGAGGTTTTTCAAAAGGGGATTAGCAGCTTTTCAGACCAATGTGGTGGTGTGTAAACTGAATTTGTGGTTTTATTCGCTCATCGCAGGCGGTGGAGACCCTTGGGGACTACCTTAAAGACCAGGGCATCTAAGAGAAAACAATGATTGCGCTCCGCTTTTTTGTGTTTGAGGCGTGAGGCGGTCAGAGAGTTGTTCTACGCAATGCTCCTGCCGTTGCTACTTTTTAGTTTTGAATCAGCATGGAAAGATATGTTAGGTAGCTGAATATATACTGTAGGTGTAATAAAATAAAATTTGACAAAAAATGCCGTGAATATTACGGCATGGGCTTGAGGGGGGGGGTTGGCATAATTACAGGTCATTCCCTCCAGGATGACTCTGTAGCCATACGAGTGTGGCCAATAGGCCATGGATAGGTATTTTGTAGCCCATTCCCCTATATTCCGAAAAGGGTGGTGTTTCAAAGGAAAATTCGGGGCGACAGGCGGTGAACAGCAACAGTATGCAACTTCATTAGCTCGGGGCAGCAGCACCATTTGCATCTTTGACCCTGACGTTCTCTCGTCATGCAGCGCATGATGAGCGACATAGACCAGAATGTCCGCCCTGAAAAGGAAGCTGCACTGCGCGTCAGGAGGGTATTTTGCTGAACGAGATCATGCTTCACAACAGCGAATCCAGGCCGCTTCAAGCACAAGCCACGCCCACTCAACCACCAAACAACTTGATTCAAATAAAAAAACGCGCCCTCTGTTTTTTTCATTCTAGCCTTAGCCGTGACGCGCCTCCTATACGCACTTTTTTTTTAATTTGAAGAATCATCTAGCTGCGCCTCACACCTCACGCGACAGCCAAATATTTATTTAAATTGCGTGTGATCAACTATTTTTTGGGCTCTTCACTCAAGTATTTTCTACTGTATCCCTCCCCAAAATGCCGACATTCGGCGGGGGTTGGCGTCCCTTGGCGCAGGCAGCGTTGACTTCAGGCACGGTGATGGCAGCAGGCGATGTTTTGTGCCAAGCCATCCGCTGCCGCTCTGCAGGCAGGGAGGTCGCCATTGACCGTGCGCAGGCCCAAAGATTCGCGCTCATAGGGCTTACCCTGCACGGGCCTTACTTTTTTCGAGCGTTCAGGTGGTTGGATAAGATCTTGGGGCCCAGCGTGACGATGACGCAAGCGGCCATGAAGACAGCACTGGGCCAGTGCACTGTCTTTCCAGTCTACGTTATAGCATTTAACCTCTACATGGGCGTGCTGGAGGGCCTGTCTCCACGGTTAGGACATGTTCTCCCTAATAAAACCGAATTTTATTTTATCAACCACTCTTAGTTCTTGGGTTTCTATGAATAAGACGAGTTTAATTATCCTCGGGGTATTCTGGGAGCATATAAATCAACTATTTGTGGGCGGGAAAAACTCAGCGCAAATCGTTTTTTGCTGCGCGCAGGGAGTGCTGGAGTAAGGTGGAGCGCGCCGCGCCGCCAACGTTGGTGGCTGGTACTGCTTTTTGGCCGTTTGTCAACGTAATTAATTTCTATTATGTGTCGCCAGCAGGGAGGATGCTGTACGTGAACGTGGCTGGACTCTTCTGGAACGCGTGGTTGTCGTACGAAAACTCGACGAAAGGGAAGGTGGAGCACCAGCAGCAGCAGCACACGGAGCGGAAAAAATAAGAGGAGGGGGGTATGAAAGATACTAAGTACCCTGAAGTAGCATACTTGTTTTTTCCTTTCTCCTTTACGTTTCCCCTCTTTTGAAAATACTTTTTTCATCAAATTTTATTTTTTTTATTTTTTTCTTAATTCATGAACTGCATATCCATTTTTTTACAACCCATTACAGCCTTTATATTGCACCTTTGGGCTCAAAACAAGCAGAACAAACGAGAACTGAGGAGATCTGCAACCAAATGCAAACGCTAGTGTGTCAATTAGCGTTGATTGCTGATCTACAGAAATGATTTTCTTCACCTTCAAGGTTTGCCATAATGCGTTTACTAGCAAAGAATCAAACAACGTCATCGCAAGACCATGCCTCCTACGATGTCGTAACTCTCACAGACCGGGGCTTTTTCTTTCTCACCTCTGCCGCTTTTGGCTTACCCAGCTGCTTCAGCTTCCGTGCCGCCACCGCCGGCCGCTTTCTGCCAATCGCAGCCCGAGCCTCCGCGCGCTTTGTCATGTCCCTCGTGCGCTTTTCGCCGCGCATGGCCAGCACCTGCGGCTTCTGCAGCCCTCTAGTCTGTGTTTTCACCGGCAGGCCCCTGCTGCGTCCGCTCTTGGTGGCAGTGGCGCCCTGCCACGACTCGAGGGCGCGCTTTTTGGCTGTTGCGCCCGCTCCGCTTCCCCCAGCACCGCTCACCACCTGTGTGATCCTCAACGGGCGCCCCCGCAGCTGCCTGCCATCCAGCGCCAAAGCTGCCTTCCTACCCACCCTACGAAGCAGCACTAAAGGGTCAACTTGAGTTGAAAAATAATAGAAAAGATGGAGATAAAGGGGAAATGAGGAGGAAAGAGATATAATCGTAGAACCGGAAAGAAGAAAAGAAAAAAATGCAACCTACCTGCTCTTGAACATCGCAAACGCGATGCCCTTGCCCTGGAAAGTGCGTGCATCGCGCACCACCCTCACTGCCTCGAGATCCACCCCACCGCTGCCCTTGCCACCCTTGCCGCTGCCCCCACCGGCGCCGACCAGAAAGAATCGAATGAGCTCCTCATCATCCACGTCAATAGGCAAATTGCCAATGAACACAGAACGAGAGGGGTCGTAGTGCACCGCGGGGCCTGCCTCAGCCCCTTCGCCAGCATCCGGCTGTCCCGCTTTCGTCCTTGCCAGTGCTCCAACTTTCACCGCCCCACTCGGCCCGGCTGCGCGGTCCACCCGCAGGTGCCTCCCCTTCCACTCCTTCATGTTGTGCTCCAAAGCCGCTGCCACCGCGCTTTTATCCTTGAACACGACGTAGGCGTGCGCAGATGCGCGGAAGGCGTCAGCGTTGCCCGCAGAAACTGCAATGCGGCGGGGAAGCTTGCTGTCGGCCTGGAGGGGCACCGACCGCAGGCGTACCGCTTCCACGGCATCGTAGGCCGAAAACAGCGTCGACAGCGCCCTGGGTTTGGTGCCAGCAGGGAGATTTCCGACAAAAATGGTCCGTTCGAGGCGCTGTGGGTCATTGTCGTCTTTTTCCTCCTGTCCTTCACTCTTTTCCTCGATTTCTTCCACACTGGCGGTCTTCGGCTCCTTCACGTCTTCCCCCACTTCGTCAACGGCCTTCTTGGCCGCCTTTTTCATCAATTTCTCAATTCCCACCTTGCGCCGTGTTTTCTCTTCATCGTTGCTATCATGCGTTTTGCCGCCGCTCTCTCTGGACTGCACTGCATCGCTGTCACTCGCCGCCTTTTTGCCGCGTCCTCTGGCTGCCTTTTTGGCGCCAGCAGGCTCTTCTCCCTCCTCACCCGCGTTCTGCCGCAGCACCTTTGCCGCCTCTGCCGCTTTCTCCGCCTGCTGCCGCGCCTCCACGCCCTTGGGGCGGCTGGGTTTCGCAGCGGGCGCGCTTTTTTGCTTCTTCGCGCTCTTGGCGGGCTCTTCTACCGCTGGCGCTCCCTGCTCTCGCCGCTTTCGCTGCTGGTGCTGGGCAGGAGGGGAGTCGGAATCCAAAGGCGCTGTGGCGATGGGGTCCTCTTTCGATCGGAATTTGCTTTTTTCGGAGAAGAGTGAGCCGCCGGCTTTGCCTCCAGAGAAGAGATTGCCGAACAATGACATTATTTACTTACTTTTTATGATGGATCTGGTGGATGTGGCAATTGGGTTGTATTTTGAACCGTTCGTTAATCACAAAAATAGAATAAAAATAAAGCATGCATACAAAAAAAAAACATTTTTTTGTTTTGTTTTGTTTTGTCCCGAATTTGATTCATTTTATTTTCCACAATTCAATGCGATTTCCACACCGTCTTTGCTTAGCTTTCATCAGAGGATCGGGAAACAGAGGGTTAAACGCTCTGCTGCCACAAAATTTATTAAATCATGGTCACCGCTGAACCGCTGTTGCCGCTCGCTGGCGAGAGCTCCAGCGAAGAGCGCAGGACGCGGTACCACCTGCTCCTAGACCGCTTGAAGCTAATTTTACAAGGTATCATTAAATGCGCACTGACGAGCAGGCAAGGGTTTCCTCCTCATGATTATTTCACATTTCACTCCCTCCCGCTCTCTCCATCCCATGCAGACGAACCCAACTTTGTTGCAGCCATGGCCACCGTGGCCAGCGAACTCCACACCAGCCTGGCTTATTCTTCATGGACAGTGAGTGCAAAATCCGTGTACACTGATTTTTGCAGAGCTCAAGCGTATCAACTGAAAAAGAAATACTTTTGGATAAAATTTCTTAAACTTCCGCAGGGATTTTACATCACCGACCCAAGCAAAAGCCCGCCTGAGCTGGTGGTTGGGCCTTACCAGGGCGGCCTGGCGTGCCTGAGAATTCCTCTCTCCAGGGGCGTCTGCGGAGCAGCAGCCACACAAAGGCGCACCCAGCTGGTCCCAGATGTGCACTCCTTCCCAGGACACATTGCCTGCGCCTCCAGTCGAGTTTTTTTATCAAGCACTAAAAACCCAAGGTTTTTGGTCGCTGCATTTTTCCAAGAGCCCAAAAATTTCTTCTTGCAAAATGCAGCACTCAGTCTGAGGTGGTGGTGCCGATAATCTCGCACATAAATGGCGAGGTGCTGGCGGTGCTCGACCTGGATTTTGACGTCCCCGCAGCGTTCAAAGATGCCGATGCAGTGGGACTGGAAGCAATATGTGCATGGCTAGGAGCCACGTGGGGGTGATGGTATTTCAACCTAGCCTGCTGCTTTTTTCTACCAGTATTCCTGATTTTCTGAATGAATCTGAAGAAAGTCTCGATATTTTCGACCTCGTTAAAAAAAACTTTAGTCTCCACTGTCTGGAGTGTCGTTTACATGCTGTCAATGAAAGCTTTGAGTTTCAGCCGCAGTGTGGGGTCCTCATGCTCGTTCAGCCTCTCCGACATGACCTGTTTTATCCTGTTCATTGCCTTACGGACCTTGGTCAATCTGAAGGGGTCGGGCATCTGCTTTCTAGCTTGGGTGTACGCCAGCTTCTCAGACTGCAGCATGTTGCGCTCCTTGAGCAACACGTACCTGTATTTTTTGGGGGGAAGCATAGTCAATGATTATGCCTTCAAAGGAGAGCAGCGCATGAAAACACAGAAAGAAGCCCGCTGATGCAATGGACAGGTAACTCACCAAAGCTTGTGCAGGTCGTCCCATGACTTGTTCCTCAAATCCGCAGCTTTCCATTCTCGCCCTGCACACATGTAGCGAAACACATATTAGCTAGCGAGAACGCTCACTACACTTCCTTCCGCAAAACCAACGACGCCCTGGACGGATGCATGCAGCCGACGAAGTTATCCTCACCAGTCGCTGGCCGCTTTTCGTCCTCCTTTGGGATGGTGGGGATGATGTCCTGCAGGCCCTGCAGCTGCGGCGTTGTGGACAGAGGGGCCGCCCTGCAGCGGGCGAGGCTGGGCAGCCCAGCCGCCTGGCGCAATAACCTTGCTAGCATCGTCTTTCACTCGCGATGCATTCACTGTGGTATGGTCGAGCTGAACAGATGAGCGGCGTAGAGACTCGGCCGTCGAATTGATTTAATTTATTTATGATTTATGCTAAATAAAGGTGGGTGCGCGGCTACAAGGAGCTAGACAACTGCAAAATACTTTGTTTTCGATTGTGAAATATATTAAATTAGTTTGAGGCACTGCGGGTGTCGGGCAAAAAGTAGCCTTGATAACGGGACATGCCTTTAAGTTGGGCACAGAAAGAATGCGACACTTACAATTTTATATTTTTCTCAATATCGTCAAGAAATTGCCATAAAGCGGGCCAGCGTGCATGCTGTCAACTTTTTATCTCCTCCAAAGATCACTTCTCCTTCAATTCAGCTTGAAACCAATGCCCTGGCCGCTGGAATGATTCATCGGGGTCTTTCCTTTCTGATCCACGCACCACTCAGGCCTTCGTCCCTCGCCCCCCCCTTCCTTCGCCCGATGCTGCCGCCCCGCTCCACCGCCGCTCTTTCCACCTCCGGCCCCTCTGCCCCGCCCCCTGCAGTCGCTATTATTGGGGGCGGGCTGGCGGGCCTCGCAGCTGCGGGGCGTTTGGCTGAGTTGAGCATGCCTAGCATAGTTTTTGACATGGGCATGCGGAGTGCGGGAGGCCGAGCATGCAGCAGGGACCTTCCAGACCAGGGCCTCTCGTTCGACCACGGTGCACAGTGCCTGGCGCCCGTGGGAGAGGAGTTCACTGCGCAAGTGCGTCGCTGGGAGGGCGAAGGAGCAGTGGCACCTTGGCAGGGGCGATTTGGCTCCTTATGCCCCTCTACGATGGCTTTTAGCCCCTCAGAAAAGAGCGGAACGGGCACAAAAAACGATTTTTGTGGGGCTTTGGCCAAGGCGGCTTCTGGGACCATTTTTGTGGGAACTCCGGGTGGGCAGGGAGCCCTGGCCCAGCACTTGGCGAAACAGCTGGAGGGACAGGGCAGCTCAGTATTGACAGGGCAGCAAGTAAGCTTGATAGTAAAACCCCCTTTCATCCTTAATTATTTTCATGTTCGATAGGTTTTCAAAATATATTAATTATAATAAGACCCTGCCTGTTTGCTCATTTCCAGATAACAAGATTGCAATGGAGCCCCGATCAGCGGCGCTGGGCAGTGCACGGCATGCCTCGCACCTTCCCGGGCGCCCCTGCCCCCCCTCACTCCTCCACTCTTTTGGGCGCCTTCGAGGCGGTGATAGTTGCCGACGCCTTGACCGCTCTCCCCGACAGCGCTGGCTATGCTGGGCTCATGGAGGGCCCCCCTGGGGTGCAAGCTATTGCTAAGCAAATTCAGACAGTCTCCCATACTCCTGTATTTTCACTGATGGCTGCGTTTGAATTGCCGCTGGCTGATGTTCCTTTTGAAGGGGCCTGCATTCTTCCAGATGCTTCTGTCGGCCAAGACACCGACCCTTCGCCTGCCTCTCGGTTTCAGTGGATTGCGAGGAATAGCTCCAAGCCCGGAAGAATGGGAGGAAATGATAATGATAATGGCGACAGCAAATTTGAGTGCTGGGTTGCGGTGACCCAAAACGCAACAGATATGCTAAAAGAATGGCCGCTGCTTACTACAAGCGGCGGGTATAACCCTCAAACAAGGGAGTACAGAGAAGCCGTGGCTGCAGCGCTGCTGGCCGACTTTCTAAAGGCGATGGAAGCGGCACGAGCGGCAGCAACAAAAAGCGGAGGAGAGACAGCCGCCGTCCTCCCAAAGGTGGTGTACTCACATGCGCAGCGCTGGGGGAGGGGGTTTGTGCAAAATCCGCTGCCTGAGAACTATTTGGGATCGAAGGAGGAGGCGTTTGCCGCTTGTGGAGATTTTTGCGGCGGGGCTACTGACGCTGCAGCAGCGGGTAGAGTAACGCCGGTGGAGGCCGCTTGGATGAGTGGGCGAAGAGCGGGGGAGGCGGTGGCAGCGTGGCTTGTTCAAAGATGACGAGAAAAGTTTTGAAAATATTTATTATATTTTTATGCGCAGAGGTAAACAAGTGGAGCTTTTTAGATTGAAGACCCAACGGGGACAACGGGGATGACTCAAGGGGCGATAAATCGCCTCTATGACATTGAAAATAGCTGAATGCGGATGTTGCTACCTTGCCTCGTCTCAGCCAGGCAAGCTTTGAAAAAAAAAGAAAAGATTAACACCCGATTCGCTACGATTATGCCGCACGCATCAATTCATTGCCTCTTGTTTCACAATCATTTATTTTCCTTAGAAGCATTTTACTCGCTGACGCCCTCGGCACCCTCAGATCAAGAAAATCGGCTCGAAAAATCTCTCGCCGTCAAGATAACCCAAACCGCGTGCTTGCCCGGTCGGAGACGTAGCTTGGATGTCACAACGTCCCTGAGGCCCAAACTCGTGTGTGGCTTTGCGACTTTAGGCGGCATCGTGCCCCAAGAGCAGTGAGATCAAACAATCAAAAGGTGAGCTAACTACAGTCAACGCGGTCGCGTTGCCTTCACCTATCGCAGTGTCGCTCTGGCCACATTCCTTCTGGCGTTAAAAATTGTGTCTCTTTTCCGCTTTCTGGTGTTCAATATTCAATTGATTGATTTACTCCTTCCTTATTTGCCGGTCCTTTCTCCCTTTCCGTCTCTAAAGTCTGTCTCTCCTTCGGACCCTTCAAATGTTCTTTTTGCGGGCCCTGATACCAGCCATTTTCCTTTTTGTCTTGCCCTAGACATAGACACTCGATCATCTCTGTGTTCAACTACTCCCGTGGCGGCAGAGCCCCTTCTTTGTCTCTGAGCTCCTTCAATCCCTTTCTTTCGGGCATTTTTTCACAATTTCGGTGCCTGCGGGCCTTCCATGCTGCTCCATTTTCAGTCCTGACTCCTCATCTCCCTTCACTCTTGCTCCCAACTGCAGGGAAAAAACAGCAATGTCGGAAAACACAGTTGCGGTGGTGGAGATGCCTGTGGCAAAGTCCAACCACCTGGCGCAGCTGCCAGGCAAGCCTCCCTGGCAAGCCTCCACACTCCCTCCTCAACCGCCGCCGGCATCTACTACGCCCCCTATCGCAGCTGCTGCTCCCTTCCAGCAGCCAGGAACCCAACCGCAGCAGCAGCAGCAGCAGCAGCAGCTAGTGCTCGCCCACCCTCCCCTCGGCATGCCCCGTCCCCCCGCCCCCTTTCCAGCCGGAACCTCCCCTTCTTCAAACTTTTTCCCCGCCGCAACAAAAGGTGAGCTGCTGCCGCCACCCCCGCTTCAGCTGCACGGCGTGCCGCGCCCCAACCTGGCGCAATTCCGGCCCACCATGCCGCTGCCCATCCCAGGGCGCCCGCCGTCTGCAGGGGGACCCCCATCTACAACCCCTTTTGGGCTGCCAGCCTCCGCCCCTGCTGGCCCCATGCAAGGTGGAAACCACGGTTCTTTGCAGCTCGCAAACCCCATGCAGATGCCTCCCAGGCCGCCACTGCCCCCTCCTCCAGGCGGTTACCCGATGGGGGCCTCTCCAGGGCACTACGGTGGCTTTCCAAACAGCATGGGGACGATGATGCCCATGCGGCTGCCAGGAGGGCCTTACCCGCGCCCGCCCTTTCCTCCAGGAGGTCCTGCACCGTCCTCATCGCTTCCCATCCCCAACGCCAAGACTCTGGCTGCCCAGCAGCTCATCATGCAGCACCGGGCACGGCTGGTGGCGGCGGCGGCCGCTGCAGCGGGCGTCAGCGGCACAAACACACCTGGAAGCGGCGCAGGCACCCCGCTGGGCACCAGCCCAGGCGCAATGACCGCTTCTTCAGGCGGCCTGCCGCCCCCACCGCCGCTGCGGCTTGGCCTGACTCCAGGACCCCTCGGTGCCTCCCCGCCGCTGTCTTACAATGGCCCTTCCCCGCCCTCCATTCTGCACCGCTCCTCCCCCATGGGCGCGTCTTCTATGCCCCATGGCAGCCCCTCTGTCGATCGAATCATCCATAAACCGGTGGCGGGCGGGGTGATAAAGCGTGCAGGCACGCCTAGCGCGTCTGCCCGCCCCCTTGCGGGACCTTCCCCGCCCACTTCCGCCCGCGCTGGGGGAGCCAAGTACCGTGGGGTGCGGCAGCGGCCCTGGGGGAAGTGGGCTGCTGAGATCCGAGACCCCACTCGCGGGGCTCGCCTGTGGCTGGGCACCTTTGATTCCGCGCAGGAAGCGGCGCTGGCGTACGACGCCGCCGCACGTCGCATCCGTGGCGCTTCCGCCATCACCAATTTTGACGAAGCTGAGACCGAGGAGATGCACAAAATGTACGGAGTGCCTGTGCTGCCAGACGCAGACAACCACCACACCAACACCAATTCCAACAACTTGGCGGGCACCTCTGCGCCGTCGGAGCAGCGCGGGTACGCCGCGGTGATGGCGCTGGGGGCTGCAGCGGAGGCGGTGGCAGCGGGCGGAGTGGTGGGGGGCTCTGCCCCTGCTTCCTACCCCCACCACGACTTTGGGGGGCGAGGGAAGAGGTTCAACGGTGGAAAACCGGGCTTGGACCCCCCGCACGAGTCTTCCGAGAGCATGGACCACTCGCATGGGGACGATGAGGATGACACAATGATGGTGGTACGTTCAGTGGACTGCACGCTGATATTGCACATTGATGCATGGTGTCTTGTTGCACGTGTTTTAGCTCGCTGGCTCTTGTCGTGATGCTATTTTTCTTGAAACCCGTTTTAGACATCATTTCCCGGGGTCATTTCCCGTTGAGTGGAAATTGTTTTATTCACCAGTCCCGGGTTTTTTCGTTCCTCAAATGTAGGGTGCCATGGATGAGGAGGAGATTGCCGAGGTGCTGCTCAACATGCGCGTGGCAGACTCGCCTCCCCCATCCTATGACCTCGCCAGAAACCCACCTGCACAGTTGCTGGCAGGGGGAGGGGCTGGCGGAGGTGGCGGGCGGTACGGAACTCGCACCGCAGCTGGGCTCAAGGTGGGGCGCCGCTACACCGACTTGCTCAATGACTGAGCTCATGTTAACAGCAAAGACACATAGCGAACAAAAAGTAACATTTGATTCCTCTACGTACACATCGAGAAGAAGAATTATCTCCCTCCTAATTTTTCTCTTGCTGAAGAACGCATTTTTTATTTTACCCACGAACGATATAGCCACAAATAGTTTCACAATAATATGCTTCAATACTACGCTTCATGCCATGTACCCTGCCCCCCCTCTTTTTTGGATCAATTTTCCCTCAATCCTTTATTTTGCTTGTCTGCTGTCTGTCCCTTTTGCTTGATAACGCAGCGGAGTTCCCTCCCCTTTGTTCTTTTGTGGGGGGAGTGTGTGTACCATTTCTTTCTTTCCGTTTTTTTTTTAACTTTGTGTTCATGCGCCAAAATATGACGCTGCTGTTCCTTTTTGCACTTCGTCATCGTTATGGATTTTTTTTTTTTGCTTTTAAACAGTCCTCGATAGTTTCTGGGAGGCAAATGTCTCCCGCGGAGGAACCGTTAAATTTTATCAAGAGACCCATGTATTTTCCCTTGTTTAAGTTCTATATACCTGGTATACATATCATAATTTAGTTAATAAGAGTGGTTTGCTTTCAATACGAGTGAATGGGCGACTGCCATTGGCGGTCGAGGATAATGACAAACTGAAGGGCGTAAACTCATTTTACAAAGCTGACAATATGGCCCAAGGCTGCTCAGTTCTAGAATGGTGCTGTAAGAAGCACCCAACTGCCCCGCTCCTGTGTTTCCCCCTGTGCACAGCTTCAGCAAAGGCGGTACCCAATGTTGATCAATTTTTCCCCCTCTCATCACTTCTCCACGCATTTTTTTTTCCGCTGCATTATTTTAGAATTATCCAAAGCTTTTTTTTTGAGTGGCAGCAGTATCGGTCTGCGAGATTTTCCCTTTTATCGATCTAGATCAACCCTTGAGCACCAAAATGTTGGCCCGTAGGGCGCTCTCCGCCTCCAAAATCCAGGCCGCCATCGTCTCATGCACGGGTTCGCTGCGTCAGTTCGCCTATCAGGCCCTGCAGCTGCCTCCCTGCGACTTCCAACCCCCGCCCTACAACGGACCATCCAAGGCAGAGGTTTTGGCCATGCGCAAGCAGTTCCTCAGCCCAGGTACGCCCTCGCGCAGCTCAGCCACTCCTTCCTCAGCCCTTTTTTGCCCGTAAATCCACCAGCATTTCTCCCTACAACAAAATAGTCGCCCCCACACCGCCTCAAAATAATTTCTCGTTCTCTGCAGCTATGTTTCACTATTACAAGGACCCTGTGATGATAACAGACGGCCACATGCAGTACCTGTATGATGAGACGGGTCGGCGCTACCTAGACGCCTTTGCAGGCATCGTCACCGTATCAGTTGGACACTGCCACCCAAAAGTAACGGCCGCCATCGCTACGCAGTCTGCACGGCTGCAGCACACCACCACCATCTACCTGAACGACCAGATCGCGGCCTACGCCAAAGAGCTCACTGATCGCATGCCTGGAAATCTCAAAGTGGCTTACTTTGTTAATTCAGGCAGCGAGGCCAACGACATGGCGCTGCTGCTGGCAAGGCTGTATACTGGCAACTACGACGTGCTGGCGCTGCGGAATGCGTACCATGGAATGAGCGACGCCACTATGGGCACGGTGGGGCTGCACACCTGGAAGTTCCCAGTGCCACAGGTACTAATTTAACTATAGGGTACTGATGAACGATGGGGAATTAAATAATAATAATTAAATTAAATGGAGCAGTGGGGTTAAGGGATTTGAGGGACATTCATTTTGCTAATTTAGACAAATCCATTACGACCCTACTTTTCCAATACGAATGTATTATCAATCCAGGGATTCGGAGTCAGACACGTGGTTAACCCTGACTCGTACCGCGGCGCCTTCGGCAACAACGGCGCTGCCTACGCGAGGGACGTGCAGGACGTCATTGCGTCGTGCACCCCGGGAAAAGTGGCGGCGTTCATGGCGGAGACCATTCAAGGCGTGGGGGGCGCTGTGCAGCTGGCAGATGGGTACCTGCCCGCTGCCTATGAAGTACGCACGATCTTCTCTCTTTCTTCGTACTTTCTTGCTTTCTACCACATTTGAAGACATTATTCAAGACGCTGAACACCTCATTGTTTGGCTTTGGAAATCTGCTGATGGCTAATCAACTTGATTAGAATTGATTGCAGGCAGTGCGAGCGGCGGGCGGTGTGTGCATCGCTGACGAGGTTCAGACCGGGTTCGGCCGCACTGGATCTCACTACTGGGGTTTCGAGACCCAGGGAGTGATGCCAGACATCGTGACAATGGCCAAGGGCATCGGAAACGGTCTGCCACTGGCAGCGGTGGTGACTACCCCGGAAATCGCGGCCACACTGGCGCAGAGGCTGCACTTCAACACCTTTGGGGGGAATCCTGTGTGCTCCGCGGGCGGAAGAGCTGTGAGTGACACCGATTTTCACATTACAAGGGTGGCGGTTAAACGTTGCGCTTCCCTCAGTTTTTATACACAAGTTATTAACAGCGAAAATAGCTTCAAATTTAAAATTAGTTTTTTGAATGCATTTCTTTGTGTGCATTGCAGGTTTTGAGGGCCGTTGACGAGGACAAGCTGCAGCAAAATTCTGCCGAAGTGGGCGCCCATCTGATGGCCGGCCTGAGGGCACTGCAGGCAAAGCACGACATAATTGGCGACGTGCGTGGCAAGGGGCTGATGGTGGGCGTAGAACTGGTGAAAGACAGGGCCACCAAAGAGCCGGCAACGGCTGAAACTGCGGTCGCTTTTGAAAAGGCAAAAGACATGGGGGTGCTGCTGGGCAAGGGCGGATTGTACGGGAATGTGTTTAGGATTAAGCCCCCGATGTGCGTCACCAAGCAGGACATGGATTATCTGCTGGAGGTGCTGGACCAGGCGCTGAAGGAGGTGTGACGGAAAAAAGCGGAGCGGGCCCTGGCCATTGAGAGGAAGGCTAGGCTGGGCTAGGGAGGAAGAGCCGCGTATCGAGTAATTTCATGTATTCATTTCATGCATTTAAGCAAGTCTTTTAGGTTGATGCCCAATTTTTGTCTGTACTTGATGGTCTTTGTTCCGCCATCGAACCTGAACTCTAGTCTCGCCCCAGCAAAAACTAATTCGAGACGTCTGCTGGCTTCAAAGCACGACTCTACCACGATTTGCAACCCTCCATAGGCGAAGGGTAATATGATAATTGTGTAGCTTGTAGCTTTCTTCGCTAAAGACAAAAGGACGAAGAGGCAGCGGCGGCAAACCGGGGCAGGCAGGTGCTAGAAAGGCGCATGCAATGTCTCTCAAAGACGTGTTTGGAGAGGAGGAGGCAGCAGAAAACGCTGTGGCAGAGCCTGTTCCGACGGTGGTTAGGGTAGGAGGAGGAGGAGATCGTGATTATGTTGTTCAGTCGGTGGTGGTCCCTGGCTCATTGCCTGCTGACAACTACATCGCTGAGGCGTGGCGAGAGGACTTTCCGGTGGAGCAGCTGCGTCGAGCGATGGCCGAAGTGTTCGGCAGCGACGTGGAGCCGTACGAACGCAGCAGTGGTAGCAGCAGCGATATGGGGGAGGGTGTGGCGCAGAAAAGGGGGCTGGAAGATGATGGTACCCTGTTCTTGTGAATGCATGAAAAAACGTATGTTGTAATTATAATAACAAAAGAACTTTCTTGCGGAACTTGCGGAACTTAGTATCGTCTGATATTCTCTGCTTCTTAAACTCGAATTCTAATCTGGTCCTATCGCATTGCAATTAATATGGCCGAGTCACTGTTGAGAAAAAAGAGGTGACATGAATATCAGGCCATGCGCATAAGTCAGCTGCACTGGAAGAAAAGAGAATCTAGCCACGATACAACAAACAACAAATTTACTCGAAAGGCAAGAGTTCCTTCTCCACGTGCTTCAGACGATCACCCATTTGCTTCAGCTGCTCCTCCACGTGCTTATTATTCTCCTCCAGTTTCTCCATTTTGGTAGATGTGTTTGACTGCACATGAGGTATGAAACAAAACGTTGGTCAAACTTTTCAAAGTCCATGCTAGGCACCGGGGCCGGCTGATTGAGCAACAATGAAGTCAATGCTAGCTTTTAAACGACGGATACTATTGTCACCTGAGACCAGGATAAGTGGCATATTACAATAACAGCCGCCACATGGCAGAAAACTTTGGTATCTCCCGCCATTTTAACCATTCCCGCCATTGGTGAGAATTTCCAAAGCCGTCCTGCAGCTGGACGACGAGCCTCAGTTGGATTTGAAGAAATAAAGAGAAACTTTGACAATGTTAATCCTCATTTAAAGGTAAATCTCAAAGGTAATTGAAATTAAAATTGAAGTCAAGGCTTACTTTCATTTCGGTCAAATCGAAGTCAAAGCTTACTGTAGTGGGCCTGATCCAGGGCTGCCCCCTCAGCCCCACGCTATTTGGGATGTACGTGGACGAACTGGAGCGCGAGGTGCTGGCTGCGGCTGGGGCAGACCTGCCGCTGCTGTGAGGGTGCCCGCTGCTGCCGCTGCTCTACGCTGATTACCTGGCCCTCTTCGCCACCTCTCCAGCGGGCCTCCAAGGGCATTTCGACACCCTCAACGCCTACTCCACCGTCGCTGGGCTCGCTGTCAATCTCGTAAAACCAAAATCGTCGTTTTTGGAGTATGTCTCAACCAAGGTGGGAGCGGCTAGGAGTGGCGCTACGCAGGCGGCATCGTGCCGCGCGTGGCCGCCTTCACGTACCTAGGGTTCGAGTTCCACGCGCTGAAGCCGTTCAGCGCCGCACTGCCAAGGCGATGCGGGCGATGTGCAGTGCAGTGCGCAGGCGGGCGGCGGAGCTGGACATCCAAGAGCCGGCGCACATCATCACGCTGTCCATTGCCATGGTGCTGCCAGGCTTGAAGTACGGCGTGGAGGTGTGGGGGGCAGCAGCAGCGACGGCATGGGCGGCAGACCCGCTGGGTGGCAGCCATGCCAGCAGCCACCGCTTGCTCATGCGTTTCTTGCGCCCGCTGCTGGCACAGAAAATAACGAGGAGGATAAGTGTAACGCTTGTTTGACTAACAAATTATGCACATGTTCTATTAAGAAACCATTCATACATAGGTTGTTCCATGCATTCAGCAAACTGCTGTGAGCTCCCACCGCTGCCGCACAGCTGCTGCCCATATCTCCACCAGGGCAAAAATTCTTAAAACCTCACGGACAAAATTTATCTAGATTTTAAAAATCATATTTTATTGAAACATTTCCTTTAGATGTGCAATAATAATATGCATACATATTTTCCATATTTTTTCATATATATATATTCGAGATATATATGAAAAAATGCTGAACCATTTTTTTCCCCCGTTGGTTTTTTGGTCTGAAGATTCGCCGAACTTTTGCAAAAACAACTAATAATATTACATCTCCAGATTGTCAGTTGCCATGCCTGGCAGCTAGAGAGTGAAAAACACACAAAATATGAGCTTGGTGGAGCCAGGATTTGTTCAACTGGTGGCCGAGGGCTTGGGGATCAAACCTTCTGATGATGCCCTGAAGACTTTGGCCCCAGATGTAGAATACCGGGTCCGTGAAATCGTGCAGGCAAGTGACAACTTGATCAAATCAATTGAATTCATTTTTAGGCACGCTAAGATCATAAATGGAAATGTAGGAGGCCGCAAAATTCGCAAGACATGCAAAGCGGACGCATATCATCCCAGAAGACGTGAACAACGCATTCCGTCTGCGCAATGTGGAGGTGAGAAAAAAAATGTCTGTCATTGTGATTCTTTTTATACACATTACTCACTCCCACTCCCATTTGCCCAACCTCCGCTTCCTTGCCCAGCCCATTTACGGCATGTCGAACATTTCTGATCCTACCCGCTTCACCCGCGCCGCTGGGCACCTCGATGTCATCTATGCCGACGACCCTGTGGTTCCTCTTGGCTTGGTGCTCGATGCACCTCTGCCGCCGGTCCCTTGGGAGGCTGGAATCGCGCTGCACTGGCTGGCGGTCAACGGCAAGCAGCCTGCCATTCCTGAAAACATGCCGCTGCTGCCACCCAACCACAGCGCCAAACGCCGGCGCACTGACGGAGCAGCAGTAGAACCAGCTGCTCCCGCCACTGCTCCAGCCGCTGCTACCACCCCCGCACCTGCAGCTGGCCCCACCCCAGCTCCAGCCGCACCTGCAGTTCCTGAAGATGAAGTTTTGGTGCGGGCTCCCCTCAAACACATCGTCTCTAAGGAGCTGCACCTCTACTTTGACAAGGTGGTGAAGAGCGTGCAAAACGCGCCACCCCCGCCTGCGCCACCCTCAGCCGCCCTCTCAGCCGCGCTGTCCAGCCTGAGAACCGACCCTGGGCTGCAGCCACTGGCGCCCTACCTCTGCCAGTTTCTGGCGAAAGCTACGGGCACGGAGGCAGCCTCGGCACCGCGTCTGACGCTACTGATGCGGTTTGCGGCTGCGTTGACAGCCAACTTCGATTTGAATTTGGAACCATGGCTGCATGAACTTGGGCCGCCCCTGCTGGCCTGTCTCCTAGCGCCAGATCTGCCTGTTGGGGGGGGCGATACAGCGGTGCTTGACACCAATGCGCTGCACTGGGA
Organism: Marvania coccoides; assembly: GCA_963854735.1. NCBI lineage: Eukaryota > Viridiplantae > Chlorophyta > Trebouxiophyceae > Chlorellales > Chlorellaceae > Marvania > Marvania coccoides. Next base: position 298,331 of record OY978105.1, on the reverse strand, counting down.
GGCTCGCGAGGAGGCGGCAAGGGCGCTGGCTTCGTTGTGCGCTGCGTATCCCACTGTCGCTCCGCGCATGCAGCGGCACGTGCTGGCCGCGCTCTCCGCTCCCGGAGCCAGTCTGACGACGATGTACGGCGCGATTCTTGGGATTGAGGCGCAAGGTCCCCGTGCGGTGCGTGCTTTGCTGCTGCCAAATTTGATTCCCACGCTGGCTGCGCTGCGCGAAGATCTGTCTGGGAAAAAAGGGCCGTCGAGGCTGGCGGCGGCGCTGAAAGTGCGAGGAGCACTGTTGGCAGCAGCGGGGCACTGCGTGTACCTCAGTGGAGTGTGCGCTGTCTGGAAAGGAGCAGCAGCAAATGCGCCGCGGGAACAGCAACAGCAGCCCGAAAAAGGGGGGGAGAGGAAAAAGCACGGGGCTCCCCGGCTGGCACGAATGTCGCTGCAGCAGGCTGTAGAAATAGCGGCCAAGGCCAAGGCGCGCCGTCCGCCTGGGAGTGCGACAAAAGGACAAAGAGGCAGCGGCGGCAAACCGGGGCAGGCAGGTGCTAGAAAGGCGCATGCAATGTCTCTCAAAGACGTGTTTGGAGAGGAGGAGGCAGCAGAAAACGCTGTGGCAGAGCCTGTTCCGACGGTGGTTAGGGTAGGAGGAGGAGGAGATCGTGATTATGTTGTTCAGTCGGTGGTGGTCCCTGGCTCATTGCCTGCTGACAACTACATCGCTGAGGCGTGGCGAGAGGACTTTCCGGTGGAGCAGCTGCGTCGAGCGATGGCCGAAGTGTTCGGCAGCGACGTGGAGCCGTACGAACGCAGCAGTGGTAGCAGCAGCGATATGGGGGAGGGTGTGGCGCAGAAAAGGGGGCTGGAAGATGATGGTGCCCTGTTCTTGTGAATGCATGAAAAAACGTATGTTGTAATTATAATAACAAAAGAACTTTCTTGCGGAACTTGCGGAACTTAGTATCGTCTGATATTCTCTGCTTCTTAAACTCGAATTCTAATCTGGTCCTATCGCATTACAATTAATATGGCCGAGTCACTGTTGAGAAAAAAGAGGTGACATGAATATCAGGCCATGCGCATAAGTCAGCTGCACTGGAAGAAAAGAGAATCTAGCCACGATACAACAAACAACAAATTTACTCGAAAGGCAAGAGTTCCTTCTCCACGTGCTTCAGACGATCACCCATTTGCTTCAGCTGCTCCTCCACGTGCTTATTATTCTCCTCCAGTTTCTCCATTTTGGTAGATGTGTTTGACTGCACATGAGGTATGAAACAAAACGTTGGTCAAACTTTTCAAAGTCCATGCTAGGCACCGGGGCCGGCTGATTGAGCAACAATGAAGTCAATGCTAGCTTTTAAACGACGGATACTATTGTCACCTGAGACCAGGATAAGTGGCATATTACAATAACAGCCGCCACATGGCAGAAAACTTTGGTATCTCCCGCCATTTTAACCATTCCCGCCATTGGTGAGAATTTCCAAAGCCGTCCTGCAGCTGGACGACGAGCCTCAGTTGGATTTGAAGAAATAAAGAGAAACTTTGACAATGTTAATCCTCATTTAAAGGTAAATCTCAAAGGTAATTGAAATTAAAATTGAAGTCAAGGCTTACTTTCATTTCGGTCAAATCGAAGTCAAAGCTTACTGTAGTGGGCCTGATCCAGGGCTGCCCCCTCAGCCCCACGCTATTTGGGATGTACGTGGACGAACTGGAGCGCGAGGTGCTGGCTGCGGCTGGGGCAGACCTGCCGCTGCTGTGAGGGTGCCCGCTGCTGCCGCTGCTCTACGCTGATTACCTGGCCCTCTTCGCCACCTCTCCAGCGGGCCTCCAAGGGCATTTCGACACCCTCAACGCCTACTCCACCGTCGCTGGGCTCGCTGTCAATCTCGTAAAACCAAAATCGTCGTTTTTGGAGTATGTCTCAACCAAGGTGGGAGCGGCTAGGAGTGGCGCTACGCAGGCGGCATCGTGCCGCGCGTGGCCGCCTTCACGTACCTAGGGTTCGAGTTCCACGCGCTGAAGCCGTTCAGCGCCGCACTGCCAAGGCGATGCGGGCGATGTGCAGTGCAGTGCGCAGGCGGGCGGCGGAGCTGGACATCCAAGAGCCGGCGCACATCATCACGCTGTCCATTGCCATTATTGGGAATATGAAAAAACCAAACAAGTTCCAGGTTTCAGGTTTTACATATTGGTGTAACGTCTACTACTATAGCCGCAAGTCGACGTGTCACAAACCCCACCACAGTAAGGCAGAGCCCCCCTTCCATCCGCCGGATCAACCTCAGTTCCTGTGGACGTATGTTACAGCAGCGCCATGCAAAAACCTAGCAACAGGTCGCCGCCCACAGGTAAGGCTCTTGCCCCTGCCTTCCGAGTCCCCGACGGCACGACCGACATAAAACATAAAACATGTGCAAAAACAAATACAAGTGCAAACAGACACAAGCGCAAACACATGTGCATGCAGAAATGCAAGGCATGCAGAAATGCAAGGCATGCAGAAATGCAAGGGATGCAGGACGCTCCGGACGGCGAGAACGCGAACCGTCCGGTCAAGGTACAGCTTGGGAAAAATGAAGGAAAAAAATATAAAAAAACAATTCAACTAGTCTTTTTTTTATTTTATATCACACTGTTGCTTCGGCTGCGTGGCTACCATATAACACCAGGGGCGACGGACGCTCAGGGTTGAGCCACACCTCAGACACCGCCCACCCCTCCATTTCTCGCAAATTCACAGGCAGCGTGATTGCCGCATGAGCAGCCGCCGGCAGCGGTAAGCTTTGGAGCTTGCGAGGCCGCACCCATGCCGGGCGGTGCCCCCTAGAATTGTGCCTTCCCACTGCAATTGTGGCGCAGCCAAGACCCATGCCTATATAATTCAAGGTTGAAACAAAATCAGCATCATCTGAGACGCATGCCGCCAACACCAATTTTTTACTGCTATGTATGTTGCTGCTGCCGCCATCACTGCTGTTGTTATTTGAAGCAGTTAAATGGAAGGACTTTACGAAATATATCATTGCTCCCTTCATGGCGAGGTCGACACTCTGCCTTCGGCTACTAGTACGGACTAGAGAGCCACAAAGGGGGGCGCACGCTGATGAAAAAGGGGCCGTTTCCTCCTCCAGGCCCAGCATGCTGAGCGTGCAGGGGTTGGCAAACGCGGTAATCCCAGGAGCATGAACGCCAGTGAGGGCTGAAATTGCAGCCGCCAGGGCTGTAGCAATAGCCCCAAAGTCTTCAAGCGTCGTTGGTCGGACGTTATCGAGATCCCAGAATATCTGAGAAGCGGAAAATGCGGGCTGGGGGGATGAGGAAGAGGAGTAAGATTGGCGGTTCCCGCACAACGTTGCTGCCTACAATCAGAAAATTGAAGAAGATTGCTCCCAGGGTATTATTTATGCGTGATACAATACAGCTTGCCTTGGCAGGGAAAGCAGGTGTAGTACTGCACAGTGTCGGCGGTTGTGACAATGGGGAATGTCGCCATGGCGGGGACAAGACCAAGTGCCGAGGGACTACAGCCACCATATTTGCTTGTTTTGCAGGGAAAATGGCTTGCGCTCTTCCTCTTAAGCTCTCTAAAATTCGAAATTTAGGTATTTAGGAAATGATGACAAACTGGAACAGAAGCAGCAGCGGTCGTTGAACCCCAGATGCAACCATTGATGAGCTTTAAAATTATAAATTAAAATTATAAAATTGCAAACGCTGGCAACCATCCAAAAAGAGATTTTAAAAATCAAAATCAAATTTCCCTAAACTCGTCGCGCTGGCTGTAAGCGTAATATTTTTAATTCTAAATAGATATTTTTATCACAAATGGCGCTGCATCTCGATAAGGACACGCCGCGAACGCTGGCTTACGGCGCCGAGCTCCGTCGCGATTTAAAATTGCTCGAGGTGTCTGAAGAAATTCTGGAGGAGCTGCAGCAGCAAGGGTGCGTTCAAAGCCATACAATCGTTATCATCATTGCGATCTGAGGGGTTGCTACTTCCCCATTATTTCAAATTTACTTCCTTCAAAATTTTGATCACTTTTTCCTCGCCTGTTTTTTTCCCCTCTGCAGGCTATGCTTCAAAGGCGGGTCTTCCGAGGAGGCCGTCCTGTGCTCAGCCACGCGCACATTTGCTGTGAAAAACGTCGAAACTTCAAACTTGGTGCTCCTCGTTGACCCAACCTCCAATCCTGGCCCCACCCCAGGCGCCTCCTCGCGTAGTCCCACAGCCCCAACCCCTCCCGGCCAGGCCCCGCCCGGCCTCGCCACCCAAATCGAAAAGAACGCTCGCGCTGCTTCTCACGCTTCTGTCACCGCTTCAGCAGTCGTAAAATCTCATCTGGAGCTCGTCCACGTAGCTCCCAGGCTGCAGACGCTGGACACCATCCTCGCGAACCGCCCCATCGGCAGTCGGGAGGACGAGGAGGAAGCCGCGATGGCGTCAGCCATGCAGGTTGATGGCGGAGTAGAAAGCGAAGACGCTGCAACAGAAAGGGGTATCACGTGGGAGGAGCTACTGGTGGCGGTGCAGGCGAGCCCTGCCGAGCTGCGCAAGGCGCTGACGTCTCGCGGTGCGGTGTGCGTGGATGGGAGGTGGCGCAGCATCGACCATGGGCACCTTTCAACGCTGCTAGAGGTTCTGGTGCTAACGGCAGTTGAAAAGGGGTGGGACATGCGGGCTGTGCCTGCTGCGGAAGCGGCGCATGCCTTGACCCCCCATGGTTTCCGTGCCGAGCTCACGCTGCACTGCCTGAGGCGCTTCAGTACCACGACCAAGGGAGAAAGTGATGAAAGAGTTGCCATTGCTCCATCGGCAGCAGCAGAGGTCGAGGAAGAGGAGCAGTACTGTATGGACCCGGACGCGGTGTGCCGTCAATTTGGAGAGCGTCTGCTGCGCGAGACCCCTCGGTGGGAGGCACAAGAGGAATTTTTGGCGGCATGGGCAGCTGCGATTCCCGTTGCAGAGGGGCTGGAGTGTTTTCCACGGGTGGAGCTGCTGCGCGGAGAGGCTCTAGAGGATGCAGAGGGTGGGCGCGGTTTGCAGCGGCTGGCAGCGACTGATTTGCCTCGTGATGCTGTCAGTCGGTTTCATGCCCTGTTTGAGGTGCGCAGGCGGTGGGAGCTGCCAGCGCTGGAGCCCTACATCGCGGGATTGGCTGGGCCTGGCGAGACAACGGAGGCATTGTTGCTGAAGTTTGCCAGGGCGAGCCAGCAGCGGCCCTCAGACCCTGTGACATACTCGGCAAGATAAGGCAACACTAATGTACTATTTGTATTTCGAACAATGTATACCGAGAATGCTCGCAATACTGCTAGTTTTGCATGATAAAAGAAGCTATGGAAAAAAGAAGCATAATTTGTTCATTTAATGAACAAATTGTAATACAATACTTCCAAAGTTTGCCACGCCGTTATCACTCCACAGAATTGAGGTGCCGAAGCTGCAAGAAAGCGACTATGCAATGTTGTGTCACTAATTTTCACTTTCGCTATGTTACAGCTCTGGCCGGAAGGAGATCAAGCAAGAAAAGCAGCAAAAAAGATAGGGACAAGGAGACCGTCCGCCATTATTATGCCGCCATTAAAAATACTTGTTTCAACGAGCGATCGGCATGGTGTCAAGTCACTGCAATGCAAAATCGAGTTTAAAGGGAAGTAAGCCTTTTATCTGATTAAAATTGATTAAATGATTTTACGGTGGACGAAAAAATGGGTGCCTCAGAGGATAGATTTCTGTCCCCAGCAATTGGTCGGGTTATCAATCTTCAACATTTTAAATCATAAGGTACATCATCGGCGTTTGCGAGAAAGCGAAGGAAGTTTCGAAGTGGCACCCACCTAAAAATACACTCATCGTCGTCGTCACATGGTCATCGGCTTGTGTGTTATTCTTGAATTGATTACAATAAATCTCGATTTGTTATAAAGATTGAAAAAAGGCGTCCGGCCGTCTTTATTTTTATTTTTTTCTCTGTGTACCTTTCGTGTACCGCACGCTCACCGGCGGCAGTTTTCGCGCCGTTCGAGACAATTTGCGCATATTTATCATGCGGTTCGCATTCACGACAGCGGAGCGTCCCGGGCTGGCGAGCATGGGCTTCGTCGGGCGGACCACCAAGCCATGCATGCCGACTTTCGTCCCGTGTTCCCTTCGCAATTCGCTGATTCATCCGACACGGGCGGCACTTAACGATGCTGGCGCTACTGTCAAGAAAAAGCGTTCAGCCGTGAAGAAGGATAAATACCCGCCCTTGCCAAATGCAAGATTTTTTAATTTAATTTAAAAATATTTTGTTCATTGCTAGCTTATTATTTCTCAGCACTCAAATTTTCTAACTGGCATTTATGTGCTTCTTGCTGCAGCCTCAAGAACGGCAGCAGACGGTGCAGCGGTCCTTCACCCTCGGCGGCGTTGGGCTGCACACAGGGCTCTACTCCTTTGCCAGAGTGCGCCCCGCTCTGGCAGGTGAGGGCCGCTACTTCGTGGCAGTTCCCCCGGGCACCAACGCCGACGATTTCCGCTTGGAGACCCCTCCCACCGTCCACCACTCTGCCCTTGACATTGAGAGAGGAGCTGGCGATGGGATGGACGAAGACCGTAGAGCCCAGCTGTTTTTGGAGTACTTGAAAGAAGGGGACAAGGGTGATTTCGGGGACTACGTGAAGAGGCAGGCTGGTGACCCCGCAGACGCGTTTTTGATGGACTGGATGGCGCAAGGCGACCCAGAGTGTGCAACACCCCGCCAGCACGGCGAGAGCTTCGTGCCGGCCTCGGTATCCGCTGCCGAGCCGTATAAAAATGCTGCCACGCTGCTTCGCGGCACAGATTTTGCAGTTTTATCCCCCGAGTCGCTGCTGTCTGCGCTGGAGGCGTGCGGAGTGGACAACGCCCGCATCGAAATAGAAGGGGCGGCGGAGGGCTCAGCAGCGACAGGAGGGGGCGAACCGCTGGAGGTGCCTGTGGTGGACGGTTCCGCGCTTGGTTGGGCTTTGGAGGTTCAAAAGGCTGGACTGAACGATTCTATGGGCCAAAGCGGAGACCCAAGTGCAGCAGAAGCGGCCCCACGCGTGGCCCCTGCGCCCCAGGAAATGATCACCGTGCGCGACGGCGACTCTTTCATCACATTTTACCCCGGACCGGTGCCTCGCGTGACAGCTGGCGTGGACATGAGCGAGAAAGCGGAAGTCGTGGGGCGGCAGTGGTTCACCTGGGGGCCAGGGGATTCCAAAGCTGAAGACGGGTTCATGGGGCACTACCGGTGGCAGGTGGCGCCCGCGCGCACCGTGCTACCGTCTATGGCGGACGTAAAGGCCATGCTTGATGCCCAGATGCTGCGGGCTGGTCCTGACGACTGCTGCTTGGTGGCTGAGGGAGATTCGTGGTACGATCCTTCGTTGGAGAGGTTTCCTGGGGATGAGGCAGCGCGGAAGGCTGTAGCAGACCTGCTGGGCAACCTGGCCCTGGCTGCTGCGCCAGGCGGAAGGGGTCTGCCGCAGGGGCATGTCGTGGCATACCGAGCAGGACCAGCGCTGCAACTGCAGTTTGCTCGGGCATTGCAGGCCAAAGGACAGGAGTGGGCTGCCGCGCCTGTGGCGCTTTAAAATGTATACCTATACGTGTAAGGCATAATAAATAACCAAGAATTTTCTTTTCAAAAGTAGAAAGCTTTTGTGGTAAGCGATTGGTCAGATTTGTTTCGTTCTATGCTTCGGCTTCGCTAGTATCGGCACTAGTAAGCAATAAAAAAATGGAGAAAAACCCGTGGTATAAGAACGTGGAGGGCCCGTTCCTCCAGTGGAAGGGCCCGGTGGGGATCAAGGAAGATGGAGGGGGATGCACGCGAGCACAAGGCAAAGTCGGAGCCATGGTCGTGCACCGTGCAGCATTTAACTGCAATAAAGAAGGTAAGTCCAGCGCAGGGCTGTTTTGCTGCTTTATTGGGATTTTGGAGGATGGTCTCTCATCGGTCAACGGCTGCCTTTGACCATGCAGCAATTATGCGGGCGGTGGAAGCTGGTGAGGATGTGAACGAGGTAGAGGCTGCTGGTAACACCCCTCTTCACTGCGCGGCCTACGAGGGATGGGCGGAGGGGTGCGAGCTGCTGCTCAACCTGGGTGCCAAGGTGAACGCCAGCAACAACGCTGGTGACCGGCCCTGGCACTGGGCCCGGAACATGGGCCACAAGGATGCTATGGAGCTTTTGGAAAAGGTGAAATAACGAAACATACCCGCATAGCAGCAGCTCGTTCAATTGAAATTTACCAAACCCTCGGGTAAAAATTGCTCATCGCAGGCTGGTGCCACGCGAGATCAGGGCCAGGTACTGGTGCAGGACCACGTTCCCAAGGTGAAGGATTTCTTCCAAAAGGAGTGCTGGGCCCACCACCCCAAGCCCCACGCCGATTTCATGGAGTGGCGAGCCAAACAGGACACTGCGATGGAGGCAGAGCGCAGCAAGCTCATTCCAGGGATGTAATTGGCGTTGATGTGCAGTGCTCTTTCTAAGGAATGCGGTGTGGAGTTGTTGCAAACTTAAAAAATTTGTGTCAGTCAAGCTATTTATGTAATGAAGAAGTAATTTTTAACCAGAATACATGTGACGTTTTGGAATTGTGATTTTCTTCAAATCCAGTACAATTAGAGACGACACCCTTTCACGGACTTCCTACAAAGCTATTTAAACGTGTTTCTCTCCACTACGCCGCCGCTCTGCTAACTACTCTCCGCTGTCTCTTTGATTGCGCCTTCAAGACCCTATTACTGCTGCTACTGTCCCTGCGCCCCACCTCGCGGCGGCGTGGCTGGCCTTTGCCCCATTGCCCCATACAGATACCTCGGCTTCTTTTCTGCCGGCTTGAGGATCTGGAAGGAGCACATCAGTGTTTCGTCCACGCTCATCATCGCCCCCGCGTTGTCAAACTCACCGCAGTAGTTGGGCGCGCTGAAGATCGTCACCAGCTGCCGCCGCGCAAAGAACTCGTACCCGTCCTCCACAACCTGGTGCGCCCTGCACACGAGGTCCAAGTCGTGCTTTGCCAGGAACTCTGTGACTGTGTCTGGCCCAAAAGTGTAAGACACGCCGCGGTCGTTCTCCCCCCACCCCGAAGTTTCTTTCTCTGGGTCTGCCCAGAGGAGGTCGCAGAGCAGCCCCACGTCAGGGACGTCGCACGGGCGCGGGATGCGTTTGATCTGGTCCAGAGACTTCAGCTCAGGGGACAGCCCGCCGTGCATGCACAGGATTTTTTCATCGATCAGCGCCGAAACAGGCAGGCAGTTGAAGCAGTCCGTGAACGTCTTCCAAAGTCTGATGTTGTACCTCCGCTTGCACTCGTCGTAAAATCCGTATATGCGGTTGATGGACGCACACTCGTGGTTGCCGCGGAGGAGGAAGAAGTTCTCGGGGTACTTGATCTTGTACGCCAGCAGCAGACAGATGGTCTCCAGGCTCTGCTTGCCCCGATCCACGTAGTCCCCCAGAAACAGGTAGTTGGCCTCAGGGGGGAACCCGCCGTACTCAAACAGCCGCAGGAGGTCAGAGTACTGGCCATGGATGTCGCCTGAGAGGGGGGAGTATGCGGAGAATATCAGTAACAGAGGGCGAAACAAAGGGGAGGGCCCTGCCCGAAGAGCTGCTGCCAGGAGAAACTCTCACCGCAGATCTTTATTGGTGCTTCTAGTTCCAACAGATTCGGCTGGCTCATGAAGATTTCCTTGGCTGTCAAGCATAGCTGCCGAATCTGCAGTTTTCGAAACAGAATTATTTATTTTAGTTGATCGAAGGGCATGAGCGCGGGAAGCGGGTCCCATGGCGTCCTGCCGGGCGCTACTGACCCCTAAAAATACATCACCCCTCACCTCTGATTCCGTCAGCGCCACGGGCTTGCCAGGACGAGAACTGCGACCGTCCAGCAGCCTGTCAATGATATCATCCAGCAACGCCTCGTCCTGAACGGCAGCCACACATATTAATATCTCGCTCTCTGGTATAGAACAATCATTCCAAACAGTTAAAGACTTGCTCAAGCTCACCATAATCGCCGCCCAAGAGCCCTGCTGCTAGTTTTTTATTTTTATTATTGCGACCGCATTGCAGGCTAGTGGTGTACAAACCGCGTTGCTAAAAAAAATTGCAAGCGACAGTGTCCTCCTGCAAAAACTGCGGCCAGCGCTTTTTTATTAAACTTTGGCGCTGAAGTTTTTTCCCCCCACAAAGTCCCGGGACGAATGACTAAATAATTCAAGTGAGGGAGTGAAGGTGCTCGGAAGCTGAAACCTGTGAGATTTGAGAGTGTGTCTCGAGATGATGTGCAAAAGCAAAATACTGCAATCCATCCTGCGCCATCCTCAGTATGCCCATGCTTTTCTTCGCGTGTGGCCCAACCAAATCTCCCTTGCCCTTTATTAAACAAACACAAGAGGCAAAGAGAGAAAAGAAAAAACGCAGTTTCACTCATTGTATCTGTTTCCGACCCCTCATGAGACTCCCCCACTCGTGCTATGCTGGTCCTCGCCGGGTTGGGGCGTGGCGCTTCCTGGCATCTGCGTCAGACAGCAGCCCAAACCCAGCGCCCTTCATTGCCAAAATTACCTCCCTCTCCACAGTCTTCGCTGCGCTGGCGCCCGCACCCCCGACCACTACGTACGCAAACTCTGCGCTGGGGTCTGCCACCTTGCCCCTGCTGCTGCGCTGGCGGTGCTGCTTCACGCGGTCGCACAGTTGGTCGCTGGAACCAACGTAGAGCCAGCCGTCAGTGCGGCGCGCAACGTACACGCACGAAGCTCCGGTAGTGCTGGGAGGGGGCACCATGCCTGCCGGGACAAACTGCACCCTGCTCACCAACGACTGCTGCTGCTGCAGCTGCTGATCACCGGCAAGGGAGTCGTCAACCTGTGAGCCTGGTTCCATGCTCGACAGCGCACCGAGAACCGCACGAGCTGTTGCCTCCAACACCTCCCCTGCGTGCGCCAGCGTTGGTCTCGAGGGAGGAGGGGTTGACGATGCCAAGGGACCCTGGAAGGCAGGTGCTGCATCCCCCTCCTCTCGGTGCACACCGTCGACCACCACAACAGCATCTCGACCTCCATTCTCACCGCCAACCCCCCCCTCCCCCCCTTGTGCTGCCATTATCTTCTCATACAGCTCTGCAGCCCTGGACACCACCGCCTCAGGGAGGCGACACACCGCAGCCACCTCCAACGCCAAACTCTCCACACTAGAACCAGGCACCACCCTCCACGTGGGCCGCATCCTCTTCCTCCCCCTTTGTTTCCCCCCGCTCCAGCTCCAGCTCCCCCCGCCCTCCACATCCTCCTCAATCTCCATCATCATACGCTTAGTGCCGGGGATGCGCAGATCTAGATCTAACAGAGCGTGCAGGTGCGTGGCGAACGCCCCTAGGCACCCAGCACCGTCCAGCTTCTCCAGCATTGCCCCAGCCAGGGCGGCCCCCGCCCGAGCCTCTGTCCCCTTGCCCAGCTCGTCCACCAGCACAAGACTGTTGACGGTAGCGTCACCCAGAACGTACCGCATTTCAGTCATTTCCACCGCGAAGCTGGAGCGCCCTTCCAGGGGCGAATCCGATGAAAAATTGCGCAGCATGAAGGCGTCAATGTACGGCACAGAGGTCGAGGGAGCAGCGGGAACGGCCAGACCGCAGGCTGCAAGCAGAGCTACTGCGGCGGTGGAGCGAAGAAAGGTAGACTTGCCTGCCATGTTGGGCCCCGTCAGCAGAAACATGCCCTCCATGCACACAGAGTTCTTCACCGTCTTGGGGTCCACGCCGCCAGGCCCGCCCAGCCAATAAGGCCACATTCCCTCGATATGCAGCGCCCCCCGCTCGCCTGCATGCAATAGACGAATTTGAGTGTGATGCAAATTGTTAAATTCATACGTTGGCGGTTTGGTGAACAAAAGCAAAAGGAGCAGTATGGTACCTGTGGAGGAGTAGTTGAGCAGAGGGAGGGACCAGCCGCGGCGGGCGGCTTCCCTGACGTGCGTTTCGAGCGCCACTGCCACCACGGCAAAAGTAGCTGCGGCCACCAGAGCCCCCATCTCTGGCTGCAGACGCTGCGCCAACAGCTTGAGTTCAAGGCGCACTGCGTCTTGTGCTTTCACGCACCCGCGGCGATACTCATCAAGGGCTTGTTCTAGCTCTTCAGTGGAGTAGGCGCTGGATTCGGTCCTGCCATTGCGGTCCCTCGGGTGCTGCAGCCGAACCTTCCCAGCTCCTGTGGTGCCGCTCGCCGCGTCCACCTTGCTGCCTCTCCCCAGTCGCACCCAAATCGCGTTGTTTGTCTGGTCAAAAACCACAGTAGGCGAAAGCTCCCCTTTTTCTGTCGCATTCTGTTTCGCTGCAGCCAAAGCCCGCTTGACCTCGGATGCCACTCGCTGCCTTTTGTCTTCCACATCTTTGTACACCTTGGGCATCCTATCTGGGCGAATCTTGCCGCGAAAATCCTCGTTTGACCAAAAATACCGCAGCAGGACCGACTCCAGAGGCGCAACGTATGCTCCTTTCCTAGGCGACGCCGAGCTGGGTAGCTTGTCTTCGTCGCTACTGCTGCCCATCATCGCGTCAATCTCGGTCCCTGTGCCCACCTCTTCTTCGTGGTCCACCACCTCATGGATCGCAGCAAGGACCGAGGAGCAGGATGCGCTCAGCCTCGCCAAGTCCATGCGCACCCCCGTATCAGCCGTCACAGCCACCATCAGAGACGCGCTGAACTCGGAAAGCGTGCTACTGCTGCAGGCGGAGTCCACAGTGCGGCACAGCTCTGCCAGTTCCCTGAAGAAAGTGTCGTTGGCTTCCTCGGAGCGCAGTTTGAGCACCACGTTGGCTGGAGGGGTGACTGGAAAGGCGGGGAAGGGGTCTTGGAGCTTCTGCAGCGAGTTGCACGCACTGTGGATTGCTGCACCAACTGCAGGTGGAGGGGGGAGCAGCAGCAGTTTACGCAGCCAGCGGCGAGCAGCAAGGGGCGCTCCTGGGGGCATGGCAGCATCCAGCAGCGACGGCAAACCACGCGTCTTGTGCAGGCCCAGGTTGGCTGCTGTTGAGTAGTAAAGTGGCCTGGGGCGGGTGGTAGAGGTCGACGGCGACAGCTCCCTAAACTCTGCGCTCTCTTTCATGTTAAGCTGCGCTTTCACCCTGGAAACCATTCCGTGCACTGGGTCGGGGTCGTCATACCGCTGCACCGCCCCAATTTCGGTTCGAAACACCGCTGCCACCCTCCGCTCCCACTCCCCTTCGGCGATGGACTCCTGAAGCCGACGGTCTGTGCCGCTTCCAGCGGCGGGAGTGTGTAGGTACAGCGGCGGTGAGAGCCCTCCTTCGTGCAGCCGAGCGAACACCGCGTCTTCGCTGAGTCCCTCGGTCACTCGCACCGTCTGCAGTTCTGCGTCCACTTCTATCACGTCATAACCACCCACCCGCGCTGCAATGCCCAGCAGGGGAGGGGCGGAATCTACCACCATGTCGGTATCGGCATCAATCTGAGTTGAGAACAAGAAGCAACAATATATCAGTAGCGGCGGAGGGGGGGGGGGGGTAGTTGACGTTCCATGTGCAAGAAGAGCCCAGCAAGAAGAGCCCAGTGGCTGTTCAATAGCAATACAATAATAAACAATAGTAATAAAGAATTCAGAAAATATTGTATTCTGCTTGAAGAATTTTGAATGTTTATTTCCTAGTACTGACTGACCTGGCCGTGCAGAAAATGGGGGTTGGCTGGCGTGATGACAGCTGCCACGTAGCGCTCCTTCGGGCCGCGCCGCATGGACCCGTAAGAGTACACGTCCTTGACCTCTTCGCACACTGCCACAGAGAGTCCAGCGTCCACCAAGTCCATGACTGTGCGGCGGACGTTGGCAACAGGGCACCCGGCACGAGGGGGGTCGCCCTTGCCCTGATAACAATGGAATTTTTGAAAGTATGAAAGAATGGTTGAGACGAAATAACACTCAAAAGCGATTAAAATCGTGCATTTGATATTGTGGGAGGACAAAACAATGAGAGAGGGACAGAGAGAAATCATTAAAGGCAAAATTTATTCTCATTGTTATTCTTGATGTCCAATTCTCCCTCTCTGCTTTCCTGAATTTCCGGCCATAACTGCTCCTACCACTCACCATCGGGTTCAGCCCGGCGTACTGCACCAGCATGACTGCATCAATGCCCACTGCCTCATAAAATTCCCCCACCCGCACCAATGCCACCTTATTGGCGTACCGAGGATCAGTCTTAGTTTTCAAAAAGTAAGAAAATATGGGGGGCTTGCTGGTCGCCATGCTGCCCAGTCCCAGCGGTGCTGCAACGTCAATGTAACGCAGCAGCCGCTTGGCCGTAGGCTTATCCACACGCTCTAACATCCGCTCCCAGTACTGCTGTACCTCCGAGGCCCCCTCAAAGCCGGCTTTTGACGACGCAGCGCGGGAAGGCGAGCAGATGAGCGGCGAAGAAAGTTGGCTGGCAGAGAGTTGAAAACCACGGGACAGCGAACGCAAACCGCTTTCCCAGACAGGGTGAACGGAAGTTGGAAATGTCGATGATGAGCGTAAACGACAGCTCCCAAAAGGAACGGGGCTGTGCACAAGGGAAACTGAGGACAGAGTCGACCGCATGGCGCCTCCCAGCCCTGGAAAAGAGAAGAGCCAGGGCGATCAGGCAGGAATGATAGACATCACAGAGGTCCAATGAGTGGCGCTTACCTCCCAGCGGGTTCCTTAATTTCAAACTGAGCTGCCTACCCATTCATTTTTGAAATGGAAAAAAAAAAATGATTCGTTGCTACTGATCGTGGGTAATGGTGTTATGCTGCAATCAAGATTGTTGAAATAAAAGGCAATTTTCATTTAATATGCCGAAACGAGAGAGAAAAGCGGAAAAAGAAACGAGAGAGAAAACTGTTTTATTGATTTTGGCTGCGCGTGTTTTGTAATTTTAATCTTAATTTACTCTTGCCTGGGGGGGGGGGGAACACAAAGTAAATTATTGTCCATTGAGTCTAGGGTCGCACCTTAACGTTTGATTTTCCGAAACCAAGATGAGCTCGCCACGCACCACCCTTGCGGTGGAAGACAACGTGGCAATAATCACCCTCGTTAACCCACCTGTGAACGCTCTGCATCCCAGCGGTACGGCTCTGCTCGCTCTATGCAGCCCACGTCAACACAATCACAGTTTTCTCCCCCTTTTTCTTGCTCGCAGTTCTACAAAGCCTGTTTGACCATCTGCGCGAAGCGCATGTGCGTCGAGATGTCCAAGCCATCGTCATTACGGGAGCCAACGGTGCGCCTAGGAATGCTTTTTCAATAATTCCCCAAATTTTTGGACTCGCTTGCAAATTACTTCAGGTCGCGACTGCCGACTCGTATTTTTCACTCTCTGTATTATTTACAATTTAGGGAAATTCTGCGCCGGCTTCGACATCACCCAGTTCGTCTCCAACGGCGGGGGCGGCGAAAGAAACGGCGGCGGCATTGATGACCGCATGAACGACGCCTTCGTGGCCCTCATTGAAGACGGACCAAAACCCACGGTGGCTGCTGTCCAGGGTATGGCCCTGGGGGGCGGCTGCGAGGTGGCTGTCGCCTGCAATGCCAGGGTGGCCACGCCAGGCACCGCCATTGGCCTTCCTGAGCTGCAGCTGGGCATCATCCCTGGGCTGGGAGGCACCCAGCGACTCCCCCGCCTGGTGGGGGTGGCCAAAGCTGCAGAGATGATGCTCACGTCCCAGCCGGTGAAGGTTCCAGCGGCAGTAGAGCTGGGGCTGGTGGACGAGGTGGCAACCCCCGACCAGCTGCTCCCTGCTGCCAAGAGGCTAGCCCTGGCCATCGCCGGTGGAGAAGCTCCGCGGCTGCGCACCCTGCAGCGCACAGACCGGCTGGAGCCATTTGGCCAGGCGCTGGCAACGATCGAATTTGCCAGAGCTCAGGCGGCCAAGCGCGCCCCTGGGCTGCGTCACCCGCAGCTGTGCCTGGATGCCATTCAGGTGGGGCTGGAGAAAGGCGGGCTGGCTGGACTGCGTGCAGAAGCCGCAAGCTTTGCCGCCGCTGCTGAGCTAGACGTGCACCGCGCCCTAGTCCACATTTTCTTCGCCCAGCGCGCCACCAAGCGGGTGCGGGGCGTAACCGACGCGGGTCTGCGCCCTCGTGCGATTAGAAAGGTGGCCGTGATCGGCGGAGGGCTGATGGGCAGCGGCATTGCCACGGCCTGCGTGCTCTCCGGCATAGAGGTTTTGCTGAAGGAGGTGAACGACACGTTCCTGTCCGCGGGGATGGACCGCGTCAAAGCCAACCTCGCCTCTCGCGTGAAAAAGGGGCGCATGAGCGAGGGGGCTGCCACGGCAGCTGCTGCCCGTGTGGCTGGCACTCTGACCTACGACGCCTTTGGAACGGTGGACATGGTGATCGAGGCCGTCATTGAGAACATCCCCCTGAAACAAAGCATCTTCCAGGTTGGTTGCGGTTAAATCGAATTTTAATTGCCGGTCTTCTTGAATTCCAAATGGCATTATAATTATAATCATCATATTTAATTTGGTGCCCTTTGTATTTATGTTCAAATTTATTAAAGTGACATTTACACTGGCCTCTTTTCCTGGTTTTTTTCTTCTTTCCTTTTTAGTACAACTTTTGAAATTCGCCACCTCCTTTATGTAGGACCTGGTCAACGCTTGCCGCCCTGACGCCATCCTTTCCACCAACACCTCGACCATCGACATAGAGCTGGTGGGCGAAAAGGTGCCCGCAGCGCTGGACCGCCTGCTGGGAGCACACTTTTTCTCACCAGCGCACGTCATGCCGCTGCTGGAGATCGTCCGCACGCCCAAAACCTCTCCGCAGGTGGTGCTGGACACCCTCGCCTTTTCATCGGCCATCAAGAAGACGCCCGTGGTGGTGGGCAACTGCACCGGGTTTGCCGTCAACAGGGTGTTCTTCCCCTACACCCAGGCGGCGTGCCTGCTGGCGGACCTGGGGCTGGACCCCTACAAGATTGACAAGGTCATTGCCGGGTTCGGCATGCCCATGGGTCCCTTCAGGCTCAGCGATCTGGTGGGCGCAGACGTGGGGCTGCACGTGGGTAAAAACTTCCTGGAGTCTTTCTCCGAGAGGGCCTATCCTGCGCGCGTGATTGCGCTGCTGAACGAGCGCAAGCGGCTCGGAGAGAAGACCGGTGCTGGTTTCTACAAGTACGATGCGCGGCGGAGGGCGGCACCTGACCCAGATTTTGCGCCAATCCTGGGGGAAAGCAGGAGTATGGCTGGACTAGAAAAGGTGGCTGGTGCTGTGATAAAGGGAATGAGCCCTCAAGACATTGCGGAGTTCATTTTCTTTCCCGTGGTTAACGAAGGCTGCCGCGTCATCGATGAAGGTTAGACAAAGGCTGTGCAGCACCGTAACTTGACCTGGGTCTAGCCTTGCATTTTCTATTGAGATTGTACAAAACTTCTCTCCCCCCCTTTATTTATTCAGGCATTGTGGACAAGCCTGCTGACCTCGACGTGGCATCTGTCATGGCCATGGGCTTCCCGCCTCACAGGGGCGGACTCATCTTCTGGGCTGACCTGGTGGGAGCTGGGCACATTGCGGACATGCTGGACAAGTGGGCAAAACAATTCGAGGCGGTGGGGCTGGGCGGGTTTTTCCGTCCTTGTGCCTACCTGGAGAGGGCGGCTAGGGAGGGAGCCAAGCTGGAGGCCGGGGTGAAGCAGGCGGCCAAGATGTGAAGGGGTAAACAGAGAGTAAAAATGCAAGAGAGTAACACTTTTTCTGTGGCGGCGGAGGAAAAAGAAATAAATAGTAGTGAAATGTCGGCTCAGAATAGAGCGAGCACTGCCACTTTGCGTGTAGCGTTTTCCAGAGTGAATATTTAGACGAAATTAATGCATTTTTGAGTAGCTTTTCAATGTTATTGTTTTCTGTTTGCATGCCCAAGAATGCATCGTAATGAAAACATGAGGCTAAGCCGCCAAATCGCACTATGCTTACTTACTTACTTTTCCAGTGTTTTCTGAATCCAACGTATCGGGGGCTCGTCTCGGAACGGTCAACTCAACCTGAAGACGACTCTTCTCTCATACTCAATTTTCTCATACTCCAAATTGCTCGTTTAAATAAAATAAAAAGTCGCGGGAATTGTCTAGAAGGCGCTTTGGTTCGCCTGAACAGCTGTACTCAAAGTTTTGTCCGAAATGAAACTCACATCTTTCGAGACCAAGTATGATTTGCAAAGAGAAACCACTATAAATACTGCGAAATTTGCACTTTCTGAAGACATCAAGGTAATGCGCCAGATTTTTGTGGTTGCGTATTTATTTTTATTTATGACGTATTTTTATTTGAAAAGGATTTGTGTGCTTCAAGTGCGTGTTCTTGCTAAATTGCTTTGAGAAAGTTAAAAAGGTGTATCAAAAGGCCCATCAAGATCGCCATGGAGGAATTTCATGTATTTCCACCCCCCCTTCGCTGCAGGCCACATTTTTCACCACTCTGCCTGATTGCCTCGCTGGCATTGCCCTCGAGGCAGATAGCTGGAGCGTAGAGCACCACTATCCCTCTAGGGTACGTCCTTCAAATCTCAGCGCCCCCCCCTCCTCGGGCGCATCTCCTTGGTGTCGTAATTTGCGTCTCTCGCCATTCTGATTTGTTTTGGATTTTCTTTATATTTCCAACCCTCAGGACACCAAGCTGAAGTTTAAATCCAAGGCTGGACCCAACACGAAGCTCACCATCACCCAGCATGTTCCCCAGAACAAGTGAGAAAAGAAAATCGCAGCACAGAACACGGAACGTGTCTGGGTTTGGCAAACGCTACTCTTCTCACGTGTATTGACGATCTTCTATTCAGATGGTATCTGGTGCCCAATCCGGAGTTCAAACTGGTGCACAAGAACGCTGTTCGCAAGGACAGCATGCTGGAGCTGGAGTGGGACATGCTGGAGCGCCAGGGCAGCGCGGAGATGAGCGTGTACGGTGGGGAGGATAAAGACTACAAGGCAGCGGTGAAAATGCACTCCAAAAAGGTGTGGATGCTCAGTATTTGCTTTTATATAAGTGTTTTGCTCTAGTCTCCCCATCATTTTTTTCTTCTGCAGGGTGTGTCGGTCAAGGCACGAGCTAAGCTGCACAAGGGGGCGCTGCACTCTGTGGCCGCCGAGGTGGGAACCCTTGAGGCCCCTGAGATGTCTATCAAGAGCAAATTTGGCGACAGCGTCAAAGTCAAGACGTCCGTTGATGCAGGCAAGCGGGAAGTTAAGATCTCAGCCAAGCAGGAAGATGAGGAGAAGGAGGATGGGGGTCCTGCAATGACGAAATCTGTGGCGTTGACGCTGCCTTATGGGGGCAGCAAGGGCGGGGGAGCGTGCGTCGTGTTTGGGTTCAAGTGGAAGTTTTAGAGAGGCTGTCCGAAGACGTTTATACGATTTGGAAATAGATATGTTACTCTGTTGCCCATCAGGTTTATTTTTCATTTTTGCTGAAGGCTTCAGGCAGCTGCTGATTGGTATTTTCTTTTAGGCAAGTCCCATGCTGAGAGTTGTTTTTATATTTTGATTCTTTTTCTGTGAGTTATTTCCCTATCCTAATTCTAATATTTTTTTGGTGCCTAAAGCCCCAGCGGGATTCAGAGCCCTTTGTTTTGTGAATGCTTTGCGAGACATCAACGCTACGCTAGACGCTTTTTGGTGTCCTTCAGAGAGAAATCCGGGTGCCGTTATCAGGCTTTTTTCTGCTGAACCCACGTTCAGGGCATCCAGGCAACGAAGCAAATGCTGTAATGTTTACAATTTTATTAAACTGAAGTGGATTGTCTTTTTTTCCTACGGGGCGCCGATTTCACGCCAGAGTGTATCGCCACTACGCCCCCTGTCATGTTTTCATATTCAACAGCCGCAAATCCTGCGTCCCTTATCATTGCTGCCCACTCTTCCTGCCCTGGAAACATCCGAATGCTCTCCACCAAGTACTTGTAGCTGTCAGCATCCCCCGCCACAAAATGCCCCATGACTGGGATGACGTTGAACGAGTACGCGTCGTACAGCTGCTGCACCCCCGGGATCACCACCTTTGAAAACTCAAGGCAGAGGAATCGACCCCCAGGGCGCAGCACCCGATGCGCCTCGCGCAGCGCTGCAGCTCTATCGGTGACGTTGCGGATGCCAAACGCGATGGTATAGGCGTCAAAGGCGGCGTCTGGGAACGGGAGGCATTCTGCGTTGCCCTCCACAAACTGCATGCTGGCAAGGTCGATGCCCTGCGCCGCCGCTTTGCGCTCCCCTTCCATCAGCATTGACGCATTGATGTCGCATACCACAATCGAGCCCAAAGTGGTCATGGGAGTGACGGCTTCCAAGGGACCCAGCCGGCGAGCTGCCTCCTGGAGCCGCTCTGCGCTCCTGATGGCGCGCAGAACGCGGAAGGCGACGTCCCCAGTGCCTCCAGCCACATCCAGGTGGCGCATGCCTGGAAAGGGGGCGAGGGACTCCACGAGTCGGTCCTTCCACAGCCTATGAAGTCCGCCGCTCATGAGGTCGTTCATCACGTCGTAAGTGGGAGCCACGCTGCTGAAAACCTCGCCAACAAGGCTTTGTTTCTTCTCTCGAGGGACCTCTTTGAAGCCTGCAGCGCAAGAGGGATGAAGGGTCAGAAACAGGGCAACATTATTGTTCATTTTTTGGGTTGGCCTAAGAAGTTCGACCACACAAATAATCAGACCCCTGAATCTCACCAAAATCGATATTTTCATCGTCCTTGTTCGAACCGCTTGCGTCTCTTGATGAGTCCGAACTCAGCCATCTCATGATTCCTCCTTGTCCGTCGCGGCACATGCCTACAGCGGCTCTGCATCGCAACGCCAAGAACGCCATGCTATTTAATAAAATGTTGATTCAAAACAAATCTTCATTTACAAGGTATCACTAAATACAGTAACCTTTTTCCAAAATTATTAAAGCGGTGAGGAGCCTTTCTGGTCTTCTTCTCGCCCTTCTTCCTGCCCAGAAGCTGTTCTACCCATCGCGCCCCCCGCACTATCGCTACCACTGGTCCCTCCCCCCTCTTTCACCTCTTCCCATGTTTCCTCTGCCGCCACCGCCGCACTGCTGCCAGCAGGCCCCGTCTCCTCTGAAGCAGTGCCAGCGACGCTCGCCGCTGAGACTCCAGCTGGCCGCGGCAGCAGTGGCGCTGGCCATCCGCTCCCCTCCCCTGCTGCTCCCTCCCTCAGCCTGTACAGCGTAATTTCTTGTTGCTTGAAATACCTGCGAGCGATGAAAATTGTGCAAATGACGATTAACCTCAACAAAGAGATGGTCCAAACAGACCAGAAACATGTTGTCATGTAGAAGCGCGTTGTCCCTAGGTGCTGCCACTGAGAATGGATTCAAAATAATATATATATATAGACATGAGTGGAGTACCTTCGATCTTCTTCATCCACCAACACCAGATTCAGAGAGTACTTGGCACCAAATTTGTTGTGGACGTTAGGATATGACGGCGTGAGATCGTAAGGCTCTAGATACAGCCGAATGGGGATCACCTCGCCCCTCACTGGCGCCCCGTCCATTATCTCATATTTGGCCACCGTCTCTGTCTCTGATCGCGCCGAAGACCCGCCGCCGACCGTCTCTCGCCGCCGTATTTCAAGTTCCATGTACTTCAGCTTGATGCGCACTAGCAGAAAATAGATTTTGCCCACCACGGTGTCACCGAGGTGGTAGGCAGCACGGTCATACTCAAACTCAATGTGCAGGCAGTCCTCAATGCCCACCTCCATCTGAAAATAAATAAAAATAATAAAGAGCAAAGCGAGTCAACCACACAGCGCTTGAGAATAGAAATCAAGAAGAGAGAACTTGTGCCGCATTTGAGCAGCAGGAGAAAGTAGAAAATAGTTTTCTTGTGTTTACCTTGATTGGAGGTCCGGGAGCTGGCATGGCCTCCACCGGGTTCCTCACCCAGAACGGAAAGTCTTTAACCACGCTTTGCCCCAGCCCCTTGACCACGCTCACGCGCAGTGCATAGCGCAGCCGCACCTGAGTGCCCTTGTACGATTCGTACTCCATTTCCACAGACTTGAACTCGAAGGGAAGAATCTGTTGGGTATGCAGGTCCCCAGGGGGAGAGAGCTCACGCACCAGGGAGATGAACTCGTGGGGGTGGCCACGCTCAGAGGCAAGCTCAATCTCACCAACAAGCTGAACGCGGATGCCCTGGTGGTCGACGCGCTTGCCAGGGGTGGGGGTGACCTTGACTTGGCCGCAGACGGTGTCCTTGTTGGAGTACACAGGAGTGGTCTGTTGGCCGCCGCTTTTGTCAGCGAGGGCGATGGTGGGGAGAGGAGGGGAGCCGGCAGGGGGCTGGAACTCTAGCTGCACAGTGCAGGCAGCACCCAGGCCCAAATTTCCAAACAGCTTGTTCTGCACGGGAGAGGGAGGGGAAGAAGAGCAGAGGATCAGCAGAAAATATCGGGAAACGAGGAGAGGAAGAGCAATCGTTGTTGTGACTGGCTGCAGGAGGCATCCTCAGAAGAAAAAGACTTGCCATTCTTGGCCGTGCCCTAAGAGGTCAAGCTCTAGTTGTGCTGGCTCTCGAAATGAAGAAACGGAATTTTGTAGAGTGGGTTTAAAAAATCCTTGGCCAATGAAGCTGCAACCACTGTCACAAGTTTCAATGGCTGGACGAATCTACAGATACCGGGATTGCTGGCCTGAAGGTTTAACTTTTGTTGCAAAAACGACTTAATTCGATCTCTTTAATGGACATTTAAATCTTCCGCTGCGCAGCTGTTCCTTTCCTAAAATTGCGTTTATATTTTAATTAAATCAAATAAACAGAAGGAGACAAAACTCTTCTTCTGCGAAGCCACGCGGCTTGTTTTTTTTCAAGCTGGTTTTTTTTATCCTTTACTCATAAACAATTTTCGTTATTTTTAAATAAAAAGCTCCAGCATACCTCTGTCCTAGGCCCCTGGAAAAAAAGAAGCACCTCCTCACTCACACGAAATGGTCCTCGGAAATGGCCGGCCACTTGTTCGCACCTCCAAGTTCTTCCCACGGCTAGGATTGGGTGGCTTTGGGCCCAGAAAGTCAGAAAATGCAGGTCAGCAGCGCCGCGGGACAGCCACTGCTCACCAGAACCCTACGGCATCGGCAGGCAACAGCTGGTGGTCCGCCCCTCTGGTGCTCCCAGCCGCAGCGTTTGCCTTTGGCGGAGGGTTGACACTCGCTTTGAAAGTCAAACTGCAGTCGCAGCAGGAGCCCCAGCTGGGAGAGCGGTTGTTGTCATCATCGGTCGGGAGTAAAAGCATCGCCTGGGAGCAGACCATTGCCCAGGAGCCTGGCGCCATAAAGGTGCTCGATGCGGAGACGTTGATGGCCCAGGAACACCCATTTTTGGAGGATGACCACATGTTTGCTGCCTTTGCCCAAAAGGGCATTATCAACGACATCGGGGGTGAGTGAAATGAAATGAACCGCCAGGCATCCAAGGTGGTATATTATATTCTATGACAAATACCTCACCAATTCGTTGTGATCCAACTAACCGAAGCCATATCGGTCATTTAACTGACGCAGGGTGGTATCTGCCCGATGCAAAGAAATTCAACGCCATTGTGGCGCTTGGGCGGGAAGTTGCTGGATTTCCGAGGGTAAGCTGTGCTTGAAAATAATTTTGGCCATCGTGTTCAAGCAATGCGAGACGAAGTCTCTACCAGGAAGGAGACATAATACATACAATTCTGTTGCACACAAATTAGACGTAGTAATAATTTCCTTAAGTCATCTTTTTGTTTTTCTTGCAGGTGGTACACGGGGGACTGACCGCAGCCATATTTGACGAGGCTTTTGGCGGACTTCTCTACAGCCTAAAGAAGACGGGGGCCACTTCCTTTTGGGGGCCCGCTTACACTGTTCAGCTGGAGGTGAGCTACAAGCACAAAATACCGGCAGGTGCCACGGTCCTGTGCAGCGCTGAGGTGGAGAGCCTAGAAGGACGCAAGCTGTGGATGAAGGCCGTGATGTCAGGCAAGTAGGAATTTACTCCCTAGAGAGAAAAAATGCCGGAATTTTGTATCGAAGCAGGAGAACAGGTCAATGGCATTTTTCCTGCTTTAAAAATGTTAATGTTTAACGGCTTGTTAGAATATCTCCCTCGCTTGCAGATGGCCCTGATGGGAAAGTGTATGCTACCGCCAGGGCGCTGTTTGTCAACCCCAAGCCTCAACGCCTAGTGATGGATGTGGTCAAATACCTGGGACAAAGGGTCGCAGAAACACTCCCAAAGAGCAATTCTGCTCGCGCAAAGCACGTTAACATTGATGTTGCATGAATGTCCTTATCATTTTTTGAGATAATTGCCCAAAATAATATACCTGTTAATTTTTAGTGCCAAATTTTTTCGTACTCTTTTGATTATTTATCCCTCTTTAATTCCTTTAATGTTTTTATTCAATAACCACAATATTCCCAATCAAATTTTTGGGTGCATTAAATTCTTCTGTTTGTTTCTTCATTCGCCCAGTGTACCCCGAGGAATATATACTCTGAAGAGTCCCCAGAGGAAGGACGCCAGCAGTAGGCATCTTTTTGTGAATTCTGGTGTTTATGCTAATGCACGAGGTTTACAGTTTTACAAGCGGAATCTGTATTGGAACCTCCAGGGGGACCGTGAGTAGCGCATGTTAGCTTTTGCGGTTTGGCAGTTTCCATATCCACCTGGGTTTTAATTTTTAGGCAGGCTTTGCTCTTCAGCGGCGACAACGTATTTGGCATACTCAGGTTGCCCATTGCATCTGGTCGCGACCCGATCGGGGTCTAGAAGCAGACAACCGTAGCAGTTTCTTCTACACGTGGAAAGCACCACTGATAGTTTTATAAACGAGCCTTTCTTAGAGGGGCGTGAATTTGAAACGGCCCTTTTTTTATGTTGGGGCGGCGCGGGGGGACCTTAAGTTTTTGGGGGCAAGAAGGGGGGGGGAAGAAAGGCGGCTTGGCCGCCATGGTTGGGAATTAGGTTGGTGGTCCCACCCACCCCTGCGCTGCTCCCGCTTAGAAAAAGCTCAAGGTCCTGAACCCCCCTCCCACCCCTTGACCAGGGTAGGGGTCGTTTCAAATTCACGCTCCCCTTAGAAAGGCCCATGGAAAGATTCTACGATTTATTGTGGGTGGGGGGGTGGGGGGGCATAGACCCCTAAGGGGTGACGAAATGGGCGAAAAATCACCCCTATAAAAAGGCAAATGTATGCAGGTCATCAACGCCGGTCACCAGCCGCATCACCGCCGCTCGTTGAACGCCAGCCGCAGCTCTCTCCCTGAATGCCAATTGCGCCGATTTCCAACCTCCACGCCGCACGCTGCTAGTATGTCGGCAGCTACGAGGCGAGCCCCACGGTGTTTCCAGTCTCCGTGAAGATGTAAAAAATTAGCGAGTGTAAAACCTCAATTTAATTTATTATAAATAAACTAACTTTAAAAAAACGAATTTAACAAAAGATATTGGGAGCCTGCGCCTGTAGCCTCCCATTCCCCCCCCCAGGGGCCTCGTTTAAATTCGAGGGCCTGAAGTATCTGTGTAGTAGCTTAATTTGAAAAAAAAACTTGATACAGTTATGAGCCTGTTTTTACATTTGTCCTAATATTTCTCTAGCCTGGGTTAAGGACGGCGTTTTATTCAATAATAATAACCACAATGGCAGCTCCCAAATTAGAGCTGGACGCTGCTGGACTAGATTCGTTCCACGCCTGGCATCGTTCTCTGCCCGAGGTGCGTGAATATATTGTCGCACATATCCTTTCTATCATAGCTGCCGCTGACCACAAGTCTTCCGACCCTTTCTGTTTTGTTGATAAAAAGAATTGATTCAAATTCTTCACGCGCAGGATGCCCGCACCGTGCGTTTCTTTGATCGCAAGACCTGTTATTCGGTCCATGGCGAGCCCACCTTCATGGTAGCCCGCCATCTATACCGCAGCACCGCTCAGGTCTCCTACATTGGCGCCCCCGACACCGGCCTGCCTGGCATCACTGTGCCTTACAATCTCTTCCCTGCGCTGCTCAAGGAGCTCCTGGTGGACCGTGGAGAGCATGCCGTGGAGGTCTACGAAGGCGCAGGCTCTTCCTGGCGGCGCATCAAGCGTGGCTCCCCTGGGCTGTGGGCAGACTTCGAGGGCGATCTGTCGAGGGCAGGGGACGTTTCAGACTCGCCCATCGCCATAGCAGTAGTGCTAGGTGATGTGGAAGGCGTACGCACCGTCGGTTTAGCCTTTTGTGATGCCGCTGCCCGCCGCCTTGGCGCCTGCGAATTTGCAGATGACGATCATTTTTGCCAGCTGGAAGCAGCTTTGACGCAGCTGGGGGCACGCGAGGCCGTGCTTCCGAAGGACCTTCTGGTCAGCACAGCATCCGGAGAAGGGGGAGGTCCCTCCGGCGGCGGCGCAGGAGCAATCTCACCAGCCGACAAAGCGAGGATTGCTGACGTGCTGTCTCGCTGTGGTGCGCTGACCACGGCTCGCCCCCGTTCCACCTTCTCCCCCAAGTCCCTGCCCCAAGACCTGGGCAGGCTGCTGCGTGGGGGCCCAGAGGGGGTTGAGTCTCACCGGCCTGTGCTGGATCGCCACCTGGCTGCTGCCGCGCTGGCCGGGGTGATCTCCTTCGCTGAGCTGCTGGCTGACGACTCTACCTACGGGCGGTGCTCCCTTGAGGTGTACAGCACTGGGCGGTACATGCGAGTGGACGCTGCAGCACAGAGGGCGCTCAACGTGTTTCGCGGCCGCGGGGACGCAGCAGACTCGTTCAGCCTGTACGGGCTGCTCAACCGTGGGAAAACAGCTATGGGGAAGCGCCTTCTGCGCGCTTGGCTCAAGCAGCCCCTGCTGGACCCTTCAGAGATTGGGGGGCGCCACGACGTGGTGGAAGCCTTCGTTAACGACGCTTCCCTGCGGGCAGACCTCGCGGGACTGCACCTCCGAGGACTCCCTGACGTCGATCGCCTGAACCGCAAGCTGGAGCGCCGCGCTGCCACCCTTCAGGATCTGTGCCAGCTGTACCGCGCGTCCTCACGCTTGCCGCTCATAGAAGCCGCCCTTCGCGCGCATTTAGGGCCGCAAGCAGCTGTGCTGGAGGCCCGTTTTGCTCTCCCTCTGGCAGAGGCCCACGATTTCGAGCATCTGGGCAAATTTGAGGAGCTGCTTGAGGCGGCAGTGGACCTGTCGCGCATCCCCGATGAGTACCTCATCGCGGCCACCTACGACGAGGGGCTGGCGGAGCTGGAGGCGCAGAAACGGGAGGTTGAGGAGGAGATCAACTCACTCGCCGAGGAGGCTGCATCTGATTTGGGCCTGGTCCTGGACAAGAGCGTCAAGTTGGAGTGGCACAAGGCGGCCAACCAGCGGCTGAGGTGCCTGAGAATCACAGCCAAAGAAGAGAGGGCCGTGAGAAAGAAGCTGCAGGCTCGCTACATGGAGCTGGAGACCCGCAAAGACGGCATGAAGTTCACGAACCGCGCGCTGCGCAATGCCGCAGAGCGCCTGCAGCGGCTGTCTGGGGAGTACGATTCGCGGCAAGGGGCGCTGGTGGCGCAGGTGGTGGGGGTTGCATCCACGTTCTGCGAGGTGTGGTCGCGCGTGGGTGCCCTCCTTGGCGAGCTCGACGTTCTTTGCGGATTTGCTGACGTGGCGGTGTCTGCCCCCAGGCCCTACGTGCGCCCGCAAGTGCTGCCAGCTGAAGGGGGAGAGCTGGAGCTGGTGGCCTGCCGCCACCCTTGCGTGGAGGCCCAAGAGGGTGTGGATTTCATCCCCAACAATGTGCGCATGTGCCGCGGCGACTCCTGGTTCCAGGTCATCACTGGGCCCAACATGGGCGGCAAATCAACGTTCATTAGGCAGGTGGGCGCCTGCGTTCTGATGGCGCAGGCGGGCAGTTTCGTGCCCGCAGACTCAGCTCGCATTGCAGTGCGTGATGCCGTGTTTGCTCGAGTGGGCGCAGGGGACTGCCAGATGCGCGGGGTGTCCACATTCATGGCTGAGATGCTGGAGACGGCTGCCATTCTGAAGGGCGCCACCTCCTCTTCGCTGGTGATAATTGATGAGCTGGGGAGGGGGACATCCACTTGGGACGGCATGGGACTGGCATGGGCGATCAGCGAGCACCTCATGGCAGAGGTGGGGGCGGCAACGCTGTTTGCGACGCACTTCCATGAGCTGACAGCTCTTCAGGGCCCCGCCGGAGTTAAAAATTTACATGTGCGCAGCGCTATCGATGCCGGAGCTGGGGGCCTCACGATGCTTTATGAAGTGCGGGAGGGGTCGTGCGACCAGAGCTTGGGCATCCACGTCGCTGAATTCGCTCGGTTCCCCCCGGAAGTGGTCGAGGCTGCCAGGGAAAAGGCCAAACAGCTGGAGGGGTACGCGCCAGGGGCAGCAGGACAGGTGCAGCAGGTACTGGCAGGGAAGAAGCGCAAAGGGGCGGGGGCGACGGGGTTGCGCGAGGCCCTTGTGCAGTTTGCCGAGGACCGGGCTCTGGCTGAGCTTGAGGGAGAGGAGCTGGCAGCTGCAGCGTCAAAGTGGGCTGACGAGCTAGAGGGATTGGGACAGACGGGGTCAAGGGCGAGAGGAGGCGAGGGTGTGTGTGACGAAATGGTTGCATAAGTCTCAATTTACCCTTTCGGTTTAATATTTTTTTGGAATGCCCATTGGAGTTTGCAATCTTTCAATGTCTCAGGCATTGACCTTATAACGAGAGCAAGCCAGATAAATTGTCACATTTGGGCCAGCTAGAAGAAGGGAGCCAGCCTTGACCGTTTATTGTGATGCGGACCCATTCAACAGGAAAATATGAAATTGGGAGGTTTTCGAACTGGATTCTTCGGAAGGATCAGTCTTCCCTCTTCTGGGCGCCTTGCCTTCCTCCTTGGAAAGTTGTCTGGGTTCTTTTGTATGAATTTTACCAAGAGAGAATGATGCAGGGGATACCCCGAGGGTACCAGTGAACGAAAGAATGCAGGAGAAGAAGGGCGGCTTGCGTCATGATTCCAGATGTTTTGCAGCGACGTCATTCTCTCTGTGTGAGAGAATGGTAACTCCAGGCTTTGCAGCAACGACCGGCGGACAGCTCCACTTAAATCATAACATATGCTTTATTTATTTGCTTCAAGTGTCGCACGCCGTATTTTAAGCACTGTACAATGAAATTCAAAAGACAGCTTTCGACCGGAGTGCCCCAAACAATATAGATGTCTGCAATCCTTCCGCGAAAGAAGAATTCCAAGCCTCCGGTGTTGTCGCACAGCAGCCAGGAGAGCAAAAAGGGAAAGAAATCGTTTCAAGGGACAGGGGCTGCGCGGAGGACAGGCTCGCGGCCTCAGTCAGAGCCAGCCCAACTAGCTCATCATGTGAATTCCCGCCAGATATTCTTACCACCTCCTTTTGCTTGTGCACCTGAGCTAAAACCTTCTTCTCGTGCATATCTTTTGCAGCCGTGGTCTGGAGTGATTGACAACCTCCTCCGCCCCCTTCCTCCTGACATGAGAGTGAGTTTGCCTTTCTTGCACTCCGCCCTAATTTATTTTGACGTCTATATCCGCGCATATCCTCTTCGTCAATTCTTCTACCTTTTGAATTTACGGCATGTTTTTTCCCGTCGTGTTGCAGTACAACATTCAGCGTGCCCTCAGCAGTTTTGCTGAAACCGTCGCTCAGCTGTTTCCCAAACCCGGAGAAGTGAGTATTGGATTTTACTTCCACTGTAAAGTGCACTAATCTGCAACTTATTATTTATTTTTCCTTTATTCAATATGACAAATCAATCATGAATGGTGATTTCTGCAGGGCGCAGTTAGGGTTGGGCGTCGGGGATTCTGATTCTTAACATGCATGAAAAATGTGTACATAATCAAATTTGTATGCAAATCTGCTTCCTGTCAATCTTCAACAGCATCGCAAGCAGTCGCTTGTCGTAATCTGACCGTTAGATTTGGCGCTGCCAAATCCCATGGCCCGTTGATCTGCGCTTTGAATTTTTGAATGCGCACCAGCCACATGGGACACAGCAGTATAACGCAGGCCAGGGTGCACACAAGCGCTGAGGTGAGCACCACCGACGCTCGAGCCACCAGACCCACCGCAGCAAAGCACAGCACGCCTAGCGCCAGCGCATGCCATGCTGGGGCTGCCTCAGCCAGAGCGTACTGCAACGGAGGAGCCATTATATACACCTCCAAGGATAAAGCCATCTGCAACAGAAAAAAACTGGCGGAATTATTATTTAAGTTGCTTTCCTCCCAGCAAAGTAAAGCAAAGACAGACGTTGCCTTCCGTGCGGCCTAAAATGCCCCGGTTTAGTTTACTTTCAAAGAGAGAGAGAGAGAGGGCGAGAGTGGTTGAGTCTCACCAGCGCAAACACGTCACCAAGTCCACTCAGTTGACTGGCCATCAGCACCGATGCACACATAGCACATGCGAGGCCTAAGCTTCCTCTCAGGCTGGCCCCTGCTCGCGTCTTGGATGGTCTTTGGTAGTCATGCAGGTAGAGGTGAGCGATGAGCAGCGCTGCACTCGAGGCAACAATGGTGTCTGCGCTTACCGAAGAGGTGAGGGTGGCGTAGACAGGCGCCAAGGCAGCGGTCAGAACCAGCAGAGCGGTGGCGGGGGCCGCGCTGGCACCGCAGCTGGCTTTAAACGAGCGGCGGAGGTAGGCGTGCAGCACAGCACCGCCAGCGAGCACGCCAGCCTCCCATGTGATGAGGGAGGCAGAAGGAATCGTGCGGCGATGCAGATGATGGGCTACCGACGGCACGATGGTCACTATGCACACTTGCTGTGCCACAGCCAACGCCGCCCACACCACCCGGTGGTAGCTCCGTTTTACGACATCGGCGTTGATCACCAGGGACTCTAAAAAATTGGAGTCGGTGTGGTTGTCAGGGAATGGCTGCTTGCACCACAACGCCTTGCGCCAGCCGGAGGAATGGGAAGACATTTATAATTTTTTTTTCAAGTGTTCGAGCTGCCATCACGGCCGCTGGGCCACTTTACCATTAATTACCGTGAACACATTAGAATGTTTATTATTTTCAAATAAAATATGTACCCCAGAAGAAATGCAGCCCCGGTCTGTCGAAAATAATCTGAACTCAGGTTTTTTTTTTAATCTTTTCGCCAATATTTTTAACATTTAATAAGCGAGAGTCACGTGAAGCGCACCGTTTAGAAGAAAAAAACTGGTTTACAGCACAGAGATGATCGAAGCCATTCCTTCTCAAGCTATCTCGGAGGCTATAACCAAGCCTAATGACAGTTTGGTGGGGTTTGAATCATTATTGCGTTAGATTCACGCATTGCCTGAGCTTTTGATTTGCGATGCAGGTGCATCTCTCTGTGAGTCGAGTAAAAACAATGATTAAAGAAGATGTTGAGGTGAAATCCATCTCTACAGAGGCGTGCTTTGCAGTTGCTAAAGTCACGGTGAGCTAACGCTTGAGATTTCAGTTTTTTCTTCCCCTCGGTAAGTTCACCGCTCCACCCCTTCGTTCACCCTTGACGCAGGAGCAACTGATGGACGACATTGCAAGGCGCGGTGCCAGATTTATGTTTGAAGAAAACAGGCAAACGCTGGATTACCAGGACATCGGTGAGAAATGAATGAGGACCTGAAGAGAAATTCGCCATATTGTTTGTTGAAAATAATTATTTCCTCTCTCACTGGCACTGGTCTGCCCTGTCTTGCAGCAAAATCAATATCAGAATGCAAGGCATACGACTTTTTGGACGGTGAGGAAGAACATTATAGACAAATAGAAGAAGAAGAAGAATGCAAAAAAGGCCGTCCTGCTCTTTCAGATATATTGAGTTAAATGTTCGTGTGGTGCTCCATGCAGAGGTCATTCCCAAGAAAGTCCCCGCAGCACTGGCCCTCGCTCGCATGGAGCAGCCGCAGCAGCAAGCGATGCTTGCAGAGCAGCAGCAGAAACAGTCTCAAATTACATAAAACCAACAAGCAAGACACCGAGCTGCCACCAAAACTCTTTTGCCTTTTGATTTCTACCCAATTCACTTTCTTTATCGCTTCCTTTCTTTAATGTAATTGAAAACAGCCACCATCTTTCCCCCTGATCAGCACTTACAGTTGTCTCTTTTTCACTTTTTGGTTTCCATTAAATTTAAATTTCGAAACGACTATTATGTCATCATAGTTTGGTCTGTCAAAAGTCCCCTACAAAAAGTAGGGGACTGCAGCCCGTGGGGCCATCATGGTAGAATTTTCTTCCGTCTCAGTAAAATATTTCACCTCCCGGTCCAAATTGGAGTCGAAACACAGCATGGACGCCACGTTCCCGCAGCGGTAGCAGTAGTTTGGCGCCGACCACACCGTGACCAGCGACCTGTCTGGGAACATGTACTTGAGGCCCTCTTGAACAAGCTGGTGCGCCCTGCAGATGAGCTCCAGCCCGTTGACCGCGTTGAACTCCGACGCTACCCTCGCCCCGAACAGCCACCCCGCCCCCCTTGGCGACACCGCCCACGTGTCAATCTCCTCGGGGTCGCTCCACATGAGGTCGCAGAAGGGGCCCTCGTGAGGAATCTCGCACAGGCGGTCGATGACTCGGATTTGATCCAGGGTTCGAAGGTCTGGCGACAGCCCCCCGTGCACGCACAGCACCCGCCCATCGATGAGCGCAGACAGCGTCAGAAAGTCAAACACCTCGGTGCAGTACCGCCACGCGTTGGCGTTGCCGTACTTGCGTTGACACTCGTCGTAGAAGCCGTAGACCTGGGTGATCTGGCGGGACTCGTGGTTGCCGCGGAGGAGGGTGACGTGCGCAGGGAAGCGGGCCTTGAGGAGCAGCAGCAGGGTGAACACCTCGAGGGAGTTGTACCCGCGGTCCACAAAGTCGCCCATGAAGATGTAGTTGGTGGAGGGCACCTGGCCGCCCTCTTTGAATAGCTTCATGAGGTCGTGGAACTGGCCGTGGATGTCGCCACACACAGTGACAGGACTGTTCACGGGCTGAACATTTGACTCCTCAACCAAAATTTCCTTGACCTGCAGCGAAATCAGAAGGAATGGAACATAAAAATGGGGGGAAAAGCTGTATTTTCAGCTTGATGCAAGTTCGATTATATGTTTATTGTGCACGAAGGAACCCACATATTCACAGAGCGCTTTCAGCTCGTCCTCCACCAAATATTCAGCTCGCTGTACTTTCTCGATCCATGCGTCGAGGTCCACCATTTTTTTGTGCTAAAAATCTCGTCTTGTTGTTTTCAAACCACGAAGCGGGCTATCCAAGCTGTGAATTTGAGTCTTATGAACTGTTTCTATATGTCGATATCTTTTAAAGTATAAAAAGGCAGTCTGAAAAATTGGAGCGCAGAGGAAAAAAAATAATGACTTGTTTTTGAGCTGCGTTCCTCTCGCGCAACGCTTGAAGACTACTACTTTGACATTAGTAAAATAACTTTGAGCTGTATCCTGAGGAGTCCAGGAGTCTACTGAGCAGAAAAAGCCCTCCCTGTACTGCAGGGGGTACAGGCGGTGCTGCCGACAAAAAAAGCCTGGCTGCCTTTCAGGCTGATACTTTGTAACTGATACTTGTTCGGAACATGGATATCGCCCCAGCCTTCTTTCACACCCAGATTTGGGGCTGCAGCATTTTGCCTTTTCGCTGCTTCCTCCGCCGCCGCTATGTTCTGCAGCAGACATGCAAGAAACTGGTAGAACAGCCTTAAGCTCGACGAATGGAGACTCTCAAACTTCATCACGGCTGCATTTCTGCTGGACGAGTCCTGAGGAGTCGTCTTTTAAGATATTTGAATATAGGCTAAGGCCCGAGAGAAACAAATATTAAAAAATGAATTAAAATTGGGAAATCGTCATAAATGCCCAGCTGACGCAAATCCTGTTCTCAGAGGTACACACTGCCGTGCCCTCACTCTGCTCATGCCGGCCCAAGCCTGATCATGGCTGGACAGCAGATAGAACAGGGCTCTAGATTTTCAGGCATGTGGCTAAGAGCCATTCTCTTCTTGAGCGCTCCATCTGCAAAAGTAGGGCGAATACGAAATAGAGCGACGGCGTGTTTCGCCCAGATTGCAAAATCTCCACCGCCAGCTGGGTATCGTCCGCTGGTAGCTTTGCGGTGCCATGTTTCATAGCCCATGTCTGCTAATGTGAAGCGAACCTGACCTAAAAATTTCTTTGGACCAAATTTCTTCTGACAAAATTCTTCTTCTGACTTTCCTCTGACCGAGGAAGAAGAACCTGCTGGAAGCGACTGACTTTTAGACGCTCTCAAGCTGGCCGCCTTTTCACCTGTCTACGAATATTTATCAACACTTTTTAACTGTTTGGGCTTGCCTTTTCGTTTTAAAAGTTGAATAAAATGGCAGAGGGACCTGCTATTGGCATCGATCTTGGAACTACGTACTCATGCGTCGGCATCTGGTGAGTTTTAATCCAGTTTAGGCACCTGGCTACTCTCTCGAGTGGCTTGCAGGCCCATCACCTCCAGCCGCAGGAGGAAGTTGGGAGGAGCCGCCTCCGATTCGAGAGAGCTGCCTCTCCTTCTCCACACCATTCCAGCTCATCGCCCCCTCATTCTACTTATGCAGGATGCACGATCGTGTTGAGATCATTCCCAATGAGCAGGTATGCCTCGCATAACTTGAGATGCATGTTGCCTTCTAGACCACCTGTTTGTATAATTGCGCACGCATTTCTTGTTCGTTTTCACCATTATTGCCGATTTACTCGTCTAATCGCCCCCTTTTGCCTGTGCTGTGTGCAGGGCAACCGCACCACACCTTCGTACGTCGCTTTCACCGACTCTGAGCGCCTCATTGGCGATGCCGCCAAGAACCAGGTGGCCATGAACCCTGTGAACACGGTGTTCGACGCCAAGCGCCTCATCGGCCGCAAGTTCAGCGACCCCACCATCCAGCACGACATCTCGCACTGGCCCTTCAAGGTCGTGGCTGGCCCTGCTGACAAGCCCATGATCCAGGTCGACTACAAGGGCGAGTCCAAGACCTTCTCCCCCGAGGAAGTGTCCTCCATGGTGCTCATCAAGATGAAGGAGATCGCCCAGGCCTACGTTGGCAACGACAAGACCGTCAAGAAGGCAGTCGTCACCGTGCCCGCCTACTTCAACGACTCCCAGCGCCAGGCCACCAAGGACGCTGGTGTCATCTCCGGCCTGGAGGTCATGCGCATCATCAACGAGCCCACCGCCGCCGCCATCGCCTACGGCCTCGACAAAAAGGGCTCCACCTCTGGGGAGCAGAACGTGCTCATCTTCGACCTGGGGGGCGGCACCTTCGACGTTTCCCTGCTCACCATCGAGGAGGGCATCTTCGAGGTCAAGGCCACCGCTGGTGACACCCACCTGGGCGGCGAAGATTTCGACAACCGCCTGGTCAACCACTTCGTCCAGGAGTTCAAGCGCAAGTACAAGAAGGACGTGACCGGAAACCCCCGCGCGCTGCGCCGCCTGCGCACCGCTTGCGAGCGCGCCAAGCGCACCCTCTCTGCCTCCTCCCAGGCGGCCATCGAGATCGACTCCCTGTACGAGGGCGTCGACTTCTACTCCTCCATCACCCGCGCCCGCTTCGAGGAGCTCAACATGGATCTGTTCCGCAAGTGCATGGACCCCGTTGAGAAGGTGCTGCGTGACGCCAAGATGGACAAGGGCCACGTTCACGAGGTGGTGCTGGTGGGCGGCTCCACCCGCATCCCCAAGGTGCAGACCTTGCTGCAGGACTTTTTCAACGGCAAGGAGCTGTGCAAGAGCATCAACCCCGACGAGGCGGTGGCCTACGGCGCGGCGGTGCAGGCGGCCATTCTGAACGGCGAGACCCATGAAAAGGTGCAGGACCTGCTGCTGCTGGACGTCATTCCTCTGTCCCTGGGCCTGGAGACTGCTGGTGGCGTGATGACCACCCTCATTCAGCGCAACACCACCATTCCCACCAAAAAAGAGCAGGTGTTCTCGACCTACTCCGACAACCAGCCTGGAGTGCTGATCCAGGTGTACGAGGGCGAGCGCGCGCGCACCCGCGACAACAACTTGTTGGGCAAGTTTGAGCTCACCGGCATCCCCCCCGCCCCCCGCGGCGTCCCCCAGATCAACGTCACCTTTGATGTCGACGCCAACGGCATCCTCAATGTGTCTGCGGAGGATAAGTCTGCTGGCATCAAGAACAAGATCACTATCACCAACGACAAGGGCCGCCTCAGCAAGGAGGAGATCGAGCGCATGGTGCAGGAGGCAGAAAAGTACAGTGCAGAGGACGAGGAGCACAAGAAGAAGGTGGACGCGCGCAACGGGCTGGAGAACTACGCCTACTCGATGCGCAACACCATCAAGGAGGGCGGCGTGTCCGAGAAGCTGAGCCCTGACGAGAAATCCTCCATCGAAAAGGCGGTGGACGCTGCCATCGAGTGGCTGGACCAAAACCAGCTGGCGGAGCTGGACGAGATCGAGCACCAGAAGACGGAGCTGGAGGGCGTGTGCAACCCCATCATCACCAAGCTCTACCAGGGTGGTGCGGGGATGCCTGGCGGCATGCCCGACATGGGAGGCGGCATGGGCGGCAGCGCTGCTGCTGACGGCGGCGCAGGCGGCCCCAAGATCGAGGAGGTCGACTAAATGCACAACCACCATTTTTTCACAGTCGGGGAGGAGCTTGCTGTGTCAACATCTGCGTCCTATACTCAATTCTTGTTTTGGAGAAAATAATTTTAAATTTGAACACTTTTTTTGCTGCTTTGGTTACTCTCTTTTGGGAGAAGAGAAAAAAATCTGTCCTCGATTTATTTTTTATTTTTTGCACGATCTCAAGCGCCTCAGCTGCTAATTTGTTTGTAACCGCGTTTGTTTGCATATTATTTTCATTCAGCAAAGGTGGGAAAAGGTAGATATACAGTCAGGCCAGGTAATTGTATATCTGAACGTCGCTGGAGTCTCTTTCCAGGTACTCCCTGTCGATGAGGCTCTCAATGCGTTTCTTCAGATCCGGCCCCGCCACAGGGAACCTCAGCTGCTGCATGAGCTCGTTCACCAGCAGCTTGTGGCCCAGAGTCTTTCTGGCTTTCATGATTCGCACAATGGCCGCATCTATCTGGTACTGGCGATCCTGCATCACACCCTCGTTGGTCTTGCGCTGCTCATCCGCGCTCTCCTTGAGCTGAATCACGTTGATGCGCACGCGGAACAAACGGTTGGTGTACCCAAGGTTCACGCTGAAAATGTCGCCGTCGCCAACCTCCCGCCCTTTGGGCTCCTTCAGCAGCACCCGCTCCC
This sequence comes from Marvania coccoides, assembly GCA_963854735.1. Taxonomy (NCBI): domain Eukaryota; kingdom Viridiplantae; phylum Chlorophyta; class Trebouxiophyceae; order Chlorellales; family Chlorellaceae; genus Marvania; species Marvania coccoides. The sequence continues at coordinate 261,035 of OY978105.1, read as the reverse complement.
GCCCGCAAGCGAGGCTCTGCAGCGTGCGTCGCAGCTCCTTGTCCTCCAGTCCCGTTGCTGCCGCCAGGTCTTCAAGGCTCAGCTGTTCTGAGTCGTTGAACATCAGCAGCACAGCTGCTTGGAAAAGCGACACCGACAGCTCCTTTGCGCCTGCATCAAACTGTGCCCTCAGCACGCAGTGGCCCAGCGACGGCACCCACGCCAACTTCCTGCCAGAGTGCTTCTGAAGGTAGTGCTCGGCGAATATCTGTGGGGGGTGGGGGTGGGGGTGTGAGGGGGGGGGAGATACAGAACCACGTTTATTTATTATTCAAGACTAAATGTTAAAAAATGAAATTAGTTTTTGCAAGGAAGAAAAAAAATAGAAAAGAACAAATCCGTGTTTGAGTTCACACCTGCTGAGCGGCAGACAACGCCTCTGGAAGTGCGCATTCCAGCGGTGGGTAGCTTGGCCAGAATCCAGAGGTGAGGACCTGCACAGCCAGGTCGATGCCTGGTGCGAGGCGCGACAGGGCGGCAGCAGCAGAGGGCGACTGGCGAAAAGAAGCCATGGCATCTCGAGAGAGCTCCACGTCTTTGAACATACCCTCCAGCTTGGAGGTGAACTGCGCACCGCACTCGCCCTTGAGCTTTGAGATTGCCGCCTTCTCTGCGTCCACAGAAATAGACCGCCCCAGCAGCAGCCGCTTCGCCAGATCCTTCTTGTAAAAGGCCTCGAAAACGTCTTTGCCTTGAATGAACCTGAAAATGACCAGCGCAGCATCAAGCGCGCCCTCCAGCTCCTCCTCGCCCCCCCCTCCGCCGCCAGCTTTGCTGCCTCCCCTCAGCGCAGCATCCATGTGCTTTGCCAGCAGCTCTGCGGGTTTATTGGCTCGCTGGTTGATAAACTGTTCGAAACCCTCTTTGAGCGCGTTGTTGAACGCCACGTTGCCTCGAAATGCCTCTGCCACCGCTCTGTCCTTCCGCGCCTTCAGCCGCAGCAGCGCCACCACCATCTCGGCATCCTTCTCCTCATCCAACACCACCGCAGATCCCATCCGCCGCACGTGCGCCTTGAAGGCGGCGCACAGCGCTCGCAGGGCCCCCACTTGAGCGCACAGCGCGTACAGCCTCGCCAGGTCCCTCACCCGATCCTCAGCCAGCAGCGAGTCGAAACCGGGACCGACCAGGTGGCCAACGTGGGAACCAACTAGCCCAACCTCCACCGCATCGAGCAGCGGCGCCCGCGTGGGCGGTTCCAGCACTGCGTCGCAGCGTGCCCGCTCCTCGTCCAGCCGCCGCTCACAGTGCACTAGGTACTCGGCGATGTCCAGCTCGTGCACCAGGCGCTCCCCCTCGGCAGCAAAGTAGGCGGCAGCGCGGGCCAGAAATGGGCCCTGGAAGGCTTCTGCGTAGAGGCCCAGGTTTGAGAGCATGCGCAGCAGGTCCTTCAGGAGGCCACGGTTCACAGCCTCGCCGTCGCGTTCGGCGTCCACCATGGCCAGCAGGCCCGTCACCAGTTTGCGTTCCACTTCTGGGTGCCTTGCCATATGTGTGCGGAACAGCTGCAGGCCCATGTCGAAGAGCGAGCGGGAGTGCGAGGAGGGGAGGACGTAGGTGCGGTCAAGGTAGAGGAAGATCTGACGGATGAGCAGCAATTGGGAACAGTATAACTCCCAAGTGCGGCCCACGTGGTCCAGGAAGGCGACGGCCTCGAGGGAGGTGCGGGAGGCCAGTGAGTCGATCATGCCCTGGGCATGCTGATCGCAAAGCGCTTGCAGCTGGGGGTAGACCTTTGCAGCCAAGTTGTGCATGCATAGATCCTCCACAGCACGATACAGCTCTTCCAAGCTGCAGGAGACCGGCCGGGCGTGCTGCACGGCACGAACGGCATCAGAAAGGCGGTCCCAATTAGATGCCTCAAAGTTGTCCGGGAGCTTGGGCCGCAGCTTAAGCTGCTTAATGACAAGTTTCTTTTCAGAGGCCTTCATAGCGGTTGCGTTACTCTTGAAGGCGAAGCCGCTTCAAAGGCATTTTAATAATTCTAAATGTTATTGTTTGTGTTTAAAGCATAATACCTAAGTTCTCGATATCTTCTGAGTTCAAATACATTTACAAATATTAAATTAATGGAGGATTTTTCCCTATAAAAAAAAAAGCGGTGTATTAGGCTTGACTTGTTTGCATTTGTCACGATGATTTGGATAAGAGCCAGCATGAGATAGTAAATATAGTTAGCATAGTTTTGATAGCATATCGCCCAATCCACTCAGAATTCGTCACACTTCCGCTTGCTCTTGTGGGTCAGCTTGTAGGCGGCCTGCCGGAATTTCCTGAAGTCCTCTGTCAGAGGAGCCGTGGGCCGCCTAAATACCATTTCTTCCAGCTGCCGAAGTTGGTTGAGAAGGTTTCCCGCCTCTCCCTACAAAATAATTAGCCTCTCCAATCAAAAGGTCTACAATGACATGAGAAAAATGACAACAATATACGTCCACTCACTGAAAAGTACTCTTGGTTCTCCTTTACCACATAAATCAAATTCCTGATCGATTTGATTTTCCTATAGGGCCATGCTTTCATGCCAAGCTGCCGGGTCGCCATCTTAAACCGCGTGTTGCCAACATTGAGCTGGTCCGCGGCTTGTTGCTGGGGAAGATGCCCCACTTGCTTGAGGAGATCCATAGTAATGGTGCGTTCACCGCTGCCCTTGTGCGTCCTGTAAAGTTGGCTCTGTTAGAAAATTGATTGGAAGGGCTTTCGAGTAGTGTTTCAGCTTGCCTGATTACGACTTCGGCGTTCCTGGTCGGGCTGGAACCGCTGTTAAAAGATATCTCCGAGCCTTCAGATGAGGCGTCGTCGCGGTTTGAGTCCCCAATACAAAGGTTTTCTCCTCCAGTTGTCTCCGGAGAGGATTGAATAGACATTGAGTCGGCGAAATGATAAAAATGGATATGGATAGTATATGTCACACAAAGAATAGTAATAAAATATAGCTGAGATGGAGAGTGGAAATGAAGAGACAGAAAGACGACCAGAGCTCTCCCCGATCTTGTCGACTTGACCGTTCCAAGCTCTAACCAATTACAATGCCAATGGGTGTAACCTCTAACCAATGTACGACGTAATTTAGCCGTCTGATTGAGTTTATCGCTGTCGGTCTTTAATTCTCTTCATAAAATGCCAATATATACATCTCGTAGTGCTCTGTATGAGCTAGTAAAATTATCATATATAAAAATGGCAGAAATGGGCATTGCAATCAAGGAAGGTTGCTGAGCACCGCCGGCGCTTTCTGTTTCTGACCAAGCAGGGTCATGGCGGTGGCTGCGATATGCGAAGCGGTGAGGCCTGCTTCTGCCAGCTGCTCAGCCTGGAAAAAATAATTAACAAATGCATGTGAGAAAAAAACAGGATGAATTAATCAGGCCATACATAACTAGAGAAAAAGATGGGAACGGTGGGCTCACCTGTGTGCCGTGCTCAATGTAACGGTCAGGAAGGGTCATGGGGCGGAACTTGAGGTTGCCATCAAGGAGGCCCTCCAAGGCCAGGAACTGCAGGAGGAAACTAGAATATGAGAGCTGTATGGGCACTGAATGGCAATGTACATGCGTTCGCATACTCCACAAAACGCACCTGCATGACGTGAGCAGCGAAACCGCCGATGGAGCCTTCTTCCACGGTGATCATCGCAGGGTGCTCCTTAGCCAGCTGCCGAATGAGCTTGGTATCCAGCGGCTTGCAGAACCGAGCGTCCACAATTGTTGCTGACACCCCAGCCTAAAAGAAGCCAAAAGAAAACGCGTAGTTATAGTTTGATTAGAAGAAACAGACTCTGTTTGCAACCTTTGTAGTTTCAATATTTCGCCCACCTTCTCCAGGATTTCCGCGGCCACCATGCACTCTACCACTGAGTGTCCGTAGCCCACAATGGCCACGTCCTTTCCAGATCGGCGCACTCTGGCCTTTCCAACCTGTAAAAAAGGGGAGAAATTTGATGGTGCACTGCAGCAATTATTAAAGGGGGAAAGATGGCAGCGTTAATTCCCTCAACTGACCTCCATTGGGGTGCCCTTCAGGTCTGCCGTGATGCCCTCTGCTGCAAGGTCGATTCCCAGCCCATTGCCGCGAGGGAAACGGAAGCACGACGGCCTGTCGTCGATGGCCACAGCTGTTGCGATCATGTTGATCAGCTCAGCTTCGTCGGAGGGGGCCATGACGACCATGTTGGGCAGGCTGGCCATGTAGGTGACGTCAAACGCGCCGCAGTGGGTGGCACCATCGGCGCCTACAAGGCCAGCACGGTCCATGGCAAAGCGCACTGCAAAATAATGATAGAGAAACAATGAAAAACAGCATACATTTGGTTCATTTGGTATCATTAGCATCGGCGCTGTAGGAAAATGTGCCCCAACATCGTTTGCGCAGTTTTCTTCCTTACCTGGCAGGTTCTGCAGCGAGACGTCGTGGACAACCTGGTCGTAGGCGCGCTGCAAGAAAGTGGAATAAATGGCGCAGAAAGGAACCAGGCCTTCGCACGCAAGCCCGGCCGCAAAAGTGACGGCGTGCTGCTCAGCGATTCCCACGTCGTACACGCGCTCGGGGAAGACCTGCAGAGGGCAGCAGAGAAAATCAACATAAATTCATACCGTTTGACTCGAAAACGCGTTGTTTATACCACCGAAGAAAGAGAGCAGCGCAGCGTCCCCCTCACCTTTTCGAAGCGGTTCATTCCAGTGCCGCCTCCCATGGCAGCGTGAATGCCGATGATGCGAGAATCCCGCTTGGCCTCCGCCACAAGAGCGTCCGCAAAGTAGTTGGTGTAGGATTGAGCCTGCAAACAACAATATACGGGAAGGCGGGGGGGATTTTACTATTCAAGCAAGATGCTGTTTTGGGGATTGAGGATTAAAATGCAAGGGTGACAAGCCCAACAACGCGTGTTTTTATTGATTTTGCATTTAAGTTTGGAGCTCACCGTGGCCTTGGGCTTCACTTGTTGTCCTGTGAGGGTGTCGTACTGGGTGACGCCATGCATCTTGTCGGAGGCAGTCTCAGCAGGCAGGTAGCCCCGTCCCTTCTCGGTGACGACGTGCAGCAGCACTGGTCCCACAGTTTCAGTGGTTTTTATCTCTGCAATTTTTTATATAGGTTCGGCGGAGGTTAGAGGAGGGGCGATTGATAGGTCACGAGACGCCACCGCAAATTCAGTAGAGTTGGCGAAGGTGGCCTACCTGCCAGGACGTCGATCAGATCCTCGAGATTGTGGCCATCGACCGGCCCGATGTAGTAGAAGCCCAGCTCCTCGAACAGCGTGCTGCCGGTGCCGCTGATCATGCCACGAGCGTACTCGTCGATCTTGGCGGTCGCGTTCTGGATGACGTCCGGCAGCTGCTTGGTCACGCCCTTGGCGATTTCGCGCAGCTCCCGCAGCTGCCGGTTGGCCTGCAGGCGGGCCAGGGTGGATGACAGGGCGCCCACGGGGTCCTGGTTCTTGCCGTTGTACTGGGTAGGCAGGGAAACCTACCGAAAGGGAGGGAGCGATAATAGTAATATTAATATCAGGGGGGGAAATCCGTTCGTGCTACTGACTCTGCGTTGCCTGGAAACGAGAAAATTCAGTTCTGTTCTTTCTTCATGCCACGCACCTGCTGGTTGTCGTTGAGGATGACAATCATGTTCTTGTCCAGAAATCCAGCGTGGTTCATCGCCTCGTACGCCATGCCGCCGGTGATGGCTCCATCCCCAATGATCTGCATTGCATGGAGTGAGGGAATGAGGGCGGTGGAGACCCAACAAAAGAGAAGACACGCAGCACTAAAAAATTGAAGAATGCTTACGCCGATGACGTTGTTCTTTCGCCCTTTGCAGTCGCGGCCGACAGCCATGCCCAGAGCAGCCGAGATTGAGGTGGAGCTGTGCCCAGCTCCGAAGGGATCGTAAACCGACTCGCTGCGCTTGGTGAACCCTATAGGCACAAGAAAAAAATGTAATACCAATTGGTTAGTAACCCTGAACACAACAGCCGACCATCATTCACTAAATAAAAATTGCTGAAACACCAACCTGACAGTCCGCCCTGCTGCCTGATGGTGCTCATTTTACCGCGGCGGCCCGTGAGCATTTTGTGAATGTACGCCTGGTGGCCCACGTCCCAGATGATCTTATCGTCCTGCATCCAAATGAAACATATCGTGTGTTCAGCAGCTGCACGGTGGTTTTGCTGTACCCAGAACGCACAGAGTTCGTCATAGAAATAGAAACGAGTCTCACGGGGGTGTTGAACACATGGTGCAGGGCCACCGTTAATTCGACGACGCCCAGGCTGGAGCCCAGGTGGCCACCGGTCTTGGCGACGGTGTGGATCAGGTCTGGGAGGAAGGGAGAAGGAATTAATGGGTTAGAAGGGCAGTCAGTGGCTTCCGTCTCCTACATTGGCAACAAAACAACTCACCAGCGCGCAGTTCCTTGCACAGCTGCTGGAGCTGACGTGCGTTGAAGTTTTTGATGTGGACGGGGAAGTTGACGGTGTCCAAAAGAGGAGTGGGGGCCCCCTGCTGCTTCCAGTCCGCCAGTTCATCGGTAGAAATCTTGTCCCAAGACTCCTGACCCTCAGCTGCCACCCGTAAGGGAGCCCGCTGCGCCCGGCCGGCAGTGCGTGAGAATTGTGGCAGGCCAATGGTCCGGCGCAAGCCTGCAAAGCACCAAAGTGTTGATTTTTTAGTTGTAACAATCAAGAAATTGGCAATGTGCTCTCAAAAGACGCGCATTGCGATGCTGCGCAATTGAGATTGAGTTAAAAGTCTTACCGAACCCGTTGGCCAGCCGGTGAGAGGAGGCCTGCACGATAACACACCAAAATTTTGAGCGGATAAGCTGTCGACGCCGACACGGCGGGGGTTCTGCCGATGCATTCAGCTTACCTGATTGAACGAAGTGCGATTCATTTCAGTAAAGCGACCCCCAAATATGTAGTTAGAGGCTGTGGGGCCACGCGAGTTAAATTAAATAAGTCTTCTCTCAAGCGGTTATCGTGTGCCTTTCGGTGTGCTTTTTTCAGCTATGATCTGGGACCCACTAAAACATTTAATTGCGCAGGGAGAAGAAGCAGGACGAAGATGCGATGTATCAAGAAGAGGAAAAAAAATTGTACATTTCAAGTACAAAAGGCCCGATTTTCTGTCTATTTCGTTATTTCTGTCAACGGTTTTAATATTAAAAATCGCTTCTGTCAATCGGTGAGCGGCGGAGAGCGGCAAGGATCCATTAAAAAATAAAATAAAATATATAATGGATTTTGCGGCTGCTGAGTATAATAAGTTGCGCCCGAAAGAGTTTCCTGCCCGGGAACTTCGTGAGACGGCAGAAGGGAGGTATTGGAAGGGATTCAGCGTTCCTTCCGTCGCCAAACAGGTCCGACCTCCCCACACATGCATGGCAAACCCAAAGTTGTCCTTCTTTGAAGTATATCATTTTCAACTTGCAGATTGGCGCTGTGACGAATGTGGAATTCTGCACGGAAGCGCCCCATCATTTGGCTGTGACCAGCTCGACCAGGGTGAGGACTTCTTCTCTATTTTTTTCGACGCATGGCATGGCGGTAATAAAAAGAGTGTTTGTTCTCAACAAAGCGCATGTCTGTTGCCGCTGCAGGTCATTGTGTACGACAGGGTGCTGGGTGTGCGGCGAACCATCAGCAGGTTCAAGGACAGGGCGTATGGTGGGACTTTTCGTTCCGACGGGAAACTGCTGGCAGCTGGCGGGGAGGATGGGATCGTCCAAGTGAGCCTTCATGCCTTTTACAAAATATTAACAATTAATTGGGATGTTTCGGCAGCTTACTTAGCAACCATGCATCTTCTTTCTGCAGATTTTCGATCCCAACAGCCGCTCTCTGCTGCGCCAGCTCTCCGGCCATCGTCGCGCCGTGCACGCAGTAAAATTCGCCAATGACAAGCAGCATTTGTTGTCTGGGGGTGACGATGCCACCGTGCGGTGGTGGGACATCGCCTCTGGCACACAGGTGGCTCGCATGGACGGCCATGCCGACTACGTCAGGGCGGCAGCAATCAGCCCGTCCCACAACGTCTGGGCCACGGGAGGGTACGCACTGCAGTGTATTTTGGCCCTGATGATATTTATGTGTCATTCTTTCGCTGGTTTCCTGTCCACACCATGCTTGGCGCCACCCCGCTCACTCCCTTTCACCCTTCTCCATCCTCCCTCCTTTAGGTATGATCACGTATGCAAACTCTGGGACGCGCGCACGCAGGGCCACTCCCTGTCCATGAACCACGGAGCGCCCATTGAGTCGCTCGCTTTCTTCCCATCAGGCAAGGAAAAATCAAATCTATTGTATATATTATATTATAATATTTTTGAACGGAGACAAGACTTGATTTTCTTTTTATAACGGATCCCCCTTCCCCCCCCCCCCCCCCCCTTTTAATTCTCGTTTATTAATAATGCAGAGTCTATTCTCGTCACCGCTGGTGGGACGCACTTGTGTTGCTGGGACATTTTCAGCGGCGGCAGGCTGCTGTACAAAATTTCTGCCCATCAAAAGACAATCACTTCGGTGCTGGTGCACCCTACGGAGTGTGGACCAGCCGACAACGGCTCGCTGCGCATTGTTTCAGGGTCACTGGACGGCCACGTAAAGGTGCAACTAGAGCGTAGATGGCATGATTTAAATTTTGTTTTTATTTGGCCGAAATTTTACGGTTAAACCCCTGGCCCATTTCCATCCATTCACCTGCAGGTCTTCGACCCAGCTACCGTCAAATTGACCTACGCATCCAAGTACCCTTCGGCAGTTCTCAGCTTGGCGCTTGCACCTGACAACGCGTCGTTGGCTGTCGGAATGGCAGATGGGACGCTTGCACTGCGGCGCCGGCGACGGAATGTCCAAAAACAGGACATGCTGCCGGAAATTTCGTCGCGCTCAAGGTAAGAGCCAGCCTTCACATGCCGCTCATCGGGAATTCCACCCCATCGCTGTCCCCAAAATGAGTTATCTAAATGAAGTTTAATCAATCTCTGGGTTTCTCCTGCAGGAATGCCCCAAGGCTTACGGCTGCAAGTTTTAAATACTTCATTCGAGGGCAGAATGCCAAGGCAGCTGAGTCCGACTACATCGTAGCTGCCCGCCGCAAGGTTAGCATCCGCTCCTCTTCACTTAGCGCCATAATGTTTTCTGGAGCTATGCTGTAGTTTCAATTTCAATACTGACCGTTCACCGCTCTCTCTGCAGGTCAAACTAGCAGAGTACGACCGCCTGCTCCGCCGTTTCCGCTACAGGGAGGCCCTGGACGCAGCGCTGGCCGCCCGCAGACCCGAGGTGCGTTGCTGGCGCACTGCACACTTTTGCGCGTGAAATCTGCAGAACTTTCCTCTTTATCAATCTTTTTCTTCCTCTGTCTGAAGATTGTCGCTGGCGTTGTGGAGGAGCTGGTGAACCGAGGGGCTCTGGGGGCGGCGCTGGGCGGCAGGGACGCCGAGTCTCTTCTTCCCGTGGTGCAGCACCTGGCAAAGTACATTCGCGACCCCAGGCACACGCAGTTGGTGTGCTCTGTGTGCCACCGCCTTCTGGACACCTACCCCATGTGGGACGCGCCAACCGAAGCTGCAGCCACCCTGCTGGCGACTCTGAACGTCCTGAGGGAGCAGGCAAACGCGGAGCTGCGCACGCAGGACGAATTGATGGCGCTGAGAGGAATGCTGGACTCGTTGCTGTCGGCCAGCAGCGCCATGTAAAAAAATAACATTCTGCTGCCGTTGGCGTAGGCAGGGATGCATGTGGCAGGAAGAGACAGATTTAATAGCAATGCCGGAGGGAACCCAGCCAGCCTCTCCGCAACTACACCTCCCCCGCACGCTGGAAAGAATCAGATATCGGGGGGGAGGGCACCTTTCCATCAGCGCGCTAGGTTGCGTGTGGACGAGGAAGCCTCGTAGCTCATTTTGCTTCTCCTCCCTCTCCCTCTTTAATTGGGCTGTCTTTCAGACATCGGCAATTTTATATCACGATGGTGCTGGCCTCCTCCGTCACGGCGCGTGCCCACACCGTGAGTTCGACGATCCCGCTTTTTCTCAGCCAATAATGGTTGCGCAACAACACCTCCCACGCGAGTGCATTGTGTCTAATTTGGTGATTATATGTGTGTAGGGCATGACTGTGCGGCAGGCTGCCCCTTGCGTTGGCCGTCAGGGTGAGTAAACATCTTGTTCAAAGATGGCCTCAAAAAGGTACCTCGAGTTCTAGCGCGCCTGACACGTCTCTGATATTTTTCCTGCAGCCCTCGCTGCCGTGCCTCGCATTGGCCTCGCGGCCATGGCCCGCACCGCCCCCGTTCGGCGCGTGCTGGCCAAGTCCGCTGCCGCCGAGGTTGCTGAGCTGAAGCAGATGACTGACAGCGAGCGTGCCGCGCTCGCCGAGAAGGTCGGCTTCCGCTCCATCGGAAAGGAGCTGCCTGATGAGGTCACCCTGCAGGACATCATCAAGTCGCTGCCCCAGTCGGTGTTTGAAATCAACCCAGTCAGGGCGTGGAGCGCAGTCTTCATCGCTCTGGCGTCTTTCTCAGCCTGCCTGTACCTCATCTCCGTCTCCCCCTGGTACCTGCTGCCGTTCGCGTGGGCCCTGGCCGGAACCTCCTTCACCGGGGTGAGTCCCAATTAACATATTAATATATATATATTAAAACAAGAACGCCACCCCGGCATCGCTCATGTGGGGAAGAAAATGACGCCTGCCCCGCTCATTTTACTGCGCTCTCTGGCATTCACGCGTTCTCACTCTGTTATTCCGCCCCCTTCTTTCTCCCCCTCGCAGTTCTTCGTTGTGGGCCATGACTGCGGCCATCGCTCGTTCAGCAAGAACAAGCTCGTGGAGGACATCGTGGGTACCCTCATGTTCATGCCCCTCATCTACCCCTTCGAGCCCTGGCGCATCAAGCACAACCAGCACCACGCCCACACCAACAAGTAAGAGAGAGAAAGAGAAGCGCAGCTTGCTATATAACATTGATATTAATATATACCACCACCACCCCCCCCACCCCACCCCACCCCACCCCACCCCACCCCACCCCACCCCACCCCGTATTCTAAACTTCTATATCCATTTTTATTACGCAACAGGTTGGTTGAGGACACCGCGTGGCACCCTGTGCAGAAGGAGGACATGGAGAAGTGGGACGCAACATCTGCCCGGGTGTACAAGATGTTCCTGGGCACCCCGCTCAAGCTGTTTGCCTCCATCGGCCACTGGGCCGTCTGGCACTTCGACCTGAACAAGTACGCCGAGCAGCAGCGCCCCAGGGTCATGGTCAGCCTGGCAGCCGTCTTTGCCTTCATCGCCGTCGGCTTCCCCCTCATCGTGCACTACGCCGGCTGGGCAGGACTCGCAAAGTACTGGCTCATGCCGTGGCTGGGATACCACTTCTGGATGAGTGAGTGGCCATCCAGAACACAATCACCATTGCAGCCCCCTTTGATTCGCAGCACCTCCATGCCCCGCTTCTATTGTTCTCTCCACTAATTTCGTCGCTCAATCAATTTTGGTGATGCAGGCACCTTCACCCTGGTCCACCATACCGCCCCCCACATCCCCTTCAAGCCTGCTGACGAGTGGAACGCTGCCAAAGCCCAGCTCTCTGGCACCGTCCACTGCGACTACCCCAGCTGGGTGGAGTTTCTCACCTTCGACATCAGCGTGCACGTGCCGCACCACGTTAACGCAAAGATCCCGTGGTACAACCTGCGCGCTGCCAATGAGTCCCTCCGCAAGGTGAGCAAGCCGGATGATGATTGATTCGGTTTGTTTCAGAGTATATAGGTTTGGCAAGAATTAATCGCGCTCTTGGTTTTCTTTCCCACCCTGCAGAACTGGGGCGAGTACATGACCGAGTGCTCAATCAACTTCCGCATGCTGAAGAGCATGATCACAGAATGCCATGTCTTCGACAAGGTAAGAAATGGTCGTTAGAATACAGTTATTTAAATATCGTTCGAAAAAAAGCCTTAATGAACAATATTTTGCGTTGCAGGAAATGAACTACGTGCCATTTGATTTTGCCAAGGAAGAGCCGATGTTTGCGTTGCAGCGCAAAATCCTGCCCAACAACATGTAGGCAGGCTGATTTTATTTTTTTTCCAACAATTTTTCGCCGCGTTAAAGACCATCAACGAATGTATTTTTTGTTTGTAAAAATTTCATGAGTAGAAGGGTTATCCTGCTGCGCAACCCATGGAAGACTACGCTGAGTGCAAAAAAAACAGGAAGATCCCCCGGCCTTATAGCCACACTGGAATTATCTTCTCTTGGGGAATGAATAAAATGGTGTGGTGGCCATTAAATCTTTCTGGCAATCGTTTTTAATCACAAAACAGGTAGCAGTGCATTTGAACTCTCCCAAAAAACCCTGCAAAAACCCTCCCTGCCGCCGTCCTGTCGATCCCGGCGAACAGCAGGGAGTGAAATAGAGGCGATGGCCACACTTCATAAATGACAAATAATCATCATCGGGGCTGCGCGCGTGTTTGATTTCATAACAAACGGTTTTGGGGTTTGTGATAGATTTTTTCCGCCTCAATTCTGAATAATGTTGAGGACGGGCATTTATCGGCTCTGGAAAGCCTCAGAATGCGCTTCTTGGGAAATGAATTGCGTGCGTCAAGCCGCCCTTCGCAGTTTGACACATTCTGAAGGGAACTTTGTCATCAATGGCTTTGCACGCTCCTTCTCCACAGGCTCTGAGGAGCAGGAGGAGCGCGTCATCACGAATCCCAAGGTCCTAGAGCTGGCAGATCAAATTACTCAACTGAATTTGCTGGAGGTCAGCGATCTGACTGAAATTCTCCGCAAGCGGCTCAACATTCAAGGGGGAGCAGCAGGGGGAATGCCCTACGGGTTCCCTCCGATGGGAATGCAGGCTATGGCAGCGCCAGCTGCAGGTGAGTTGCCTCCCCCCATTGTTTACTGCTCAAATAAGGCGAAGTTTTACCCCCTTTTGTTTTCCGCTTGCCTGACGTTTTGACGCTTTGCATTTGCAGGAGGAGCCGCAGCTGAGCAGGAGGCGAAGCCAGTGGAGGAGAAGACCGATTTTTCCATCAAACTTGACGGATTTGACGCAGCGGCTAAGATCAAAGTCATCAAGGAGGTCCGCAGCATCACCGACCTGGGGCTGAAGGAGGCCAAGGAGCTCGTGAGTCATTTCTATATACTGTATATCGTGAAAATATTAGGAGTTGCACGTCTTCTCACCATCACATTGATTCACTGCCCTTGCAGGTCGAGAGTGCTCCGGCAGTATTGCGAAAAGGCGTGAAAAAGGAAGAAGCGGAGCAGATAAAGGCCAAACTGGAAGCAGGTGGGTAAAAACTTGGTAAATTCGTGTTCTCGTTATGGTTGCATTCCCCTCCGTCTCTTTCTTTTCTATGCAAGGCTTTTTACAAAGAATTCTTTGCTATTTCCATTGTGTGCAGCTGGCGCAAAGATTGTCCTGGAATAATGCAGGTGCCCAGCTGCGGGCAGAGTACTGTACTGTGCTAGGTGTACCGAGTAGTTTTCAAGGATTTTTTTATTTCATGTGTGTGGAGAACGAACTAGCCTTGCCTTTTCTTCCAGCCAGCCTAGCCGTAGATTGTTGGCCAGGTGCTCCGCACGACCCTGCAGCGCAAAAATAATTGGGTTGGTCAATAGGCTGTTACGTGATGATGAAATGGTTTTCTAACGCGTACTCACTTTGATGCGCTGCTCCAGCCGTGTGCACTCTGCTTCCAGATACTCTTCAACTGTAAGGCTGTCGCTCTCACCCTCGGGCAAGGGAATCTGCGTCACGCGCGCACACATCCACAAAAGTATCGGGTGAGGGATGAGATATGCAGAAAGAATGGTGGGAATAATTATTTTACTACTAACCTGGACTTTGGCAGTGGTTTCAGTTCCAAAACGCAGCTCGTCCCCGCTCCTCAGCACCATCAGCTCGTCTGCAGCAAGAAAAAGGCAACCACCAATACGTCAGGGTCTTCTCTGCGGGGAGATGCAGTTGTTGTTTCGCTCATCATCCTGAAAATCCTCTCCCACCTGCCACTTCGCTCCCGTTGAGGAGCGTTCCGTTGCTGCTGCCCAGGTCACGAATGAACCACTCGCCATTTTTGAGGACCACTTCCGCATGCTTTTCCGACACTGAGGGGTCCTTGATCTGCAGGCTGCTTTTATTGGTTCGGCCCACCCGAAATGTGGTTCCTTTTTCATGAAGTAGCTTCCCGGCCAAGGGCCCTGAAATGATCTGTAGCGCAAACTCTGCGGCTTCGGTGGGCATTGCTGGCATTATTATTATTTTAATATTATTATTATAAGAGCGAAATCAGAGAAACCGATTATTTCATCACAACCGTCGAGTGTGTGATGCGTGCTGCGAAATTCATCATCAAATTACCGTTAGCTGAGCCAAGCGCTGAAGGTATTATAATTATCTATTTTAATCTAGAGAGGCGCCAGCCAGTCCAGGGATGGACACAGCTGCAGTAATAACTTTTTCTCGACGGAAAAAGGTAAACCGCCAAACGAACTGTTCACTCCTCAGTCTTGCTTGCTTTAACATTGTTAATAACGACAATGCCATCGCAGGGAGGAGATGCACAGGGCAGGGAAGATCGAGGCGCTGCCTGCAAGGCGGAGGAAGATGTGCAACAGGGGGAGACATCCCTGAAGCCAATTCCGCCTCCAGAGACCCCAAAGGACACAATCCCGGCGCGGTGGAGGCGTAAAGGTGCTGGAAATGCAAAGCAAAAACAGGAAGCGGACCACCAGGCGTACCTGGCGGAGATGAAGGCTCACTTTGCGGAGGTGAGAGGAGGAGAAATTGAGGTAGCTCTGAACGGCCTGATGGTGAATCCTTTGACCACAAATTCACATACCTTGCAGGTGGATGCTTTTGATTTGGTAGTGGAGACACCTACGCCGCCTGGGAAGGCTGCTCCGTCTGTACAGCCCGACAGCAGCTGGGCTGCAGGGAAGCATCGCCATGCCATGGCTCTCGGTCTTTCGCGCAGATCGACGCTGGGAGCGTCACGGCTGTCGACTTTGCCCACCGCTGCGGCGCTATCCCCTTCCCCGCTGCGCATCAATGTTGGGGCCACGTCTGCAGGGGTGCAGCGCGCCCTCCCTGACGTTCCAGGATTCCGCCTGCATGTGCCGAGCGGCAACCAAGATTTCGCAACTGGCCGCATGGAGAGCGTTCAGCGCGGTATGGTCAGCGCGCCTGCAGAGCATCGGCGCTCCTCGGTCTCTGGGGTCTTCAGCCGCCTGTCCCTGCGCCTCTCAGATGCGCTCCACAAGCTGTCACGAAGGAGCAGCACCGCATTGGCTGGAGACCAAGCAGCAGCAGCAGTGGAGGAGGCGCTGAAGGAGGACAAGGTGACAGGGCTTGGTCACGCTGCAGAATGCCCTACTACAGCTCAGCCAGCAGACGCAGGCACGTTACGATGGATTTCGTTCTTCTTCCAAGGTGTCCGAATATAATTCAAAATACCAACCTCTCCTCTCTTGGCCCTGCAGGAATGTTCACTATCGCTGAGGAGACAAACGGCACTCCCCCGCCCTCCTCGCCTGCTGCGGACCTCAGCAAAGAGCTTCAGAAAAGGCTGACTCTAGACGATGGCGCGACGCCTGCGTCGCCGTCATTCGCCGACCTTCCTCCTTTGCAGCAGCTCTTGCGCCTCTGCGGCCAAGAGGCAAGTTGCTGCGCAGCAGGCGCAAAAAACCTGCATGGTAGATGCAGTAATAATACATTGCTGAGTACTTACTCTATGTGGGTGATTTTTGCAGGGGGATGTTGGGTGTTTGCCGTCCATGGAGGAGCTCTTGGGCCGCCACGTGGACCTCACCGCTGTGAAGAAAATCGGGGAAGGGACGTTTGGGGAGGCATTCAAGGCGGGCGGTGTCGTGCTGAAAATTGTGCCCATGGAGGGGTCCATTCCGGTGAGATTCGCTTCTGTATTGAATCAGCATGCTGCCTTTTGCCTGGCTGGGCAATGAGCCACTGCACCACCACCTAAATTTTTGCATCATTTGACACGCACACACACACACCTCCCCCCTACTTTCAGGTCAACGGAGAGCCACAAAAGCGCTCAGAGGAGATTTTGGCCGAAGTGGCCATCACCTTGACGCTCTCGGGGCTGCGGCGGTCTCCGCAAATAGAGGATCGCTTGGAGAACCGTGGCCCCGCAGGCCAAAACTCCACCTCGGGTTTTGTGGAGACTCACGGGGTGGGCATCTGCAGGGGAGCGTATGCACCTGCCCTGCTCCGGGAGTGGCACCTTTGGGATGCCCAGAACGGCTCTGAAAACGACCCTGTCGACATTTTCCACGGGGACCAGCTGTTTGTGGTGAGTCTTCAGCCTGCCCCAGGAGGAAAAGCTTCAAATGCGTCTCAGTCCATCCAGCGGTGTTTCAAATGCAACGGAAGTCGCCGCATGCCTTGTCTTTCGAATCAACCTTTCTTCGCTGGCGCTCTGCAGGTTTTCGTGGTGGCTGACGGCGGCCTGGACCTTGAGCACTTTGAGCCGCACTCCTTTGCCGAGCTGCGATCCATTCTGATGCAGGCCACCATGACGTTGGCCGTGGCAGAAGAGGCGTGCGATTTTGAGCATCGCGACTTGCACTGGGGCAACCTCCTCATATCTCGGGACGGCACAGAAACCGTATCATCCCGTTTCAGGTAAGCCCCAACAATGCACGTTCTTTGGCTGCTGCCCCTTTGAAATGCATTACCACTTTCTCTTGCTGCGTTGCACTATGCCAGGGGCGTGGACGTGGTGGTGAAAGCAGCTGGCGTGCGGGTGACGCTGATCGACTTCACGCTGTCCCGGCTCCTTACTCCAGAAGGAGAGGTGGCATTCTGCGACCTCGCCGCGGATCCTGAGCTCTTCAACGGCCCCAAGGGCGACATTCAGGTGGAACAGCGTGTTTTCCTCTGCAGAATTGATTTTTCATTTTTATGGCGAAAGCAGGCGACGCTGATGTTCCCTATTATTGTTTGATTCAGGCTGAGACGTATCGTCGGATGCGAAAGGCCACTAGAGACGACTGGCAGCGCTTCATGCCTGCTACCAACGTCTTTTGGCTGCGATACCTGGCCGACATCATCCTGGCCCAAAAGCTGCCGGCAGGGTGCACCAACGAGGACCGCAGGGCGCTGCGCAATTTCAAAAAGGCCACGGCGAGCTGCGGTGCTGCGGCTGACATGGTGTGGAACGAGTTGTTTGACAGCATATGGCGGGCGGGACCAGCGCCTGAGTGATTTTCCTCTGTATGTGTGTGTACGTGTTATCCAAAGAGTGCTTTACAGGAGTTCCTAGTTATTGTAAGCAATTCCTTAAGAACGCATCATTGCTTCTCCCCTCAAAACGCCTCCCTCGTAAAAAACTCTACTCGGAAGTGGTCTTGATGATGTCAGAGTCTCCGGGGTCGGTGATGGTGAGCACCGACACGCGGTGCAGCTTACCGCAAGCCGTTCCCAGGTCCACGTTGTTGCCAGCGTAGTGGTGCACGCCGGTCTTGGACAGCATGGCGTAGTACTCGATCTCAGACTTGCGGATGGCAGGGCAGTTGTTGGAGATGATCACCAGCTTAGCCTGCGGAAAAATGAGAATGGGAGGAAGAGAGAATGAGCTCGGAAGAAAGGAAACATGTTTTCAAGCTGGTGTTTTCAAGCGGCAGCGGAGTCACCCACCTTGCCGCTGCGCAGCGTCTTCAGGGTGGTCTTGTAGCCCAGAGTGTACTTTCCGGACTTCATCACCAGAGCCAGGCGAGAGTTGATGCTCTCCTGAGACTTCTTGGTTTTTTTGACAGCCACCATGATTGCTTCTTTACCTCCTTCTCAGCCTGCATCCACCCAGAAGTTGAAATGCAACAAATGTAAGCGATGATCACAGCACAATATAAAATGTAAATAAAAACAAAGAGAATATTGATTGCAAAAAAAAAAATGAAGATTTGAGAGATGCAAGCAAGCACGCACCAGCTGGCTCCAGAGGCGGACGATGAAACAAAGAATGTGTGAAAGGGATATGAACAGGTTGTGGGAGACTGCTTAAAAAGCGCCGAAGCTCTATGTCAAGACCACAGGGACAAAAGCCGCCTGCCCACCCCTCGAAAAAAAAAAAAAGTGGGCCCGCGCTTCCCGGAACGCCCTTGGCCACGCTTCGCACCGGTTTATAGTCCCTTTTAAAATTCAAAATGGTAGGTGCCACTTGCGTTTGTGCTGCTGTGCTGGCAAGGAGCCTTGCCCAAAAACTAAATTAAATAAAACTTGATTTGCTTGTGCAGGCCCCCAAGGAGCAGAAGTCGAAAGAGGCCAAGGCCATTGCTGCGGCCAACTCTAGCAAGGGAAAGAAGAAGGTACGGTGGGCGGCCAAGAGCAATAGGGGCGTGTCTCGCTCGCACAATAAACAAATTTAATTGGATGAGGCAGCGGAAGAGAGGAGACGCAGCGCTAACCGAGTTCGAACGCATTTTTTCATTGTGCAGAAATGGTCTAAGGGCAAGCTGAAGGAGAAGGTGAACAACCAGGTCCTTTTCGACAAGGTAATGAGGGGCAAAATAAATTTAACTAATCTAATATTCTGTTGTTGTCGGCTACGTCTGGCCTACTTCATCACCTTTGCTATGGAGGCTGATGTGTGCTTGCCCTTGTCCGCTGCGCAGGCCACCTATGAGAAGCTGCAGACTGAGGTTACCAAGTACAAGATGATCACCCCGTCGGTGCTCTCCGACAGGTTGAGGGTAAGTCCGCCGTCTGCGATTTCTACTCGCATCTGCCATACTACGGTTTGAATAACCGCCTGGAATGGCCCTGTCATGCTGCCAACCTATATTTTTTGCTGCCGAACGGCAAATTCTTAATTTTCTACGTTGCTTGATTTTTCTGCAGATCAACGGCAGCCTGGCCCGGGCGGCGATCAAGGAGCTTGCCAGCCAGGGTCTCATCAAGGTCGTGGCCAAGAGCCACTGCCAGGAAATCTACACCCGCGCGACAAAGGAGGCATGATTTTGGTGGCCATTTTCCCTTGTAACATGATGTAACCAAATACTCAAACTCGGGCCGTGATCACAGCTGGGTCAGGAGGAGGAGCGGAAGAAGGAGGTCTTGCGAGCCAGCAGCGGGTGCCAGGTTTCATGAGCTCAGGTTCGCTTCCCCAGCTTGCAGCCACGGTCGGTGTAAAGCAGCAGTAGCTTGATTGCATGCAGCCGATTCTCTATGCGCAGTTGGTGGAGGGGGGAAAGATGGCATTAAAAACAGGGGATTTCTCCATGGGTGCAGCAAATTGGAGGGTATGCTGATGTCGCAAGTTGTCCAACGCTACCCTATTGAGCAAAGACTGGTTTTCCTTCTTAAACTTCATCCCCAATATCCCATCATGTGGGGCGTCAACCAACCATGCGATCCTTCTCTCCGTGCCCATAGCTGACACTTCAAATTTTCCGCACCGCCGACAGGTGGCGGGGCGGGGGAAATCTCCTGTATTTCATGGGATTATTTGCAACCTCGATGACCTTGCGCTGCCGTCTCTCCCAAGCCTGACTCCCTCCTCTTCCTCTGAACCAGGAGGCCAGGCGGTGCAAGGGCCTGGGAGCGGGACAAATAATTTTCCTTGCCATTCTTCCTTGCCTTCTTGATTGTTTGTTTTATTTTAATAAATAATAATAATAATACGAAAATAAAAGAAACGTGCATATTTCTTAAGATGGGCGAGGCCGTGGATGCAGCGGAGCTGCAAGCTAATTTAAAAGATTATGAGGAGCAGTTGCGGCAGGTACGCTGACAATCTTTGCAGGGAAAGAAATGCAGTCGGTTCATCATAAATAATTTATGCAACCTGCAGGTGGAGGAGCTGCTGCTCGACGACCCCAACAATGAAGAGTACTTGGGGATTTACCAGGGCCTCTCTGAGGTAAGCGCCTGCCTGTTGAACCATTAAACACCACGATGATGAATGATCACTAGCTTCTCACTCTCTCGCCAGGTCGTCCAACTCACGCAAGAACTCTTGGCGGAAGCTGGGCAGCAACAGCGTTCGGCTGCGGCTGCAGCGGCCACGGAGGCGCCTGCGCCACCTGCAGGCCCAGTGGCAGCGGCGACTATCACTCAGCCTCCTGAGTTGCAGCTCCCTTCGATGCTACCTCCGCAGATCGCTCAGCAGATTCGCGTTGCCCAGCAACGGGCGGCCTTGGCTGGCCAGGGACCTGCAGCCTGGGCAATCGGAGCCAGGGCGCAAGCTCGGTACAGCGGTGATGGACAGTGGTGCGCCTTGTTGAATTGCTAGCCTTTTTTCTTTTCAAGATGGGCGTCAACAGAATACAAACTCAAAATATCGATATATTGTCTGCACCCAGGTACGAAGCCACGATCACGGGCGTCAGCGCGACCGGCAGTTTCATTGTGACGTTCGACACCTACGGCAACCAAGACGAGGTGGCGCGGGAGGATGTTCGGCAGCAGGAAGTGCAGGCGGGGGTCGACTTGGGCTCAACATACAAAGGTGATGCAGAAAGAGAGAGAGAGAGTAATGTGTTATAATTTTATTAGCTAAAATGTTCCAGTTCTAATTTTTCTCAGGCGTTGAAGCACCCAAACGGAAAGCAGTCAACGAAGAGCAGACGGGCGCCGAGGAGCTTCCCAAGTGGCTGGAAATTAAACCCACTGGCAAGTTTATTGCAAACTCGTGTTCACTGCATCTTGCGCATTGTCGCTGTTCTGTTTGGCCGCTCATTGTTTGCGTTTTCTGGTGACCCTCCATCCCCAGTGCAGACGACGAGAAAACGAAAGCTAAAAAGAGAAAACTGGTGAAGAGCTACAAGAGCAAGACGCGGTTTCAGCAGATGGACCTGGTGCAGAAGGAGAAGGCCGACGCCTGGAAAAATTTTGTAGCTGGCAAAGGTGAGCTACGCTAGCTCGTTCATGGTGCACGGCAAAATCTGAAAATACAAGAGAATGGAGTTTAAGTTTATTTAACTCAAACGTGCAGGAGCAAAGAAAAAGAGCGGGTTCTTTACTGGGCGCAAGAAGGGGAGCATCTTCAGCGTGCCAGATAGCTCTGCTGCCAAGGTCGGCGTTGTGGGAAGCGGGCAGGGCATGACGAGCTATGGCAAGAGGAAGCGGCATGAGTTTGGCGCAGCGGAGGGAGGCGGGAAGAAGGAATGAATTTAATGTTTGTTGAATGAAGATTATGTCGATGCCAGAACGAGCACAATTTGTGAAACTGAATATAATATTCAATATTAAATTTGTCAAGTTTTTCTCATATAAAGTTTTGAATGCCTACTGCTTCGCGTACATGATGCGCATAGCGTGCTGTGGTGTGATTTTGAAGGCTTGCAACCCAGAGAGAGCAACCCCCGCCTGCAGCCAACATCAAAGGGGCGGGCGGCGTTAAATGAATTTTATCTTACCATCATTGGCTGGATGTTCCGAAGGCAAATACACCATGACGATTCGCCAATAAAATTGGCGGTTAAATTTACCTGCAGCTCCGTCTCGAACTCGATGAACGAAATGCCGGGCTTGCCAGGAACCAGTCTTGCTTCGTGAAACCCTGCAAAAAGCAAATAGGAGAAGAGAGGAGAGGAGAAAGTGATCCAACGGCAAAAAAAATCACGCAAAGGTGACATCCGTTATTCCACACATCCCTACCTGGAAACTGCTTGAAAAGGACCCCCAGCATGGCTTCGTTGGTTGCTTCGGGGAGATTTTCAACAAACAGAATGTTGTTTGGCTCGCCGACTTGGGCAGGCATTCCGCCAGAAGGCGCAGCAGACGTCTTTTCGGGCTTTCCAGCGTCTGCACGAGACAAAGAAGAAGGGATAAGGGACATCGAATGGTGTTTTCTCCCTCGGAAAATTTTCAAGGTTGAGATTAATTTAACTCACACTGAGACTTACCAGATTTGCGAGCGTCTGCAGCGCCCAGTTCCATGCCGACTTTGCGGGTCCGCTTGTCTCTGTGCCACGTTCCATCCAGCTTGGCCACAGCATCCGACTTTGTCTTGGCGTACTCTAGCTTCTGCACAATTCCGAATCCAACACGCATGAGAGAGGGAATTTGGGTGACGCCAAATACTGTGCCAACGGACCAATCACCCTCCAGCAGGACTCACCATGGGCTTGCCAAAGAAAGGGAAGTCTTGCATCGACCGCAGAGCGTTAGTGGCACAGGCCACGTCGGAAAACACCACCCACGCCTGGCCCCGGAGGCTGCTGGTCTTCATTATCACCACATCCACCACCTTGCCAAACTGACCAAACAGGGCGTAGAGGCACCGCTTCTCCTCTGCAGCAATTGGATTTTTTTTTCATCGCATAAAAATCTGAATGGGGCATTCAAAACAATTAAAATTGTCTCGATTTCGTTAATCACGACAACGCGCCTTCTTTTGTCAATTTATCATACAAGTTTGAGAGGTATAAAGTTTGGTTTGGCGGGATGTCCATGGCTGCGTGGGTTGAGGGAAGCAGGGGGGTGAAAGCCGGTATCACGATTACTTTGCGACGTGTATTAATGCATTATCGAGCCGATTGAGGCTAATATTTTTTTTTTTTAAAGGCGCGCCATTTTTAAAACTTTGCTGCCAGGATCCATAGAAAGGCCTTTTCGGCAACAAAACAGGCTCCCCCGCTTCGGATCGTCCCTTAGAATTCGCAATCATGGCTTCCTCTCAAGTCAGCAAGAAGCGCAAGGTGCGACCAGTGTCCTTGAAGGAAGAGCATTCAGCCGCAATCCTGATGTTCACGCACTTTCATGCCGCTCCCCTATTTTTCTATTCTGTTTATCAACTAGGAGTTGCATATTTTAGACCGTCGTTTTTTCCGCGGATGGTTTGACATCAATGAAATTAAAAAACAATGTTCTCTCTTTCATTATTCGCAGTTTGTGGCGGACGGCGTTTTCTACGCCGAGCTGAACGAGCTGCTGACCCGGGAGCTTGCGGCCGATGGATACTCCGGCGTGGAGGTGCGCGTGACCCCCCTGCGCACAGAAATCATCATCCGTGCAACCCGCACCCAGAACGTGCTGGGCGTCAAGGGCCGCCGTATCCGCGAGCTGACCAGCGTTGTGCAGAAGCGTTTCAAGTTCGCCGAGGGCAGCGTGGAGTTGTACGCTGAGAAGGTGGCCAACCGCGGACTGTGCGCGGTGGCGCAGGCAGAGTCCCTCCGCTACAAGCTGCTTGGTGGCCTGGCCGTGCGCCGCGCCTGCTACGGCGTGCTGCGGTTCGTGATGGAGAGCGGCGCCAAGGGCTGCGAGGTGATTGTGTCTGGAAAGCTCCGTGCGCAGCGTGCCAAGAGCATGAAGTTCAAGGACGGCTACATGGTGTCCAGCGGCAATCCGGTGCGGGAGTACATTGACAGCGCGGTGAGGCACGTGCTGCTGCGGCAGGGAGTGCTGGGCATCAAGGTGAAGATCATGAAGGAGTGGGACCCCAGCGGCAAGGTGGGACCTCGCACCCCGCTGCCCGATGTGGTCACCGTGCTGGCGCCCAAGGAGGAGGAGTACGTGGCAGACAAGGCGGCCGCGAAGGAGGTGGAGCTTTGAAAAAATTGCATGCTGTAATTACATCTATAAACACAAAAAAAACATCGGAAAAATTGAAGAGAAGAGAGATAAAGAAGAAGCGCTTCTGTGCCTCCCCTAGATCCCTGCAAGGTACTGCTTGCACGACTCGTAAATGCCCCAGCAGATGGCCGCAGACGGCACGTGAAACAGCACGCGTGGCTGCCACCCTCGCATTAACGCGACCACGCCCTCCTCCCTCCAAATGCGCTGCACAACAGGAATCTGCAAAAGAAAACAAAATAAAGTGAATAATAAAAATCCACTTTCCCCCCCTAAGAATCTGCTATTTTTCTCAGCAGCAGCAGCAGCAGCACCCTCTGATGCCACCTCCGACACTCACCACTGAAAAAGTGTTGTACTTTGTTGCACTGCCTAGTCCCTCCAGCTGCAACCGCGTCTTCACAACGTCAAGAGGAGTAGTGGCAGCAGCGGCCAAACCTCCAGCCATGCCTCCAGCCCCAAGCTGCAAAACAAATATTCGCGTTTTCGGTCAATTCAATGTTTATCTTATGTGCATTGGCTCGGAGAGCACAAACACAGGCAACACACACCACACCTGAACCCATAGCGTCTCTTCCCCGTCTTCATCCTCCTTCTCCGCTCGACTGAAATGTGTTTTTAAGCTCTCGTACGTTGCGAAATGAATGGCAGTGTACGGGATGTTCATCAACAGCTGCAAAACAAGAGGGGGAAATAATTAAAAGCGTTGCAATTTGGCATGGCATGGTACACTACAGATCCAGCTCTTACCGTGGTCCAGTAGGACCTGTAAAACGCTAGCAAACCACCCTGTTTCCATGTTTCAGCAATGCAATGGCTAATGTTGCGAAATGGGCTGTTGGAAACCTGCATCCGCTGCTTAATAACGTCCCAAGGTGTCATGCATCCGTCATTCACGATGGTTGCAGTGATCCCTGGGGGGAAAAGAGAAGAAAACGAGTGTGAAACAATCCAATAGAGGCCGTTTGACAGCCAGCAAGTCTAGTGCGTAAGGGATCATCCGTACCTGCCGCAGCTGTGGCTGCTGGGTGATGCCCAGGCGAGCTGCCCCCGTAGGCTCGCTTGGCCGCCTCGTAAGAAGCGAAATAGAGAGCGTGACTTGGCCTGGAATTACGAACGCAAAAAAAATGTTAAGTTCGCTGAACAAATATGAAAAGCCTGCTATTTTGGTATACTTGCCCTGCTCCTATGGCCATGGCCGTTGCCCCACGGTACAATCCTGCCACTCCTTCTCTCCTCAGCACCGCTGACATTGCGCGAGAAAGGGAGGAGTGCAGCTGCACAAAATGATGAAGAAAGGGGAACTGTAAGAAGCAGTGAAAGTGAAAGCAGGAAGAGGAATTCGATAGGCACAAGAGGGAGTTCGCAGCAGGCAGAGAGGGCGTGCCTGTTGGCCGGGGTGGGCGAGGGCCTGCATCCTCGTCTTGATGGTATCCACAGGGAACATGGCGAGGTGTTCGCCCATTCCAGCGAGTGATCCAGCGGCCATGTGCTGCAAGTGCAACAGTGGGAAAGGGTGAGGCACGCTGTGTACGAAAACTGGGCAGGCAAGTGATTAGAGCTCACCCCCCAAAAAGTCAGGCCATCGTAGCTTGCTGGGTTTGCAGAAAGTATATCCACGCTCGCTGTACAGCATGGGTCCCCCATAGTGCTATATTTATGTATAAAATAGGGTTAAAACGCCATTTTTACTTGAGTTTTTCTTCTTGTTGCTGTCAGCTACAATTTCCTCCAACATCTCCTCTTACAATATCGCGATTGATATATATTTCATATTAAATATCATACAGGAAGCCAGAGAAATCATGGTGCGTAGAATCGTTGTGAGAATAAGAAATCATTTTAAATAAAACTTCTGAATTATTCGTTTGTGCATTGCAGGTTAAGAAAAAGGGTGGACGTGATCTGAACCCTGTAGATGCATTTCGGCAAGTTACTTATGACATATTTTTGGCCTATAATTATTTAAAAATATAACTCATCATCGTTCGCTTTTCCCTTGCAGAAAATCACAGCGTGCGAAGGAAATTACTAAAAATAAAAAAGGGAGACAGCTGCAACGGGAGGCGACGGCGCAAATGTAGGTTTTGTTGTTGGTTGCATTAACGACGGGACGGGACGGGACTGAAAATTTTCGCTCAATACTGACGCACTCCATTTTACGCCAGCAGCTCTGATCCAGCCGCCCTGCGGTCGCAGCTGAAGGAGATTCTCGATGCAGAGCAAGCTGGAGAGCTGAACCCAACGCTCCGGCTGAGGAAGAAGGCGGTGCAGCAGGCATATGACCAGGCTGTCAAGAAGCAGATGGTAAGCAGGGAAGCAAGATTCACCTAAGATGAAGCTTGGATTGTTGAGTACTTGGAACAATTTTTGTTTGCCTCGAGGTTTTCCAAGTTGGAGTGTGATGTTATGTGCAGGAGAAAGAAGCAGCAGAGCAGAAGGCCCCCGCTGCTGCTGCCCCCATTGCTGCTCAAGGGCCAGAGTCCCTGCTCCCCCCGCTTCCAGCGTTTCCTCCATTCCCAACCTACGGTGCTCCCCCCAACATCCCGTTGCCGCATGCTCCTCCTCCATTCTCTACCGACAACAGGCCTGGCTTCGTGCTGCCCCCACCGCCAGGGCCACCGCCTCACGCTGCTGTGCGAATGCAGCCTCCCCCGCATTCGCATGCACCGGCACAGCGGCCGCCAGGTGAGCCACGATGAATTTCATTGATTAAAAAAAGTGTTTTGCCATGATGTCCATGGATCTTACTTTCTCTGTATCTGCTCTCAGTTTTTTTCTTTCTCTTGGGGACCCTGCAGACAGCCATGCTGCTGATGTTCAGCCTGTGATCGCGGCCAAGAGCACAGTGGTGGCGCTGCCCAAGGCTCAGCATGACCAACGAGGTGCGCTTAAAATGAAATGAAGTGTGAAATGAAAATAGAATACTGATCCTGATCTGAATCTTTTAGTCATGGGATTGACTGAATTTGGTACGCTCATTTCTGTATTGTTGTATTCCTGCAACTAACTCCGTATGTTGCTGCCCTTCAGTCACCTCCATGGTTCCGGCATCTGTGCTGACACGCCGACCACAGAAACGTCCCACAATGGGGCCTGCTCGGCAGAGAGGCGGAGGACAAGGGTTTGGGCTGGTGCCTGCGATGCCTGCGGCACCAACAGCAGCCCCTGCACCTGCCCCCCAACCCGCAGAAAAGGGGGAGAGCACGGCAGAGAAGGACAGTTTTGAGTCTTTTATGGATAGCATGCGCGAGCTGGGTGCTGTATAACCGTCAGCGCATTGCTATTTGTGTAACATTCAGCATTTTAGGTTATTACAAGTGGTTTCCTAATGCAAAATATCGTCCATTTGTCATATTAATTTGTGCAAATTTGTTTTCTGTTCAATAAAGCATCAAAACTTAAGCTCTACTAAATGTAAAGCGAGGCTGCAAAGGGCAAATCCCTCCGCAGGGTTTCACGCGAAGCCTCAAACAGAGCAGCAAGGCTGGTCTCTCCCACAACTGCTGCTGCATGCTGCAGATTGTGCATCAACTCATCCAAACGCCGAATCGCACTGCGGCAATATAAATGGGGGAAAATATGAATGGGAAGAAAAGAATTTGTCACATACACGCATAGTAGAAGTACTGCTGCAAAATCGCTCAAAGAACTCACCGGATGAGGCTGCCTTCGTAAATGTCTGTGATTTGACAGATAGCACCAAAAGGTGCCCCTTTACTCCAGGCATGAATAGGATCCATCAGCGTCGGCTTGAAGCTCTCCAAGTATGTATCTGCAAAAAAGGCACATCAATGCATCAGAGCCCCATAAAGAGCAATTTAAAAAGTAAATTTGGCGAGGCGCCATCAAAATATACGAGCACATATATTTTTCTTGCCTGAGTCTATTGAGAGCTTGCATTCGAGGGAAGTGGATGCAATGAAGCGTGCCGTCTCTTGCAATTGGGCCAGCCCGTCTGCCAGGCCCGCAGTGAGCTTGATTTCGGCCTGCAAAAGGCACGAGGAGAGAAACTAAATGAATTGCTGCAAGTAGGCTTCATTAAACCATCCCACGTTGAAAACAAATTTCTTACGTTGCTGTTTTCCACAGGGACCAAGCAGGACACGAGAGCAGCGAGCTGATGCTTATCGAGAGATCCAAATGTGCCATTAAACATCATTTCTGAAGCAAGCAGCTCATCTCCGGTGTCAATTTCTCCCGCTGCACGGCCCTGCGTGAAAGCAAGAATTTATTTGAGAATCACTTAGCTAGAAAATGCATTTATGACAAAACGATTGCTGTAATATACTTCAGTTTACCTTCAAAGTCACAATGCCCTCCTCAGTGATGTGCCCAAGTTTTTGGAGCACGGCCAGTCGGTTCTTGGCTTCCTCACGAAAGCTACAACGAGTTTGGAAGGATGAAAAAGAATGAAACGTGGTTAATACTTGAATTGCAAAAAGAGTAGCATGTGCTTTCGTGTACTTACCTGGTCAGCTGACTCTCGCGCATTTGTCGCTCAATTGTGTCAGCCTCCATGAGAAGCTGGGCTTTGCGCCTCAAACCAGCCTCACTTCCACCTTGTACCCCCCCAGCAGGAGAACCCGACAGCGAAGCAATTTTGACTTTGGCCGCATGCTCTGCTGCAGCAGCCTCCACAACCGACTGCTTCGTGATGCCCATGTCTTGAATGGGGTCCAGCTCAGGGAGCACGCCATCAGGATACCTGGCCACCAGCTCCCTCAGAGTGAAATGCACTGCAAAGTAAAAGGAGTGAGGTAAAGTGGGGTTAAATTTCTATCAACAATTAATACTTAGCGAGAAAAGAGGTGATTGTTTCAACTTGCCTGCCCTCCTTGAGGCCGGATCCTTCAAATCTGAAGGGATGGAAATACGCAGCGTTCCTAAGGCAGACAAGAGTGGCAACCCAACTGGGACCACCAGCAGCTCCCCCTCCTGGCTGTCCAAAGGGCTTGGCTTCACCTGGCCCGCCGCGCCTCGCTCGCAGCACAACAGCACATCCACCACGTACTTGTCAGCAGCAGAAGGTGGGGGATCGCTGCCTTCCATCCTCATAACGCTCACAACAACGCCGTAACCGTAGTCCACGCCGCCGTCAGCCACACGGACAATGCGCCCGGCACGCAAAAAGTGAATGCAGCGATCCGGCTGTAGCACCTCTTGCATCACAGCTGCATGCGCTGCGCCAGCTTCTTCCCTGAGCTCTATGTAGTGGCTCGCAGCCTCGTCGGTGGTGGACGCTATGCTCTCGGCCTCCTCCCGCAGCTTGGCAATTTGAGCCTGGAGTTCAGGCAACCGCCGCTCGTGCTGAAATTGGCTGAAAGAGCGGGAGATGACGTACTCCATGTCTGCTCCCGTGCCCTCTACGCGCTGAAGCAGGTTGACGAGGGTATAGTACGTCAGCTTGAACGACGATAGCAGCGGGGCTGCGGCACCTTTCACCATCGCCCGGCAGGTTGGCTCGTCCAGGGAGCCATCCGCCAGCATGATTGCGTAGCCACGATCGTCTTTCCCGCGGCGTCCAGCTCTGCCACTCATTTGGATGTACTCGCCGCTGTTGACAAACCTGGTCTCTTCGCCGTCCCATTTCCGCAAAGAAGTGAAAATCACGGTCTTGGCAGGCATGTTCAAGCCCATAGCAAACGTCTCCGTGGAAAAAAGGCACTGCAAAGAATTTAAACAGTTTATCAGCTTAAAATTTGCACTTCAGCCCCAAAAACTTGCGCAGCGCTCATTTTAGAGGAGACACACCTTGATCAGCTGTTCCTGAAACAAAATTTCCACGAGCTCTTTGATGATGGGCAGCAGCCCCGAGTGGTGCACTCCAATTCCACGCTGCAGCATTGGCAGCATAGTCTGGATGAAGGGCAAGCTTCGGTCTTCCTCGCTCAGGCACTGCAGGGCCGACTCAAACACAGCCGCCACGGCTTCTTTCTCTTCAGGGCTGTTAAAATCGATAGGGGTAGACCCTCCATCGCCCTTTCTGCTTTTTTTTATAGAGCCGAGGCGCGAGGCGTAGTCCTCGCATTCCCTGCTCAAGAATAAAAAATAAAATAAAATAAAATAAACAATGTTTCCATTGCAAACAGCTCTCTGGGAATGCAATTTGAAACGCTATGCAACGTACCTTCGACTGAAGCTGAACACAATGATGGGGTCCCAGTGCTTGTCCTTCAGAAGCCGCACCAGCTTCTCCAACTCAGCATCTACTGCCGGACCTTGCTGCTTGCGGCCTTTGCCATCGTCTCTAGCCCGCTTGTCGCCCTTGCCCTGTGGAGTTGACTTGCCATTCTTCTTTTCCGTTTCTCCTTCATCCGAAGGTTCTGGAAAGGTGGCCTTCATCTTTTCGAAATTGCCATCCCTGAAGCGGCCCTGGTCGTCCACAAGCTGATTCATAAAGGGGGAGAGAAAGAGAGAGAGGGGGGGGGTGTAAAGTTCGACCGTGCAGCACCAATAACGAAAATGGGTTGAGTCCATGTTATTATCACTTACAAGGTACAGGCCGTTGCCGCCGAGTGGAAATCCGTAATGCACCAGAGGTGTGGGGCGGTAGTCCGTTGAAACGACATGGCACGGAGCACCGTGCACACTGGCGACCCATTCAGCAAACTCCAAAGAGTTTGGCAAAGTCGCCGAAAGGAAAACCATGCGAGCAGCTCTGTAAGGAACCACCAGCAATGTTCAAGCAAGGCGGAAAAAAATGGCGGAAACAAAAATGACGGGAAAAACAATCGAAGCCTTACTTGGGCATAAAAATAATGACTTCTTCCCACACCACACCACGCTCCCTGTCTTGCATGTAGTGCACCTCGTCGAAAATCACCCATGCAACCTCCCGCAGCAGCTCGCTCCCTCTGTAGATCATCGAGCGGAGAATCTCAGTGGTCATGACAATGCAGGCAGCATTGGGGTTCAGACAGACGTCACCTGCATGGTGTAAAAAGAGAAACATATTAAAAACGAGAGATCAAGGGGAAAAAAATAAATTGGGCACCGCTACCGCTGATATAATAGACTCGCCCGTCATGAGCCCTACGTCTCCAAACTCCTCGCTGAGCTCTCTAAATTTTTGATTGCTCAGGGCTTTCAGGGGTGAAGTGTACACCACGCGCTGGTCTGCCTTCAATGCCTTTGCAATGGCGTACTCAGCCACTGCCGTCTTGCCGGCCGAAGTGTGGGCAGCCACCAGCACCGACTCGTTCCGCTCCTGCAAATTTGAAAGTGGATTCAATAATGGTGAGAAAATAAAAAGTGAGAGTTTCCCTTTCCCCATGCAGAAAATACTTGAAGAGTGGAGCTGCTGAATAACGACCAACTGGGCACGCAGCCATTTCATCTTCTTCTCCACTAAGAAAGGGAGGCCAAGAACTTACGATGCATGCAACTGCCGTGGTTTGAAAGGAATCCAGCTGGAAAGGGTAAGACTTTGCAGTGGCACCGTCCCATATGGGTTCCTGAATGGTTCCTGAAGGTGGCCAAAGAGAGAAAAAAATGGGTGAGCGCTGTCTATATGATATTTAAAATGAGATTTTCTCTCACCGTAGATGGCCGCATCCAAAGTCGGCTGCGAGTACCCTTGCGGAACAGCAAATTCATGGTGGCAGGGCGCGGCCTGCCGAGCTGGGCGCTTTGCCAGAGGAGATTCGCGCTGGAAGCCCAAGATAAAGAAGAAGCTGAGTCGATTGCTGTGTGCACAGACTGAATGAATAAGAGATGACGGCTCACCACATGCTCTAGAGCCCGTTTTTTCGCTTTGATGGCCTCGCGTGTCGCTGCAGCAAGTGCGCGGCCCTGAGGCGTCTCTTCCATATCAAAGAAAAGTCAATAACACAATTCTCAAAAACAGCAATTTGATTATTTGGATTACTTCCTATAAAAATCCAGCCCAGGAGAAAGAATTGCGTGCCAGCCTATTTGTAATTCTTTATTTTTTTACTGAATTATAAAATTTTGAGAGATTGTTCTACCAATTGAAAACTTGAATTTTCTTGAATTTTCTTCAAAAAAAAAAAATCCTTCAGCTGCAGTAGAGAAACTGTAGTCAGTTTAATTATTGTTCGAACTTTTCTATCGATAGAGCCTGCTCAGCGCTCCTCAGACCTTCTGTCTTCTCTCTCCTGCTTCATGCTGAGCTTCATGCAGTAATGGTAATGGTTCCAGTGAAAAATAAAACTGGGCATTTTGCTTACATACTGTTTAGGTATGTCATAGAAGTTCATTTGCTGCTGCAAACTGCTTTTGAAGCAACGCTGCAAGATGCAGCCCTTCCCAGAAGCTCAAGCAACTCTTGCTGCTTTATTCTATCTTTGCACCGGCCATCCCCTTCCCCTCCTTTTGAGAAGGAGATTCAGACCACAATGCCCACAGAACGAGGAGGTGCAGAACCAGTAGGAGCGCTGAAGTCCACGCCCGAGGGGGGTAAATATTCCACACTACCTGTAAATAAATTGTCGATCATCAGGCCCAATGGCAAGGAAATATTCAAAGAATATAAACTCACCTCAATTGCAATCAAGGTGCCGATTGCGAGCACTGGCGGGATTTTGCTACGCAGCAGAGCAAAAGGCAACATGTGGAAATACCTGTAAGAAAAAGAGTTGGCGTCAATTACGGCACATAAAAACATTATTGAAGAAAGTTGGCGAGGTGCCCTCATACCATGAATAAAATTGATAGTGCAGACTTCTTGCGCACACAACGCCCACGATGTTTGCCGTGAAGATGATTCTCGTCAAAGCGTCGTCATCAAGGCGCTCTTGTCCATGGCCATGGTTATGCGCTGGTGTATTTTTGCTTTTCAAGCTGCGCTGGAAGAACATCTGGATGGCTGGAGCGGAGCCTCCTTCTTTTAAAAACCTGTGCAAAATAAAGGAAAGAAGTGTTATTATTGTTGCAGTGATAACTCAAATGATGACATGATCAGTTTCTTGATTATTTACTGGGCAACCCAATGCCCCTCTCACCATCGACGCTGTGCAAAGGACCAAAGTAAGCAAAGGTGCAGCAAAAGTAGCAGCACCGCAAACTGTGGAGACAAAAACCAGCCCTTCGGCATGAACTGCCAATTGACGGACCATTTTTGAATAAACACCCGGGAGAACTCAAACGCTCTCTGCACATACGATTTAGGAAATGCAAGAAGAAAAGGGGCTCCTAGGAGTAGCTGGAGTAAAACACCTGCAATTACGCCTCGCAGCGCGCTGGCCATAGTTGCTTCCTGCATCACACACAGACCCAAGTGAAAAGATATAATGAGGAGCAAAAGCCATTACACACGCAATTCCTACAATTCTTACCTTGATAACTACTGCAACCACGCCTGGAGCAAAAAGCAGCACGTTCATTTTCACGGATACTGCCAAACTGAACAAAAAGATTGCAACGGGCCAGTTGCGAGCTTGCAGCACCAGGGTGGCGACATAGGCAATGAACATTGCCCAGCAGTCGTTGAAAAGACGGAGGACAAAGATGGAATGCATGCGTCTAGAGAGGCACAGCAATGCCAACGACCATGGCGGCAGGGAGCGCGTCCGAATGTAAATTGCCATGGCGGAAAGCTGCGTGGCAATGTACAGGGCAGCGAAGATGTACTGGGCCAGATCCACTCTAGCCCCAGTAATGGTGCGCAGCCATGAAAACAGGTACACAAAGCCAGCAGGGTAGACTAAAGGTCCGGTATCGCCTTTCAAATGAGAGTAATCTCGCTCTCCCTGCGTTTCATGATCGGCAAAGTTAAGACAATTCTAGGATCCAAAATCATCACATCCATCTGCCTTGCCTTCTGAAACCCTTGCACTTCTTGCATGTATGCCGTCCAGTCAATTTCTGTGTCTGCAATCAATTGAGATCAGACAAATCAATTTATCCCCATTTATTTAAGACGAGATGCGTTGAGAACTCAAAATCATAACATACAGGGGATGCGTGCGATGATAACAACGCAGAAAAAGGCTTCACAGCAGAGCAAAATGGTTGCCAGCGCCCAAGCAGCGGAAACATCGCGGCAATCACATAGGCGATAGAGAAATTTTATAGGTCTTGCTTTTGAGTGCCCAGATTTAACTTCTCTCATGTGGTTTTGGTTCAAAAATATACAAATATAATCAATGTGAAATTAGAAATACTATCTGCGGTGAGGTCCTCCTGTCCTTAACTTCAACGAGGAAATTATTGAAATAAAATTATATTAATTAATATAGATAACGGAGGTAGGAGAATTCATAGCTGAAAGAAAGTCCCGCTAGCTGCAGCTTTAGTCTCATGCAGCTTTACTTTAGACTGGTGCTGGGTTCCCAGGAGTTCATGCACCGCATGCATTCCGCGGAGGCTAGTTTGGTCGTCCAAGAAGACGGCTGCGCAATTTTTTTATCGTCCTTTCACCATTGAGCCGTCGGGGCTTGCACGCTGCTGCAGGAGGCAATGTCGCGACTCCTTCGGATCGTCGCCTATATAAATTAGGACATTAGGGGCAGTGCGGGGTTTACCTCATCCAGCAGAAGCAGTAGGTAGCTGTGCCGAGTGTACCTCGGCCGGGAGAAGGGAACCCGGGAACGGCATGGCGCTCGATACAAAAAAACATTTTTGCTTATGATACTCTTCGAAGGAGCCACAATTGTTCGGACCCCGCCATTTCAGTAGAATTAGGTTAAATTCGTGGGTTCCCCAGGATTTTTCCGCGGGTACTTTTCGGGGATAGTTAAATAACATACATTACAAGGGCAGGACATTGCAATATGATTCCGTCAGGCATTAGTGATTGATGAGGGCGAATGACGAATTCAAGTTCTTAAAACTGCAAGTGTGTGACGGTCGTTGCTCACCTACGGGGGCCCACGAGGGGGCCATGGCGTGAGGGAACTTCAGGGCACTACTCAAATTACCGGCAAATTGTGTTGGGTGACATATTGGCTGGGACTAGCATATAGGCATTTTTATCAGGGGCAGCCAGTTGTAAATTCCCAGACCCACTCTGCCACCGCACGGTCTCCCGAGGGCAACCAGTTAGCCCATACATTATATATTACATACATTACAGGGTTTAAAGTCCGCACAAATGGGCAACTTAGGCCCCGTAGCAGACTGGCACCGAAGTGCAAGCAGAAATAAAAAAATAATGAAAAATAACTTTGACATGATAATAAAAGAAAAGAAAAACCAGCCGCCAAAAGAAACAACGAATATTAAGAAAAGAAAACAAGGAGAAAACGAGAAATTCAAAGTATTATGTCCAGCCACGGAGCGTTTCGTAACCAAACCTTGCGTCATCGATGGCCTGAATGAAAGAAGCAACCTGCTTCGGGGCTTGCTGTAAAAACTCAAAAAGATTCGAAGGAGAAGAAGATGATGATGATGGCGTATCAGGAAACAAAGATGAGTAAGGTTCACGAACTGCAACCAAAGACTATGCCACAATTGTTCGGACCCCACCACCCATTTCAGACGCCGCAACTCGTGGGTTCCCCAAGCTTTTGCCGCGGGTGCTCAACGGGTATTGTTAAAGTCTATAGGAATTCCCTGCTAAAACCTTGAAACCTTGCACACACCCGCTTGCTGCTTACCAGAATGAAATTATTAATGGTACTATTCGGCGTATATTTTGGTTTTCGGTTCATACGTCATTCATTGGGGCCTCTCTCTTGTAAAGCTGCTAGCTAGCAGCTTTACAATGTTTGAATTTTCGGGAATTTTGGACGCTGACTTTTTCGCGCAAAATCACAAGTCGAAATTGTAAAACAATAGAACATTGTTAAATTAATAAAATGAAGAGAACAATTCAGATATGAAAAGTTGTTTTCTCTCCCAGCGGTTTGGGATAATTGAAGGCTAAAGTTAATGGGATGAAATTCGAAATTCGAAATTCAAGGCGCTGGGGATTAATTTCAAATGCAATTGCCCTCGTATTTTGGAGTTTGATCTTTGCACCAACGCATGCATGGGCAGCTAGGACGACAGCGCGTGTGACCACTTTGTCCTGGAACCTCGCATCAGAGGGGGTGCTGATGCGCCCCAATGGTTTCACTATCAGCGAATTTTTCGATATAACAAGCACAGCTGGCCTAAATGGTGGGAATCCTAGCAAGAGGCAATTATGTTAATTGAAATTCTGCCCAACACTCGCAGTTGTAAATTCCCTTGCAGTTGATGGTGGTACATACATACATACATACATTACAGGTAGCTAACCTATTGTTTTATTCGATTTCCATGGCAGTGAGCGTGGACCATCCAACCCCTGCGTGGTGCACCTTTTCAAGCATCCTATGGGATAGTCAAACTAGATATTTGGTCGTTTCCAGCTTTATCCCCGACACCTCAGGACCTCAAACCTTTCCTCCAATTAAGCTCATTGTGGCTAACAGCGAGGGCAGCGCATTTATTAATATTTCTGGGTACCTTCCAGCGCCAATTCGCCCTGCGAGGTACCCTAGCACTGACCCTTCTTTGCCTCTCGACCAGCAATCGGCCAGGCAGCCAGGGGTGTGGTATACAGACAGGCAGCCCCCGCAGCAGTTTTTATATTACGGAGATTATGAAGGAGGAAGTAATGTGAGTTCAATTTTTTTCCTTTCTAGGCCATCATCCCATTTTTAATGGGACCTAATAAGAGTTTGAAAATTGCAGGTTTTGGCAATGACAGTTGGCCAACCAGCAGTCTCGGCGACACCTCACCAGATAGCATACACGTCATACTGGAAGGGGATCAACATTTTCAAAGGTGATGTTTCCATTCAAACACCATTATTATTTGATTTGCCGCCATCTCCACTGATGCTCCCAGAATCACCGCTGTCAACCTCACGATACGAGAAACAGGGTCGGAAATACGCTTTATCTGAGCAGATCCCTCTGTCCCTTTCTAAAGCGGAAGATAAACCTTTAATTTTTTGGAACGGCATGCTACTCACTACCAGCCTCTATGTACCTGCTTCTTGGATGGCTACTAATAGCACAGGGTGTTTCGATAGCCCTGCAAGCTGTGCTCGTGTTGCGTATTTTGAAGTTGAGCTTGGCTACGACAATACAACTACGTATCAAACTACTTTTTTGCTTCGTATGGGAATTGACAACCGCGATCCTGCCACTTCATCTTATGGACATGTTTTTTTGGAAATTGGTGGCCCATTACTGGAACAGCCTGTATCCACATTGGATGCCGATTTCATCTTGCCCACATTACAAAATGGCATACGCTTGCCGCTTAACGGTTTGCAGAATGCAATTCGTACAAATGCTTGGAATGATTTTAGCGTGCTGGTGAAAAGAATGGTGGGCGAAGATGTTTCAAAGTCTAGGAATTGCTCCGAGACCATAAGAATTCACTGGTTCGTTGATTCATTTTGAAAGCAAAACTCCTGCATGAAACTTTCTATAATGGACTAACAATACACGCGCTATTGCAGGCTTATAAATGGTGTCCGTCACACCATGGCCAACCCAGGCCAAGCTCTCCACACAGTGAGCATTTGCAATAAGGATTCCAGCAACAAGACTGTAGCCAGCACCACCAATAGAGTCCGAAATATTGGTATCAGCTCTTTCTATGAAGTTCCAGATTTCAATCCACCACCGCCTCCTAGCCCGCCACCGCCAAGCCCGCCACCCTTGAGTCCACCGCCTCCTACCCCGCCACCGCCAAGCCCGCCACCTCTGAGTCCACCGCCTCCTACCCCGCCACCGCCAAGCCCGCCACCTCTGAGTCCACCGCCTCCTACCCCGCCACCGCCAAGCCCGCCACCCTTCAGTCCACCGCCTCCTACCCCGCCACCGCCAAGCCCGCCACCTCTGAGTCCACCGCCTCCTACCCCGCCACCGCCAAGCCCGCCACCCTTCAGTCCACCGCCTCCTACCCCGCCACCCTTGAGTCCACCGCCTCCTACCCCGCCACCGCCAAGCCCGCCACCCTCGAGTCCACCCCCTCCTACCCCGCCGCCGCCAAGCCCGCCACCTCTGAGTCCACCGCCTCCTACCCCGCCACCGCCAAGCCCGCCACCTCTGAGTCCACCGCCTCCTACCCCGCCACCGATAAGCCCGCCACCCTTCAGTCCACCGCCTCCTACCCCGCCACCCTTGAGTCCACCGCCTCCTACCCCGCCACCGCCAAGCCCGCCACCCTCGAGTCCACCCCCTCCTAGCCCGCCACAACCAAGCCCACCACCTCTGAGTCCACCCCCTCCTACCCCGCCGCCGCCAAGCCCGCCACCTCTGAGTCCACCGCCTCCTACCCCGCCACCGCCAAGCCCGCCACCTCTGAGTCCACCGCCTCCTACCCCGCCACCGATAAGCCCGCCACCCTTCAGTCCACCGCCTCCTACCCCGCCACCCTTGAGTCCACCGCCTCCTACCCCGCCACCGCCAAGCCCGCCACCCTCGAGTCCACCCCCTCCTACCCTGCCACCGCCAAGCCCGCCACCTCTGAGTCCACCGCCTCCTAGCCCGCCACCGCCAAGCCCGCCACCCTTCAGTCCACCGCCTCCTACCCCGCCACCGCCAAGCCCGCCACCTCTGAGTCCACCGCCTACTACCCCGCCACCGCCAAGCCCGCCACCCTTCAGTCCACCGCCTCCTACCCCGCCACCCTTGAGTCCACCGCCTCCTACCCCGCCACCGCCAAGCCCGCCACCCTCGAGTCCACCCCCTCCTACCCCGCCACCGCCAAGCCCGCCACCTCTGAGTCCACCGCCTCCTACCCCGCCACCGCCAAGCCCGCCACCCTTGAGTCCACCGCCTCCTACCCCGCCACCGCCAAGCCCGCCACCTCTGAGTCCACCGCCTCCTACCCCGCCACCGATAAGCCCGCCACCCTTCAGTCCACCGCCTCCTACCCCGCCACCCTCGAGTCCACCGCCTCCTACCCCGCCACCCTTGAGTCCACCGCCTCCTACCCCGCCACCGCCAAGCCCGCCACCCTTGAGTCCACCGCCTCCTACCCCGCCACCGCCAAGCCCGCCACCTCTGAGTCCACCGCCTCCTACCCCGCCACCGATAAGCCCGCCACCCTTCAGTCCACCGCCTCCTACCCCGCCACCCTCGAGTCCACCGCCTCCTACCCCGCCACCCTTGAGTCCACCGCCTCCTAACCCGCCACCGCCAAGCCCGCCACCCTCGAGTCCACCCCCTCCTACCCCGCCACCGCCAAGCCCGCCACCTCTGAGTCCACCGCCTCCTACCCCGCCACCGCCAAGCCCGCCACCCTTCAGTCCACCGCCTCCTACCCCGCCACCCTTGAGTCCACCGCCTCCTACCCCGCCACCGCCAAGCCCGCCACCCTCGAGTCCACCCCCTCCTAGCCCGCCACAACCAAGCCCACCACCTCTGAGTCCACCCCCTCCTACCCCGCCGCCGCCAAGCCCGCCACCTCTGAGTCCACCGCCTCCTACCCCGCCACCGCCAAGCCCGCCACCTCTGAGTCCACCGCCTCCTAGCCCGCCACCGCCAAGCCCGCCACCTCTGAGTCCACCGCCTCCTAGCCCGCCGCCGCCAAGCCCGCCACCCTTGAGCCCCACTCCTAATAGTCCACCGCTCTTTTCTCCTTTGAGGCTGTCGCCGCCAAGTCCCCGGCCTTTTAGTCCTCCACCGCCAAAAAGTCTTTCGCCGCCGCGTGATCCAATTCAACCAACAAATACGCCACTTCAGCATAAAAGAAGAAGAATAAAATTAGTTCATAAAACTGGATCACCGTCTCTTTATCATCGCAGATCGCCACCGCTCAATCCAATGCCCCCTTCTCCATCAAAGCAGCGTATATTGCCTCGGGATAGAAGACCCAGAGTTGAAGAACATTCATCAAATCGCAATAATCTCAAAAGCTATCAAGCGAGACCTAGGGCCCACGCCATTTAATTTTTCTACTGCCAACAAATATCGTGCATTTCTGCCGATGTGTAAAAGACACCAAGAGTTTGCGCTTAAGCTTTGATTCTCTCGGAGAGGCGTTAATAGAGTTAAAGAATTGAAGTCATGAGGACAACCGCCAACTAACCGCCGCCAAAAAAGGGGTTGGGGCGATATGGGAGAGAAGGGCGCATCTTCAATGATTTGTTAGAGCGATATGATTGAAATGGAGCTCTTAGCTACCGTAAATGGGTTAATTAAATAGTTGAAGTTTTTTTTGGTTTTTTATTAATGCCAAAATATAATAGAATTCTAAAGATTCACTGCGTACTTTTCAATATGGTATTATCGAGGCAAACGAAATCAAACATTTGCGCTCTAAATCCTGTGGGGGGGAGATGAAATTTGAAAGTTTGAATATTTAAATGAAAAACAGCAGTGTGAAAGAGTTCGCTGTGACATTCAATAGAGAACACCCATTCAATAAGTAAATGAAAATATATTCAGTGTCTTTCTCCTGAAATTTACGAGGAGCGCTCCTAGCCGACGAATATTTCCACGCGGATTTTTTTATTTTCCGGGAGGTCGCGAAGAGGGGGATAATTAACATTTTGAAAGAATAAAATTTCCTTATGGCTGCCGTCGTAACTTTAGGAACAGCAGATGGGCGGCGGATCCTCGCCGCCCGGCTTCAAGATGCCGAAAGCGACCTGTCCTCTTGCGTATGCGTAGGAGACGAGATTGAAACTTTTGATGAGAACACTCTGCGGTGAGATGCGTGGGTGGACCAACGCCTTTTGTAATGACTCTGTGTTTTTTTGAAATGAATTCTTGAAACTTTCGCCTATGACGCTCCTTCCTTTCGCTTTCAGGGGCCATGGCACACAGCTTCACGACGAAAAGCTTACTGCCACAGTCTGTGGGGTGGTCTCGCGCGTAAACAAGCTCATCACTGTGCGCCCTCTCCACCGACGATATGCCGCTGAGGTTGGAGACGTCGTCGTGGGCCGTGTTACAGAGGTATGAAGAATCCCTATCTTTTTTATGAAGCGCGTCCCATACTTATTTTGCAAAATGCCGCTGCAGGTCGTCAACAAACGCTGGCGAATCGATTTGCAGTCCCGCCAGGAAGCCCATTTGCTGTTGTCTGCTGTGAGTCTGCCCGGCGGCGTTCAGAGGCGAAGAACTGCGGAAGACGAGCTGAATATGCGCGGCGTTTTTCGTGAAGGCGACCTTGTTTCGGTGAGCCATTCGGGAAGGATTAATTGCTGGCATGGCAAAAAGTTCAACAGCGTTTAGTTGAACCCCCTTCTTCTGCCATATTTTGAAATATTTAGGCTGAAGTCCAGTCTATCCACCATGACGGCACGGTCATGCTCCACACAAGGAGCACCAAGTACGGCCGCCTCTCTGGGGGGCGAGTGGTACGCGTGCCCCCTGAGCTCATAAGGCGGCAGCGGCACCATTTTCAGCAGATAGAAAGCCTGGGAGTCGACCTCATTCTGGGGTGCAATGGCCTTGTTTGGGTGACTCATCAAGCGCAGAACAAACAGACCGACAGCAGTGAGAGGAGCAGTGAGAGCAATGTGCCCGACGAAGTGGGCGCTGCAGAAAGGGAGGCCATTGCCAGGGTGGCTCAAGGTGCAATGGCTCTGGCGAGGCTAGGACTGGCGCTGCTCAGCAGCTCGATTGAAAAAGTGGTTGAGATCAGCGTGTCGCTAGGTGTGGAGCCAAAATACATGCTGGGTAGCAATTTTTTGGGAGCGGTTGCAGCGCAAGAAGGAATTCGCCGGCAGGGGCCTCCAGATGCAATAATGTAGGTGCACTAGTTGAGACACTCGTGCTGCAGATAAACTCGTTTGTGAAAATAGTCAGAGAGATATTATAAAGCCATACGGGCTGGTAAATGCCAGTAAATGCCAATCTGTGATTGCAGAATGTTGCGAGGAAGAACAAATGGGAAACAACGCCTCACAGAAGGAGGCCACAACTTTATTGCTAAAAAGCAGCTGGGAGAAAAAGTTGTCGTCAATACATGCATGCTATACTCCTATTCGCCTTTAGACATGTATGCCATCATTACGGGCAAAAAGGCTCCCTTTCTTAAAAAAAAAGAATCTGTTACAAATAAAAACAAAATAAAATTGACTAGTCCAAAGAAAAAGGCAGCCGGGTAACTAGTACTCTGCATTATCTGCGACACTCCCCCTGCGGTGGCCCCTCAGGTGTGGCATCTCGATGTGAGGCAGGTGCACGTGCGGAAGAACCTTGCGGGTGCGAGGCCCGACCATGTCGCATGGCAGCTCTTCGCCTTCCATGGGGCGAATCGGCACGAGGTCTTCCCTCTCCCAGCGTCCCATGAAGAGGCAAAACAAAAAGAGCGGCACCAGCACCACCGCCTGCCCAATATTGATGGCAGTGAAATCCCCATCGAGGGAATGGATGCCAATATACGTCAGAGGGTACTGCAACAGTCCAAACAGTCCGTTAAATGTGTTATCAATGGCCACCAAGCGCCCGAAGTTTCTGAAGCCAAATAGCCCTCCGAAAATTGCAAAATAGCTGCTGTACATGAAAAAGCGTGCCACCATCCATACAATCAGCGTCACAGACTGAATCCACAGCATGGGGAGCGCTTGCAGGGCGCTAGTGACCACAGCTAGCGCGTTAATACTGCCCAGGGTCCAACCGTATCCCTTTTTGTCCAACAACCAAGCAATGACGGGAATGACCACAAAGGCAAAGGCCACAACGACGTTGCCAAAGTTTGCGTACGAGTTGTTGTAGTCCCCTTTGTACTCGAGCTGAATGCGCTGCGTACCGAGGTAGAACTGAAGGAAGAACACGTTGAGTGTATAAAAGACGCCCATTCCAA
The DNA here is from genome assembly GCA_963854735.1 of Marvania coccoides. Classification (NCBI taxonomy): domain Eukaryota; kingdom Viridiplantae; phylum Chlorophyta; class Trebouxiophyceae; order Chlorellales; family Chlorellaceae; genus Marvania; species Marvania coccoides. The sequence continues at coordinate 218,729 of OY978105.1, read as the reverse complement.
AAGACTCGGTCGACAGAAACTGCTCCTTGAACGTCTTTTTGCGGAGCTCCACAAAGCGGCGAGCCTCAAACACGAGGGGTCCCCAAGAAACATCTGGAGGCAGAGGCATAGACTCTGGTCCAACGGCTGCTCCGTCGACTCCCGTCTCAACAGCATGGGCCTCGGCATCCGCGTCCAAATCGTGTCCGCGCATCGCAGCACCCGCCCCTGCTTCCGCCGCCCCTCCCCAGAGCTGTCGCTGCCCCAGCCCTTCGTCCATTGCTGCCCAAGTCGGGTCGGAGCTGCTAGGGGCACCGTAGCCCACCAATCCTGTTCCAGCGTGGTCCTGGTCCTGGTCGTGATCGTGATCTACGCCGTGGCCATAACGAGCTGCTGTGCCCGCAACTGCGCCGTTGGTGCCTCCAGCAGCACTGGCTGCAGCCACAAAATCTTGCAGCGTGGTGGCACGGCGGTACTGTCGGTCCATGTCCGCGCGTTGCCGCATCTCGAACCTCCAGTCATCCCTCAGCAGGTACACCATGCCAATACGAAATGAGTCGTTGGGCATTATCCACGCCAGCAGAGGGATCCACAGGAAACAGATGCCGGAGTAGCCAATCAACACTGCACGGTAGGCAGCCCTGCAAAGAGGGAATGGGGTGGGCAAAAAACAGCAGCAAGTCAGATTAAATTGGAAAGGGAGAGGACACCTTGACTTCACATGTATTTTGTGTACGCTCTGCAACGTGCATGCTCAAACTTACTGAGTGGCCCCTGCCCCTTCGAAGATGAGCAACAGGATGTACATCATAATGGCCGACCCCGTGAAGCCTGCCACGAAAACGCTCGACACCAAGCCACGTTTCCTAGGATATAACGCCGAAATGTGGAACTGGGCCAGGTGGAAAGTAATGTTTCCCAGGCCCAAGATGATGGCCGCAGCCACAAAGGCGTTGGTGCCGCTGGAGGAAGAGATGCCAAACAGTATGAGGCCAAGCATGTTGAGGAGCACGCCCAAAATGGCGGTGAACTTTGGGCCAAGGTAGTCGAGCACGAAGCCCATGAGGACTGGGCCGCAGTTCAAAGCAAAAATGCCCACAGTCCACAGCAGCGCAAGTTTGCTCTCCTGTGACTTGCAGATCTCTACGCCAGTCTCAGGTGGGGCCGGGGCTCCTGGGTGGAACCAAAAGGCGGGAGGTTGGAAGTGGGAACATTTGGGACGGGACTAAGGGAGTATTTGCTGGTGAGCATGTTATTCACTTTCACCAACCTGCTGCATCGCCTGAAGGGTTGCATCCCTCGCTGTAGTTTCCCAAATCCTTCATCATGATCGACAACGCGTTCCAGCCGAAAAATAACCCCCCTGCGCAGGAAACAGATCAGAACGATAAGCCACATCATCACCTGAGAGAAGGGAGGATTCCTCTCTCTCAAAGAAGAGATGATAGACACATAACGACTTTGCTGGCGAGCAGCGCACCTTGCAACAATTCGCCGAGCAAAGCCATAATGAAGATCGCATTTCGGGCGTCGGCCTTGAATCCCGAAGGCAGCACCACTGTGTCTGCCATTTTCTCTTCAGGATTAATTAATTAATTTATCAATAATAATAAAAATAGCGAGCGATTATGATAGCTTCATATTTGTAGATTGACGATCCATTCACTCTTACTATTTTTTTAAGGAGGAGGAGAAGGGGCGCGGGGAGAAAATTGAAAAAAATAAACGAGAAAAAAAAATGGTTGTTGCTGTGTGTTTTTGTTTTTCATTTTTACCATTTTAATTTCATTCTATGACATATGTTATTACAGCTTAGTTTAGATGCCGTCATCTTGAGAGCGGTGCAAACTTACACGAGATTGCAAGCAACAAAATGAACACCGATCGGAGGAACACCTCGGAGGCTGAAACGAGCGCTCGGGCGTCGTTCCACGAGCCCAGGGCAGCCCAGAAGACGTTCGTCTTTGGCGCGGCCACTTCCTCTGGTGGGAGTGGTCAGCCGTTTGGCACTGCCAATTCCAGCAGGCGGCCAAGAGCTCCCACAAAAGCTCCCACCCCACGAAAGACTGCTGCATCCTCTCGTGCCAGTGCGGCTTCGGCGCAAACTGGGGCTCCCCCAAGCCATCCTGGAGTAGCACAGGACCGCCCAGCACAAACCGCTGAAGCCCCATTCACTTCAGCCGCAGGTAACTGCCGCGGAAAATTATTGTTTGCTCTTGTTCTATCTAAAACACGTCGATTTCTTAACCAAAATACCCGTCTACCCTTGCGCAGGCACATCTGCGATGCGAACTCCTGGCATTCGAAGGGCCAAGGCACGTGTGGCGACCCCCGCTTCCGACCGCAGCAGCAGCAGCACCATCTTTGACGGCATGGCGTGGTCTCCCTGCGGAGACGCAATTGCTGCAGCAGAGGAGCTTGGCTCCAAACTCCGGCTGGATGAACAGCAGCAGCAGCAGCCTCGGGAAGAGTGGGCACAACGTGGCCGGGCTTCGAGCAGTCCGGCGTCAGCGTCTGTGCCCAGCGGCTTTGTCTTTACAGCGTCTCCCAGCAGCAGCAAAGGAGATGCTGGGCTGCGGCCGCACCACCACCAACGCAAGCCGGCGGCCGCGAGGGCAGAAACATCTCATGCTCATCACCCTGCCCCTCGCGCTGCATTCGCTGCTCCAGGTGGACTGTCACCGCCGCAACCCTTCGTGTTTGGGAGAGTCCCTCCCTCTAAAGCGCCCTCTCCCCTGGCTGGCATTAATGTGGGAGGAGCAGAACAGCAGCAGCGAGCTCCATTTGTGAGCATATCGCAGCTGCGCGATGCCCCAGGCGCGCCGCACCGTCGCAGGCCTCGAAGGGCTCAAGAGGCAGCAGCTGCAGCACCCAGCGCCTCCGATGGAACCAGGCAAAGTGCTGCTGCTGCTGCTGCTGCTGCTGCTGCTGCTGGATCCGATTCCATGCGCTCCGCGCCCCCCCAGGAATCGCTATGGGAGGCAACGGCAACCCACCATCGCCATCTTGGCAATGAAGCGTTCCAGCAGCGGCGATATGATGAGGCCCGGCGGCAGTACACGGATGCGGTCAACTCCCTCATGTTTCACCCGGCAAAAGGGAAGTTGCTCGCGCCGCTGCTGTCGAATCGCGCAGCTGCAGCGCTGGCGCTGGGCCAGCCCCTGGAGGCCTTGCAAGACTGCCGCATGGGGCTGCAGCACGATCCGACCTTTCTTAAGTGCCTGCTTCGCATGGCGACGTGCTACTGCCGCTTGGGACGTTTTGCAGAGGCTTGGAGCGTGGTGGAGAAGGCCAAGGCCGCTCCGGCGTGGGCTGCAGATCCAGCGCTGGTGCGGGAGGTGGAGCAAAAGGAGGCGGACCTCGCGCAGGCAGAGTCGATATTTTACAGGTCTCTCCAGTCTCTGGGGCACAATATTTCTCCTCCACCCACGACCGTGCGGGCGTCGTCGCCACAGCAACAGCGGCTCTCCCTTGAGGACGCCCTGAAACAGCTTGAGGCTCAAGCTGTGTACTTCCCGCATTCACAAGCATATTTTGCCGCCCGCACCAACACGCTCCTCCGCCTTGGCAGGGTGGAGGAGGCGGCAGCGGCGTTGAGCCCGCCTCCTGGGGAAGCTCCGGCGCCGTGGCGGGTGTGGCTCAAGGCGCAGACCGCCTTCCACCAAGGCAGAGCTCATGAAGCCCTGCAACTTCTGGCGGACATGCTGGCGAGGGGTTTCTACGCTGACGACGGCGACGAGGCGCTGGAGCACGTCATCGTGCCGCTGCCACCCTCCGAAGAGCTGAAAACACTGATCGCCATGCTGGAATCGTTCGAGCGGTTGCGGCAGCAGGGCAATGAAGCCATTGGTGCCAAACAGTATGCTGTGGCCGTGACGGCATACACCGAAGCTGTTTCCTCTGGCAAGCTGTCCCCGGCACTGGCAGCGGTACTGCACTGCAACCGTGCTGCCGCCCAACACGGTCTCGGAAAACTGGCGCTGGCAATCGCCGACTGCTGCAGGGCAAAAGCGTTGCTGCCCGGCTACGCCAAAGCGCACTCCCGCCTGGCCTCCATCCTGTCTGACCTTCGCATGCACAAAGCTGCCGCCGAGGAGCTTTCTGCGGCTCTGGAGTCCCGGAATTTGCCTGCAGCGTCGCGGTTAGACTACCAGAAGCGCTTGGCCAAGGAGCGAGAGGCTGCTCAGGGCGTGCGCAGATTCCAGGCTGCCGCGCCTGCCGACCACTACCGCCTGCTTGATTTGCAGCGGGAATGCTCGACGGGGCAGGTGCGGAAGGCCTACAAACAGCTGGCACTCCAGCAGCATCCTGACAAAGCTGTGACGACTTGCAAGGTGGCTTGCCAACTGGGCAGCACCGGGGCGCTGCTGGCAGAAACCGCGGCGGCCGTGCTAGTTCGGCTGCAGGAGGCGGCCACCTGGCTGTTCAAGTGCCTGAGCGAGGCGCACGACGTCCTCAGCAGCGACGCCAAGCGGGAGGAGTTCCATGAAGAGCTGGCATCGTGGGAGGTGGCTACTGCGGCGGGCAGCACAGGCGGGTCGTATTGGCACAACAATCGGAATACTACATTTCACAGTCATGCTGGGGGTGCCCGCAACTATGGTTTCGGGCATCACTACTACTCGCAACAGCAGCAGTCAAACAGCGGGTTTGGGCAGGGACGGGCATCGTACGCCCAGGGAGGAAGGTACTGGTACTTTTAAATTTTTAATTTTTTTTAGTTTTCCTGTTTTTTTTCCTCCTCATTTTGTAACTGAGCCAAAACCGTTTCAGAAAATAAATATGAAACATAATAAAATCTGTCAGCTTCTTTTTGCATTATTATTGCTTCACAGGTTACATTTATACACAGTATATTAGAAAACAAACCAAAACACGCAGCACTTTTCTACTAGGAAAGTGCTGCAGTCACCGCGTCAACCACCATTGGGGTCAGGTCAGGCCTGGCGCTACGGAAGAACCCACGCACGCCCTGCTGTCCCTTGACAAAGCGCAGCTCGAGCAGCACCTGCGTCGGTGCACCTGGCACTTGCACGCATCCCGTCGCGTACAGCACCTCCTCTCCACCCACTACCTTGTGAGCCATCACAAAAATATTCGACGCCTCCAAATTGGCGGTCGTGGCGCCCACATCCACAATGGCCACTCCGCCCAGATGCTGCTGAACCTCCTGCTCCTCGGGGATCTCCTTCCACGCCGCCACGAACGCCATGCTCTCCAGCCTTCCGCCTTCCGTCAGCACCGCCGCCGCAGGCACGCAGTCAGAGAGGTATAAGACGCCCAGCTGGTTGGTCTTGATGGCAACCTGGATGACAGGCGATGCAGGGCCAGGACTGACCAGCGCTGGCTGCTGCGCAATGGGCACCGACGCAGAGCAGGAGGCCCCCGGGGCAACGGGCGTCACCGCAACCACCTGGTCCGCTGGGGCCAGCCCGAACGTGTTCTTGTTGAACTGAATCATGAAGCCGTCCACCGTGGCGCCAGCGCTCACGTTGTCAAACTGCAGGGAGTAGGCAATGCCTCCGCCAGAGGTGCGCCCCACGGCGCCACGCACCACCAGGCCCTTGCCCTTGCTGGCATCCAGCAGGATGGGGAGCTGTTTGCTGGTGGTCGCAGCAGCAGCGTTGCCGGCCAAGTCCAACCCGCCGAACAAGTCCACAACGCCCGGCTGTGACGCTGCTGCAGGAAGAGCAGCCGCAGGGGCAGCAACGTCGAGGTCCAGCAGGTCTCCGAGCAAATCTGGCATCGGGGCAGGCGGCTGTGCGGCGGCAGGGGCGGGCGCTGCAGGCTGTTCTTGGGCGGTGGCATCCTCTGCGGTGGACGTCTCGGTGGCGCTGGACAGGCCCACGTTGCCCGTGTCTGCGTCGACTGCTGCTGCTGCCGCCTCCGCCTGGGCCCTGGCTTTCTCGAGGTCCTCTGCACGGTGCACGGCCATGCGCGCCTTGCTGACAAAAGTCCCTGCGGGGCGGTGGTACACGGACGACAACGCGCCCAGCTCGCCCAGCAACTCATCGAGCAGGGCGGGGTCGAGCGATTCCCTCGAGTCCGAGATGACGGGCTTCTCCGCCAGCACCACGTCCTTGGCCGCCTCTGGGTCTGTGGATAGGAGCCGCCAGTAGATGTACGCCCGGTCGCGGAGGTCAGGGTTGTCGGTCTCCTGGGTTGCGTAGGTGAGCACCAGCTGTATCAGAGCCTGCGGCCGCTCAGTTGGCTTCTTCAGGAACAGCTTCACAGCCGCGGTGACCAGCTGCAGCTGCACGATGGCGGGCTCCTCTGGGAACGACTCCAGAAACTGCTCCAGCAGCTCGTCCGCGTTGTCAATGCGCTCTGCGTACTCCCCCACAATCCACACCATGGCGGCGCGCGCTTCGGGCTCGTCCAGCCCGTCCAGGCAGTCGCACAGCGTGGAAATGACCGACTCGTAGCGGTTGGGGTAGCGCCTGAAGATGTCTTTGATGACGACAACAGCCTCCTGCACCACGTAGTTGACACGCGTCTGGATGAGGTCCAGCAGCACGTTGACGCACCGCTCGGCGGCCGCCTCGATGGCCACAGCGCAGCGTCCAATGGCGCGCACGGCGCGGCGCACAAAGTCCACGTCCACCTCGGTGGCGTACTCTTTGAACTCCAGCAGCACCTGGTCGACGTTGGTCTCGTTGGCCAGGCGCACCATGATCTCCAGCTTCTCCACTTTGACGTAGATGGGGTCGTTGTACTTGCAGAAGAACACGCGCACCTCGTGGGCAAGCACCTCGGGCACCCGCTGCACCACGAGGTTGATGCAGCGCAGCGCAACGTACTGAATCTCAGGCTCCGCGCCCAACAGGGTCACCAGCGGGGGCGCCAGCTTGCGGCCGACAGCAGCTGCAGCCGCCGGGTCTTCCAAGAACGCGACGTTCTTCATCACCACTTTCACGGCGGACAGCACCACGGCGGCGTTGGCGTGCTGCAGCCGCGGCACCACGCGCTCGATGATGCTCTCCGCTTCTGCTGCGTCAGCTGGGGTGTAGGCAGCCACAGCGTCCAGGATAAACACTTGGCCCCACTCGGTGCACTCGTTCAGGGCGCGCAGGAGCTTGGTGAGGGAGGTCTGGTCCAGGGCAAACACGGCGCTGCCGCTGACGTCCTGAATCTCGCTGAGCGCGGCCACCGCGTTGGCAACGACCATGGGGTTTGCGTCGCCGATCAAAGAGCGCAGGGTGTCCAGGAAGCCGCGATCCTCAACCATCTCGGGGTTGATGTCGTGCAACTTGGCCACGCACACCGCGGCCGTCTTGCGCACGTAGGGGTCCTCATCCTTGAGACACTTTTGCAGGGGGTCGCACAGGTATTCGGTGATTCGATCGACGCGGATGCAGCCCATGGTGCGCACCGCCAGGGCGCGGATCAGGGGGTTGGGGTCCTGGGAGTCCTTCACGAAGGTGTTGACGGCCATGATGGCCAGGTCGGGCTGCGTCTTGGCGTAATTGATCAGGTAGAGGTAAACCAGCTTCTTCAGCTCCATGTCCTCGGTTTGCATGCAGTTGACGACGTCGGGGAACAGGGAGCTGACGTCCTTGCCTACCGTCATCGCTGCAGAGGGAAAATTAAGGGGAGGGGAGGAGGAGGTTGGACAAATTTGGGTTTAGGGTCTGCCACCGAATCATTCACTCGGTACTCAGGCACAATGCAGGCCGCGACTGGTGCTTCCTGGAGCTGGGCGTGCAAGGATTGAATAGAATAGAGTGTGGGGGAGGCACGCACCTGCAATGACCTTCTTCACGGCATCCTTCTTTTTCCCGCGGTCTAGAGCGTTCAGATCTTGCTTGAACTCGTGGATCTCGCCTGCGGCGGAGTGGGCAAAATATAAAATAGAAGTTCGATCACGTTCCACCGTCTCCCTGCAATGCCCCCAGCCAATGATCAGCACGTCTAAAAAGAGCTTGGCCCACTCACCGCGCTTGGTCGTGGCGAAATAGCGCCCGTCCGCCATCTCAGCCACACGTTCGGTAAAATTAAATTAAAATGGTTTTATTAGTTGTGGCCAGGGCGTGTGCGCTAGAAGTACACAGCCGAAGAAGCAGGCGATGTCTTCATTGCACAGATTTAAATATATTTTGGTTTGTTGAATGGAAGAAGAGGGTTGAGAAAAAATTGCTCCATCAAAAACAAAAAAAAACATGGCAATCATTTCATCACCGTCATCATTATTTCTCCACTTTAATTATATTCTGCAATCGTTTCATACAATGTGCATCGGGCTAGCACCTGTGCTCTGAAAAATAATGTGTGCCATCTTGAACATCCCCACACAAAACAGGGAACTTTTAGGGGGGTGAAGGAAGGGTGCTCCGCTGCAATGGATTTCCACTCTGTTTTGAACATTGTTGAAACCGCCTGCCGGCAGTTTTCTGTGAGTTTTTTGAGGTTTTTTGTGCTGCCCGCCGCTGCCATTGGCATTGGCATTTCTCATCTGGAAAGTTCTCCCGACTCGAGCAGGACCCTGCAACGCACGCCGAGGCAGACCACACGCTGCAGCAGTTCAGGGCCAGCCCTGCGCCCTATCAAGCCTGCCAGTACATTCTGGAGCACGCCGCCGACCATGGCGCCAAATTTCAAGCCGTGCTGGCGCTGCGCGACGCGGCGTTGCGGGAGTGGGGAGGGCTTGAGCCCCAGATGCGCTTGGATCTCCTTCAATTTTGTCTCCAAGCGGCCATTATGAAATTTGGGGCCGACCCTCAGCCGCTGGTGCGGCGGCAGGCCGCAGGAACTGCCGCCGTGCTGCTGAAGCGGCTGTGGGGCGAGGCAGCGCCAGAGCAGCGCCGCGCCGTGATCAACGAGATTAGCACCCTGGCTGCGCGTGCCGGCACCGCCCAGGGGACGGCCGCAGGGATGGAGGTGTTGAACGCGATTGTGGCCGAATTTTCGCCTGCCACGGCATCTTCCATGGGCCTTCCTTGGGACTACCACGAGCAGTGCCGCCGGGAACTTCAAAATGACTACCTTTTGGAGTTTTTGGAGCATGCGCTGCGCGTGGCCAGCCAGGCGGCCCATGCAGCGCTCAGCGCTGCCGACGGCGGGGCATGCCTGGCCAGCCTTCACTTGCTGTCTTCCCTGCTGGGGTGGAGCTACTGTGCACCTCCAGCGCTGCAAATGGGAGGTCCGCTGTGGAGCGTGATGCGGCAGGCGGGCGAGGCGTCAGCGCTGCACGTGAGGCCGCCGCCCACCTGGAGGGAGCCTTTGCTGCGAGAGTCGGCGTTTGCATGGTTGCCGCCGCTGGCAACCGCGATGCGAGACTCTAGGCAACTGGCTGCATCTCCCTTGGGGGGCGCGACGCGACAGTTGCTGGTGCAACTGTGCGGCATGGCAGGCGATATTTTCGTGCGTGAGGGGGACCGGCGGCAGCTGGGTCTGCTGGGAGCGCCTGGTGCGTTCACCCGCGGGCGTCACCTGCAGTGGCTGCTGCTCACTTTGCTGCCGGCGCTGCACGCAGCGTCCGGCGAAGTTATTTTGGACGCCTGCCGTGCGCTGCTGGCGGCAGCGGCGGCCCATCGGGCTTCCGGATTTTTTGAAGCTGCTGCAGGCATGGAGGGTGGCGAGCCAGCGCTGCTGGGGGCTCTCTCTCAGGTCACCGTTGCTGCGCTGACCCGCAGCAGCGACGAGTCTGAAGCATGCGGCGATGTTTTGCTGGAAATGTGGAGCGAGCTGGTCGTCGACCCCTGCAGGGGATCCGCTGTTCCTGGGAGTGGCGTGGTGGCAGATCCCGCAGCTGCTGTGTTTGCCGCGGCAATGCAGCGGGAGCTGGCAAAGGCGGCAGCGTGTGCATGGGAGGACGAAGACGAGTACCAAGGCGGGGAAGAGGCGTACGGCGAGGCCTGGATGGCGGGGCTAGCTGCCATTGGGCGTGCAGCCTGCGCCATCGTTCTTCCTGCGCTTGAGAGCAGCTTACAAGAGTGTCAAGCGGCTTTACAAGGGTGTATGCAGCGCAACGAAGATCCTAGCTCCGTGCTTGAGCAGCTGTGCTGGCTCACGCGAATGTGCGCCCATGTTTTGGCCGATTCAGGGGAGGGGGAGACACCAGCGGTGCCCGTAGCGGTGGCAGAGGCGTGCGCCGCTTCGGCTGCCGCAGGTCGGGCAGATCCAACGATTGGACTGGCTAGAGCATTGCTCGCTTTGGGGGCGGTGTGTCAGCAGCATGCTGGGGAGGCGGTCATCAGTCCTCGCCTGATCGAGGAAGTGGCCTGCGCTTTGGGGAGATGGGCCGAAACGTATCTGGCTGCGTGTGCAACCCCAACAGCTGCCGCAGAAGCCCTCGTACGACTGGCCACGGCCGCCTTGACGCGGTATCCAGGTGACAAGGCCTTGCACCGCGCGGCATGCTCCCGGCTGCTGGCTCCCCTGGTTCGGCAGCTTGCTGCGTGTGGTGTGGTGGTGCGGTGCCAGGCGTGGGGAGAGCTGTGCGGGGCGACCGCGGCGCGAGCGGAGTGGATAAAGACCCTGGAAGCGGGCGTCCAACGGCGTTTGCTGCAGTGCTTGGTGCAGGGTGCGCTTGGGCTGGGGGAGCAGCAGGGGGCGGCGGAAGCCTACGTGACAACGCTGCTGAGCCCCTTGTTGCGCGCTCTGCTGGCCTTAGATGGCGTCCCTGCAGCCACTCTGCAGCAGCCTGACCGCTCCCTGTCCACGCTCAACGTGGTCCAGTCGCTGCGGGGCGCTGCGCGAGGGTCGACCCACGCCACGCATGCCGTGGTCTTTGCCCACCTGGAGTCGGTGCAGCCTGTGCTGCTGCGTCTCCTCACAGCGTACCAGGGCCAGCCGGCGGTGTACTCCCAGATATTAAAGCTGGGGGCAGACTTGGTGGAATACCATGGCTCGATGCTGCCCCCTGGACCGGCAAAAGCTCTGCTGCGCTGGGCGGTGCAGCTGGTGGCCTCGTACGCCTCCCATCGCATCACAGGCGTGGCTGCCGCACTGGAGGAGGAGCGCAAAGCGCTGTGCGCGCTGCTGCGCCTGCTGACGCAGCTCACAAATGCCGAGGGCTCAGATGAGGATGACGTGGCTGCCGCGGTCTTTGAGGGGCTGGACCGCATTATGCCGTCTGTGGGACAAGAACACCTGAAAATCCCCAAGCTCAGGGCAGCCTTCTTTGCGCTGGTGGCCCACGCGATCGAAGCGCACCCCGCCCGAGCGGCGCACCTTCCGCCGCACGCCTTCCTTGCGCTGATGGCGGCGCTAGGCTTTGGTATTGGCGTGCACGACGATGCAGAGACCGCGGCGGCTGTGTTTGAAGCCATCGCTGCGCTGGCAAGGTACCATCTGCTGGCGTGCAGGGCAGGGGCCGCCGGTCTGGGCCCCCTCAACGTGTCGGCAGAGGGGGGCAGCGTGCTGGGAGGCTTGCTCCAGCTGGTGCTGCGGCGTGTGCTGGTGGAGGACCCCGGGTTTGAGGTGATTGAGTATTCTGCAGAGGCTGTGCTGCCGCTGTGGTTAGCAGAGCCGGGAGCAGTGGAGTCCAGCCTGGGGGCTTTGTCAGCGCTGGTGGTGGGAGCGGCGTCGGCCAGCGCAGCAGCGGCGACGGCGTTTCAGGGACTGGAGAGCGCGGCGCAGGCCGCTGGGGGCCTGGACCGACAGGGCCGCCGGCAGTTCCAGGCCGCATTTCGAAAGTTTGTGCTGGAGGTGCGGGGCGTGGTACGACAACGATAATTGTTTTATTTTATTTATCTCTATTGCGTTTTAAAAGGGAGAAAAACAGCTGTAAATTTGATCAAACAACAACAACAACGCGCAATGTTAAAAAAAACAGAGTCGGCAGCATGCAGAATTACTAGTGACCTACTCTGCCACCTGCAAGAGCATCTCTACTTTAGAGTTCGTGCCCTTCACATAATCCAACGGGGTTTTGTGATCGCGATCGGCAGCAGTCCTGTCTGCCCCAACCGTCAGCAGCAGCTCCACAACTGCCGAATACACAATGAAAATTCTTGGCAGCGAGGTGCAGCGCAGAGCAGCCGCGGTCATCCCGCGTATCTATGTCCGCCCCCGAGTGCAGAGCTCGAGCAACCTTCGCTTCGTCACCATTTTCGGCAGCCACCAGCAGTCCAGCGCTCAAAAGCTGGGACAGGACGGAGGCCGCAGATGACTCCACAGGTGGCCCGGCAGCGCTGCTGGTGGTGGAAGTGGTAGTGGCTGCAGATTTTTCTTCTTCGCTGAATGCCTCTGGAGCACGGAAGCTGCCCGAAGCGCCAGCGCCGCCAGCAGGAGCAGTCAAACCCGCTGGAGGCATCTCCTGCGGCGCTGCTCCGAGCTCTCCCCAGTCAACTCCACGACTGTTCAACGCATTGGACACGGGCGTGCTCCCGATTTCGATGGCATACTGACGGGCAGTGTAGCCAAAATTGTCCTGCACCTGGGTGTCCACGCCAGCGCCGACCAGAGCCCTCACCACAGCTGTGCGACATCCCAACACGGCATGATGAATGGCGGTGCGGCCTTCGTGGTCTCTTGCATTGAAGAAGGCGCGCATTCGTCTGTCAGGCAGGCTGGCTGCCGCAGCAATCAGCGCCTCCACCACGCCGGGAAAGCAAAAAATCGCTCCTAAATGCAGTGCGCTGCGCTTCTTGCGGTCCACGGCCTCCACGTTGACACCCCTCACGAGCAGCAGGTGCACTGCATGCGCCCCGCCCAGCATTGAAGCGTAGTGCAGCGCAGTATGCTGGTTCTATCCGCCCCTCGCCTCCCGCTCCGCCCATGCATCCAGAAGAGCTTCCATGACCTCTACCCTGCCCCCTCCAGCGGCGTGGCACAACGTAGTTTGCCCGTCATGGCAGCGGGCGTCTTTGTTTGCGCAATGAAACAGCAGCGAGCGTACCACAGCAGCGTGCCCCGCCGCCGCCGCCGCGATGAGGGGGGTGAACCCAAGCTTGTCACGCGCCTTTTTGTCGGCCCCTTGGTTGATCAGCAGGACCACCACCGCCTCGCGGTTGCTTGCCGCCGCGTAATGCAGAGGGGTACGCAGCTGACGCGAGTCTCGCGCGTTCAGGTTGCCGCTTCCCAGTGCCGCAACCACATCGATGTGTCCGTTGCGAGCTGCGTGGTGCTGCGCCTGCCAGCCTTTTTTGTCAACAGCGCCCGTGTTGGCTCCGTGCCGCTTCAGCAAGTCGACGACAGCCAGCTGGCCCTTCATCGCGGCAACGTGGAGAGCGGTTCTGCCTTTTTCATTCTTGGCATTCTTGTCCGCCCCCTTTTCGAGGAGAGCTGACACCTCGTTGTGGCTGCCGATGGCTGCAGCCCGTCTCAGCAACAAATCCCTCACTCTTTTTTTCCCTTTGGACTCCTCAGTCTGCAATGAACGAGAGATGGTTTTGAAATTCTCGCACAAATTTGACTGCTGGGAGTGATTCGCACCTTTTTCTTCAACAGCAGCGCACCGAGCACACTCGCCAGGGCAATCGAGGCACCGTTGATAATGTTCCCGAGCTTCATATCTCTATTGAAAGTCTCTCTCCTAAAAAAATGTTGCTTATGTCTATTTTATTCGTGTTTGTGGAACAAAACATAAACGACCTGCGGAATCCTCTTCTCTGCAGTCAACATGTCTTTCTTTTCGTGAAGAGACAGACAGATAGATAGATAGATATATGCTTTATTTCAGAAACAATCAACTGGCTGGGACCAGGCCTTCTTCGGGTACTTGTTGTTGTAGTCGACGTGCTGCTGCCGCTGGCATCACCATCACAGGCACGTGCGTGGGCGCAGACGGCAGCTCCTCTTCCTTTTCCACCACAACCTCCTTTCCTGGAGCCTTTTTCGCTGCCAGCTCCTTCTCTAGCTCCGCCATTTCGGCTTCTGCCGCCTCTTCGTCCTCTCCACTCCAGGACCCAGCGCCCAGCGCCAACTGCAGCTGCTCCTGGTACTCGCGGGCTTCAGCGGTTTCCTCCATCAGCCGCTCCACGTCTTCAAGTGACACGGCGCTCTGTAGCTGCTTTTGCGCCTCGTTCCCCTGCTGAAGGGCAGCCATGACGCGCACGCGGTCCTTGGACAGCTCAACGTCAGCAAGCTGCCCCAATTTTTTGCAAGTGAAATTTGAATTGATTGAGTACGCTAAAACTAATATTGATAAGCGCGTAGAGCGTGCGCGAGTAGTAGATCTCACCATGTATTCCACGTTCAGCAGCCAGGCATCCAGCTTCTCCAAACTCGTCTCTTGAAGCCGTTTCTTTTTCAACGCCAACAGAGCCCGATCTTTGCGGCCAGCTGCCACCAGCTGTCGGGCCACGTCGTGCTCCCGATCTATTTGAGAAATCACCCGCGTTCTGTGGCCCTCCAGTCTTCGGCGCTGGGATTTCAGTGACAGCACCGCTCGGTCAACTTCGGTGATTTCCAACCTAAACGAGCACAGACGGATGAAATGTCGCAGGCCTATAGTAAAGGTGGGATTTCATTGCATATCAAGGGAGGACTCACTTTGGCCCTCGTTTGGGCTTGGTGCTGGAATTTCCCATGAAATATTTCTGATCTGAACACACGCCGGAGGGTCAAGCGATAGCGCCAATCGAAAGGACAAAATCCAATGATTGTATCTCTAGTTGTAATATACTTTTAAGGGCAGTGGATGAGCGGAGGCACCCTTTTCAAAAACATTTTTGTTTTCCTCATTTTCGCAGGTTTTCATCCCAGCTACAACAGGTTTACTTTTTATTAAATTTGGAGATTGTCATACAGCTAGTGTTTCATTATTTTTACCAGACAGCTGCGGGAGCGACCCTTGCAGAAGCATTTTTTCGGAATTAAACTGATTTTTGTCTCGACTACAAAGAGAAAATTTCGTGCATTCCTGTCGAAATTGTCGGCGGCGACTCGTAAAAGCACTGCAGAACACCGCTACAGTGCACACACATGAGAGATGGGGTCCCACACTTGGGTGCGAGACGACAAGCACGGCGGCGGCGGCAAGACCCACGTGGCAGGCGTAGCAGCTGTGGTGCCGCCGCAGCCTCCCCCTTCAAAGAAGCGCAAACTGGTGTGGCAGCGTCCCGAGCCTACGGAAGACGATATCAAGGGGGAGGCCGAACCCAGTGCCGCTGTTGCGACCAAGCCGGTAGAAGCGGCGCAGCAAAAGAGCGCCAGGCCCGCATCACCATCTGGAGCTCAAAGTACAAAGCTGCAGGAGCTGGAGGCGCTGCGGCGGCAGATAGAAGAGCGCAAGCGTGCGCTGCAGCAGAGCGCAGCAGCCTCGAAAGCGGCGGCCGCCGCTGAGCAGCAGTCCAAGGAGGCAGAGCGAGAGGCCAGGAGGCGCAAGCTGGAGGCCGGGTTCAGCTCCGCTTTCGCTGCAGCCAAGGATGCCGCTGATGCAGATATTGCGGCGTCCAAGACCCCTGTGGCATTTGCGGATTCCGCAGAGGTGGAGCGCGTGCTGGGCGCTGGATCCGACTACGGCGTGCTGCGCCTGGCGCCTGGGGCCGATGCTTCGACGGTGCGGCGGCGGTACCGCGAGATGGCTGTGCAGCTGCACCCCGACAAGTGCAAGGTGGAGCGAGCAGCAGAGGCTTTTCACCGTCTGGTGCAGGCTTACCAGCAGCTTGCCAAGTATGCGTTGCGGAAATGAAGAAAATCAAAACCCTGTATATAATGGGATACATAGAGGAAAAAGGAACATAAAAATAAGGAAAAACATATTAAAAAAAACATGTTTTTCCTTATTTCTATGTTTTTTCTCTATGTTTTATTAATTATTCAATGATGTATGCTGTTTAAATTAACAAAAAAAAAACAAAAAAAATCTTCTCAGACAAGACCATGCAGCATTACTTGATGGGGTCGATCACAATGGCTTTTTGGATGTCCTCCTCCATTTTTTTCACTGCTGCAATGGCTTCATCAATTGTTGGGCGGCTCAACATCAGCTCGCAAATCCACGTGGGCAGCCCGTCGGCAGCGCCCACCACCTTCTGCCCTGCCGCAACCAGCGGCCGGGCGTACATCACATCCTCTCGCTCCGTGAAGGGCTTCAAAAAGTCGATGTCACGCAGGGTGCCGGAGCGCAGGCAATTCACGCTGTACTCGGCAATGTTCATCAGCGGCTTGCTGGCCACCGGGGGGCGCGAGGGGATGCCTGCCGAGCACAGCAGCTGCTCCTCAACCAGGTCCACCCCCCACACCAGCTGGTTCATGGTGCGCACGGGGCCGCCGCCCATGCGGCAGTTGACCTCGATCAACCGCGCCCCTCGGCTGGTGTACTTGCCCTCCACGTGGAACACGCCGCTCTCAAACTTAAGCGCCTGCACCGTCTTCACCGCCAGGTCCAGGAGCTCGCGCTGCTGGTAGGTGGGCAGGATGGACGGCGAGTTGGACCCCGTCTCCAGGAAGAAGGGCTCCACGGTGGGCCAGTTGTCGGTCACCGCGCCGTACACAGCCTGCCCCTCGCTGAACACTAGGTCCACGTCCACCTCCGGCCCGTCCAGGTACTCCTCCATCATGATGCTCATGCGGATCCAGGTGCTGGCGTTGCCCTTGACTGCGACACCACCCTCCTCCTCCTCATCGGCGTTGCCCTGTTCCAGCGCGCCAGCGACAATGCGTGCCGACGAAAGCTCCTTGGTGACGCGGGCGTACGCTGTTTTCAGGTCCTCAAAGGAATCCACGCGCACAACGCCAATGGAGGCGGCGCCATAGATGGGCTTGATGACCGCGGGGTAGCCCACTTCGTTCGAGGCGGCCTCCAGATGCGACACTTCCTCGATCAAGTAGTTTCTGGGGGTGGGGAGGCCGGCCTCGGCCATGACAGCACGGGTGGCGTGCTTGTCGCGCGCTTCGTCCACGGCAGAGGGCGGGTTGCAGGGCAGGCCCAGCTTTTCTGCCAGCCTGCTCACCAGTGGCATGGCCATCTCCGAGAAAGACACCACGCCGTCGAGCTCGCCAAAGTCCTTTTTAATTTTGTTGATGGCCTCCAAGCAGCGGTCAAACACGCTCTCGGCGTCCGTCATGTCCAGTCCGATGAAGCGCTCAATCGTGCCCTCTTCCACCATGGTCTTGCTCCACGAGTCGGGACCGTCGATGACCACCGATCGGATGCCCAGCTCCTTGGCACGCTCAAAAATGAAACGCTTGCCTGAGTAGCCTGCAGTGATGAAGACCATGACGGCACCGCGAAGGACGTGGCGGCGAAGGCGCTTGCCCTCCACCGAGCGGCTGCTGACCAGCGCCGAGGGCATCGACCCCAGCAGCGTCAGCGTGGGGGACAGCGGCATGGAGGCCAGCACCTGCTCCTTCTCCGCCATGGACAGCCCCTTGGGTAGCGACCCAATGACCGACTCGGTCACAAAGTTGGCAGCCAGCTTGGAATCTTTCTGTAGAGCAGAAAGAGCAGAAGGAAAACATGTGTTACGGCATCATCGCTACAACAGTTGAAAGAAAATTTCCAATTGGTTTCATTTAAAAAAGAAAAAGATGTCAACATACCAACGAGGTGGGCAGCATTTCCCGTCCCTTTCTGATGTTGTAAGGGTTGAGCTCGTAATCCTGCAAGCGGGGGGGGAGAGAACAAGAGGGCGTCACGTCTCGGTCTTTCACAGACAATTGAGCCAGATGATGGGAGGTGTGCGCGCAGAAGGCTGGGGCCCCAAAATTGACACGTTCAGTATAGCTCCAGCTAAAAACTCCTCACCGTCAAGGTGCTGGTTGCCAGGCGCGGCGCCGTGGGGGCGCTGCCAGCGAGCGAATTGCGCCTGGTCAAGTCCATCTTCTCGACTCCAGCCGCAACCCCATCAACGGTAGACGTGCCCTCCGCCAAGCAAGGGAACGAAAAGGTGTCGGCCTTGGCCGTGACAGAGGGATCGATCTGCCCTAGGTCACCAGGCGGCCCGCTCAGAGCGGCCGTGAGGGCACTCTTTTTGTTTGGGTTCATGTCAAACAATCGTTACTGCAAAATCTCTTAAGAAACCCGGCATTTTCCCATTAATTTTCCCCTCTCTCTCTTTTTTGCGCGCGCTGCATGAACTCTCGTTTTTTATTTTGGTTCGAATGCGTGCTTTGAATTGAATTTAAATGCGAGAAGAAATGGAGCAGGCGACGTTCTCCATGCAGGACTTTGAGCTGAACGACGATGAGTCAAAGGAAACGGGCGAAATCACTGATGACAGAGCTGAGCTGGCTTCGGACGCGCAAGGCACCCCTGGGCGGCAAGCATCCGCGGAAATATGCTCGCCTCGCGAGGAGGGTTCCGCTGGGGAGGAGGCAGACCCTTCCTCAGCAGGTGCGTTTGTCGTGGCTGCACCGCCTGTGTGTGTGTGTCTCTCTCTCGCGCTTTCTGACGAACGAAAAAAAGTATCAATTCTATCTTTTACGCAGAGCCGCGATACAGGGGGGTGGCCAGAAGGGACACCCGCTGGAGGGCGTCCCTGAAGTGGAGCCAAACAACTTTCAGCCTGGGCACTTACGACAATGAAGTGGCAAGTAGTTCTTTGTACACCCTTTGTTATTGAAAAATAGTAATATATATCAGCCCTAAATCTAATCCATTGCTATATTTTCCCTCACACCACAGCAAGCTGCCCGGGCCTACGACCTGGCCTGCATCTGCGTGGGTCGCGCCCTGGACAACCTCAACTTTGGTGCCGAAGAGTACGAGGGCTTAAGGCCATGGGTGGCCTCCATGACCATAGAAGAGTTTTCAAAGCGGCTGCGAAAGCTGCAGGGCCAGACGTTGCAGCCCGATGTGGCAGAGTACATGGGCGTGCAGAAGCGGTTCAAGGCTGGGCAGAGCCCCATCTGGAAGGCCTCCATCGAAATTGCAGGCCTGAAAGTGAACATCGGGAGATATGGGACCGCGGTGGAAGCGGCGCAGGTGATGCGATGCACAAAGAAACAATGTTTTTTGTTTTATTTTGTGGTTGAGGTTCGGGTTGACTTGGGTTGACTTGGGACTCTCTCTCTCTCTCTCTATATATATATATATATATATATTTCATCATATCATTTACAATTTACATTCATTTCCCCCTTCTCACAGGCATACGATCAAGCTTGCATGCTGCGAAACGCGCATGGCATTGGCCCCGTAAACGAAACCACAGATCCACCGGTCCTCAACTTCCCACAGGAGCACTATTTGCACTTGTTGGCGGACGACGGTTCCGAAGATCAGAGAAATGACGCAGCTTTTGCTGCATCGCAGGCTGAACCTTTGGCGGCTATTTTGGCCGTAGAGTATGCAGCAGAGGTGATTGCTGCATGCGAGGCCTACCAGAGCCTTTAAAAACTTTGTCATCATGTTCTACATATATATAACATCATTATCATTTTAGAACAATAAAAAATTTATATCGCCCCTTCAAGCGCTCCCCATGGCATGCCGTCGTCCCCAGCATCCCCCACCCCTCCTTCCTCCTCCACTGCCAACTTCAAGTACTCTGCCCGCGCAAACCGCTCCCATTCGCTGGCCCCAGATGCCGCATCTTCGCGCTCCTGCCGCACCGTGAACGGGTCTCGCGTCTCAAACGCCACAAATTTGTTCAGGTTGAAAAGAACGTTGAACAGGGTGCCTGCCAGCGCCCTGGACCGCTTGAGGTCCCGCATGGTGAAGCACGAGGGGTCCTCTGGGTTGAGCATGTCTTGCATCTGCGAC
Source organism: Marvania coccoides (assembly GCA_963854735.1). Lineage (NCBI taxonomy): Eukaryota > Viridiplantae > Chlorophyta > Trebouxiophyceae > Chlorellales > Chlorellaceae > Marvania > Marvania coccoides. Next base: position 199,156 of record OY978105.1, on the reverse strand, counting down.
AAAACGTCCTCAAACCCCACAGTCTCCTGGCTCAGGCACTCCATGCGCCCAAGCTGCTCCTCATAAAACCACACCAGCTCGTCTGCCGTCAGCACGTCGTCCCCGTTCAAGTCGCACGCCCGGAACCAGTAGTCCAGCGCGGTGTTGGTGGTCTTGTCCTCCTCGCTCAGCACAAACCACACAAAGTCCTCGTACCCCATGCGCGCAGGCACGCCGCTAGTCAGCGGCCGGGCGGCACCCTCAAACAGACGGTCTGCGATGCGGTACGTCAGAGAGTGATTGCCGTACCGGAGCAGGTCCTCCCGGCTCAAGAGAAAATCGTGGTCGGTGTCCAGGTCCCAAAATTTGCAGTATATGACGTAAAAATGCTCGTAACTGAAGTACCGTACGCACCGGTTCACGTCCTCTTCCGCCTCCACCTCGTGCAGCGCCTCCAGCAGGTCGCCGCGCTTGATGTCGCGCAGGCTCAGCCGCCCGCTGCGGGAGCCATTTAACGAGTAAAATATGCGGTGCACCACGGTCTCAGCGTACCGCTCCTGAAACTCCGGGGAGTCCTGCAGAAATGCAAGCCCGGGATGCGCCGCCAGGATGCCAGACAGCAGCGGTTTGAAGTCCTCTGGCAGCACTGCCTGCCGGTTGGGTTGCCGCAGAATGTCAAACACCCGCTGCGCCTGCCCTTGGCCCATGAAATCCGCCCCTAAAAGCCACTGCTGCAGCGTGGCCACGGGAATGACGTTGCCGTCTGCTGCTGCGCCAGGCGCCGCCAGCTTGTGCATCAGCGGGTAAGCCAGCGAGGAGGGCAGCCCAAAGGTGTCGCGCAGCAGCGTCTTCAACCCCAGAATCGGCAAAAAGTCTCCAAAAGCGACGAGAAACTCTAGGGTGCGGGCGTGCATGTGCCACCGCAGCTCGTTCACCGCCTCGGGGAAATAAAGTTTGGGCAGGCCGGGCAGGCCGCCGCGCTGGCCCAACTGCAACAGGCTGCCGGGGGACATTGTCTGTGCAAGCTGCTGCCCCTGCCGCGAAAAAAAGAGGACCAGATTTATTAAATCATTCCTTATAATTTCCCCGTAGACAAAAGAAAAATACAGCAACTTACCAATCTGAGGCCTGAAGCAGCCGTTGGTGACGGCTTGGAGGGCGACTGTGGCATGAGGCCGCCCTTTTTCGGCGATAGAGGTGGCTGCATTAAAAACGATTTGATGAAAGAGTGAAGTGGGCATCAACGCCAAGTCGTTTTCAAAACAAAGGGTGACAAAACTCCATACCGTGGCCGAATGGTATACAGCATTGGCTGTGACCACTCTCTTCCTGCCGACTGTCCCTGCCAGAGATTTCCCGGCCTTGAGGTCCTCCAGCATTCGCAGCACCTGCACATCAATGGGGCGGGAGTGGCGGGAAGGGCTAAAAAAAAGAGTAAACGCTGGCAGAGTCCCTGGGTTTCGGGGTGCATTGGAATGAGCTGCACAGTCCTCATAAACACGTTCAAAGCTGCCCTCACCAGCTGCTGTGACTCTGGGAGGGAGAACCATTGCAAAAATAGGCTGTCGAGCTTGAGCTTGGAGCACGATAAACCCCCGCCTGGCTGAGATCCATTATCCATGGACATGGGGGCCATCATAGCGAAGCAGTCAGCGCGGCATTGGCAGGGACGGTCGGCTGCCCCGAAATGAAATGCTAAAGTTTTTTCTAATAAAGCTAGAATGGAGGTATAATGAGCATGTATAAAGGCTTCGAGACACCGGAAAAGAGCAATCGGCTATAAATCGGAAGCCAAAAAAAAAAAAAGCGCCCGATGAAAAATAATGTCAGAATTTTTTTCTCTTTGACTCTAAATCCTCGGCCCTCTGCCGACCGCTTGATATAGCTCCTTTAACCGCGGATGACGTCGCCGTGGCCCTCTTGCGCGCATCGTTCGTGCGTGGACCTTTAAGTTAAGCGGCTGAGTGGGCGAGAAAAAAACAAAAACCAACTGACCAAACTCCTCCTGGAAGCGCAGCCACAGGGGCGTGGGCGTGACCCAGCTGAGAACAAGACACTGTCAGTACCAGCAGTCAGGGCCGGCAGGGAGCGGCGGTTGACCACGTTTGATCCTCGGCTTGGTTTGAAAAAGATGAGAGGCGGGCAGGTGGCTTCTGGCTTAGACCGGGTGAGTTGAGCTTTTCTCCGAGCCACACTTTCAGCAAAGAATGGGGATTGTTGCTTCAAGGTTGGCCAAATGGCCTACATCAAGCCTCCTCCATCTCTCGTCGCCGCGGCAGTTGGCTTTGTGTCCTTCCCTCTCCTTTGTCGTTCAGCGACCAATTCATTCCTTTACTTTCTTTTCCACCCGCACCCACAGTATGAGCAGGTGGGCAAGATCGGAGAGGGCACGTACGGCGTGGTGTACAAGGCCCGCGACTCGCGGCGAAATGGCGAGCTGCGGGCGGTGAAGCAGATACGGCTGGAGCAGGAGGAGGAGGGCGTGCCCTCCACCGCCATTCGAGAGATCGCACTGCTGAAAGACCTGCAGCATGAGAACGTGGTGGGGCTGCTGGACGTGGTGCACGCAGACCGCAAGCTGCACCTGGTGTTTGAATATCTGGACTTGGACCTGAAAAAGCACATGGACACGGTGCCATCCGCGTACCGAGATCCACTGCGAATCAAAGTGAGCATTTGAAAAACACCACTCGTTTCCTTTCCTCCCTCATTTCTCACCTATACTTGGACCAAATTATAATTTGCAGCGGTACATGTACCAGATGCTGGACGGCATCGCCTACTGCCACTCCCACCGCATCCTGCATCGGGACCTCAAGCCCCAAAACCTGCTGATCGACCGCGCCAGCGACCGCCTCAAGCTGGCCGACTTTGGGCTGGCGCGCGCGTTTGGCATCCCTCTGCGGCAGTACACCCACGAGGTCATCACCCTGTGGTACCGCGCCCCCGAGATCCTCATGGGCTCCAAGAACTACGGCACCCCCGTCGACCTGTGGTCCATCGGCTGCATCTTTGCTGAGATGATCAACCAAAAGCCGATGTTCCCAGGAGACTCGGAGATCGACGAGCTGTTCAAGATCTTTCAAGTGCGGGGCACCCCCAACGAGGAGTACTACCCGGGGGTCAGTCAGCTCCCAGATTTCAAGGAGGTGTTTCCAAAGTGGCGACGACAGGACCTGGCTACCGTTGTGCCCACACTGTGCCCCGCTGGGCGAGACCTGCTAGAAAAATTGCTGGAGTATGTGCCCGCCAACCGCATCAGCGCCAAAGCAGCGCTCCAGCATCCGTATTTCGATGAACTTAGGTCTTTGCAGGAGATCCCGCTGCGAGAGTGGAATGGCGGTGCAGTGGGACCAGGGAGGCGCTGAAAGCCGCCGAAGAACCCTTATTTCTTCTTTATTCCCCATTTTTGGCTATCAAGTAATGATTGGTACGAGCTTTTCCCCTCTTTTCTACCCTTTTTCATTCTTTTCAAACGAGAGCGCCCACCCTCTTATGGTCTGTGCCCCATAAGCGGGTTTGGGCTCGTGTACACTCTAAAAGAACACTTTGAAACACGCATGCATTCTTCTCCCAACTTTTCCCCTTGAATATATTTCTAAATATATTTCTAAAAAAAAAAAAAAAAAAGGGGGCGAGTGACTGAAGGGGCGATAAATCGCCCCTATAAAAGGCAAATGCATGCAGGTCATCACCGCTGGTCACCAGCCGCATCACCCCCGCTCATTGAACGCCAGTCATAGCTCTCGCCCTGAATGCCAGTTGCGCCGATTTCCAACCTCCATGCCGCCCACTAATAGTATGTCGGCAGGTTCGAGCGCCAGCCGCACTGCAGTCCCACGCCATTTAACGTCCACGCGTATACAGCCCTCGGAAGACAGAAGGGCGCAGGATGGCACCCTGAGGCAAACATCCCTATAGATCTTCCAGATCTGCGATCCCCAGCTGGCAAGTCTTTCGGCCAGGTTCGAGCTCAAGGCGAGCCCCACGGTGTTTCCAGTCTCCGTGAAGATGTAAAAAATTATCAAATGTAAAAGCTCAATTTAAAATTAATATAAAATGTCCGCCACGAACGCTTTCTTGTTCACACCGTGGTGTTGCTGCCGCATGAGGCGGGAGTCCATTCCCCGCCACATTATCTTATATCTATATAGTATCCTACTCAGAGGCGGGGCTCTTTTAAAAAAACCACTCTGGGAAAACATTTGTTTATTTGTAAATTCCCACGTACGTTTATCTATTGCATTTCCACAATGCTAGACACCCAAATAGGATTACAGCGCCAGCCTGCTGCAATGGTCCAGGAGGCGATCAATGACTACGAGGCTGAGCGGGCAGCGAGGATTGCCCGCAATCAGCAGCGTCTCCGGGTGGGTTGGGCATGTCATTATACGTGCATTGATTCTGGCAGGACTGCAATGGCATCTTGTCGTGGGACAAACCCCTCCGGCAGATGCCTCGAATCGAATCCAGATCTGCGTTGTTTCAAAATGCGACGCCCGTGTTTCCCCCTTTCTACTGCCTCACTACACTCAATTTTATTGCTACAGGAGCTTGGGATCCGCGAAACTGTGCAAGAGATGGCCCAGGCAGCCCACGCCTCCCGTCCCGTACCCAAGCCTCGCAAGCGCAAGGAGCCCCCCACAGAGGTCAGTTTGATTAACAACGCTGCCCTTCCGACCAGCTTTTGCAAATTTATACTCTGCGCCACTCACCGTTGCGCTGCTTCTCCCTTTCTGATGATAACAACAGGTTCAGGAGACTCGACGTTCCGGCCGCCTGCAGGGCACTCCCGCTCGCACCATGGACGAGGATGAGATGTTCCGCGAGATCGGTATCAGCAGCCTCGACCTGTTGCCCACCCGCCGCCGCCGCACCCCCATGGACGCAGCCCGCCTGGCTGAGTTGCGTGAGGCGCGCCTGGCGGCCGTCGGCGGCAAGGCCGGCCGCAGCGCTTTCGACTCGGGGCTGGGGGTGCGCTTGCAGGGCGGGCGCGTGTATGATTCTACTCTTGGCGTGACCTGCCACTGGTGCCGTCAAAAGACCCTGGAGGAGCACGTGGAGTGCACTGCCGAGGGGTGCGGGCGGGGGCGCCTCCCCGTGTCCTTCTGCCGCATGTGCCTGCGCAACCGTCACGGCGAGGACGTGGAACAGGCCATCGCCAGTGAGTGCTGGGTGTGCCCCGTGTGCCGCGGCAGCTGCGGCGACGGCTGCTCCGGCTGCTGCAACTGCGGGCCCTGCCGCAAGAAGGCCGGCCTGGGCCCCACCCACCAGATTATCAAGCTGGCCAGAATGTCGGGCTTCGACAACGTGCACGATTATCTGGTGTACACAGCCACCAAAGAGTCGCCTGAGGAAATCGCAGCGCGGAAGGACGAGTTTGAGTGGGGCGCGTTTCTGATGGCGGACGATGTGCCTGCGCAGGTGGTGATGGTGGAGGGCATGGTGGGCGAGGAGCAGCAGGATGAAGAGATCGTGGTGGCGGAGCAGCAGCAACAGCAGCAACAGCAGGAGGAGGAGAAGGAGGAGGAGAAAGAGGAAATGAATTTGTTTTCCCGAGCTGAACAGCGCCGCATTGCGCGTGGCCGCGTCTCGCGCATCAAGCGGGAGGCTTCTAAAGTTGATCAGCCGGAGAAGGGTGAGCAGGGGGCCAGAAAGACACGCAAGGCTGCTGGGCTGGTGGCTGTCGATGCTTAGTTTTATATATTCTCCATGCAAGTTAAAAAACACGACTTCGTGATCATGGCCATCATTTTTTCATTTTTCTAATAGACAAAAATATAAGAATTCGACTTTGAGAATTTTCTTCTCATCAGCAGCTAGTACGCTGTAACAAATTAGCTTAGGCTGAAAAGACGACGAAGCAACGCAAGAAAGGAGCAGATACTTAATTTATTAAAAATCAGGAATTTTAAATTTACCAGGAGGGTTGTCTCGATGTTTACTCCTTTTCGCGTTCAATAAAGGATGACTTTTATGCGAAGGGAGTACAGCACCTTTCCGGGGGAAAGATAGTTACTGTGTGTTGCTGGTAACTTGCATAAAAAGGGGCAGGCTTTAAGCAAAAATTGCTCTTTGCTCCCCCTCACGGAAAATCATCTCACCATGTACAGGTTTTACATAATAATTTTTTTCCTAATCATTTTAGCCGAGCAAAAAAACGGCCCTAAAAAACGAAACATTGATGATGAAAAAGCATAAGGGAAGCGCGAATCCCAGGTTTCCCCCGGGGCCGCCGATTTTTTTGTTTCTCTCTCGCAGCGGCACCGCTGTGTTTACACATGCCGCAAATCTAATCTGTTCTTTGCGTCATCATTCTGCCGCAGCAGCCGTTCACGACAGCTGGGCGTACCACAGGCCCTGGATCTTGACATCCTTGGGGGCCTTGGCGCCGAGGTCAGTGTCGGAGGGCTGGATGGACTCGAAGACACCAGCGATCTCGTTGGTGGCGGGGTCCACCTTGGCGATGGAGAACACAGCCTGGCCCTTCAGGGCGCCGGCGTTCTTGGCGTTCTCCTTGGAGTACTCCTCATCGTCACCGGAGGCGGGCAGAGCCACAGCGGTGTCGTAGCCGGTGGCAGCACCCCGGCCCTTGGGGTCAAGGAAGGTGGCGCCGCGGTACGAGGGCACGGTGAACTCTCCGCCGAAGCCATCGGCGTTACCCTTGGCTGTCAGCTCCTTCACGGTGAACAGGAAGGGCACGCGCTCGCCACCGGGCAGCTGCACTGTGACAGCGGCGTAGTCAATGCCGTCCTCCTCCTTGAGCTCGACGTTGCCGCTGCCATCGATCTTGAACTGGCCAGACATCTCGTCCAGGGTGTAGGTCAGACGAGTGGTAAGCTTGGTGGGCACGAACTCAGCCTCGCCGCCCTTGAACTGAGACTCCTCCTTGACGGTGAAGGAGGTGGGCTCCATGCAGAACTTCTCCAGCTTGTACGCTCCGGGCTTCAGGTCCTTGACGTTGGTGGAGCCAGCGTCAATGGTGGGGCAGGTGTTGGCGATGCCGCTGCCCTTGACCTGCAGGTAGGTCAGGCCCTGCAGCTCGTCGAAGGTCAGCGCATTGGCGGACTGCGGAAGGAGAGAAAAAAAGGAGGGTCAGTTAAGGGTCGAGTACGGGGGAGATTGGGAACCAGAGATGCTCAGCTGGATCATGCCAAGCCGCAGGGCCCGCAAACGTCGCGCTCGTCGGCCTTGAAGGTGCGATCATCAAGGATAAGAAGGATCTTCCCCCAGCTCAGCTTACCCCGGCAATCAGCACAGACGCAGCCAGCACGGCGGCCTTCTCGGAGGCATTGCGGGCAAAGGCTTTGAAGCCCCCAGCGTTGCACTGAACCTGCTGGCGAGTGGCGCGGCTGCAAAATAATAAAATATGGGGGTGAGATTTGGGACGATACAGCTGGATGGGGCACCCAGTCTCTTATAACTTGCATAAATAAAGACACCGGTGGCCGAGATTCTGCCAATGCTTCTCAATTTTTTGTTTGTAAAGATAAAAACAACGATAGAACGCACCTAACACGAGCCTGCACGGCGCCGGGCTGCTGGGCGAGCTTCATAGACATCTCTGTGATTCGCGGAATGTGAGATATTATTAAGGAATGGAAACAGTGGGCTAAATAGTTTTTTTTTCAAGGCGATTTTTGATAGGGAATTTCGCGCGCAATGAAACTTCTCCTCATTCTACCCCGGAATTAACTCCAAGAAGCTCATCCGTCCTGTGCAAGCACCGCATTCTCGAGTGCGCGATGGCTTAAGCGGTGGTTAACGAGGTGCGCAGCTGCCTCACCGCGCCGCGCATGGCACTGCAGCTGCACGTTGACTTCGGATTGGCAGCGCCACAGGGTGTGCAACGGGCGTCTGGAGGATGGTAGTCTTAGCAGCTTTCGCCGCGATAGACGCAGCGCACCGCTTCTTCCGCTTTCACACGTCGTCGGAGCACATGGTGTCGCGTAACGCTGCGCTGGAGGCCGCCAGCATCGAGCGGCAGCGAGAAGAGTTTTTGAAAATTTTAGGAGCCAGCAAAGCCCCGCTGCCCACTCCATGGAGGGGATCGGTGTGGGTAATGCATCCCTTTCTGCGCTGGGACCTCGCTGCCGAGTGCTGGGTGGCGGGGCCGCCGGTCCAGTGAATATTTTTCCTGTGCTTCTTTATATAAAAAAATACTAAAAAAGACTTTAATTCTCAAGTTTTATAGTTTTGTGCGTTTTCTCCGAAAGATTATTTGCTGTGGGCCCCAAGCCGCCTTTCTTTTCAGTGCCTGGGCATGTCGCAGTACTTGACTCCAGCTTGCCGCCAGCGAGGGTAGTGGGGACAACGGCCGTGCAATGTTGCAAACTTCCGGATACCTTCTCTGTGTCCCCAGCGGGATGCCCCAGTGAATTTATCTCATTCCATCTCCCCGAGGTTTCAATATATTCGACCGTTCAGGCAGTCGGCGAATCGCCTTGACAATTAAACCTGTCAAACAAAGCTGGGGGGGGTCACATTGCTGACGAAAAATCTCGTTTTTTCATTCATTCTGCTCTGACCCTGAACTAATCTGAGCTAATACCTCAAGGCGCCGTGCATAATGCCTGGTAGTCACCCGAAGCGCAGCAATATTTTGACTTTTCTGCCGGAAGGTGCTGGGAGGGGACAATCAATTCCTACTAAATTATATAATCTATTGCGGAATAGTATGATGAAAGGCATGTCTGAACGAAATTACTCCTTCGGCAAGAATCTCAGAGAAAAAAATGAAAAAGGACTAGCAGAAACGAGCTTTTCAACAACAAACACTGGTGGGCTGTGACTGACTGCCACCCAGGCTTGAAAACTAATCCTCCCCGCAATCTCCCCTCTCCCCCCACAATTAATTCTTTTAGGTTGCCTGCTGCTTTTAAACCACCATGCTGCTCCTGCTGAGCTCTGCAAAAGAAAAAAAAGGGCAAAATTCTTCGATTGCTGCCGATAAATATGGTTTGTACTCCTTAATACGCTCTTTAATTCGATCAATACCAAAAATATAAAGTGGAGAGGCGAGCCCGGTAGCATCGCTCCCTCAGCGCACTCATGGCCCAAATCAAATCAAACTCGCTTTAATTTGTTTTTCACGAGCACTTAACGCCCGATTTGACGCTTTTAAATACCAACAAGTTCAAATTAATTCAAAGCCCGCCCCGACCTCGTTCTGAACGCTCGGAACACGCAAGAGGATGCTCGGGCATCACCATGCCCCCACGGGCAGGCCGGAGGACCGCCCGCCGAGCCCCGGAACGGATGAAGAATTGCTGAAAGTGCAGGCCCTGGAGCAGGAGCTAGGCGTAGCTGCGCTAACTGCCGAAAACACAGGTGGGTGGTTCGGTCGCCGAGTTCAAACAATAAATGTTTGTGCGCGGCTTTATAGGGCCATCGTTTAGTTGTCCCATCCATATTTAATCCATTCTTTAAATTTTTTCTTCATCTAATCACCAATACCCTCTTCTGCAGCCTTGGAGGACCGCATGGCGGCCGTCTCGGCGGTGCGCTCTCGCCTGGAATCCCAGCTCATGCACGGCGGTTCTGCGGCGCTGCTGCAGCGCGCTGCGCTGATTCCGCTGACGTTCTCGCTGACGCTGGTCGCCCCGGTGCTGGACGGCCCCATCGACTGCCCTGAGAACAAGTTCCGCAGCGCCGTGTTGGAGGCGCTGGTCCGCATCCCTGTGGCAGAGATCCCCAAGCTGGGCGCGATGCACGTGCTGCAGGCGTGTCACCGCGTGCTGGAGCTGGATCACGAGGACAACGGCCTCGTCGTGCAGCGCCTGATGTTTGACATCCACAAGGCTCACAAGGCCACGCTGGAGGACCAGACTCCCTTCTTCTTCGAGTGGCTCAAGGGCCTGTTCGAGGCACTTCCCAAGGCAGTGGAGCGCCAGCTGGGGGGCGCCGTCGACCCCAAGCAGCAGCGCCCCCTGGTGCCTGCCCGCGAGTCCATGCGCATCGCCATCGACGTGGCCCTCATGGTGTTCTACCTCATGCAGGCCTACCCCAAGCGCACCTCGCAGTATGGGCCAGTGCTGGTGCCGCTGATGGTGGAAATGGTGGCGCTGCCGGGGCCGGACCGCGACGCCGTGGCCCCCGCTGCCTCCGCCACGTACGCCGACTTCCGGCTGGCTCAGATCAAGACGCTGGCTTTCATGGTCGTGGTGTCGCGGTCGCAGCATATGGGACAGCTGCTGGCACCGCACCGAGACACGGTGTGCGGCGCCCTGCTGCGCATCATGGCAACGGTCCCCGACGTGGTCAACACCCGCAAGGAGCTCCTCACCTGCATGCGCAACATGCTGAGCACCCCCTTCAAGGCGGGGCTGCAGGCCAAGGTGGACGCCCTGCTGGAGGAGCGCACTCTGCTGGGGACCGACCGCGTGTGCGTGGAGACTCTGCGCCAGCTGGCCTACATGAACCTGGCAGAGCTGGTGGCTGCCACCAAGACGGAGCTCACGCTGGACCAGCTGCGTCGGGTGGTCAAGCTGTACACCCGCAACGCTCTGGACACTCTCAACCCGCCGGCTTTGCAGACCACCTCGCTGCGGCTGCTGTACAACATCATCGAGGTGCTGTTTGCACGGAGGGCGGCCGACGCGGCGGCGGCAGAAGCCTACCGTGACCTGCTGTCTGCAATCCTGGACTGCATGGTGTCCAAGTTGGGGGCGCTGCGGCGGCAGGTGCCCCGGCGGGTGTGCGAGCTGCGCGACTTGGAGGCGGCGAGGAAGCAGCGCAAGGCGGCAGAGGGGGCGGCCATGGCGGACAACGCTGCAGCGGGCAAAGTCGCGCTCAAGGTGCACAAGGATAAGATGGAGGCCGAAGCCGTGGCCGCCAAACAGAAGCAAGAAGAAGCTGCGGCGGCAGCCCAGGCGGCGGCGGCAGCAGCTGGCGGGGTCACCGATGGACAGCAAGCAGCCATCGTCAAGCAAGAAGATGGCACGGCAGCCGGTGTTGTGGGAGTGCTTGGTGCTGTTTCCGCCCCCGAAGCGGCGGCGGCAGGAGCTTCAGTGCCCATGGCCACCGACGCCCCTGCCCAAGAACAAGCAGCACCTGCTGTTGCGTCGGCGGCTCCAGAGGCCGAAGGGAAGGAGGCGGACAAGACTGAGCCGATGGATGAAGACTACAAGAAGGCTGCTGATGCTGCCGAGGGCACAGACGACGCAGCTGCTCAGGAGCCACCACCGCCGCCCTTTCGCACGCTGCTGCAGGCGACCGTGGGGGTGTCCGCCAAGGAGCGCGAGATTCTCGAGTTCCGCACCCTGCTGCACACCGTGCTTAACTGCCTGAAGAACGTGCTCTACATTACAGTGGCGTTCCACACCGGGCGCGGACTGCAGCAGCCCCTGTCCTTTGCGCTCAAGCCATGGAGCTCAAGGCCCGGCGACCTGCGCTGCGTGTCTCACATCCTGTCCTACGGACTCCCTGCCATCGCCTTCTTCGAACACGCCTCCACCCCCCCTGGGTTTGATGCCAGGGAGGTTCTGGCGGACCTGTTCACCACAATCACAGACGGGCGCGAGTTTGCAGACGTATTCTCGCCGCGCATGCCCTTCTTGTTCGACTTAGTGCTGTCCAACCCCTGGTACGCGCGCTTTTTGCGCCACCTGCTGGAGGGAGATGCGGCGGGGCGGTCGCTGGTCAACCGCCACGCCTTGGCCTGCATCCTGCGCTTCCTGGTGTCCGAAAAGCTGGACGCCTTGAATGTAAGCAAGCTGATCAATTCACGATGCCTTTCTATTTTTTATTTTTTTTTCCTTTCCACCGCTTCATTTTTTTTAATTTTTGTATTGTCGCTAATTTAACATCGTTATTTATGTGCTGCAGGACGTCGATTCTCCTGCGGGCAAGCTGACTCTGGAGCTTCTGGAGGGGTGCTTCGAGGCGATGCCCCGCATTCAGACCGCAGAGGCCCCGAAGGGACAGACCCTGGCCCACCACGGGCTGCCCACCGTTGAGCGTGCAGCGCTGCCCCACGTGGTAGCATTCTTGCGCGCCTCGTACCCCCGCCTGGCGGCAGGAGGTCCCACGGCTCAGGGCCACATGCGCGCCATGCGCTCCTTGTTCTACTCGCTGGCCCTGACCAATAAGTTCCAGGAGATCCAGGCGGCAGTTGGCGCCACCGGGCTGCATGCTCGCATCGTCGACACCGCGCTGGGATTGATGCAGGGCCCCTCTTGCCGTTCCAGAGAGGCGGAGGAAGCCGCTGCCGAGCTGTGCCTGCTCGTACCTGCCCGCCTGGAGCACTTGATTCCGGTCCTGCCGCGCATGATGCACGCGGCAGTGGCAGCGCTCAACGGCTCTGACCGCAGCGTGCACGTGGCCCTGCGAGTGCTGGATGTGTGGGTGGAGTCGTTTAACCCGGAGTTCATCGAGCGCAGCATGGCGGCAGTCATCAAGCCGCTAATGGCCGCGCTGTGGGGCCACATTAGGCCCCCACCCCACCCTTTTGGCGCCAAAGTGGCGGAGATGCTGGGCAAGATGGGGGGCAGGGGGCGTAGGTGGCTGGGGGAGGGCACCTCTGTGGACTACAAGGCCATTCCGGAGTACGGCCTGAGGGTCATTCTGGCCTTCCCGCCACAGACCTCGTTCCTGGTCCCCTTGGATCGCTGCGTGCAGCTGGCATGGACTACCGTCGAGAGCCCCACTGCGGACCTGCACCGCCGCAAGAACGCCCTCACCCTGCTGCAGATATGTGTGGGGACGCTTGCGCGGCTCAGCCTGCCGGCAGACATGCTGCCCAAGATCAAGTCTGCGGCGACAACGACCGCCACGGTGGCTGCCCCGCCCTCAGAGGGAGTAGCGCAGAGCGCAGAGACTGCCGCTGCCGCCGCGGCACCTGCGCCAGCCCAGCAACAACCCCCCCTGGCTGTGGTAGAGCCCAAAGAGAGGGAACCACTGCTGGCCCAAGACGCTCTCGGGCGACTGCAGGCGCTGCTGTTTGGCGACGGCGCTGCCCCTGAGATTCCCGCTGAGCTGCATTGGCCCGCCGAGCTTGGCGTCAAGACCAAGAAGCAGCATGCGGCGGAGCGCCAGATGCTGGAGACGGTGCTCACTGCTCTGATGGCTTCAGCGGCAGTGGACGCTGAACTGGAGGGTGCCAACGCCAAAGAGTTTGCTCACGCCACTTGCCGCCATTTTGCGCTGCTGCTGGCCACGGGATGGGCCGCCAAGGCCACTCCGCCGCCTGCTCCGCCTTCGTCTCGCATAGACAAGTACGGCGTGCGCGGAGGCATCCCCGCCTACGTGTCCACCCTCAAACACCTGCAGCCCCACGTCCTGCTGGACGCCTTCCAGGCGGGGCTGAAGCAGACTAACCCAGCTGCACGGGCTGCAGTGGTCGAGTGCATGGGCGTTTTCTTAGACACCCTGGTGGAGGTTGGGGGTGTGCAGATGCGGGAGCGGGCGAAGAAGGCGGAGAATGCCAGCGCCGACGAGGACAAAGAGGGCAAGGATGACGGCAAGAAGGACCCCAACAGGGCTGCAGCAGCTGGGGAAGAGGCGACTGCAACGCCCCCGAAGCATGTTAGCCTCACCGACTCGGTGCCCTACATCAATGTTCAGCAGGACCTTATCATGCGAGCGTTGCATCTTTGCTATGGCGACACGTGGCCGGCTCGTTTGGGCGGAGTAGCTGCGCTGAGGGCTCTGGCTCAACACGTGCCTCAGCGCTTTCTCATGCGAGCTGCCAGCTACATCATCAAGGCTCTCATGGCTGTGCTGCGAGCGCTGCCGGATAATGCGGTACAGGAGCAAGATGAGATCACGGGGGTACTGCTTGATGTCGTGCGCCGCGCGCTCAATCTTCCAGAATCATCCTTGACAGAGGAAGCTCCAATGCCGCCGCCGGGCCCTGCCCCCGCGGGGGCTCCCACCCCCGCTTCTGGCCCCCCAGCTGCTGAGGAACAAACTGCGATGGAGGTCGAGCCCGAAGAGGAGGAGCCTGTGCAGACAGGAAGGCGTGGAAAGCGGGCCAAACGCGGTGGAGCCCAGCCGCCGCGGAAACGGCAGCAAAGGAATCAGTCGGGTGCGGATGAGGGTTCTCCACCTGCCGCAACGCCTGCCGCGACTCCTGCTGCTCCTTCTACTGCAGCCCCCCCATCTGCGACCCCTGCAGAACCCGCCCAAGGGGAGCAAGACCCCATCGTGGAGGTTGCGTGCCGTTTGCAGGGCGATCTGCTTCTGGCGGTCCTCAGCAGCAAGAGTAACGACGCCGTGCGTAATGCTGGAGCCAAGAGTCTCAAGTTCTTGTCGCCCCATGCTCGCACCACCGTTGGCATGCGTTTAGAAATCCTCATTCGCCAGGAAACTGACAAGGCCAAGGCCGCCGCGGAAGCCGCGGCTGAAGCCGACAAAGCCAGAGCTGCTGCAGCTGCAGCTGCTGCCCAGAAAGCCCACGCTGTGGCCTCCGGTCAGCGTCCTCACGATCCGCGAGCGCAGCCAGCAGGAGCTCGGCGCGAAATTTATGCGAATCGGATCTCTGCGATGCTGGAGCGACGGATGCTGCCGTTGCGGAGCATTGCCACCCAGACTAACTACGCCCACAGCACGGCATTCCTGCTGCGCAATTGTGCCGAGCAGCTGGAATTCACGCCCCACATGGCCGCCTTCTTGGCCGATTGCTGCACTTTGATGGAACTGGAAGATAGCGCGATTGCAAGCAGCACTGTCGTGCGAGGTCAAGCTCCCAAGCCTGATGTCATCACTAAATTGCAGGTGGCCTGCATGGAAAGCCTGGTGGCAGCACTCAAGTGGCCGGCATTTAGTGGAGCGGCTGGAGATCACCAGATCTCGGCTCACATGTGGGCATCCCCTGCTGAAAGCCTTCTTACAGTGCAACAGCTCAGAGAACGCATGGCGAAGGTTTTCATCCGTCGCCTGGGCTCCATCCACGACAGCGTAGTAGCTTTGGCAACGGAGGGTCTCCGGGTTACAGTTTCTAACAATCTGCTAGAGAAGACGATACTCCACGAAGGACTTCGACCTATCCTCATGGATCTTGCTGTTTACCAGCGGATGACTGTGCACCTTCTTCGACATGTGCATCGCCTGTTGGTATGTTTTTATAATGGTTGTTGCATATAAATGACGTCGTGGCAATTCCCCTCAAGCCAATTTAACGTGAAATAATTTTCTTGCAGGACCTGCTTTCTGGACAATTCAACGTTACCCTGGGCCAAAAACTCACTGAGCATTTGCAGAAGTGGATGGAGGCGGACAAATATTTGCACGGACAACCTCAGGCTGTTGCCTGGGAGCCCGGCGCAGAGTGGGAGGTGGCTGCGAGCATGCTGAATATTTTCCATAAACTTCCGCCTGCAGCCAAGGAATTCTTGGAAACTCACGATGGACGACCGGGCATTGTAGTGCTTACCATTGGCCTGGAAGAGGCGCTCTACCAGCTGCCAGGCGCCATGCTCCCGAGTAAAATGTGGTCACCCTACCGCGCGCCCCTCACAAGATTCTTGAACCGCTACGCTGAGGAAAGTGTGGCGTACTTCTTGGACCTGGAGTCGAACCGTCTCTCAAAGCCCGAGTACTTCCTTCGCCTGCTGGACATCATTCGCACGCCCATGGGCCGGCCACTCCTGGAAGCCCTCAAGTCTGCGATTCCAAAGCTCGCCGCCGTACTTCAGGGCAAGGGCGACGACGAAGGTTGGTTACTATCAGACAGATTCAGTCATTTCAATGTCATCGTCATCCAGAACGTTTTCTTCATATTTTGCTGCAGACACTGTAAAGGCGCAGACCAATTGCGTTCATTTGCTGAGGGCCATCTCGAAATTGTCACCCAAATGGCTGCCGAAGGAACTGTTCCAGATCGTACTCGAACGTTGGCGGTCCCCTGAACTCGTACAGAGGTAAGATCGAGTTTTAATAATTACTGCCAAGGAGTTAGTTATCTGCTGCAATTTGATCGATATAATAATATTTCTGCTCGCATTGTGCAGGGCTGTGTCGGCGGGTGGGTTGCCTGGCGATGTGAGAGAACGCAAGTGGCTGGCACATCTTTTAATAAACTACGCTCGTCGTCACGAGGATGAGGTGAAGGCCCTGTTCGACCTGGTCTTGGCGTTCAGCCTGCGCTCTGGTATGGAATTAACCTGGCCCGGTGTTCTTAACCCGAATTACCCACAAAAAATAACAACAACAAACAGTAGATTGCGCGCTCTTTTTGTGTGCCCATAACGCCACGATGAATAATGCCCCCCCCCCCCCCCCCTCCCCCTTTTCCCCTTCTTCTTAGGCATCGACTTTGGGTTCGTCAAGGACTTCTTGAGCAAGGAGCTGCCCCGAGAGCATTCTATGCCCACTAAGCAAGCCATCCTGATCCATTGGATGAAGCTTTTCAATGCCAAGGGCGAAATCGTGCATGCAGAGAACAGCGTCAACGTTATGCGATACTTGATTAACCCCATGGTGCTTTGGGCCATCACCCACGGCCAGGAAGGCATTTTTACGCCGGACGTGGCTGAATCTCTCGTCACCGACGTTTTCCGGCGCCTCAGCGCCAACTCCGGCGCGTTTGGCGAGCAGCTTCAAGCAGAGGTCATTCAGCTGTGTAGCATCATACTGCAGCACTCGCATGAACTCTTCAAAGACCAGAGGAAGGAGCTCATTCAGTCTGTCTGGTGAGTGCGTTTGTTAATAATATATGTCATTATTATTACTATTTAGTTACATACTCTATATGAATATGAAAAAATACTCTACTAACCCATTCTTTGCTTCGGTATTTATTTATGTAGGTGGACTCTTAAGCAAGACAACATGGCCAAGCCCTTTGCCTTCCTCTGCGTGGCTCACTTCTTCAACGCTTTCCGTGGGGTGCAAGACAACGTCGTCCTGAAGGCATTCATCAACATGGTCAGGATGCCACCTGCTGATGCAGCATCACGAGAAGCTGTCAGGCAGGCAATCGACATCATTGTACCAATTCTGGTCGAAAGCTCGGACACTGGTCTGACCAGTGCTGCGGAGGATCCTTCGGAGGTAACGTCTCCAGGAACTTTCCCCGGGGATGGCGATGTTTCTTCTGTGCTCAGCAGTAACGCTGCAGGCAAGAAGAGACCAAGCTATGCTGCCCATCTGAAGAAGGTCATCGTTGACGAAGGGCTGAATAGCGCAACATTGCTTGTCGTTCTTCAAATGGTCGTCCGCAACCGAGAGCTTTTCTTTTCTTCGAGGTATGGGATGACTGGATATTAATTTACTTAATAAACTTGCTCTTTTATGCATGGGCATGTGAATTCAGTGCAGCAGGGTATAAACACGTGTCGTATTTCCAATTTCCAGATCTACCTTCATTCCTTTGATGGTGAACAACGTATCGCGCATGGGTTTGTACAACCAGGCGCCGCTGGAGAATCGCGTGCTGGCAGTCGACATGGCCGCGACCCTCTATTGGTGGGATGCAGCTGCGGCTGCGGAGGTTGCAGCGCAAGCTGGGCCTTCTCCCGGAGGTGGGCCAGAGCCTATGGACACTGACATCAAGGATGACGCCACTGCCGATGGTGCTACCGTCGCGGAGTCTGTTGACATTGGAAGTTTTCGCTTAACTCGGAGTATGGATGAGAGCATTATGAACTTCCTCGTTCGAATGGCATTTGTCAGGTAAGATTGTTTGCGAAATATTTTCGTTGTTATGCTGTTAAAAATCAACGTTTGTTTTTTCGCCTGCAGCTGTGAAACCCGGGATCGTGACGAAGCTGGTTGGCGAAAACTTCATGCCCACTGCTTGGATGTGCTGAAAGATGCGGCTCGCCATCGCCCGCCATCGCCGATTAAGCTGAATTTCTTCGAGAAGCTGCTGCAAAATAGTGTGCAGCAGCAACATCAGCAGAATCAGCATGGGCAGCCCATTCACGAGGCTTCTGCGCACCTGATCACCGGACTCCGGGTTCTGAACATTTTCATGGCGAGTTTTTTTGTTTCATTTATTTCAACTACTGTCGGGGTGTTACCATTTTATTAGTTGTTTGCGTTTGTGTTTTCTCATTTTTTTGTGTGGTGTGCGAGTATAGGAGTTTCAACCTGACAACTTTGTGGGATGCTGTCCGAACCATATCGCTATGATGATCGAACCTGCTGTCTTCAGCAAACATCGCGGGCCTGTGGAACTACTAGCATCTGCGTCGAGATCGCTGTTTACCGCTTTCCCTCCGACCTCTGTTGCTCTCCTGCGCAACACCGACGACACAGCTGCAGTGGCATTCAAGATTCAGACGCGCATTCGCGAAGTTCTTACCAAGTAAGTTTCGATGTTTTATTCCCACCTGCTGATACCTACTATTAATAATATTCAATTGAATGGCGTTGATGTGCATCGATCGATCGATATTTGCAGGTACTTGAATCACATCGCAGATCCTCAGAACTTCTCTGCGGACTATTTCTGGTATGGGTGCAACTGCGTCACCGTGATGAAAGCTGCAATGGAGGCGGCGCCTGACTGTATGCAGGAAGTCATGTACTCGCTGCTGAAGGCCATGAACAGGATAGCGAAGGATCACAACCACCAGCCAGGGGCTGCTCTGCTGTTCGTAAAAAATGCCCGGGAAGTCCCCTCTGACGCTGAGTATAGCACCGGGCCTTGGTTCATGTACCATGCTCTCAATAGTGAGTTCAATGCAGTTAACAACAAGTATATCTGTTTATTTTACATGTTTTTTTCCCTCTAGGTTTCCTCATTCTTTGCTTCACAATTTTTGTGCAGTTGCTGTCCCGTCAGCTCTGGTGCTATCTGCGGAACACCGGAAACTCTTTCTCTCCACTCTGGTGATGTTGATCACAGGTGCGAACCTATCGCCTTAACTTGCATTTGTGTACTACTGGGATATTACTATTACTACTGGGATATTATGCCTGCTCTATTTTTTTTTCAATTATGTAGGTCAATCGGTTCGCCAAGGGCAAACTGATCCTTGCATTCTCTTCGCCGTGATGAATCTGATGCGCTCGTGGCTTTTGGAGCCTAATCAGGCGCATCTCACGCACAAAGAGCTCCTCGTCTTGCTCCAGCGCCTAGCCCAAGTGGATCGCCTGCACGCTATTACGGCGACTCTAAAGCAGGCTTGGGACGCTCAGTTCCTTGATTTGCTTTACACCGTTATCACAACGAAGACGGTACGCTGTTCTGTTATTTAGATACCATTTTATGTTTCCGTTGCGTTAACCTCCGCTCTTTGCATCGTTTCTACAGGATGAGAATTTTGGCGACGATGTATTCATGCGCGTGGAGCGCACCTTCTGCTGTGGTCTCCACAGCTCTGATCCTGCAATCCGCCAAAAATTCTTCCGACTTTATTCGGATAGGATCCAGCGTGACCTGCACGAGCGGCTCCGGTACATAATTCAGTACCAAGACTGGGACTTTTTATCTCACACCTTCTGGTTGAAGCACGCAGTGGTGAGTAGTGCCGGCCTTGATAAATCATAGTAATATTTCAATTTAGTTTTTGCAGTGCAGCAGTAGCAACTCTAATTTTTAAATCTTGTTGCAGGCACTGTTGTTCGATTGCCTCCACATGCGAGACCCTATCACTTTGGCGTACAATTCCGCGCATGTACCACCATTGTTCAACTACAAAGAGTCCCTGAAGTTCCCAGGCGGCTTGCTAGCTCAGACTGGCGTGGCTCAACAGCCCAGCTCGAAGCCTGCCGAGGCTGCCCCAGCAGCAGGGGGCACTGCAACAGCAGGTGGAGATGGTGGAGCTCCCGCCGAAGGAACCAGCGCCGGTGGCGCTGGAACCTCTGCTCCGGCAAGGGTAGGCGCTGGCGAGTCAGCTGCGGCGGAGTGCACTGCTGTGGCTGCGCTCGTGCCTCCGTCGCCAGCTCTCCCAGGGCCTCCGCCTACTGGCTCTGGTGCTGGCGCCGCTGTGGCTTCAGGCTCTACCAAGGGCTCGGGGTCCCGCGGCGGCTCTCGTGGTCGGGTGCCCCACCCTGTGCTGGACCTCGCGCTCCCAGACTCCCTGCGCGATCAGCTGTCTAACCACCTGGAGTTTTTGGCGCAGCAGAACCGGCTGCGTTCTGATGCCCTGGTGTCCTGCCTGATTGAGCAGGTGCAGACCGATCCCTTGGTTGCGCATCACCTGTGGGTGTTGCTGTTCCCCATCGTGTGGACTTCTCTTCAGAAGGAGCAGCAGACTGGGCTGGCCAAGCCTATCATCTCGCTGCTCTCCAAGGAACACCACCTCCGCCAAGCTTATCTGCGCCCCACCGTGGGCCAGACGCTGCTGGATGGTATCAGTATGTCCCAGCCGCAGCCCAAGATCCCAGCTGAAATGATCAAGTACATGGGCCGCCATTTCCACGCCTGGCACACTGCCATCTCCATGCTGGAGAGCCACGTCGGGCTTTTCCCGCAAGATATGCGCTGCTTTGACGCGGTTTGCGACTTGTACGCTGCGCTGGGAGAGGAAGACATGCGGAGCGGGCTCTGGCAGCGGCGCGCTGCTGCCGAGGAGACCAAGACCGCGATGGCACTGCAGCAGCACGGGTTCTTGCCTGATGCCCAGGCTCTGTACCTGGAGATGATGAGCAGGGGCGTGAGCGGGGGCGTGAGCGGCGTGACCAAGAGCGAGATGGTGCTGTGGCATAACCAGTACCTTTCCTGCTGCATGGAGCTCAATCAGTGGGACACTGTGTGGGAGTATGCCAAGTCCACCGACAATTCGGCGCTGCAGCTGGAGACCGCTGCCAAGCTGCACGACTGGGTGCAGTTGAAGCAGATGGTGGTGCCAAAGGCGCAGGTGGAGGAGGGTCCTGAGTTCACCATGGTCAAGGCCCAGATGCAGCTGTCGGAGATGAGTCTGATCGAGGTGGACAAGTTGTGCAAGAATGCGCTCAACCTGTGCGTGGTGCGGTGGTGGCAGATGCCCGAGTCATCACCCTGGAGCTACGCCCCCGTGCTGCACTCCTTCCAGCGCGCAGTAGAGCTCATGGAGAGCTGGCGCGTGATGATGGAGTTCTCCATGCAGGGCGGCCCCAACGCGCAGTACCAGGACCTGAAGGACATTGCCGACACCTGGAAGCTGCGCACGCCGAACGAGTGGGAGCCGGTGCGGTGGTGGAGCGACGTGCTGACGTGGCGCAACCAGGTATACAACATGACCATCCGCCAGTTCAGCACGCTGCAGTCTGCCGCCCCCACCCTGCACCAGATGGGTTACCGCGACAAGGCCTGGAGCGTCAACCGCCTGGGGCACGTGTCGCGGCTGCACCACCTGCCCGAGGCCTGCGTGCACGTCATCAATACGATGTACGGGTTCAACACGATGGAGGTGCAGGAGGCGTTCGTCAAGGTGCAGGAGCAGGCCAAGGCATATATGCTGCGCAAGAGCGAGTACCTGCACGGTCTGAACCTCATCAACTCCACCAATATGGACTACTTCCAGGGGCCGCACCAGGCGGAGATGATCTGTCTCAAGGCCCAGTTCCTCCACCTGCTTAACGACAATGACAATGGTGAGTGCGATTTACGATTATGTCTTTTGCTTTCTTCATTCGCAATTTTTTACTCGGCCGTCATTCCCCCGTCATTGTGTTTGTTCTGTAGCGCACTCTTCGTTCAGTGAGGCCTTGACACTGTGGCCTCTGTGCCCGGATGCCTGGGTCAACTGGGGTCGGTTTTGCGACGATCGTTACATGGCCACAAAGCAGCCGCAGCAGCAGGCACAGCAGCAGCAGCCACTGCCGCCGCCGCAACAGCCGGCTGTATGGCTGGAGTTTGCGGCAGCTTGCTTCACCCAAGGCATTCGGCTGTCGGGCACAGAGGCGCGCACCCTGGTGCCCCGCCTGCTGCACCTCTTTATGCTGGACCCCCAGGGCAAAGACTGCGTGGGAAGGCCGCTGGTGCAGCAGGCCGGCGATCTGCCAGCATGGGTGTGGCTGCCCTGGCTGCCGCAGCTCATCACCAGCCTACAACGCCCGGAGACGGCAGTGGCAAAGCGCCTGCTGGTCGCGGCGGCGATCTCTTACCCGCAATACGTGCATTGGCACATTCGCTCCGTGATTCCGCTGCTCAAAGATCAGGCCACCAAGGCTGCCAGCCATGCCATGGACCGTGCCAAGGCAGCAGGAGAGCAACAGCAGGTGCAGGCTGGCGCCAAACCCAGCGGTGGCGGCTCTGCCATCAAGGTCGAAGGCGACGCGGAGATGGCTGACGCGCAGGAAGCCACTCGTAAGGGCAAGGTGGCGGCAGGCAACAAGGGTGCACCAGCAGCAGGAGCTCAATCTGAGCAGCCAGCAGCAGCAGCACCGCCGCAGCCACCAGCAGGACCGCCCCCCCAGTCCCCCGTCGTGGAGAAGCCCATGGAGGTGAGAGAGAGGAGGCCGTGTTTTATTACATTTTTTTTCCTTCGTTTTTTATTTTTCGAAAATAATGATAGTAATAACAATGTACTCTATTTCTCGATTTCTCTCATTCATTCTACAGGTCATTGCGTTCGATCACTGCAAGGAGGTGCTGGAGGCGCTGCGCGGGAAGCAGCTGCTGGCCCTACAGAACCTGGACTTTTTCATCCCGGAGCTGGGCGCCAAGTTTTCGTCCCGCACCGAAGAGCGCCTGCTGGCTGTGGTATACACCCTGCAGTTCCGCACGTACAAGCAGTCTTACCCGGCCTCGTCACCCATTCCAGAAGGTCTCAAGAAGGAGCTTTCCAGCGTGTGCAAAGCCTGCAGCAGCAAGGAGGTGCTGCACGCGGCCAACGCCGCTGCCACCGCCAATGCGCCGTGGAACTGGCCGCGCTGCCAGCTGGAGTTTGCACGCGACCTGGACCCGGCGTCGGAGAACACCCCGCGCACTCTGGGTGAGCTGACCGAGCGGCTGAAAGGATGGCGCACGCTGATGGAGGCCATGATCGAGGACACGCTGTCGCTGGTGATCAAGCTGGAGGACGCGGCCCCCGCGCTTGTGGACTTGCCGCTGGAGGAGGCGGAGATGCCATGCCAGGCTCCTCCTTGCCCCGATGGCCCCGATCCGGTCTACATTGAGCGCATTGGGGCGGATGTGGAGGTTGTGCGGCGCGCCTGCGCCTCGTCCCGACGCATCACCATCTTTGGCAGCGACGGCCAGGCGCGCACCTTTTTGGTGCAGCCTGCCACGCAGCAGATGGCTCCTGGGCACAGCGAAGAGCGGGTGGGGCAGCTGCTGCGCGCCGCCAATGGCGTGATGGCCACCCACCCAGAATCGAGGCGGCGCGGGCTGGCGTTTGCGGCCCCGCGCTCGATGGCGCTGGTCCCCAACGGCCGTATCATCGAGGACGACCCTTCTGCCACGCTGTACGTGGATGCGTACGAGACGTACTGCGCTCGGTACGGGCGCGAGCCTGACGACCCCATCCTGCACTTCAAGGCGCGCACCTGCCCTGAGGAGGGGGTCTCGCTGACGACCGAGGAGATCATTGGCCGCCGGCGTGCCGCATACAACGAGATCATCGAGAAGCAGGTCACCGAGAACGTGTTTTCGCAGTACATGTACAAGACAATGGTGGAGAACAGCAGGGTCATGTGGACGTTCAAGCGGCAGTTTGCGCTGTCGGTGGCCATGTCCTCGGTGGCGTGCTACTCGCTGCGGCTGACGGGACGCATCCCCTCCAAGGTGCTGGTGTCAAAGGCGCGCGGGGAGGTGACGCACCTGGAGTTGTCGGCGTTGTACAATGACCGGCTGCAGCTGGACATGGCGGGAGAGCAGGTGCCCTTCCGGCTGACCCGCAACATGGCAGCCTTTATCGGGCCTCACGGGTTTGAGGGCACGCTGGTGGCGGCCGCGGTGGCGGCGGCGCAGGGGCTGCAGCAGGACCGCACCCCGCTGCCGTCGATGCTGGCGCTGTTCTTGCGGGACGACATCCTGGCGTTTGCGCAGCGCCGGCTGTCCATGCGATCGATCGCTGCGGTCAAGCTGCAGCCGGCGCAAGTGGAGGCCGCGACGATGTTCAACGTGACGCAGTGCATGACCCGCCTAGAAAAGGTGGGGCCCCAGAACAGTGTGGTGCCTGCTGCGGTACCGGGCGGCGGCCAAACGCCCGCCAACCCGCAGAGCGGCATGCGTGAGCTGCTGGCCGCCGCCACGGCGCCCTCCAAGCTCTGCCTCATGGACCCCACCTGGCAGCCGTGGCTTTAGTTATAAATAGGAGAGTCTTTTGTGTTTCTGATGTGATGGGGAAGAGTGCATCTATTTGCCCTTCCATGAAGCTGATTAATAATATATTTATTTATTTTTTCCCTTGACAATTTTTTGTAGCGAAACAATTGTGACATGTACTAAAATAAAAATAGTGAACAGCACTTAGCAATCTAACATAAAACACGATCTGCATTTTTTGTCATATACTCGATAACAAAAATATAGTGGTCTATCACAATCTCATTAAACTGTTCTGCCAATGTGCAAACGCCCGGTCCTTCACCAGACATCTTCCTCGCTCACTGCCACAACCTCCCGCAACTCGGCAACCCCTTGTTGCATCAACGCCAGCTCCACATCTGCCCGCCGTGCTGGGGGGTTAATGTTAACCACAGCAAGCGGCAACGCCTCGGCCACGGCGGCAGCAGAGTCACACACAGCCCCAGTGGCCGAGCTGTACAGCCGCAATCGGGGTGGGCGAAGATCTAGGCCTGACAGGGTTTGTCGGACTTGATTAGCCACTACCCTACAAAAAATAAAATAGAAAAATAATGAGAGTTTAGTCTCCGCACAGAGACAGCAACAAAGGCCACACAGCAGAGAGGCAAGCTTTTGTCCTGGCAATGAAGCCAGGACCAAAGCCGCCGCACATGGAATGTCTGGCTCGAATTGGATCTCGAGACCCTCGCAGTGTATCAGCTGTCCCGCCGGCCCCTGGCACAAAAAACTCGTTATACTCACCTAGGGGCTGCGCCCGTCTCTAAAGCAGCTGCATGGGCCATCACCAGCTGCATCGCCCCCTGCACCCGCAGCACCCCAGCAAACACGGCAGCGGCATACTCCCCACCCCCAAACCCCACGCAGGCGTTCACAGATTTGATGAAGTCCAGCCCATTAGTCGCCCGGTGCCTCTCCACGCCTGCCAACCCCGCAACCAAGCATGCTACCAAACTCTCGAGGGGTCTCACCCGCGTTTCGTCATGCTGCCCTTCTGCATCCCACAATGCTGCCCCCGTGAGCTCCCGTGCCAGGCGCGCCAGCTTGGCCACCGCCGGTAGATGGCAGCAGGCCCGCAAAAAAGCAAAGCAGCGGGGTCCTGGTGCGGGGAAAATAAATGCCGTCTGCCCCAAAGGCCCTTGCGGCACCGTGCTGAGCTGTTCTGCAACTGCATCGGCAAAGGCAGCTCGGAAATCCCGCGTACTTTTGAGACGCTTCCCCAGCAGCTGTTCGACGTTGATTGCAAACGCGGCCTTGTCGTGAGAGAAGATGCTCTGCAAGCCATCGCCTGCTGCGTAGCTTATTGCCAGCGATTGCAGGGGGTAGGGCCAGGATCCTATACCCTTTGCCGCTTTGGCGAGGGCGAGTAGCAGGCCACCTTCTGGAAGGCGCTCCAAGATGCAGCTCCCTGGCGCCAGTGTGCTCCAAGGTTGCGCCTGCAGGGAGTTTTTAAAAGGAAATTTGGGATCAGGGCCATCCCGCCACCTTTGCAATCTCCCAAGGGTACTGGGCAGATCGAATGCCAGAATTTCTGGCCAGTTGGAACTTTCTGAGTTAGGGTAGTATATTCGGGTAGAATTTAACTATTCGGGTAGAATTTGGCTGGCTGGCGGTTTGCAACAAAACAAAGTTTGGGGGTTTGGACTCTGCGGAGACGGCAAAGGCCACCAGCAGAGAGGCAAGCTTTGGTCCCAACAATGAAGCCAGGAGCCTGCCGCCGCACATGGAATGGCTCAAGTTGAATCCCCAAACCCTGGCGTTCGGGGAAAAAACGCCGTTTTATTCACCTGGAGAAGCACCCGGCCATCCGGCAACCTGATCTCTACTGTACTTTGCTCAGAAACACTGAAGTGGCGGGCAAGAGCATCGCTGTCGACCCCCCACGACGCCACCAAGGCCGCTGGGATGGCCAAATACACTTGGGCAAACAGCTGCGTCGCGGTGAACTCGAGATCGCCTGCGCCAAACAGAAGATATGTGTTTAAATTCCCATATTCTCTATGCGCAGTGCCTCGATTGCAGCGGGACGCCCGCAATTTGGTGGTCAAACCTGACTGACTCGGGCAGGAGTAAGCTACTGGGAATCCCAGCACTCCGCACGTCGGAGAACACTCCATGTGCAATTTTAATATTGCATTGCTAGGCTGCTGCTGCTGAAATGGTGCAGCCCTCATTTTTCATTCAAAAACAGCTCCTCGTCTGCTTCAAACCTTTCCTCCCCAAAATTCAAGCACTCTCCGTCCCATTCTCCGCATGATGTCGCATAGCAACGGCACTTGGCCCGCTAATTTCACAAGGAAACAGCAGTGGCTCGTCCCCGCTTCCCTCTTTTTATAATTGGAAGGCTTTCAATTTATTTTGAAAGAAATCTCCTTTCCCTCTGTCATAGTCATTCCCTAATCACAGCTGCGATGGCTCATCTTACCGACCAGGAACGGGTTGATGACCTCACCATGACTATTACGGCGAGTTCTAAAATTATTCCCCCCATCATCAAATCAATTTATGTTTGCAAAGTTTTTTGCTGGTCTTATTTCATCACGGATGCCTATATGCTGCTGCTTACACCCTAATTTGCGAGGTGCTGTGTGCAGAACCCCAACGTCGTGGGGAGCGGCTTCATCGAGCACCCGCCGCAGGTGCCGTTTGGCGGCCGGGTTCTCGTACAGCCTGCCACCGTGCAGCCGGATGATGTCCCCGAGTGGTTTGCTGGCCCAACGGGGCCCAGCCGGGGCCCGGGCGCCCCGTCCCGCGGCGGATATGGCGGAAGAGGCAGCGGGTACGGCAACAGCGTGCCGGGCGGCTACCAGCAGGGAGGTGGGCACAACCAGGCGCCGCAGCACCCTCGATCGGGTTACAGCGGACCTCCCAGGGCCGCGCCCGTGCCTGGTTACACCGCGCCCCGTCCGGCTCAGCAGGCGCCCGTTCACAGGCCCACCACCCACCAGGGCTATGCGCCTGCCCCCCGGCCTGCTGCTGTGCGTCAGCAGTCCCAGCCGCACCCGCAGCCGCAGCAGCATCTGATGGCGCCTGGAGTATTTAACACGGCCACGCTCATTTCCGCGGCTGCTCAGGTCGCAGCTGTGGTGCCCCCCCCCCGTGCTGCTCCCGCGGTGCCTCCGCCGCCCTCGCCCCCGGTGCACATTGCAGAAGACCCTCTGGAAGATAAGAAGCTGTCAAAGTCTCAAAAGGCCAAGCTGCGAAAGAAGCTGCGCGAGGGCAAGGCTTGATTATTCATCGTTCTTTCGTTATTCATTCACATTCAGCGCGGGTTTCTCAGTTTTCAATCTTTTTCGATAAAGGCGCCAAGAGAACTTCTTCCTGTAACTCCTGAAATTTTTACACAGCGGTAATCAACCACGCCACTGCTGCTGCTGCTGCTGTAACAATTTTGGATCGGGCACCCAGAAGCACAGCGACTTGCACCCGCTGGCCACCAACATTTTGCGCGGAGAAAATTTGAGACAGGTGGGGACGTCTTCGTGCTGCGCCCAGGTAGCCACCACGAGCCCGGTCTCCACGTTCCATGCCCGAATGTGCCGATCGCCGCAACCCGATAGAATGAACTTCCCGTCGGCGGTCAAGCTCGCCTCCAGCGCTGCCCCTCCCTCGGGCACGCCGGAAAGGACCGACCGCAGGGTGTTGCCCTTGAAAGCATCCAGCACGTAAATGCGGCCCTCCACCACCGCCAGCAGGCTCTTTCCGTCCAGAGAAAACCGCAGAGAGGAAAATACGGCCGAAGAATCGCGCTCCTCTGAGACCACAAATGAAGCAAAGGGTCCTGAAGAAAAGCCGCGGGCATCGTATAGCTTCACCACCCCACTCTCTGCGCCCACGCAAAACACCAGCCCCTGCTCGTCCCATGCCACCGTGGGCAGGCCTGGCGCCTGCAGCACGGCGGTGCACATTCCCGACCGCAGGTCCCACAGCCGCACCTGCTTGTCCTCTGCTGCGCTCAATACCTGGTCGGTTTTGGGGGACTGGCACAGAGTGGTCACCCGCCCGGTGTGTCCCTCAAAGTATCTCACGTACTTGTTCAGCGCCAAGTCGTGATATCGCCAGGCGTGCGAGCCACCCTTCATTCAGTGATTGAAATGGGAAAGGGGCGTGATAAATACTTGACATTTAGTCAACAGCAGCAGCAGCAAACGCTATTCCTCACCTTGGTGGAGCTGTAGATGGCACAGTTTGGGTCGTGTGAGAAGCAAATGTTGGCAACGCCGTACTTTTTGCTGTGGAGCGTTGCGAGCTCCAAGCCGTTGCAAGTGTCGTACACCCTGATGGAATCATCGTTGCGGGCTGCCACCAGGAGGTCGTGGGTGCGGTGGAAGGAAAGAGAGTTGATTTGGCACTCGTCGTCCAGGCGCTCAGGCTGCAAGAGCACAGAACACAAAGTCAATGCCCCGTTATGTCAAACTGCTGGCGCGCATATTTATCCATACCTTGAACACTCTTCCAGCACGAAAACTCTGCAAAACTGGCTCGCATATTTGCATTTTTTTAATACTGATTCGATCGAATCTGTTTTAATTTAAAAAAAAATCCACAAAGGTCGGGGTTTCCGCTTCAGGACAATCAAAGCATACTATTTTTTTTTTTGATGTTTTTATTCATTTTACGACGACAGTTCGCAGGTCTGAGAAAGTACATGGGAAGGAAGAAGGATCCCATGCACATATCACCGAACATATTCAAGCAATTTAATTTTATTTCTGCATAAAAAAGAACTTCCGTACGCTATTCCGTAAGCTGTTCCACCGGCTCCAACCCTGCCACGGGTATAGACAAACTTCCTTACATTATTACTTTTTGGTAGGGGCGGGCGATAAATCTCGGGGGTTATTAAGGTCGTCAAGAAGACCCAGAGGGCGGACGCCAGCAGCAGGTACCATCTTTTTATTCTTTGTCGTCTGGATCAGAGACATCGGGCGGTAAGGTGAGCGCCACTGATATGCCCGACCGACGGAACCCAAAAAAAAAATCCTCTCCTTCTTTGGCAACAAATCGCCACCCCAAATGCGATCCGCACTGCGAACAATAAATCTGCACCAAATGTGTAAAACTTGTTGAATAGATAAATATCTGGCGGCGGAAAAAAAATATATATTATTAAAAAAACTTACGATTTGCCACAGGTAGCCGTCAAACCAAGAGTGTTCAGCTGTGGGTTCTCCCTCGACCACCAGCGAATCTGCTGACGCCGAGCTCACCGTAACTACCTCATGCATCATGCCGTACGAGTTCACAAAGTGGCCTTCCCCATTAATTTGAATCAAATCTTCCACCTTGGCCAGCTGCGAGTCGCATTGGTCGCAAACGACAAAGGATGACAGGTGCTGCAGCCAGTGCAGCTCTTTGCTCAGCCGAGAACACCCATCCGGAGTCTCCAAAAGCCGCTGGCGGTGGGGGATGTCCAGGGGCAGAGCGCTGATCAGCCAGAACGACAGTGCCAGCGGGTCCCCTACAAATGATACCGCTCGAGGGATTTTCTCCAGGTACAGCTTCATCGCTCTTGCGGCCAACTCTGTGGCGGAAAATTGTTTATAGACAAAGCTAGGCCAGGAGGACCCGCCTCCAGGAGGACGTGGCGTAATAATGACGTCAGGAAGCACGCTGAGCGGCACACTTTGAAGGCTGATGGGATGCTGCATTTGGTCGAGGTGCAGTTGAATGCGCTGGCGAGCTATGGCCACCGTGTTCGTCCCATCTTGGCTCTTTTTTATTATCTCTGCAGTCACTCCAATTCCCTCGAGGTGCAGTCCGCCAGAGCTGCTGCTGCAAACCACGGCAATGAGGCGAGCTGTGGGAGGCGACGCGGCAAGGGCCAACCGCACAGCCAGGCGGTCCGAAGGCGCCAGCAGGCGGAGCGGGACGACATCTCCGGGCGCTACAACGGTGTTTTCAAGAGGGAGTAGCGGCAGGTTGTATATGGTGCCTACTTCCAAAGTTGCCGCATGCCCCTCCAAGTCCTCGACGCCTGCAGAAATCCTTTTTTGAATTTCTTACTAAGCGGATCTACGATGCGCCTAGCTCTCTATACAAAGGATATACAAAGGATATACGTATAATTCGTGTTTTGAGATGCTCAAACAGATTTTTTAAACTTCCAAACCTTCGAGGTACGAGTGCGCAGCGCCCCTTGGAAGATCCATTAGTTGTCGAAAAATCCAGCAAATGTCTCTCTGTTTCTTCAGAATTCTTCTCTTTGATTGACATTTTCACCTATATTTCAATTTTGTGTCCGCAAACGCGTCAACCGCAGTGACCTCCATTTCCCCCATACAAGCCATTAATTATTTTATTTAATGTATATTCGGTCAGTCCAGCCCCTGTTTCGATGAAAGATTCAATCTTTTGGGACTAACTAAAAGTTGAAGTGCAGCATCTAACGAATTTGGCTTCAGAAGATCGAGGATCTGCAGCTGGGTTATTTCAGCATGTGTTCCAAACTGATGTTGATGCTGGCGTTGGCGGTGCTGGCCCACGGAGTGCAAGCGGCGCAGCTTGAAGTTGTGAATGTTACTGTGGGTGATGTGAGCCACGAGTTCGTGCCAGGCCAACAGCCCGAAACGTTCATCAACGTCAAGGCCAATGCGGGCCAAAACAGCGATGCCTACCCCGTGCGCCTCCAAATTTTGAACTCTGGCAAGGACGCGAAAATCAACTCGGTGGCCGTGCGTGTCGTCGCTGGCTCATTTCCCCTGGCAGTCCCTCAGACAGCTCAGTCCATCCAAATTGACAGCAGTGGGGTAAGCACATTGGCATTAACAGTGTCATTCACGTTTCCCCCCACCCAGATGGCATCTCTTTAAAAAATACTTCCCAACCTCGCCCTCTCACCTCTTCTTCATCACCTCTCTTCCACAGGTGAACAGCAGCCTTCCAACCATAAAAAGCAACGACCTTTGGCCCAACGACGGCATTGGCTTTTTCATTCCCGGGTCGGCCACGCCCGACTCCACCACTGCCTGCACCCCGACCGACCTCACCATCGTCGTCAACGCAACGCTCACGGTGACCTCCGACGGCAATTCCACCGTGTCTACCGAGGACAGCCTGGTCCCCGTACGGCTGATGCCCAACTGCCTCAACCAGATGACGGGTGAGCTGCTCCCCGTCACCATAACCTTCAACTCTGCGTACGTCGAAACCAACGACGCGGAGCTGCCTTTCCTCATTGACTTTGGGGAGCGCGTGAACGAAGCCAACCCCCTGAAGCTGTTCAACGTCACTGGGTCTGTACGGTACGACGTGGTGTACGAACGGGAGCAGGGACGCATCTACCTCATGGTGTACCCCGACGACGAGGAAATCGCCGCGCTAATCTCGGTCACCGTGCCTGCCGGCGTGACGTCCACCTCCAAGGGCATGTCCAACGGCGCTGCAGAGGCGTTGGCACAGTACAAGCCCAAGGTGGGAGGCATCCGCACCGCAGGTCTCGTCCTGACCGCCGTGTTCGCTGGCGTCGTGCTGGCGTCGTGGGCCACTTCGTTCATCGTGTCGTCGGTGCAGCCCTGGGCCACAGCGGGGTCGCTGGGGTACGGCGCCCTCGGCTTTGTGCTGTGGGCGCAAAGGCTGCACCTCACCGGCCTCATGTCCACCCCTATGATGCCTGCCAACTACCGCACGCTGTCTGACATTTTTGCCTGGTCAGACTTCCAGCAGAACCTGCCCTGGGAGTGGACAGACAGCAGCGCCGTCAACGGCGTCACCCGCAACCTCACCACCTCGGCAACCAGGTTTGAGAGCAACGCCCAGGTGCTGCTCAACTCCCAGAACACCGCCTTTGTCAACTACATTGACAGTAAGTTTTTTCTGTTTTTTCCAAATTTTCTTTGTGCTGCCATCTTTGTTTCCCTTTGCTTAAATTTTATTATTTTCTTTCACTGAGTAGGTCTGGAGAACGCCACCACTGCGCCCGTGATGTCGCCGCCCCTTGCTAGCCCCAAACCTGCGACTCCCACGGCACCTGCCAGCCCGCCAACTGTTGCCCCTGCAGCCCCGGCGCCCTCTCCAGAAGCTGCCAACTCGACGGCAGTGACCCCAACTGCTGCGCCCGCTCCACCTGCCGAGCCAAATACCTGTGCCTTCTTGTTGAACACCGACTTTTTCGGCGGGGACCTGGCCAACGCGAGCTTTGCAACAAATGATACGGCAGAGTGCTGCAATGCCTGCTTGGCGAACCCCAGTTGCTACATCTGGACGCTCTCGGCCGTGCAGAACCAGTGCTTCTTAAAGGGACAGTCAGAGTGGCAGCAGCGCAACGACATGACCTGCTGTACCTCTGGTTTTGTCGACCGTGGTGGCAACGTTTCCGTCGTCTTTCCACCTCCTGCTGCGCCGACTTCGCCGGCTGCACCCACTGATTTCAACGCCAGTATCAACGCCGTCACGGAGTCCCCTCTCACCATTGAAGCCCCAGTTGTTGAGCTTCCGGCTGAGCTTCCAGTCGATCCCAGCACTGCTGTCTCAAACAACAATGACGACGGCGGCAACAACAATGGTGGCGGTGGTGGCGGTGGAGGCGGCAACAATGACAATAACGACGGCGGCAATAATAATAATAACAAAAACAATAATGGCGGCAATAATAACAACAATAATAACGACGGCGGCAACAATGACGGCGGCGGCAACAATGACGGCGGCGGCAACAATAACAATGACAGCGGCAGCAGCAATAACAATGACGGCGGCAGCAACAATAACAATGACGGCGGCAGCAACAATAACAATAACAACCGGCGGTTATTGATGTCGTGGTCCGTTGCTGCTGGAGTTGAAGAGCGCCATGCTGCCCCCCACCGCCTTCGTTCCCTGCGCCAGATCGTCAACGCCTCCATGGCCAACCCCGAAAACCGCTACATCGTCTACTCCACCTTTGCCACCTCCGGTTCAGGCTCGCTCGTAGTGGTGGACGGTGCCGACGCTGGCGGCAAGGTCATGCACATCGTCAAGTCCGCCTCGCAGCCTGTGTCTGACAATTCCAAAGAGCCTGGGGAGTCGGTGTACATCACGCTGGAGAAGGTGGGCTTCTGGCTGGGCTGCCTGCTGGTGGCCTCCCTCCTGCTAGGCCTGTGCGGCTGGATGATGGTGCGGTGCTGCGAGGGGGAGATGCCTGGCGTGATATACATTCCCCGCATCCAGATGATGGTGCTCATGATGGCGCTGACGGCCCTGTCCTACGCTGGCGCGGGCCTGTTTAGCAGCGCGGGTGACGTGGTGCCCCTGGTGGTGGGCATCGCGGTGGTGGTGTGCGTCCCCGTGCTGTTCCTGCTGGTGTCCTACATTGGCATCGCGGCCATGGTGTACCGCAAGCGCAAGGCAGTGTACCTGCTGTCCAGCCGCGCCAATGCCAACGACCCCAGCGAACACTCCAAATGGGACCTGATGGTGGTGGGCGGCTGGATGGGCATGAGCCTCAACCGCGGGAAGTGGCGCCCCGCTGACCCCTCCCGCAAGAACGAGTTTGTCTTCCGGTGGGGGCCCCTGTTTGAAGACTGCAGAGGTAATACAATTTTGAAGAAACTGTTCCTTTGATTTTGTATTTATACTACTGAGAATTAACTAGTTTTTGTTTGATATATATTTGAATGCAGGCCCGCTGTTCCAGCGCCGCAAGATACCCTCAAACAACCCTGGAATGAGCCTACGCCGCGTGCACACCTCCTCCGCCTCCGACCACTCCTCGCAAAGCGGCGCCGCCAGCAACTACGGCGGCGACGTCCCCCGCTCCTCCTCCTCCCGCCGCAAAGTGGTGGCGCTGGAGGAGAAGCCCATGATGTCCTGCGGCAAGCACAAGGTCCGGCGCTCTGGCTTCCAGGCGTACGGCGTCATCGTGTCGCTGGCGCGCATGTGCGGGTATGGCCTGGCCATCGGCGGCCTCGGCAAGTGGCCGGAAGCCCAGGCTGGCACCGTGCTGGGCATCAGCGTGGCCTACCTTGCCTATCTACGCTTTGCCGTGCCCTACTCCCGGCGCGACGAGATGGCGCTCGAGTACTGGGTCGCCCTGCTGGACGTCGCGGTGTTTGCAATGGTGCTCATTCTCTCAGTGGCCACCGACGCCGCCGACTTCACCACTGTTGACGCCCTTGGCATTGGGCTCATCGCGGTGCAGTGCGTGGGTTTCTTCTCGTACCTCATCAACCGCATGCTCATCATCGTACACGCCTTCATGGAGGTGGTCATCCCTGCGTGCTCCTGCCGCCCGCCCTCGCCGCGCAAGTCGTCGCACCGCCGCGCCCGCCGCGCGCTTAGCCACACCGGCAGCCTAGCTGGCATGAGCGACATAGGCATGAGCGGCAAGTACTATGCGGACAGCGTCATGTCGGCAGGGGACGGCAAGGAGGCGGACTCCTCGGAGGGCGAGCCCAACGGCAGCAGCCCCTACCTTGCGCCGCCGGAGCAGGCGTACATGGTGCCTGGGCTGGCAGACCTGCGGACGGGCAGCCGATCGTCCCGTGGGAACGGATCTTTCCCGGCCATCGAGGAGGAGACCGACTCGCAGCTGGGCTCTCCCCCGCCGATGACCAGCAGGAGCATCAGGGGGAGGGCCCCGGTGCCGTTGCCTCCCTCTTCTTCCTCGAAGAAGATGCAGCTGGAGGACGAGCCGCAGGGGAGCAGTCGGAGGGTGGCGGCGCCGCCACAGCCGCAGCTGCAGCCGCAGCCGCAAAATCTGGTTTTCACAAACCAGGTGGTGCCCGCCAGCGCGCAGGCCGCCCTGCGCAAGGCCGACGCCAACACCGCTAAAACCGACCACAACGCCGTGTTTGACAAGTTTTGGAAGTCGCTGTGAAATAACCCCCAAGCGGGACTCCGAGAAACGACAAACTCGTTATTATTATTTATTTATTTAACTTGACATGTTTAGGATTATAGTTGAATTTTGCTAGTATAAGGAAAATTTAGTAACGCACAGTGATTTCTTTTTTTGAAAATAAATAAATTGTCCATTGCTTTTTCCGTTGGGAAATCCGACCACCACTCTCTGGCTCCATTGTTTGTTTTCGCTTCAATTTTCCATTTCTTCTATTTTTATGTCCACCGAAAATTCGGGCAAAGATTTGCTTGTTTTGTATAGTCTTCAATAATTTAATTTTAAACCAAACACTAAAAATTGACGTTGGACCACAAAACAAAACAAAACGGAAGAGAAAACGGAAGGAAAAATAAAAACATTTTGGAAAATAAAAACTAAAAACAAAACCCGGCCATTGTTTTTGTTTTGATTTCGATATTATTTTTATTTCCACCGCCGCTCGTCTTCCTCCTTGTCCACCGGCACATACCAAGGTGGCAAGCCCCCAGGCGCGTTAGGATTCAACCTATAATTCAAAAATATCTCTTCATTCAGCAGCGGGCGCAGCGCCACCAGGGCAACGCATGGAACTGGCGTTTTTGAGCCTGGCGGAAAGGTTGATGATGCCCCTTCAGGCGCGAATTCGATCACCGGCACGTACGCTCTGAGTGTCAGATCCTCTCGCAAGCCTAGAAGCGTGGGATCCCAGTCCAATGCAGCCACCACAACATTGGGAGCGGTGCCGGCAGGCGGGTGGTTGGCCCAATGAGCCAAAGCCATCGGGTGCCTGCCCTGTTTGCATGGGGAAATACAAGCTCATCAATAACAGAAGGAAATGAGGGAAATTGACGTTGCAAGTGAAAACCAGGTATGGATGGCCCCCATGCAACCAGCAACTCACCTCCAGCCACCCCAGCGCCGCTTCAGCATCATTTTGAGGCTGTTCCGCGAGCCATGGCGTCGGCCCGGCCTCCCTCCCACGCCCCCACGGCTTGGCATCGAACACCACGCCGTCAAATCGCGACAGAAGGAACGGATTTGAGCGCGCAATGAGGGGGTACCCTGGGATGTTGCGGTGGTACAGCGGGGGGTACGCTATGCCAGGGTAAAGCGCCACAAGCTGTCCAATACCAACTCCCCCTCGAATGAAAAGGCCATCCCCAGCCTCCGAGTGGCCCACCGTGGATGGCTGCACGTGAAGAGAGAACCCAGCTGCTGACAGGAATGCATCGGAAATTTGGGAAAAAGGAACATGACAGCTGGGCTGCTGCGGCAAGGATGAATCCAGAGAAGAAGGTGTTGACTCTCCAGCGGCCATAGCAGCACCCAGGCCAGACAGTGGCGGTGCCTGTTGGTCGGTGCTGGGTGGAGTTACTGATTGAGCTGCTGCCAGGCTGCGCGCTGGAGCTGCATCGTCGACCTGCGGGCTTGAAACGGTCGCATGAAGGCTTTGGACTGCGTCAACGATCTGTCGACTGAGGGAGGCAGCCACAGCTGCCTTGAGCCCCGCTGGACCAAGCTGCCGTGCCTCGGCGTCCAGAGCAGCTGCAACGCCCTCGCTGGCAGCGTGCAGATTTGTGCCTGCACAGGGTGTTTTTTGGGGGGGGATATTTAAAATTATAAAAAAAAATCCAAGCGCAGAAATGAGACGCTGGCAGCAGCACAAACCTTGCTGCCAGCGGGAGTGGGCAGAGGTCAGAAGGAAAAGCCGATGCAAATCTAGCTCCTCTTGAAGTTTCCTTTTGTCTAGCCGATTGCGCACAGCCCTCAGGGACAGCACATCGAGCACCTGCATAATTTTTTGAAAAGTTAAATTTTCTAAATTTTAGTTTGTGAGGAAGAGTAAAAGTAAGAATCTTCGCACCTTTCTGAATACCATGATTTTCCCAATAATTATATATATAAATATGGGGTTGAATGCTTTGAAAAGTGGGTTTTTTTTTAAAGTTTTGTTTCTCGCCGAATAACTTTCATCTTGATTTCACCATGTGCGTTAAATTAAATTCTTGAATTATCATTCATTACAACGTATGAAGAGCTGCTCCAGGCGTCGAAAGGGTCATACAGCCATTTGGTATTCTCGTTGAAGTGATCAATCACTAGATTTTTCCAACTTGTAAACGATGAGTTCTTTCGATCTGACATTCGTCAGGTCCCAGCTAGCAGCATTTGCTAACAAACCGGCACCACGCTTTGTGCTTTTCAAAGGTGCGTTTCACACCACGCCCCCTCATATATAATTCGACAGACAATACTTATCAGGCCCGGCCAGGGCAAATATTTAAAACCTCAAGCACACCACCTACAACAACAACATATATTTTATGATTTTAAAAATTTAAGACCTCTCTATTTTATTTTAGAACAATTCCTTTAGAAATTCCCCGCCGATTCCTCCAATCTTTATATAGAAATTCAAACCGCCTTTGCGCACAGGTGACTGGTGCCCGGACTGCGTCCGAGGGGTGCCTCCCACCCGCGCAGCCATTGCAGCTGCGGGGCTTGCGCTGCTCGAAATAAACATCGGTGCTGCTGCTGAATGGAGGAGTCCAGCGCACCCTTTGCGGACAGACCCAGTGCTGAAGATATCAGGAATCCCCACGCTCGTGGCTTTGACGAGCGATGGCAGGCCAGGCCTCATGCTGGGTGAGGAAGAAGCACGTCTGTTGAAAATGAGGGGGGGAAACCAGCAATTGCTGAGCAGCATGCTATTTTGTGATGCAGGGACGGAGTTGGAGCGAGCACCCAACGAGGCAGTGGCGCGGAAAGTCGTAGAGGATTTCATCTCCAAAGCCAAACAAGAATTTAAGGGCTAATGATTCTACTGCCCCCCCCAACAAAATAACACCTGCTGCACTGGTAGAACTCCTCTCGCCCGACGAAATTGAATCAGATGTAATGTTACAAGAGCAAAAATATCAAAGAGAAAATACAAGAACCCTCACAGACCCAGCAGGCAAAACCATCCAGCGGCGGAAATTGTTGAAATCCTCGCCTTTAGCCCTTGGCCCTGGCGAACTGGACCTCGCACGCGACCTGCACACACAAAGTCAATGGGCGGCGGGTCAGATCACGTCACGCAGGACATTATTATTGACGAATGGCGGAGCGCGCTTATCGACTTGCCCAAGGAATAGCAGAGCCCAGGAAGACCGTGCCAAATACGCCAAGCCCGAACTTCAGCTTGCGGTTCTTCATTCCCATGATGTTGTACATCTCCTTGGCGTGCACATACTCGGGCTGCAGGCAATAATAATGGAAAAATGGGTTGACAAATGCGAGAGATGATGGGCAGCAGCGTTCAGAGCGACAAATTTCATCGATGAAATGTGCTCAATGCATTGGTTCTGAACATTCAACGCACCTCGTTGAGACCCCCACGAGCAACAGCCGAGGTCTGGAATTTGCGAGCGGACTCGGACACGGCCCTCCGCACCGCCTGGCGAGCTGCTGCCAACATGGTATCACTCTTATTATAAAAAATTATTTGGGGGTGGGCTGCAAGACGTAGATAATTATCGAGTTATGAAATGTTGGGCAGCAGCTCAGCTCAACACGAAGTGTCGATTGTAATCCCTTTAAAGATAAAAAAAACATGAATTAAGGGGAATCTTTCAAGTGCAGCGCAGCGGGGTGACGTTGCGACAAGTGCGGAGACAAATCATAAAATTACACATTCAATCTTCTTCATTTTACAGCACAGAGATATACCGATGGCTGAACTTCCGAAAGTGGTGATTACAAGCGAAGGCGGATTTACCGCCACCGTCTACCAGCACGGAGCACACGTCACAAGCTGGAAGACCCCTGGCGAAGAGGAGCTCCTGTTTGTCTCCAAGCAAGCTATTTTCCAACCGCCTACAGCCATCCGTGGCGGTATCCCTATATGCTGGCCCCAATTTGGCGACATGGGCCCATGCAAGGCTCAGCATGGGTTTGCCCGCAACTCTCACTGGGAGGTGACGTCGATGGGCGAAAACACGGTGAGCATGACGCTGCGCGGTGCCGCAGGCCAGCACGAAGAATTCCCCCATGCGTTTGAGGTCACAAACAGGGTCACCGTGGGCGACGGGTTTTTGGAGCAGCAGCTCATTGTGCACAATCCCTCTGACACCGAGACCCTCGAGTTTACAGCAGCGCTGCACACCTACTTCAGGCTGCGCGGCAGCGCCGAATCTGCAGCAGTTGGCGGTCTTCATGGCATAAAGTACCTTGACAATCTTCAGGCCAGGCTAGAGTGCATCGACAACGAGCCTGCGGTGCGGTTTGTTGGCGAGGTGGACCGCATTTATCTCGGTGCTCCAGATCGGCTGGCTGTCGTGGACGACGGCCGCACCGCGATCGAGATTGAGAAGTCGGGCTTTGTGGACACGGTCGTGTGGAACCCACATGGTGAGGAGCAACGAAGAAGAAAGGAAGGGCGCCATTTTATTGAGTGAGGCTTCTGATCCCTTGTCTTTCTTTGTTCGTCGTGTTCGTGCAGTGGCAAAAGCAGCCAAGATGGCAGACTTTGGGGATGACGAGTGGCGGGACATGGTGTGTGTGGAGGTCGCTCAGGCAGGGAGTGGGGCAGTCAAGGTGCCGCCCCAGTCTCGGTGGAAAGGCACGCAGGTGCTCAGCGCTAAATGAGCTTGCTTGAGGAGTAACAGTGAAAGATGATGACAATGAAGATAGGCATGATATAAGTTGGTCAGCCGGTATTTCCTTGTTGCGGCCCGATGTATTTGATGTTTTGTTACTCAGTTTAAATTCTTTTGAAGGCAAACACCAACAAATTGGATTTCTAAGAGAGCACTTTGCGCCCGATAACGAGCAGGGCTGCCGATCCCACCAGCATGGAGATGAAAGTTTTTATGTCTTCTGGGGCGCACTCAATCTCCCAAGCCAGCTGCAGGTTAGCATAGTCGAGAGCACTGCAAACAGCTTGGTAGGCCGGAGAATTCTCAATCACTACGGCGCAGTGCACAGCGGCCCGCATGCAGGCTTTGAAGAACCCGACAATGGCGGAAATTCCAAAACCAAAGCCATTCTTGATGGTGCTGCCAATCTCCACGAGGATTGACTGGGCCTTGGCGTCGAACCTAAGCGCTGCAGCGATGGTGGAGTTGCCTCCTTGGGTGCTGCTGATGGTTTGCCTCTGAGCAGTCATCACTCATGGGACGAAACGTGGTGGAATGATGAAGAATTTGAAGAGGTGAAGGCGACAGAGTGAGTGGAATGCAGATTCTGACCCCCGGATTGCAGAAGTACGGACTCCAAGTGAATTGGCATGGCTGGGAACGCTTGAGCGTTTCTGAAGAAGGGAAAAGGAGACGAGTGGGCGTTAAGGAAAGAGGGCTGGGCAATGCGCTTCTAATTCGGGGGGGGGATGGCAAATGCGCTCACAGTTGTTTATAAAGTTTAAGCAAGGCGTTTTTTCGACCTTGGGAGTCTAAAACGCACTAGACGTGGCTTTTAAAGCACCGCCGTTGAGAAAAAGGGAAAAGGCTCCCCCGAGAGTAAGCAGATGTCGAGAGTTAAAAAATGCCGAATCTTTGAGGTTTCGGTTTCATTTGTTTTGTTTTGTTTCGTCGAGGAAAATTCGTCCTTTCTTTGAGAAACCTTTTTTCATATAGAAACCTTTGGAGGTTTGGAGTTGTAACGTCTACTACCAAGGTTGGTGCAAGCCGACGTGCCACTCACCCCGCCACAGTAAGGCGGAGTACCCCCTTCCACCGGTGGGATCAACCTCAGGTACTGGTGGCGTACGGATACAGCATTATGCCGATACCGCACCGTCGCCCACAATGTAAGGCTCTGGCCCCTGCCTTCCTGAGTCCCCCAACGGCGCGACCGACATGAATAAAAATGGGGGGAAAGTAGGACTCTCCTGACGGCAAACGGCCCGTCCGGTTTGGGGTTAGCGCTTGGGCAATGCTGGCCCGCCCAGCACCCCGCCCATCTACAGCGGTCACTCAACTTTGAGTAATCTTTATTCTGAAACCTTGAAACCTATTTCTATAAAAAAGACGTACTTTGAAGACGAATCCTTGCTTGAGCCCATGCAATTGTAATGCCCATGCAATTGTAACTCCCTAAGCTACCATTTGAGATCTTTCGGCAGAGCTCCGAAGCTTCTAGTACATTACAGGACAGGAACAACCAAAGGTAGTAACCAAGTTTGTAATTTTTAAATCGACCCCAAAAGAAAGAAGTCTGCAAAGCTGTTAACCTGTAACAACGTCCGGCCGGTTGTTGTTGAAAAATAAAAACAATGCAGGTTTACAGGTTTGTGTAAAAGTAAAAAAATCACGAATGTGTGTACATTGTGTGCTGCTTACTATCACAGACTAGAAAATATACAAGTGCAGCGTAAGAACTCAAGAATGTTTTTATGCCAAAGAATTGCTCGTCGCCTCCACCGACTTTGGTAAAACAGCGCATCTTCGTGCAACCCTAGCCTTTTCCGCCATCAGTATCGCCTCAATCTGCGATACGGTGTCCTCCATCTGCCCGTCCCTGTTCACCACGACTGCAGTTTCAAAAAGGGGGGAAACATTTTTTAACCTCGCCATATTGGACATAATTTTTACTGGATCCCCACACAAAGAAAAAAAACAAAAACAAAAACACAGACTTTGCCCATTATAATTACTCGATAATTAGTACCACTCTCACCGTAGTCAAACTCCCCTAGCCTCGCCATTTCCTCCCTCGCAGTCCGCACTCTCACCACCATCTTGTCGGCCGCCTCTGTCTTCCGCGCAACCAGCCGATCCACCAGCTCTGCTTCGCTCTCCGCCACCAGAAACACCGAAACCAGCCCTGGCAGGAGCTGCCGCATGGTCTGCGCGCCCTGCACGTCAACCCGCAGCACTACGTCCGTGCCCCGCGCCAGAGCGCCCTCGACCTGCTGCCGGGGGATGCCCTTGTACTCGCCGTAGACCACCGCGTGCTCCAGCAGCTTCCCCCCAGCAATCCAGGCCTCAAACTCCTCCCTGCTCACGAAAAAATAATCGACGCCGTCCACCTCGCCAGGGCGCATGGGCCTGGAGGTAGCTGTGACAACAAAGTGGAGGTCGGGGCGCTTGTCTTGCAGGCGCCGAATGACCGCGTCTTTGCCGACGCCGCTGGGGCCAGACACGACGACGACCAGTGGCGGAGGAGGAGGCAAACTGGGCGCAGAGCTGGGCGACCCCAGGCCGCTGCCAGAGGTTAAGCTGGCGCGGAAAGGTGAAGGACGCAGTGGATAGATGGAGCGGGCTGCAGAATGGGCGAACAAGGCTGGCAAAGATGTGTCAAGAGTGAAACCGGTCCTCGGCAGCCCGCGCCGAAGCGCTGTCATGAGCAACTTTGCGTGTATTGTGCACATGAAACAATTTTTTGTCCTGCGGACCTGAGAGCGGGAATTTTGGGTTTATTTTTTATATAAAAGCCTTCTCAGCTGTGCTTGAAATGGCTCAATTAATTCTTATTTTGTATTAGAAAATGACAACCCCATATTCTGATCTTCCGGCGGGGGAGACCTTCAGGTCAGCCAAACGTGAATGAGAGGGAAATTATATTGAGATCAAAATCGTATTTGGCAAGCCCACCCACCCACCAGAAGCTGATTTTCAAAGGGCAGCTAAAGGCGAGAGCGGCGGTGCATTGCATTTGAAACAATCGTTGAATACAATACCCCTAACTCAGTATGTTCTTAACCCCTGGGAGGTCTTGCAGCGGCGGGTCTGGCTCTGGGATTTCTCAACAATCGCATTTCCGCCAGTGATAGCTGATTCAACACCCCGAGTCTTGATGCCCCGTTGCAGGACGACACCCCCCTGCGGGACACGCAGCTGAAGAATGGGAGCAGGCTGATGGTCATAGGAACGAAAGTGGCAGCGGAAGCCATCGCAGCGGGGCCCGAAGCTGCTGCAGGATCGAGTGGAGCGGAGTGGGACGCGCCGGTGAAAATGGAGCCGTGGATCCAAGACGCAAAGCACAAGAAGGTGAGCAGCTCGCTGGTGGTGAGGACAACATCAATTCATTTAAATTGATCAACGTGTGTTGCAGGTGCTGGAGAAGGGGGTGCCCGAGGACGCCTGGCCGGGCATTGCAGGGCGCCAGGTACAGCTGCGTGACGACCAGACCCAGATTCCCGGTCTCCTCAACGCACAGGGCACCAAGATGCTGCAGCTGTGGATTGGCAGCGCAGCGCACACGCAGAAGATTGCCTACAGCAGCATACAGAAAATCGAGGCGGAACCGATCGAGGGGCAGGAGGGGTACCCAATCATGAGGATTCAGATCGGGGCGGCAGGTGAAAATATTTTTCTCTGCGTGAAAAAGAAGAAGAAAAGCATTTATTTTTTATCCTTCCCATTTACCTGCAGCCTCCAACAACTACTGGATCTACTACATGCCGAGCCAGAGTGTGGCTGGGGTCAAGATTCGCATTCTTGGGGTGCAGTCGCTGCTAGACTAAACGACTACGGTCGTCCAATGAAAATAGGTGTCAGTCGTTACTCTTTGAAGGGATACGGTGGAAAACAAACATGAAAAAACATAGAAAGAAAAAAGTTGAAATGTAAATAGAAAAGAAAAGCAATGTCCTCATCATGAT
Organism: Marvania coccoides; assembly: GCA_963854735.1. NCBI lineage: Eukaryota > Viridiplantae > Chlorophyta > Trebouxiophyceae > Chlorellales > Chlorellaceae > Marvania > Marvania coccoides. Next base: position 155,674 of record OY978105.1, on the reverse strand, counting down.
TTTGCCCTCTTCTTCAAGTTGTTGTTGCTGGCGCAGCAATCCCAGCGGTCACCACCGTTTCCATCCTCCGCTGCCGCTCGCCTGCATTGCGGCCGCCGCAGCTCACTTGCTCGCTCGCTTCTGCCATTCCTCCTTCATTCGCTCGTCCCGCTTTGCAACCAGTCGGTCAAAGTCGTCGGCCCCCACCAGCTTCGGCCTGCCATAGAAAAGGTGGTGCACGCCGTATTGAAGTCCGCCAGCTGCTGATATCAAGCCAGTGATCAGCCCCAGCGGAACGATGGACTCGATCCACGCGGGAAACATCGCGGCTTATTTAATTTAATTTGTAAAATCTAGTTTGCGGCTCCCAGCAGCGGTGTTTGGCACGGGGGTTGCCACGACAGGCACACCAAATGAGCAACCCTAGAAAATAAAATTGTGATTTGCGTCGGTGCTTTGCAAATTGCTGGAACCTTGCGCTAAATTTTTTTATTTTTTTTATGAAGTGTTTTTTATTTTAAAGGTGGTTTCATGAAGTGCTAGCTGCCTTTCACATGAGAGAGAGAGAGTTTTTGAGACATGAAGATGCCATGTTGCCCTTTCATGAACATGCAAGAGGGAGCGTCAGAGGCCACGGGCTGTCCCTTTACTCAAGACGTTTCTCAAAGTAGCCACAGCTGCAAACCTGCCTCTCTTTTGAATTACAGCAGTTTTCTCGCTTGCAGGTCATGGTTTACAGTATATACAATTTTATCTCCATCTCAGAATCTGAACTCCCATGATATAAGAAACTCCGTCAAGGGGAAGTTACCTGCCTTTCCCCCAACGAATTGTGCATGTGAAATTCAAGTGAGCACCTGCCGCAGTCAGCCACGGCAACTATTGATTCATGCGTACTTCTGAATGAGGGCCTTAAGCCTGTCCTTGGAAGCGCCCACAAGCTCGTCAATCTTCTCGCCGTTCTTCCACACCTGGAAAGTGGGCATGGCGCTGATGCCGCAGCTGCTTGCAACCGCCTGGAAAAGTGGTAAGGGAGGAAAAAAATAACGTTGGAGACAGATGCTCTCTTTTGCTAATCTGTATCTCCTCACTTTCGCCACCACTGAAAGGGAAAAAGTGCTTTTCCAGTCCTCACCTCCACCTCGTCAACGTCGACCTTGAGAAAGACGATGCTGGTGAACTCGGTGCTGAGCTTTTCAAACTCGGGGGAGATCATGCGGCACGGGCCGCACCAGGTGGCAGAGAAATCGACAATGATCTGTTTGAAAAGAGGGAGGGCTATCATGAGAATGGGGAACTGCCTTGTCCGAATGGATCGATTGCCGAGGGCATTAGCGGTTGTTCAAGGCCTAGAGTGGACTCACCGCAGCTCCGGAGTTGGAGGCCGCAGCGTGCTGCTGATCCCATTCCTCCTTGGAGTGAATGGCAACAACTTTTCCCCCTGCAAGCAATGCCACAGTGTCAGGATCACATGGTAGCGTGGCTGTATGCGGTGTTCCCCATCTCAAACGCGTCGCAGTGGACACTGTTCCGACTCATCTGTTTGATGAGGTGATCTCTCTTACCTGCCATGGTTATATTATGTCTTGTGATGAGAAAACTACAAAGAACACTCCCAGGGATTTAATGCTGCTTTATTGTGTGTGGAAAAAAGCACGTTATGTTTTGTTATGGGGCGACCGAAAAGAAGAAAAAAATGCAAGGTATGTCAGTCCTGATTTTACAACGCTAGTTCCGGCAAGTCGCACAAACAGCCGGGCAGCGCAGCCCGACATGGTTACCAAGCCCAAATGTTTCTCTTTTGCTGGCACCGACCCCGCCGCTCGTCATATACTTAAATCTTTTTGTCTCGCTCCTTCTCTCTCCCATCTCGTTGATCACATGGCCGTTGTGCCATCGCACGCCACCAGCGCCTTTGCAGCGAAGAACCTGACGTCCATGTCTGCATCGCTGGCCATTCCCAGCAAGCACGGCCGGATGGTGGCCTCCACCGCCGGGCTGTCCATCAACCCAGCCAGTCGCTCCATCACCTTGGCAGCGTTAAACCTCACGTTGGGCACGCCGTCGTCTTTGCCCACGGCCACCACCGCAGGCAGCAGGGCGCCGTCCAGCACGTCCCGCTGCACCACAGGCGCCAGCGCGGCCACCGCCTTGAGCGCAGTCTCCCTCACCAGGTAGCTGGGGTTGCGCAGGGCTTCGAGTACCGCGGGTACAAGGTGGCTGCGCGCCCAGTCGGACCCAAACGCCTGAGCGAGCTTCTCCAGCGCCTGCGTTGCCGCTTCACGGATGGAGAACACCTGGTCCTGCAGCCACTTTATGCACTGCGGACCGAGCTTCTGCTCCAAAAACTCGGGACCAAGCTGCGCGGCCAGCAGCGGCACGTGCCCTATGATCGCCAGCCGCACCCGCCAGTGCTTGTCCTCGGCCAGGCCCTCCACCGCCGGCAGCAGGCTCTGGCTCAGCAGCTCCACGCCAACCACCTGACCCACACAGTCCAGCTTGCCGATGATGCCGAGTCGCACCTCTGCGTACTCGTCAGCCAGCAGCTCCAGGCAAATGGGCAGCAGGTGCGAGGTGGTGGCATCCTTGCCCAGCCGGGGCGCCAGCTCAGTCACTACCTTGGCCAGGGCAGCGCGAACGAACTGAGAACCGTCGCTGGCGAGCTCACGGCAGCGGGGAATGATGGAGAGCGCAATGTCCTCGGGGGGGAGCACTGCGCACACCTCTGCGGTCCTGCCCGCTGCTGCCATGCGGACCTCAGCCTCGCCGTCAGTCAACAGCTCGGAAAAGGCGGGGAGCAGGTGGGTGCGGGTGTCTTCAACGCCCAGCACGTCTGCCAAGATGGGGATCTGGGTGGCGGCGTTGTAGCGCACGCGCCAGCTCTTGTCTCGCGCAAACTGCAGCAGCACGGGCAGCACGTGCGTGGCCACAGCTTCCCGCTGGGCCAGCGCCACAGCCAGCGGACCGCACCCCTCCACCGAGATCAACCGCACGGAGTCCTGCTCATCCCCCGTCAGCTTTTCAAACACCGGCAGCAAATCCCCCAACACCACCTCCTTCTCTACCACCGCCACCAGGCCCCCGAAAGCGGCTGCTGCGGCTCGCCGCACCATGGGGGTCTCGTCCTTGGCCAGGGCGGTGAAGCGCGTCCGCAGATCCCCTCGCGCCGCTGCAGGTGACCGCGGGTATGCTGTAGCAAACAGCTGCGCCACCGATACCCTGGCCGTCCACTCTTTGTCCAGCAGCCGATGCATCATGGGCACGAAATGCTCGGCAATGGCAGCGTCCGGCAGCTGTGCGCCCACCTCCTTCAGGCTGGCCACCGCGGTGTCTCGCACCACAGTCTCGTCCACGCTGGCCAGCGCCTCCAGCGGTGACAGCAGGGTGTGGGCGTGAGAGGGGCCGCCTACCAGGGGGATGAACTTTCCCAGCTCCTCTGCGACCACCAGCAGCACCTCGTCCTCGTCATCGTGGTTCTCTTGCAGGAAGGGGAGCAGCTCACCGCGGGTGCGCTCCTCGCCCAGGGCCACCGCGATGGTGGTGAGCCGCTTGACGGAGTTGAGACGCAGGGTCACGTCTTCATTTCTCAGCTCGTCTCTGTGACAAAGGGAGGGGACGGTGGGTGCGTTGTCAGGAGTGTGAACATAAACATTTTATTGTTCCCTCCATGTTTCAACAGCACAACTCGCAGAATAGCTTACATCAATACGGCTATTGGATACAGCGCATCTGCTTCATTCATGGCACACTCTTTTGCCTTGCACCAGGGCCACGAACGCAGCTGAGGAGTGTCGCAAAAAAAATAGATGAGGGGAAAAAATTAAAAAAGTCGGGCTGACCGGATTCCTGTAGACGGGATTCAATCAGCTTAAAAGACGTGTTTAGTAAAATGATTATATTTTCGAATGAAATTAAAAAAAACAGGGGAGCCTCGTTTTCAGGACTCCTTCCAGGCTTCGTCGTCGTTTAAAATTTTTGGTTTATTTAATTTTATTATGGAGTAAGTTGGAAATGCTTTTGGGTTTGGGATGCCGCCTCTCCACGCCGTCGCAGACTGAACTTTATTATTAAATATTTCTGGGGAAAAACTGCTCCCCTTGTGTTTAACCCCGCCCTTGTCCTGCAAATTACATGCAGAAGGTCTGAAGGGCACGATGGCGCGCGGCGAGCCCGCACATTTGGCTCCAATCCGTTGGTTGCCGAGGCAGCGCACCTCACCCGCCAACGCCAACTGCAGGCGGAGCCCAGCGTCGCGGTTGCGCAAGCCGCTGGCCCCCAGGAGGACCAAGGCGAAGCTCCGCAGCCGCGCCCACGATCAAGGTGGTTGGACGACGAAGATGCAGAAGAAGAGCAGCCCAGCACCGCAGCAGGTGGCCGCCACAAACGCAAGCACTCCCCCATCGTGTGGGGGGATGACCACGGCCGGGACAAGGCTCTCCGCTCGGAAACAATAGGGGGCAGCCTCCCCTTTGGCACCGGCATTTCCATGGCAGAACGAGCTCAGGCAGAAGTGGAGGAGTTTCAAAGGCGGCAGGCAGAGGAAGCAGCGGCAGCGGCGGGCGGGAGCCCTGCTGGGCCCCCGTCAGACGCAGATGGGACTGATCCAGATTATGACTCTGATGGGGGACGGCGCCGTAAGTTCGACCCTGCAGCCTACATGAATGCCTCCCCCGATGTTTCTAGCCCAGAAGAGGAAATGCACATTCGGCGAGAAGGCAACTCCGCCCACGCGCTGGAGCAGCTGGGACGCAATGTCACCCCTGAGCTTGGTTCTGGGGGGCCTGCTGAGGCGGTTGACACTGATGCCCCTCGGTTGCCAGGCAGCCCCAACTCGCCAGAGGGCTTCCCTCGTTCGCCGATGGACCAAGGCCACGAAGCCGCACATTCGGAGAGGCAGGAGGACGAGCTGCAGAGGGGGTGTGCTGAGGAGGAGGCAGAGGAGGAGACTCGGCAATGTGGGGCAGCAGGCACAGGCACAACTGGCGGACAGCAATCCCCCCCAGAAGAGAGAGGAGCAGAAGCAGCGGTGCCTTTTAAGCGTCAGGTCACCATGCTAAACGAGTGCCGCAGCGTTGAATACTACGAGAAGCTCAACCGCATCAGCGAGGGCACCTACGGCGTTGTCTACCGCGCCAGGGACCGCGAAACTGGGGTCATCTGCGCTCTGAAAAAGGTGAAGCTCGAGAAGGAGCGCGACGGGTTCCCCCTGACCTCTGTTCGCGAGATCAACATCCTCCTTTCCTTGGCGCACCCCTCCATCGTCAACGTGTCTGAGGTGGTGGTGGGGTCCAACCTGGACGCGGTGTTCATGGTGATGGAGTACGCAGACCACGATCTTAAGGGCGTCATGGAGCGCCGCATGACGCAGCCGTTCTCCACCGCTGAGGTAAAGTGCCTGATGCGGCAGCTCCTCTCTGGCATCGCCTACCTCCACGCAAACTGGGTCATCCATCGCGACCTCAAGACCTCGAATATCCTGTACACCAACCGGGGGCAGCTCAAAGTGTGCGATTTTGGACTGGCCAGGCAGTACGGCGAGCCGTTGAAGCCGTACACGCACATGGTGGTCACGCTGTGGTACCGCCCGCCAGAGCTGCTGCTGGGCGCCAGAACCTACTCCACCGCGGTGGATGTGTGGTCCTGCGGCTGCATCATGGCTGAGCTGTTGGCAAAAGCGCCGTTGTTTCAAGGGCAGAACGAGCTGGGGCAGCTGGACACCATCTTTCGCACGCTGGGCACGCCAACGCCAGAAACCTGGCCGAGGGTGGAGGAGCTGCCCAATTTTAAGAAATTCAAGTTCAAGGGCAGCCCCAGGAGCGCGCTACGCCATAAGTTTCCGCCGCCTGGGCCCATCTTTGACGGCCGCCCGGCGCTGAGCGACGCAGGGTTTGACCTTTTGAGCGGCCTGCTGGAGGTGTGCCCGGTGAGTTGTGGGGATGTTTCTTTTGAGTCTTCATGTTTTGTGAAGTATTAAAAAGTCTATTTTTCGAGTTTTGATTTATTTGAGACTAATTTTTTTTCTTCTGCAGGAGCAAAGGATCTCGGCTCAAGAAGCTCTTGACCACCCATGGTTCCGGGAGCACCCCCTGCCCAAAGATGCAGAAATGATGCCCACCTTTCCAGAAACGAATTCCCACCTGCACGGCTCTGGCGCACGGCGGTGATGAGAAAGGCGGACAAAATGTCCTGTTGTTTTGCATCTGGCTTAAATCTTAAGCCGTTTTTTTTTGTTTTTTTTGTTTGATGGCTATGGTACAAGAAAGAGAAGACAAATATTGTATCGCATGCGGTCAAATTTTGTAATTTCTCCAGTGTCCCGCTGCAGTCCCCCAGGGCAAGATCCAAAGTTTCTTGATGTGGGCTCGAGGGCTTGAAAATCAGTGGATTAAGGGTAATTATGGATGCAAAAGCACTGAAAAGAAGGGCTGCCCACCCCTGCGAAGAATCGAGTCAATTTTGGCGATAATTCAAACTCAAACCGTTTGAGTTAAAGTTGAACTTTAAGACCCATGGGAGGTTCTAAACCACAGTTTGTTCGCTTAAAGCTTTCCATTAGCTTTCATCTAAGACTTGTGCTGACTGGCTGCCATGACGCTCTTCCGGGGTAAGACTCAAAGTTACCCTCTGCCACTTCTGGTGACGCTGAGGCAGGTGTGCCACCGGGGTGACCTGCAAGTACAGCCAAAATCGGAGAGTGGACGAGATGCCCTTCTGCGTGCTGCGGTGCGCCACGCCATCCATGCTGTGCACGTGCCTGCAGCTGCTGCGGAGCAGCTGGGGAGATGGGAGCCTTGGCTATTTTTCAGCGGCCTTGCCGGCTATTTAAATGTTCCTGGCAACCACGCTGAGATGATCATCCAGAAAGAGGTTGCTGCTTCATGCCGCACATCTGTCCTGGGCGCATACTTCGAGACAAGAAGGGGAAGAAGCGTGCGATTGGCGAGGCGGTGGCCACCCTGGGAAGTTTTCCTTTGCCGGCAGGTGGCCCTCATGCGAAGCCGGTGTGGGACAGCATCAGGGACGAAACCACGCTGGAGTTCAGCATCTCTGCGCTTGTGTTGGCTCGCGCTGCTGGCCTGGGGCTAACAGCAGTGGTAGATGATGTGATGCTGGGTTTTGACTATGATATCGTCAAAGCATGAATGAGAGAGGGTAAACGATGTGTCGTTTGCATAAATGTGAATTTGGCCAGGGAAAAAAAAAGTTTAATCTTATTCCGAAAATGTTCACGTAATGCTAAGGTAAAAAAATGAAGTTCCCCCTAAACAATGAGTTCAACCACTACTGCCGAGTGGCCTCCTTCCTCGGCGTGAACCACTGGCGTCTTTTTTTCGGCGTCCAGCGCCCATTTGTTTGCTCTGTGCTCCACCAGCACAGCCACCGCTGCTTCATGGCCGTGCATAGCTGCGCAGTGGAGCGGTGTTAGCAGCCCCTCGTCTGTTGCCTCAATGTTTGCCCCAGCACCGAGCAGCATTTTCACCATTTCTGCGTTGCCGAGGAAAGCAGCCGCATGCAACGAGGTTTGTGAGAAACGATCTTTGGCATGCACCCCGATGTCTGATGCCCTTCCGGTTTTAAAAGCATCGACGAATGCAGCAACCACAGCGGCATGTGAACCATGCACAGCGCAGTGCATGGCGGTGTTGCCGAGCAAATCCTGCGCTGCGGTGTCTGCCCCTGCATCCAGCAGAGCCTCTGAAACAGCTGCATTGCCGCTAGATGCAGCTGCGTGCAAAGGGACTTGCTGAAAGTGGTCTCTGGCGTTCACATCCACGCCATGCCTCAGCAGCACTTTAAAGGTTGCTTCGTCGGTCTTCCTCACAGCCCAGTGCAGCGCAGTGCACTGCAGCTCGTCGCGAGCCTCTGGGTTGGCGCCTTGATGCAGCAAGCGAGCGACCTCTGCTGCGTCGCCGGCGTGGACAGCCAGATGAAGCGCTGCACCGAGATTGAGAGGGCTTGGCTCAATGCTGCTGCTGCCATGACTCGAGTCTTCAAAATCCGACTCACTTTTTGGCATCAACTGCGAGTTTTCGCCAGCACATTGCAGCGCGTCCGCCACAGCCAGGAAATCACGCTGCGCAGCCAAGGCACACTCGCGGGCTGAGCGTCCCGAATGGTCGCGCGCCATATGGTCAGCACCGAACGCAACGAGGGCTTCAACCGCAGCACTGCAGCCTCGCAGTGCCGCTCGGTGGAGGGCTGTGCGGCCGTGATTATCTCGAGCATCAATGTCCGAGCCAGCAGTAACCAGTGAATCGAGCACTGCAGAGTGATCTTCAGCCCTCCACACGCTGCTGGCGACATAGTGAAGGGGTTTTAGACCCGATGCATCCCTGGCGTCGTGCGCTCCCGCAGCGAGCATTGCAGAGACCACCACTGACCGACCTGCAAACGCAGCATGGTGGAGGGGTGTGCGCTGGAGAAGATCTCTCGCCTCTTTCTCGGCCCCAGCAGCAATCAGCGCATCTACTACCGCCTTTCCAGCGCTGTCGCTAGTTTTATGGAGAGGGACACAACTCTCAGAATCGCGAGCGTTTGGGTCAGCACCAGCACAGAGCAGCGCGTTGACCACCACGGCATTACCACCGTGCATGACTGCGCAGTGCAATGCTGTGCGGCCCCGGTTGTCTCGGGCTTCCACTTTAGCTCCTGCCACGAGAAGCGCAGAAACAATTTTTGCATGCCCCCGACCAGCACTGCAGTGCAGCGCGGTCAGGCCGCTGGGGGATTGTGCATCTACGTCAACGGCAACAGAGAGCAGCTCGGATACCACGTCGAAATGCCCGTTAAATGCAGCGTGATAGAGAGCATTGTAGCCTTCCGCGTCTTTAGCATCGGGGTCAATGCCGGTGTTTAAAATCTCCTCCACCGCAGATTTGCTGCCGGCAATTGCGGCTTGATGGAGGGCGGCTCTGTCTCCTACCACACTGGTTTCTTCAACAAACTACTTGGCCACGGCAGCGGAAGCAGTGGGGGAGCCGTTAAATTTTGCATTATATTTAGAGGTGGCTCTGTCTTTAAAGTCTTGGAGAGTCTGCATTTTCATATTACAAGGGAGAGGAAGGACAATTTAGCATTGTCTTGAGGAAGCCGGAATGAATCCCCAGCGGAAAAAAGAGTTACCTTCCAAACTATTGCACCTGCGACAGTGGCGCCATAGAATGCCAGCCTCAACATTGAATTATAGTGGGTTGTGAGATAATTTCGGCCTGTCTCCTAGGGACCAAGGGTGGCAAATTTGATATAACGAGGTGACCTTGCAAAGTTTTAGTTTCTCCTCCCTCGCACACTCGGTTCGATTTTCTCAATGTAATGTTTAATTCTTAATTGTTTAAACGCTGCTAGAAATCGTCTTTCCGACACCAAAAAAGCTTATTTTTCGAAAAAAGAAAGAAGCCATGTCTGGGAAATCCAGTCTTTTGTCGTTCTGCGGGGGAGCTGCGTGTTTGGAAGAAGTTCCATCAATAGCATACACATAAAAACGCCCAGGCCCGTCCATTCCTCTCTCTTTGGAAGAATTTCTCAACATTCATTTGTCCATGATTTGTCTCGCCGTTGCCATACACGTCATGCCTGTTTCGGGCTTCATGCACTTGGTGCGCAGGGAGCTACAGTGACATGGTATGACCGCCACCCTGCCTAGTCAAATTTTACTGATATTTAATGTAACCTTCTATTAAATCAGAAAAAATATGTTTAGAAAAATAAATGAAATTGAACCGTTGTTTCGTACTCTTTGTCTCGCCCCCAAACAGCTTTGCCAGCAAAACACTGCCAAGAAGAAGGCCTGTCGAGGGCGCTATTCCTACTACCTTCCCATCCCGCCACTCTCGCTGCCCCACAACAGCGGTGCCCACTGCTCCAGCACCGTCTCGCTGCCATACCATAGTCTTGGCCCAGGCTTCGCACCCTGGGCCGCCCTCTCCACTTCAACGACCGACACGGTGTAATCATCACTGTCCAGGGGACTCTCGTCAAAGCTTGGGACCGCTGCGCCATCCTCCGCCCCCAGGGGGGAGTGGTACACCCCGTCTAGTGTCAGCTGGAGCGCGCCCTCCAGGTGCGCAGTTGTCTCAGGCACCACGCCGTCTCCTGCCCAACATTCAGAGCAAGCCATAAACCGGTGAGTGGCGGCCGCCAAATCAAAAAAATAGCGTACTTTGAACATAATTTAAAATAAGTTGCTACTCACCCCACACGTCTGCAGCTCCGCACACCTGCTGGTACCCAGCCCCTATGACGCGCTTCTGCAGCGCGCCAGGTCCCTGCAGCGGGGCGCCCTTGACCCATCGCCCGGCAATGGTCACGTACTCTACGTCATCGTGGAACGCTCCAGGCGCGTTGGCGCCCATCCAGGTGAGAATGCCGCGCGTCTGGTCCACCACGCCAGGCGGTGGCGGCAGGTGAGGGGATCCCAGCGACACAAAGCGATCGATGACTGTCCTGTTGAAATCCAGCATGTACAGCCTGCCCAGCCACCCCCCCGCAGAGTGAGCCAACAGGGTGATCGGGGCGTCAGGCTGGGCTGCTTTTGCCTCTTCGACGGCGACTGCGATGCGCTCCAAGTACCAGTCAACGGTGGGGCGGGGGTTCAGCGTGCCTCGCCAGTAGTTGGCATCCAACAAGCCCTTGGCGTTTCGGGCCCAGTCCAGCCGAGACACTGGAGCGACTGAGACGTGCAGGCCGTGGCGCTGGTTCAGTAATGTGGCAAGGTCAGAGTAGTCCATGGCATTGTTGCCCAGCCCTGGCAGGACAACCACCGAGCGGGGCGCGTAGGGCTGGGGGTGGTCTGCACTGCCGGTGGCCGAGGGGGGCGATGCAAGGCGTGGGTGAAGGGGTGGTCGGGAGGAAAACCAACTGCCAGCGGTGGAGGGCCTGCTCAATGACAAGGGCCCTGAACAGCGATGCGCAAGCCCCCAAGATATGCACTTTTAGACTTGTAGCATAGTTTGGAATGACAAGGTTTGCGCGAAAATGATAAAACATGGTGGGCAGAGATCACACGATGAACCCACCCATTTTTCGCTGGCTGCTGCAAGCAGAGAATCCAGTGCTTGACGTAATTAACATTTTCTAAACTGTATCAATAAAGATAAAAACTCCAGAAGAAGAGGAATTTAAAAGAATTTGCGAGGCTCGTCCTTCTCCCATGCAGCCATTAAAAAATTATTTCCACGCGTGACTTCTATTTTTTTTTAATATTTTACTACAAAAAAAGATTCGCAAAGAAAAAGCCGCCTGAAGAGCGAAATATTTTGAAAACATTTCAATTGAATCCTTGCCCAGAACATAAACCCTTGGAACAGCTGGCTAACACAACGCAAAGCACCCATTTATTGCAAATCAGCTTGGTCAAATGGGGAGCGTGCCCAAAGCCGAGACTATTCTCCAAGAAGCTCTGTCTTGGCAAAGCGGCAAGCCCCTCGCCTACGGTCGAGATAAGCACTATGAACTGAGGCAACAGATCATTGAGTTTATTGAGGTGCGCCTTGGCCCCCTAGTTGGTCCTCGTTTTTTGCATTTTCGAGCGATCTCGTGATCCACACCCCTCCACGCGCTTTCCCTTCGCAGCAATACCCCAAGACCATGCCCCTCAAGATCGGAGTCTACATGGCAAACGACGGCAGGTGGGCTCCTTCATCTCCTCTTGGCTGATTAGATTCTTCTGCTCTTTCATAACGTTTTTCTCACCGTTCGCCCCCGCCCTGTCGCCGAGTTGCAGTGAGCAGCGCCTGCTCAAGTTGGAAGGCATTATTCCTATTTTTCACAAGAGCGCAAAGTACAACCTCCCCATGGCCATCTGGCTTCCCCCCACCTTCCCCGTGGGTCCCCCTGTGGCCTACGTCGCAATCAACCCATCGCTCTTTGTGTTCAACCCCCGCTGCAGCATCGTGGACAAGGCGCACAACGGCCGCATCACCTCGGACTATGTTGCCAACTGGCACCACCCCCACTCCAACCTGCGAGACTTTGTGGGCGACCTGCAGATTTACTTTGCAGAAACGCCGCCGCTGTTTGCGAAAGCTCACCCCACGCCTGCGCACCCTGCTCGTCCACCAGGCGGCCCCTCTCCTGCCGCTGAACCCCTGGAACCCAGCGGCGGTTCCCTTGGGCCAGAGGGCATTTTTGGGATGAATCCTTTGGCTCCTTATGGCAGCGGGTCAGGCACAGTGCAGCCCCCGCAGCCGCAGCCCCGCCCCCACGGGCCTTCTTTCATTTGGGGCGGGGTCATGGGTACAACCCCCGCGCCTCCTCCCGTGCCTGCCTCCAATCCTCCATCGCCGCCCGTCGGAAGCGGCCTGTGGGGCGGAGCAGTAGCCGATTACTCCTCACAGCAGCAACAGCAACAGCAGATGCTCCTTCAGCAGCAGCAGCAGCAGCAGCAGCAGGAGCTCCAGCAGCAGGCTGCGATGAGGAAGCAGCGGAGAGAGGCGGGGTACCGCATTGCGCTGACCACAGCGCTGGCGGCGCGGCTGTCTGCGGCCCTGGAAGCCTCTGCCAGCGCCGACAAAGAGCGACAGCTGGTTATCCAGGCCGAGCTGCGTTCCAGGGGCGCATCTGCGGTGGCGGAGGTTGAGAGGCTGCACCGCGAGAGGGAGGCCTTGGACGCGGCAGCGCACGAACTGGGCTCAGCAGGCGCAGCGCTGGACCGATGGTTGGCGGAGAACGAGCCCAGAACCAAAGGGGTTGCTGGGGCAGCAGCTGCAGGTGACATTGACCCCGATGCTGCCATTGTGGCAGGGGATCCACTGTCGCGCGAAGCTCTGGCGGCCCAGGCGGCAGACTTGGCGCTGGAAGACGCGCTGAGCGCTCTGGATGGGGCGCTGGAGTCGAAAAAGCTGAGTTTGGCGGATTATTTGCAGGCAGTGCGGACGGTGAGCAGGTGGCAGTTCACGGCGAGGGCGCTGTCGTCTAAAATCGCAACAGAGCAGGCGAAGCAGCGGTCCAAAGTGGCGCCGGCCCCGCCCCAGACGGGGCCTGCGGCGGCGATGGCTGCGGCTGCAGGGGCGCTGTCTGCGCCCGCCCAGCTCGCCATTGGCGACTTCAGCCACATGACTGGCGGCGTGTTGATGAACCCACTGGCTGCGGCAGTGAAGAAGAGGTGAAGAGAGAAGGAGGGTACACGCAAAATGTGAAGGTAGCCTTCTTGTAAAGCTTTAGTCTCAAAGAGGAAGAAAGATGCAGTCCTGAAAGAAATATTCAAACAGGTCTGAAAGGGAAAGGCAGCAAGCCTGATGAGGGGAAATATTGAATTTTAGTTTGATTCTGTGTTTGATAATGCTGTTCCTGCTGGAGCACACGCATGACCAATGCTCTGATAAGTAAAACAAATAACGTCGCTACAGGTTTAAAATTTCTGCATGGAACTGCAGCAGGTGCAATTTCTCGAATGTTAAATTTGAATGTAATATTAAGTTATAGATATATCGATAATGCGTTTGAAAAGAAAATAAATGGTAAGATGTCAGGAAAGGACACGCTCTTATTCATTAATGACACCTGCAAAATTAAAATTCAGAAATAAAATGCTCTATTTCTTTATGTGCGTGTTCCTTTCGCCGGGGGGGAACAGGGCCCCCTCGACCAAGCTCGGCAGCATCGCTGCCAGCGCCGTCGGGTTGCCCTGCAGCGCAGTGCAGAAGCGGGCAATCATTGCCGCCCGCTCTGCCGCCACTGCAGCTTCCTTCTCCAGCGCAGCGGCCTCCAGCGCCCGCGTGTGCGCCGCCTCAGCAGCGCTCTTCGCCGCCCGCAACGCCGCCACCTCGGCACGTAGGGCGGCGGTCTCATTGTCAGCATCGCGTTGAAGGAAGTAGTCTCCTGTCGCCACAGGATGAGCCTCGCTCTTGTCACCCACTTTCAGCAGCTTCAAGGACACCGCGCTGCCCGCCAGGGAGGCAGAGAAGCCAGACGAGGTGCGGCTGTGCATGCAAAGAGAGAGAGGGGAGCGGGGGGCAGCGACAGCGAGGTGAGGGGAGCGGGGGGTGGGAGCATCTTTAACATCCTCATTCCTCCACTCTGTGTTTCCTCCTGTCGCTGCGTCCATCACTGCCGCAATCTCAAAGTCAGCTCCGCATGCCTCTGCGCCGCCTCCGCCCTTTTTCTCCAGCATCGACAGCACCACCGGCGATGCCGCACGGCCGCCCTCCTCCAACACAGTGAGTTGCGCCGCCACCTCGCAGAAGTCCACCAAGCGCGCCTTCTGTGCGGCACCTGCCGTAGGCGAAGCAGCGGCGGAGGTGGCAGCGGAGGCAGCGCGGGATGTAGCAGCCTTGCGCACCATTCGCGCCTCCAGCGCCGCAGCGGCCCTACAAGCCAGCTGCTGAGTCCTGGCATTCAGCTCCTGCCCCAGCTCCGCCAGCCTGGGGGAGGCCAAAACCTCCTCCTCCTCATGCTCATGCTTCTGCTCCCGCCCAAACTGCAGCTGCTCACGCTGCTTTTCCAGCTCTGCGCGCGCGGCGGTCAGCTTCTCGGCGGATTCCGCCTCGCTGGCCTTGAGCGCAGCCACCTGCTGGCGCAGGGCCTCGCACTCTGCAGACGCACCGTCCTTCTCCTCGACCAGCCGCTCATTCGCCTGCTGCAGGGAGGCCATGGCAAACTCTGCCGCCTCCAGACACGCCTCCAAATCCTTCACCTTGCCTTCCGACACCTCCAGCCTCTCTTGCAGCTGTGAGCTGCTGCGCTGGAGGTCTGCCGCCTGCACCGCCAGCACAGCATGCTCCTCGCTCTTCTCTGCCAGCTTCTTCCGTGCGGCCTCTTTCACCTTGAACGCCATTGTGCGCGCTGCAGCCTCGTCATCGCGCGCCTTCTCGGCCTCAGCCTTGCCGGCCTGCGCCGCCTCCAGCGCCACCTCAAGCTCCGCCTGTCGTGCCAGCAGCGGGGCCACTCTGGCGGCCTCCACCTGCGCAGCGTCCAGCTGCGCGCGCAGGGCGCCGTTTTCGGCCCCTTTTGCCTTCAACTGCACCCTTTCCTCGAACAGTTCATTCATTTCTTGGGCCCTTTTCTGCAGCTCCGCTGCGTCGGATTCGCTCTCGTCAAGCAGCTCGCGCTCGCGGCGGAAGAGGTCCGTTGTGGCATCGATCAGCTTCCGCACCGCAGCCTCCAGCGGCTCGCCCCGCACCACACCCAGCAGCGTCTGCAAGTAGCACACAGCGTCAGTCTCGCTGAGGCGCGGAGACGGCACATGCGCGGCCAGGGCAGGCATGGGCGAGGACTGCAGCACCACTACAATGGGCTGAGTCCTCTCCGTCACATCTACCTGCAGCTGCTTCTGAGTTGGGTTCGGAATGACAGCTGCAGCACCAGCAGCGCTCGCAGCTGCGTCGGCGGGCTTTTCTGCCGCTGACGCCGCCTTCTGGTGCTCACGCTGCAGGGATGGCACATCAGAGGATGCCGGTGGTACCACCGCCGCCCGCTCCGTGGGCTCTGCCGCCTTGACAGCAGCGGCAGCCGTCTGCTGTTTGGCGGGAGAGATGGGGGTAGGCAAAGCTGCGTCAGTCTCAGTGAGGGTGGCGTTTGCGCCCTTCGTTGCCACTTCTCCTATAAGATGATTTAGAAAAGGGAAAAAAAACATCAATTTTTGCTTTAAGAAGAAATTCATTGCAAAAGACAACATTTGAGTGAACACTCGCCAATGGAGCTCACTGCGAGGGACGCAGAGGGCACTCGCTTCTGCGGCGACGGCGACGCCATGCCTGCCATTGCGCCGATACCAGCGTTCAGCAGCAGCGTTGAAGCGGCAGAGCAGGGAGGCTTCTCTGTCACCGCCACCGCTGCCTCTTTTAGCTCCAGCTGCTTCTCTGTCAGGCCCAGATCGACAGGAGACACGGCCGGCAGAGGCGTCAGCGGAGTCGCCAGCTGGCTGGACTCCGCTGCGGGGCTGGCCACCGCCGCGTGAGCCGCCTTGACGGCGGCAGTGGCAAAGCGCAGCCTGGGAGAGGAGGGCAGGAGACAGACGGCAGCCGCGGTGGCGGGGCCACGTGCGGGGGCTGCCATCATGGCCGTTCCTGTAAAACATATTCAAATTAGAAGATTACTTGACGTTTTTTAAGCTAAAATGCGTCAAAATTAATTATCAACTCACCAAGTGGGACCGCTGCCGGAGAGGGCTGCTGGCAGGGCTTGTTCTCGAGGGGCGATGCCAGCGGGACGACTGCTGCCACTGCCACAGTGTCAACCTCCATCGCGGTCAGCGGCTGGGGGCTGACAGGCTTGGCCTCCTCGGCAGCCTGCTCCGCCACCTGCTGCTGCTGTTGCTGCTGCTGCTGCTGCTGCTGGGGAGGAGGAGGGGGAGCAAATGGCTGGGCCATGGGAGCCTTTGAGACACCTGCATCGAGCTCCATTGCCTCCTCTGTTGCCAAGAAAGACGAAGGGGTGGCCTGGAAGGCGTTTGCGCCAGCCGCCGGCTTGCTGTCAAAGAGCCCTGCAAAATCATAATGAGAACAAAGCGATGTAACTTTATTATCGTCTGTTGCCATAAATCACACACGGAGGCTGCCGCCGTCAGCGCTGACAGGGTGGCGGTTTTGGAAGAGGGGAACGCATCCATGCGCTGCGCTTCACCTGCAAATTAAAAAAAGGGGGGGGAAACGGGATAAATGCGTATTTACATCTTTGAGAAAATGTTGAGTATCACACAAGGACATTCCCTACTACAAGCGTCAGCGCACGACGAGCCCGCCCGCCGAACGCCCCGCTGCCGCTGGCGGCCAAACCCCGGCCACGATGCTCATCAAGTCAACATTTTCGTCTGCGGTCATTCAGAGCAGCTCCCACCTCTGGGCGCTCATCTGCCAAGACACCGTTGCAAGAATCAGGCGCGGCACCAAAAAGCTGTGCATCGCCGCCGCTGAGACGCTGCTGGGGGCGGGGACCCACGTGATGATCTACCGCACAAACGCCACCCCCGAGCAGCGCGCGCCCTTCATCGCAGCGGCCCAGCGCATTGTTGGCGTTCCGCCGTGAAAGGGGGCTTCACTGCCTTCTCCTTCTGAGCTCCCTGCTCTTTCTGGGGTCTCCTAGCGCTGAACAAGAACACTAATTATTGCATTGCGGGGCCTGCTGCTCTACGTTCTCAGCGAGTTTAATTACTTTTTTTTTTTAATTCCGCAACTAATATCTTGAGCATGTGCTTTTTGCATGTGCAGCTAGTACTTGGTTACAGCCGACTCTTCCCACGAGTGCAGTTAGAAATGGGGAAATCCCTCGCCCGTGCCTAGGCATCGGCAGCCGCCCACTCTCGGAGAGTGCTGGCCTGGCCGGAAAACCAGCGCAACAGGAAGGTATGCCGAGGCTGCGCAAAATCGCTGCATGGGATGCTCACTATCTATGGTATATGTCATCCGAAGGAAGAAGTAGACGTTTCATGGAATCACAGGTTCTGGTTGTTGTGTGGGGGTCAAGGGGTTTGACCAACAGATGACGTTTCTGAAACAGACTCTGGCCAAGTACCCCTCCCCCCTTTTATTGATCTACATCCGAGTATTCAAACAAAAACGGAGAGGAGAGGAGAGTTGGAGCAGGAAAAGGGAAGGCTGACGGTCGGTGTGAGGACCCGCGGTAATAATCTTAAATTGTAATGTGGCCCTTTAGCAACTTAAATTATACCATGTTCCATTATTCAAGTGCACGAAATATCGAAAGTCAATTATAAATAATAATAATAATAATAATAATAAAAACCCGTACGTCCTCCGTAAGAAGAATAATTAAATAAATATTAAATGTATCCTTCAGCTTTGCTGCTGCCACGCCCGCGACCTCTTCCCCTCCCTCTCCGCATATTGCGTGGGGGGCCTCCTCTCCCTCTGCCGCCCCTTCCGCTGCCACCGGCGCTGATGCCTGCTCCCGCTCCCTCATCCACATCAATCTTCACAGCCACCTTTCCCATCACAGGCGGCGCCCCCGCTTCATCGTCGCTGTCATCCACATACACCTGCTCCACCCTTTGTCGCCTCCGCGCCGGCTGCTCCTCTGCTCCTCTTTTTGCCGCCCTCTTTGCGGCCCGGCGCTCCTTGGCCTGCCCTGCAGTCACCTCTTTGTGGCAAGGCGTGCACAGCGTGCGCAGATTGTCCAAATCACACTGACCACCACCAGAGTACACAGGAATAATGTGGTCTGCCTGCCACACGCGCCCAGCTGTGGCGCGCTCCACCAGCGCCTTCACTGCTGCCGGCCCAGCCCTGGCGATGAAGCAGGGGTGGTGTCTTTCCAGCACCACCATGCGCCTTTGTCTCCACTCCTTGGTACCGCGCTCCAACGCCCGCAGCCGTCTCACCAGCGCAGCGCAGTCCTCTTTGCAGGACACGCACACACCTCGGTCGCGACGAAACACAGCCCGCCGCACCATGCCACCCCCGCTCTTCATCGCAAAGCGACGCTCGCAGTCGGGTTTGCAAAACAGCGACCAGGAGGAGTCCAGCACGGCGGAGGGGTGCAGAGGGAGGGCGGCGCTGCCTGGCACAGGAGACTGGCAGTTGATGCACAGCCTCGAGCGCCCTGCAGGACGCGCAGCGCCACCGTCGCTGGAGTCGCTCTTTGATGCCGCTCCCCCTTCACCGCTCGTGATTGCAGCAGCAGCTCCAGCTGCAGTGGGAGCACGAGGGCCGCTAGCAGCGCTTTGCAGCATCACTGCTTGGTCGTAGGTCACAGTTCTGCCGTACTTGGCGTACCGCACCGTCACCTTTGTCCACTCTGCGCCCTCGGGGGGTGGGGCACCCCCTGCGCCGCCGCCGCCGGTGGCAGCAGCGTACCGCTCAGTACCGTTGCCAAACGCGCCTGCAGCCTCGGCATCAGCCACTGCCGCGTCTGCTGCGTCCTCCAGCGGCACCTGCAGCATCCTGTTGAGCAGGCGCGACCTTGTCGCAGCCGGCAGCTCCCTCCATTCCGCCGCAAATTCGCATGCAACGGACATTGCCGCAGGCAGACCCCCAGGGGTGCGCGCCAAAATTGAGACGTCCACAGCCACTGGGCCCACCCCGGAAACCACAGCAGGGCGACTTTCTCCTCCGCCGTCCTCCTCCTCCGCTGTTGCTGCTGCTACTGCCACCGCCTGCAGCGTTTCAACCACCGTTGCCGATTTCATTCCCCCTAGCAGAGCCTCCATTGGCAGACTCAGCAGCAGGGGCGCAGAGCGGTCTGGCGCGGTGTGAAAATGCACGCGCTGGGTGTTGTGGGACACCTCAAACCACAAGGCCTCTACTGCTGCTGCCGACGGCGGCGGCAGCAATGTTTCTGACTCAGCGGCAGCAGCAGCAGCAGCAGCAGCAGCAGCCGCAACAGCAGGCTCAGCTTCAGGCTGTTGGGAGGGCTGCGAGCACGTGAGGTCGATAATTTCAGGCTGAGGCGCAGCTGCTGGCGGCGGTTGCTGCAGTTTTGGCGAGTGATTGCGAGGCACCTTCCCTGGCGGCGAGGAGCCCACGGCAGGGCTCACAGCGGCGCGTTTGGGCGATGCCAGCATGGGACCGCCCTGAGAGGGCGGAGGCGGGGGGAAACCGCCTGGGGGCGGTGTGGGCGGGAGATGTCCATCTTCATCTGCCAGCGTTGTCACCTCATCCACCACCAGCCCGCGAGGCGCTGCTGGTCCTGCGCGGCCGCCGTTTTTGGGCGCAGGCCCGTCCTGCACGGTGCTTGTGGTCTCCACTCTGGCGCTGATGCGCTGCCAGTGGCGTTCGTCGCAGGTGCCGCGTGCGCAAAGAAAGTAAACATTGACTGGGTTCTTCTGGCCCTGGCGGTGGGCGCGGTCTTCCGCCTGGAGCACGTACGCGGGCTCCGCGGGCAGCTCTGTCGGGGGAAATAGTTGAAAAAACCAGGGAAAGGGAGGCATGAGTAAATAGATTCCTTTTTGAAACATCCCGTTGAATGTTGAAATGATAATCACAGGAAGTCAATTAAAACTCACCCACAAACACTACGGCCGAGGCAGCAGAGAAATCCAGCCCCGTTCCAGCGGCGGTCACCGACAGCAGTGCCACCCTCACCAAGGGGTCACTGCGGAACTTCTCAGTAGCTTCACGTCGACCCTCAGCGTCGGTGTCGCCGTCGATGCGCACCAGCTTGGGGCAAATCGCAGAAGGCGAGCCACGCTGCTTCCCTGTCAGCGCCGCCTCCAGGCCTGTGTCCAGAATGTTCATGACGTCCTTGTGGTGCGCAAACACGATGAACTTGGGCGGCGCAGCAACAGCAATGGTGGTGGTGGCCAGGGGACCAGCACTCTCATTTGCATTCTCCTCCTCCTCCTCTTCATCCCCAGCGGCAGCAGCAGCAGCGGCGGCGGCAGTGGCATCTCCGGCTTGGCCATTTTCCACCCACACAGCGCTATCCAGCCCCATTTGCATGATGAGCCACTCCAAAGCCAACCGGCACTTGGCCAATCCAGTGCGATGGGGACCACTCATGTGCTGCACCTCCTTCTCCTCGTCATTTTTTCCATCACATCCTCCTCCCTCTACAAAAAGCCCTTCTCCTGCCTCACCGTTGCCATTGCCTTCTTCTACCTCCGCTGCTGCTGCCACCGCCGCTTCTACCGCTGCTTCTGCTTTCCCCGACTTCTTCTCATCCTTCTTCTCCCCCTCCCCATCGCTCTCAGCGTCAGACTCGTCCATCTTGCGCCTGCCCTTCCCATCTGAAGGGGGCCAGTCCCTGGCTGGCGGCTTGGGCAGGCGAATGACTTGGCGGCGTTTGGGCGGCAACTGGCTCAGCACGTCGCGCTTCAGCCGCCGCACCATCACCTCCTGCCGCAGCAGCAGGTGCAGCTCCGTTGCGCGCGCCAGCCCCGAGCAGTCCCACCGCATCAACGGCTGCGCGTCGCCCCCCTGCCTGCGCGCCGTGACGGGCAGCAGTCGGCGGTTGCAGTAGATGGCCCCGAACTTGGTGCGGCTGGGGGGCAGCAGGCCTGGCCGCAGGATGGAAACCTGGTTGTACAGGTCAAAGGGCTTGTTGAGCGAGGGGGTGCCAGAAAGAAAGATCAGGCGACGGGCGTCACGGGCTGCAGAGCGCAAGGCCTCCGTGTGCTGGGCGTCGATGCCGTCTGGGGCAGTGGAGGTGCGCAGGGTGTGGCTCTCGTCCACGATAATCATCCCCCAGTCCAGAGTGGCCATGCAGCCCCCAAAATCGCAGCATTGACAGCCAGAAACGCCCCGCCCAGCGGCAGCACCACCACCACCACCACCACCAGCCTGTCCCTGCTGCTGCACAATCTTCGCCTTGCTGCGCTTGCAAACCGCGCAGGTGAGGTGCTCCAGCATGCGGTACGACACGATGGTCACGCTGGGAAAAGCAGAGCGCTCGGCCTCGCCAACGGGGCGCCGCAGCCGGTCGTTCTTGTCCTGGATGACGTGAATGGAACCAGGGGGCAGCGACGGCATCCACTTCTCTACTTCCTCGGCCCACACCAGCCTCAGGCTGGCGGGCGCCACCACCAGCAGCGGCCAGCTGTCGCGGCGGTAGGCAGCAGCAAGGGCGATGGCCTGCACGGTCTTTCCCACCCCCATCTCGTCGGCGATGAGGCAGCGGCCGTTGCGCTCCAGCCCAAAACGCACGCCCTCGCGCTGAAAGGGCAGCAGGGCACGCTCCATGTGGGCCGGCAGCTCAGCATAGCGCTCCTCGACCTCTGCTTTCGAACAGCAGGCGGCTGTCGGGCGGCTGCAGTTGTATAAAGGGGAGGGAGGAGATTGTTATTTATACCAATCATTGAGTAATGTAATACCAATAAGTATTACTTGCTAGTTTCCAAAGATGAAAAGCACTTTATAAACGATTTAGCAAGAAACTTGCCTGAAGGCTTCAAGGGTGCCTAATGGAATGGCGCCCTCCTCTTTGAAGACTTCTTTTCCAAGCACCCGACCTGCGCGCTTCAGTGCCGCCTCCAAGTGCTTGTAGTGCGTCAGAGGAAACCTCACACCGCCGCCACTGCCACCACCGCCGCTGTCTGCTGCATGCCCCGCACCCGCAATGATCTCCTCTTCCGCTGGACCGATGGGCGGGGGAGGAGGGGGCGGGGGAGGCGACCTGGGGACGCCCAATTGACTCTTCTGCTGCTGCCGCTGAAGCTGCTGCTTGTGCGGAGTGGTCAATCCGCCTTGAGTGGCAGCGGCAGGCAGCGCTGTCCCCTCCCCCCTTCCCTGCGGCGAGGTGGGCAGTCTCTCGGGCTTGATGGCCCACGAAAGGTCGACCCCCACGAGGTACAGTATTCTCGCCACGCCTCCGCAGGCTGCCACTGCTTCCTCCGCCCCCTGGTGGGCGATGACTTCCAATGTGCCAGGGCCCACCACAACCACGTCAAGGCGAGGCTGCTCAAGCCGCTCTGGCGGGTAGAAGCGGTAGGAGCATCCCCCACGGAGGTGGTAGTTTGAACACCCCCAGAACGATGGGCAGCCCTCGATACGAGGGGAACAGAACTCCAGGGTGCCGCCACACCCGCGGCCGTAGACGCCAGGGCAGGTTAGAGTGGGTGGGCGGAGCCCTGGAAGGGTGGGACAGCGCGCTTTGAAGCCGGCGATGCAGTCTCGTAGCTCCAAAGGGGTGCAAGGGAGGCGGCGAGGCGGCGGTTGGTGGGGCGCCATCTGCTGCTGCTGCTGCGGCTGGCTGGGAGCGTTCCCAGGCAGCGACGCTCGCCTTGCAGCACCAAATGCGGATAATTGGGGTGGGTAAGCATTCACCTGCGCCCCTTGAGCCCCCCGTTGCGATCCAACATCGGGTTGTAATTTTAAGCTGGCCGCTAAAGCAGTCGCCTCGAGCCGATCACTGCGCACAAAAAAATAAAACAAAATAAGAGTGTTGAGATGGTGCTATAAAGCCTGAACAGCGGCTGGGCTTTTTGCAAACGGGCATTACATGGCATCCAAATCGACCTCCTCGTCGTCCGAGCCCCATATATTGGGCGACGCCATCTGTCAAGTTGCAGCTAATTTAATCCATATTTTTTCTAAAGAAATAAGTAATAAATGATGGCAATAACGAATTTTTTTTCCCCCACCGCCGCAGCGCAGGAAAGCGCTGGGCCTGGATTTTTGCCAACCACGCTTTTTTTCCCCACATTTCCCCCCCACAAGAACCAGTGATTATTGAACCTATCAGCTTGCTGGCCCCGGCTCTGACCCAAGGTGGCTGGCCCAGAGCGGCAACTGCTATCATGCGCCGTTCACAAAATCTTTGCGCCGGCTTGCTTTATGCCCAAATTTATGCCATACTCTTGCTATAGATGAGCATTGTATTATCTTTGACGCTTTTATTACCACTCGTAGGTGTGGATGGGCTGCATAGGCATTGGCATTCCTACGATTATTTCTTCCCATTCTCACGTGCACAGCTTTCATTGCATGCAATTTTAAGCCAAGACAGCACAAGCATAAAGAGACTGCATTTTTAATTTTCTTTTGAAATAGAAATTAATAAAAAGGATTTAATGAACGGACGGCAGTTAACGGCAGGCGGGGGTTCATTATGGCGGGGCATGCTTCCTGCCGCGGCGGCCTGGTCGCCTAATGTGACCTGCGTAGCGTGTACTTTCGTTAAAGTAAACAAGTTAAAGAGAAGAGAAGGCCTTGGGATTGCGAACCTAGGTGGACACTATCGAGGAGAGGTTAAACCTCAGGTTTGACCGCCACAGAATGTGCACATTTGCGACCTAATTTATTTAATTTGACAAGCAGAATATTAGAAAATTTTCAATAACCGCTGTTGCTACACAACAGCTGGCCCCAAGGGAAAATCATTAAAATTTTAACAAACCCTTCGATCGATCTCTCAACAGCAGTTTCAAGCTCGTCAAGGTGGGTCGCTTGCAAGCAATGCAGCCAAACAAACAATCCAAGCAAATCTACCAGAATAAATTCGCAAATGGGCTTATTTTGAGAGGGAAAAAAATCAGTGAACGTTCTTAATAAATAAAATAATCAGATTTCAATCAAATGAGAGCTTGATGGCAACAAATATTAAAGTTTACAACATTTTGCCATTTTGCAGGAGAGGAACTTGCCATGACTGCAGCAGAAGAGGCCAACGCTGCCGCCGCCGCCAGGGAGCAGCTCTCAATGGCCGCTGCTGGTGCCGCTCAAGCGCTATTTCAGGATTCATCTTGCCAGCCAGAACTCGAGCATCTGAAGACTCTGGCGATGGGCCTTCAGCAGGCTTCAGACTCGATAAAGACTCTAAAAGAAAGCGGTGCGGACATCTCGGAGATTGCATGGTAAATTTTGAAATTAAAGT
This sequence comes from Marvania coccoides, assembly GCA_963854735.1. Lineage (NCBI taxonomy): Eukaryota > Viridiplantae > Chlorophyta > Trebouxiophyceae > Chlorellales > Chlorellaceae > Marvania > Marvania coccoides. The sequence goes on along the minus strand of OY978105.1, from coordinate 131,491 downwards.
GTGCAAGACTAGGCCACGCAAAATCTCGTTCACCGCCGTGCCTTTGCTGGTGCTGCAGGGCCCTTGACCCGCTGCTGTCTGCGATCCACACCTCCCCCAACCTGCATGTGCCAGAGAAATTTCCTGACCCTACCGCTGGAGTTGCCATAGATCGCTACATCGCCAAGGCTGTGATTGTCTTCCCTGTTCTGCTGTTGGGCTGGAGCGAGGTGATGAAATCGTTGAACGTCGAAGACCTAGTGCAGGCTCAACTGCCGCCTGGATACTTTACTCGTCTCTTTTTTCCGTTCGGGCTGCTGGCTTCTTTCGGCCATGCTGTGATTGCTATTAAAGAAGCCGGCTGCTTGTCGACGGGCCTCCTCCCCATATTTTTACAAGGAGAAAGACTTGGGCTCTCCACCGTGTCCCTCATTTTCCGCGCATTAAAGGAAAAGAACCCCTCGCAGAGCTTCCAGCAGGAGTGGCAGGAGCTGCGCAATGGGGCGCTGTCGGAGGACGCTCTCCTGGAGATGCTGTACAGCAGCATTACCATACATTCGCTGATAGAGAAAGGCCAGTTGGATCCCTTTGACACCTCTGCATCACATTAACGACAGAACTTCCGCTTTTATTTCCATTTATGCAGGTTCTCCTGATGCCTTAGATTCCGAAGTGACCTACGCCGGTGTTCTGATTGCATTCTTTCTAGACATAAGTGCTAGCAGCCCAGACACGCTGGCCGCCATTCTCATGAAGGATGCTAAAACCCTCACCCTCACGTGCGCGATGATGGACCTGTGCACCCAGCTTAGCGTTGCTGCAGAGGAAGAGCTGGCTAGAGGCGAAAGTGGGGTCCAAGCCAAAGGGATTGATTCTGCGAATCTGGGCATTGCCTTCATGCATGCAGCTCGGGTGTGCAACGACGCTGTGAAGGAAGCAGAAGCACTATCAGGCCGGTTTGCGGGCTTCACAATGAGCAGCGTAGCAGCGGAGAATCTGCTTGCAAAGTGCCACGCGGTCAACGCAGCTGCACTGAAAGAATCGAAGCTCAGGCTGACTCAAGATTCTAGGCTCGGGTCGCTCTCTGCATCGATATGCGCGGCTACTTTTGTCATTGCTTTTGGCGCCCTCGATTTCAAAATCTCAGGGTCGTCTGCCACCCCACTGAGCGTCTTTGTCGGAGCTATCGATGCTATTTGCGAGGGCTGCTTGGCAATGGAAGCTTGTGCTATCGAGCACAAGCTTTGGCTGCCGTACTTAGAAGATATTTTGCTTGGAGCTGTCGTGGAAAACCTTACCGAGTGCAAGGAGGCCGAGGCGCTGTGTGCTCCCTCTGCATTTCCGGCGCTGCTGCGAGCCCTACAGCGAGCGGCAACGCTGGCTGCCTCTTTTAGCAGCTCGTATTATGCTGGAGCAAACATCTTACGCATCGCAATGGTTGCCTCCCATACTACCTGTTTCTGCGGCGCAAGATTGGGTTCTCTAGACTTGAAAACATGCAGCGAGGAAGAACTGCTCGCAGCATGGCCACTGGCGCGGGATTCCTGGCTTGCAGTCATGAGAGCCTCGATTACTTACGCTGACCCCTCATTTCTGGATACGCTGGATACGCCGTCTGTCGTGGGGGTCCTCACTGTCAAGCACTTATGGGTCTATCAGATATTTTCGGCGTGCGGCGGAGCGGCGGTTATGCTGAAGGAAGCGTCCTCTACGCTCGAAAGCGCTGTTTTGGGGCGCTATGAAAGGTGAGAACTGTTCAACAACGTTTTCTTTATATAATAACGCCACGATAATGTTCAGAAAGGCTGATTGTAACTTGGAAACGGTTCAAACCCCACAATTCTGCAGGGAGCTGGCAGCTGTGGCGCTGGTAATGATGCGTCAGGTGGAGCGCAGCTTGGCTGCTTCGGGCAAGTTCCAACCGCTGCTGGCTGGTCTCCTGGTTTCAATTTTGTGCCGTGTGCACGTGATTCTGGGTCCCTGCAGCGAGCACCTCTTCGGCGATGCGCCAGGCATGCAAGCTCTGGAGCTTGCAAATATCATGATCGCACCACTGTCGGTCGCTGGTATAGGTCAAGACGACGAAACGGCTTTGAAAATGAGGCGCACGGCGTATATGCTGCGCAGCGTCCGTGAAGACACATTGAAGCTGGGGCTGAGCGCGGAGCAGAGGGCTGTGGCCCGGGCTCAGGCGCTCGCAACGCTGCCCTGCGCCAACCTGGACTGCCGCACCGTCCCTCCACTGCGTGGCGGCGCGCTTGCCAGCCGGCGCTGCTATTCATGCATGACGGCGAGATACTGTTCGGTGGAGTGCCAGCGCGCAGCATGGGGCAGCCACAAGCTTGCCTGCAAGTTGTTGGCAGCGGATCCGCTCCTCTGGAGCGGTGAAGATGAAAGCGCTGTTGGGTGCTGATGTTTATTATATGAAAATTGAATATTTGTGAGAAAAATATTACCACGCCAGCATCTGCCAGCTAGCTTCATCGCTTCTTATTCATATTTGAAACATCACTTCTTATACCTATTTCACTTTTTGAACGGCAACCTACTTTTTTCTTTTTATAATTTATTTCATAGAAACTTTTCTATCCTTGCATATTTGAATTGATAGCATGTATATGAAGCATAACACGTACCTCACCGCATATTCAAGGGTTTTAACACTTCACCGCATATACCCTGATACTTTTCTTCCGTTGACGGAAGCGCATTTGCGTAGGCCTCAATACATCATTTTATTTTTATTTTTATTCCTACGCGCACGGCTTCATTAGCGTGCCAGTCTGCTATGGGTCCTTAGTTGCCTTTTTGTGCGGACTTAAAACCTCTGTCATGTATGTTAGTATGCGGTAAAGTGTTCATTCATGATGAATGAAGCTCACATAAAAATGCGATTGGTAAGTTTGTCACCCTCAACCGAATATAGCCCCTACCCCTAACTCAATAAAACTGTTCTAATGCCAGAACAGAAAATCTGGTGCCCGATCTGCCCTCGGGGGCGTGCCCCTGGGAAATCGAGCGGCAGCAGGGCGGCTCTGGGAATTACCAAGCTCAAACTGGCTGGAGATGGTACCGGTGCACTTCTCCCAAACAACCATTCAAGGGTTCTCGAAAAACGCATGTGGAACGTGCCCCGTCATTTGTCGTACATTTCTACAATTCACGAAAAATAACGTAACCTGTCCAGATTATATATATAAATTGATGTTTTGACGATTCGTTTTATTTATATTCAAACCCATGCATGTTATACGAGCATTTCAGTCTTGAAAGAACTCAGATTTTGCCTCAAACTCACGAAAGTCGCAGTATAAGATAAATCCGCCCCCCACCCAATAAAATTTAATTGTGTAACCGGCCGGGTTCGCTTCCAATTGTGCATATATTCGCCGCCATACATATCCATATTCATCTTGATGGATGTCACAGCCGAGTCGCTCGAAATGGCTACAAAACCGCCGCTTGAAGCTGCCGTTGCAAAAGTTGAGTTTCGGCCACGCGCGTACGTCGTTGAGAGGAAGGGCAGCTGGATAAAGGCTGCCGCCTTGATCATGACGACGACCACGCTGCCGACGCTGCTGGCGCTTCCCTCGGCGCTGGCAGGCCTGGGGTGGGCCGGCGGCATCTTAATCCTGATGTTTTCCTCGCTGGGAGCGCTGTACTGTCTTTGGAAGGTGGTGGCGCTGAACTTCGTCGATGGAAAGGCGCATAAAACGTTTCCCGATCTGGCCGTGACGATCATGGGGCGCCCCTGGTGGGGGACGCTGGTGCGCTCATTGCAGTTCTCTGTGCAATGGGGCGCATCAGTCGCAAACATCATCATGGTGGCCCAGCTGTGCAATAACGCATTTCAAAATGCGTGCGGATCCAACTGTGACGTCATGGGTCAGAGTCGGTTCGCTGCAGTCGCTGGCGCGGCGCTGATTTTGGTGGGCCAGCTCCCCGACATCAGCAACCGAAATGATATCATCATCTTCAGCGGCGCCACTACCCTGTTTTACTGCGTGGCAGCCATCATTCTGTCAAGCATCAACAATGTAGCTGACAGCGTGAGCCACTCTCCCGCTGGTTCTCCTCCCGACAAGTTCTTCACCGCTCTCAATTCCATTGGAATTATTTACTTTGTTTTTGGCGATACCTGCTACCCCGAGCTGCAGGCAAGTGAAACATTTTATGAATTAATATGTTCTTTTATGAATTAATATGAAAAATGTTCTTAGCCGTTGCTATCACGCGTAACGAGTCATTGTTTGTCCCTCCCTGCTCCGCTCGCAGACGATGCTGAAGGAGGACCTCACAGGCAGTACAATTCCTCCCATGCACCGCGGCATGACTCTGGCGTTCTCCTTAACAGTGCCGCTTCTCACAGCGGTTGCCTGTGTCGGGTTCTGGGCGTTCGGCACCTCTGTCACGTCCATCCTTATAACCTGGGATATGGAACCTCACTGGCTGGCTCTGGCCGCTGGCGTTACGATGATCCTCCAGCTCATCTTCTCCTGCCAGGTGAGGTTTTTAGAAAGTTCCTTACTGTCGTTGAACTGCAAACAATACTTCAACCTTGCCTCTTGCTTTCCCTGGCACAGATTTTCGCCCAACCAATCTACAATTGGGTGGAAATCAAGATCATGCGAGCATTTCCGGGAGCAAAATGGATGCAGCACACCGCACAAGTGACGGATGAAAAAGCGGTGGTGATAGTCCCGAGCTGGCCATACACGTTCATAGTTAGGCAGGTTATATCACAATCGCTTCTCCTTGAAACAACAGTAAAACTCCGGAAGAAATCATTCAAACTGACCCGAAAATGTATTTCCCCCCTCCAATTCTGCAGGACGGTTTACGCGTTGACTATTACCGTCGTGGCGGTTTTCTTTCCAGCATTTGATGCCGTTATGGGTTTCATAGGCGCGGCAGGTTTAACGCCGCTCACCTACATCATCCCTCTTACGCTCTATATCGTCGTGCACAAGTCCTCCATGTCCAAATTTTCATTGGCGCTGAATGTGGGGCTTGCTGTGGCATTCGCGGCGGCAGGATTGCTGGCCGTGTGTGGTGCGGTGCGCAGCATGGTTATTTCGTTTGAGAACTTTTCTCTGTCGAATTAATTAATGGGAGAAAAAAAATCATGCGTGCATTCTCGTTTCCGCTCTTCCAATGCTGAATATAGCAGAGGAACATGAACTATTTTTTCCTCTTGGGGGTCTCCCCATCTGCATACAACTGGCTACGTGAGGCACTAAAACCAGCTATTTCAAAAAAAAATCCATCAAATAAAAATGTAAGCCACAACGAATGCAACTCCTACTTCACCACCACTCATTGCTACCTCTTCTGCTGCTGCTGCTGTTGCTGCCCCACTGCTGCTGGTGGCGGCCCCACTGGCTTGCCCACAGGCCGCCCTCCCTCTTCCTCTTCAGCCGCCTCCTCCTCCGCATAAATCTTCTGTGGCTGGGTGTCCTCGTAAGCAGAAGTGAACCTCGAAAATTCGTCCTCCTTGCCAGCATGCCGCAGAAACGACGCCCGCACGTCCTCCTCCGCGGGGTTTTTCAGCTCCCCCTGGTGTTTCATGATGTACTGCGTGAGCAGCGTGCCGCCGGTGGTGCCCAGCTTCCCCTTGGCTCCCTTGGCTACGCCTGCCTGGCCCACGTCGGGCTTGAACGACTTGGAAGTGCGAATGCTGGCGTCCACAGGTATCTTCCGCTTGCCCTTGCCGCTGCCGCCCCCTGGCCACGCCTCTCTGTACATGGGCAGAGCGTTGGGATTGTAAATCTGCTGCCCAGCCTCCGCCACAAAGTCAGCGGTGTTATCCTGCCGCGGCCGCCGCCCCACCACCAGCAGCGCGCCTCTGGAGCTGAGCTGCGCGTCGTACAGCACCCGCGCTGCGCCTTGCTTCCTGTCGCCGCACCCAACGATGATTTGATTCATTTTGGGGTGCCAGGCCACAGCCACGGCGCTGCCAGGCATGCCCAAACTCCGCACCAGCGACAAATCGGTGGCGTCGTAGAAGCACAGCGCGCCAGGGCCCTCTTTGCCCGCAGGGCTAACCCCCGCCACCACCAATTTTTCGTCGGGACTGAAACAGCACTGCTGGTTGGAGAACAGCGTCGCCAGGCCGCTGGTGGATGCCACAGGCGCCTTGAGCTTGCGTACATCCCACAGCTTCAGCGTTTCGTCTGCCCCCCGCGACAACAGAGCGTTGCCGTCGTGCGAAAACCGCAGGCACGTTACCTCAGTCCCCGCTGCGTGCGCCCCTCGCACAATCTGCCCCGCCCGCGACACGTAGCTCCATGCCTGCTTGGCCACAGCTTGCGCTTTTGGCGCGCCCACCACCCCCACCGCCGCCGACTGCCCAAACTTTCCTCTCACGTCCCACACCTGCAGTGTCCCGTCCATCAGCCCCCCAGCGATCAAACCGCCGCCTTTTCCCCAGCAGCACGCCGTCACCGCCACCCGCCCTGGCTTGGCCAGCGTGGGTTTGATCACCGTGCGCTGCTCCAGGCTCCACATGTCCCACAGCCGCAGCGTGCCGTCATCAGAACACGTCAGTGCTGTGCCCTTGTCGCTGGGGTGCCACGCCCCTCCAGAGCACGCGGTCACGTGCCCCTTTGTGTTCTTCATGTCGCGGATGTACATGTCCCCCCTGGGCATCTCTCCCTGCTCCTTGCCGTCGCGGTCGTAAACTTTTGGCTGCTGCGACCCAGTGACCACCAAGAAGGCATCGCCGGAGGGCGACCAGCTCAAGGCCACGACGGGGTGTCCATCGGATGGCTCCAGGCTGCGGAACGGCCTGCAGTCCGACTTCATTCCGTTGAAATCAAATATTTTTACGGTGTAGTCATGGGAGCCGGTGAGCAGGCGAGACCCTGAGTAATCCAAGTCAAGAGCCACCACAGCGCGACTGTGGGCATCCAACACTGCCTCTGAGGTGACAGGCAGCCGCCAGCGGTCCTCTTGAGGGGGCGGCAGCGACGGACCGACATCCGGATCTTCTTCTTCTACTTCAAATTCTTCCGCCCGTTGTTGTGGCTGCGTTTCAACGATTATCAAAGGGGAGGGGCCAGCTGCAGGGGGTGGCGCAGGCTTTGGGGCCTTTTTCTGGGCGCCAAAACCGGCGGGGAAGTGGGCGCGAAACTCTGCAGGGATGCCGCTGCCGTCATCTTCCCCTTCGTTTTCTGCCACAGGAGGCACGCTGCCCAGCGCTGCGGCATCCACAACTGTTGGGCGTTCGTCATCGTCGCCGCCATGCCCGCGTGCCAGGCTGTCCTGCTCAAGTTTGCTGCGCAGCGACGTCTGCAAAACAAAAGAGGAACGTGGACGGTGTGAAATAAAATTGAGACAACAATGCTGGATAGGGCGCAGGCAACCAAAACAAAAAATTAATAAAAAAAAGTGAATGCAACATACCACTGTGAGGCCTGCTGAGCCCAACCGCGCTGCTCGTTCGCGACGCAGAATCGCCAACTCATCATCTTCATCGCTCATTTCCGCTCCGGGGGTGCACGCCGAAATCCAATGGTTGTGGGTCTGAATTGTATAAATTTATAAAAAACAAAGTGTTCAGCGCAGCGTTTCGAAGGCTTTTTCCCCACTTTTCATCATTTCTTTTCACATTTTTGCAAGTGAAGTTTTGGCCAATTTCTATGCTCAAAATTCACGAAACCCTATTCCTGTAACTTCAAGATGCTTCGTGCTCTGCTCCACCAGCGCCGGTCCGGCGTCCAGGCGCTGGCGAGCAGGCGACAAGGTGTCTACTCTGCTGTCAGAGGTTTTGCAAGCTCTGGGGATGAGAAGGTCGGTTGATCACGCATCGCAAGATCAATTTGATCGCTGATGTTGGGCATTTGCATTGCCATCTTCAATATACAAATCATGTTGGTGGGGTTTCGATCTTATTTATTTTTGTGTGTGAGAGAACCTCACTCCTCGCTGTTTTCTCTCCCCTCAGGACGTGATCATTATCGGCGGCGGTCCTGGCGGTTACGTGGCCGCCATTAAGGCCGCCCAGCTTGGCCTGAAGGTCACCTGCGTGGAGGGGCGTGGCGCTCTTGGCGGCACCTGCCTCAACGTCGGCTGCATCCCCTCCAAGGCCCTGCTGCACTCCTCCCACATGTACCACGAGGCCAAGCACTCGTTCGCCTCCCACGGCGTGGTTGTTGACAACGTGTCGATCGACATTGAGAAGATGATGGGGCAGAAGCTGGCAGCGGTGGACGGCCTGACCAAGGGCATTGAGGGCCTGTTCAAGAAGAACAAGGTGGAGTACGTCAAGGGGTGGGGCAAGTTCAAGAGCCCCTCTGAGGTGGAGGTGACGACGGCTGACGGCACCACCACGGTGCTGAAGGCCAAGAGCGTCATGATTGCCACAGGCTCAGAGGTGGCGCCGCTGCCTGGGGTGCCCGTGGACGAAGAGAAGTGAGTAGTTGTCTTTAGTCATTTTTTTGAGCGGCAGAATTGAATTAAAGATAGAGAAGAAGCATTTTTCGTTGATTTCCCCCACGTGAAATAATATAATTTCAGCAGCACCTCTCCCCTCCAGCACTACTCTTCTCACTTTTTTTTCCTCCTGCATTATAAAATGCATAGGATCGTGTCTTCCACTGGCGCCCTGGCCCTGAAGTCCGTCCCGAAGACCATGGTGGTCATCGGTGGTGGCGTCATTGGCCTGGAGATGGGCTCAGTGTGGAGCCGCCTGGGCTCAGAGGTCACCGTGGTGGAGTACTCTGACACCATCGTGCCCGGCATGGACAATGAGGTGCGCCGCTCCTTCCAGCGGTCGCTGCAGAAGCAGGGCTTCAAGTTCAAGCTCGGCACCAAGGTGAGCTCCGCAGAGGTGACCCCCACGGGCGTCAAACTGTCGCTGGAGGCGGCCAAGGGCGGCAAGGAGGAGACCATGGAGGCAGAAATCGTGCTGGTGTCCACTGGACGGCGTCCCTTCACTGCCGGCCTTGGCTTGGAGAACATTGGGCTGACTACCAACAAGCGCGGCCAGATTGAGGTGGATGGGCACTTCCAGACCAGCGTCAAGGGTGTGTACGCCATCGGCGACGTCATCCCCGGGCCCATGCTGGCGCACAAGGCAGAGGAGGACGGCGTGGCGTGCGCTGAGAATCTGGCGGGCAAGGCCGGCCACGTGAACTACAACACCGTGCCTGGCATCGTCTACACCTGGCCTGAGGTGGCGTCGGTGGGCAAAACTGAGGAGGAGTGCAAGAAGGAGGGAATCAAGTACAAGGTCGGAAAGTTTTCGTTCATGGCCAACTCGCGTGCTCGCAGCGTGGACGACACCGAGGGCATGGTCAAGTTCGTGGCCGACGCTGAAACCGACAAGATTCTGGGCGCCCACATCATGGGTCCCAATGCTGGCGAGCTGATTCACGAGTGCGTGCTGGCCATGGAGTATGGAGCGTCAAGCGAGGACATCGCACGCACCTGCCACGGCCACCCCACGCTCAGTGAGGCGGTCAAAGAGGCGGCACTCGCGACCTTCTTCAAGCCCATCCACATGTAATGATTTCAATGACCGAGATTTTTGTTGGTATTATTTTCTTGAATGGGCGGGGCAGCAGCGCGTGAATTATTGAATTACAATAATAATAATTGCCGTGCATTTTGTGTGTTTGGAGGAACCTTCCTCATGGCATGCTAAAAAAAACCGACTCGCTTTATTTGCTGCTCTTTCTCTCTTTGTTTGCGTTTTTTTTTCATTTCCTTCATCATTTTTCTAAAAGCCTCTTGTAATATTTTTCTACTGGTTTGTGAGAAATCGCAAAATAGGGCGGAATCAAGGTAGAGAGAGAGAGTGTGTTATGCAGCATTGTATTCCTTGAATATTTGGGAGGGTCACGAGGGGCAGATGCTGACCGGGCGGTTCGTGTTCTCGCCTCCCGGAGGGTCTTGCCTGCACCTGTTTGTGCGTGCAATTGTTTCTATGTCGGTCGGGTCGTCGGGGACTCAGAAGGCAGGGGCCAAAGCCCTACGCTGTGGGCGGCGGTGGGGTGCTGCTGTGTCCGTAAATCCCCAGTAACTGAGGGTGAACCTGCGGCTGCTAAGTAAGGAACCTGCCTAACTGTGGCGGGGTTGCACGGCGCCTTGAGGGCCTCTTCGGGCCAGTCGATGTAAATCGCGTGGAATAACAGCGACAGAATCCTCCATATGACATATACACAAATTTATGCTATTGTTAACTGGAAGCATCATGGTGACCTTTTATAGCGGGACCAAGTTGAGTTAAATTTTCTGGTTTTCTTCATTTCAGAGGGACAAGAATCAACAGTCGAACTAGAAGAGAAAACGTTTCGAAATCAGTATCTAAGAAAACAGCGGCAAGTACAACTGTCAAGCCTGTGCACAGAAAATTCAGCATAGCTTAGATCGACAAAAATTAAGATAAAGTTCTAAAAGCGATTTATTTAAAGTGAATGAGCACCTTTCAAAAGTTCACCGCTTTAATCATCAAAGCCCCAGCCAGCATGGCATGCCGCGGCGTCAGACCTGATCTGCTTTAAAACCCAAAAACTTTAATCAATTTGGAGCCGAAATGATTGAGCGCATTCAACACCGCGAAGTTGATCACAACGTTGCGCATGGTGTGGATAGCCTCGGCGAAATCAGCAAAGACCCATTCGCTGGAACCATCAGGATTCAGCCTTTTCACGGCCTTCCTGGTGCAAACATGGGTGGATCCACCTGTGGGCCTAATTAATACGGAGACGACGTCGTCAGGCAGCGGGAGAATGTTCAGCTCAGCCAGGGACACATCCATCGCTGCATGCCTACGCTCGTTCTCTGTCAACATGACCGGCACAATCTGCAGTTTAGATGATTCATTGGAAGAGAAACAGCATTCGACAATTGTTTATAAACCCTCTTTTTAACATACAAGCGACTATTTCTCGTCTCATAAAATTACTTGCCTTGACGCCAACCCAGACGCACAAAACCAAAAAAACACTTCTAAGAAGAAGCACGACGGGTTTCGCTTGCATTGGTATGGTTTGGGGGAGAAGAACAAGAATTCACTGAGTCCAAAGTTAGGATCGATCGGGCACGGAAGGGCTTCTTGTTGGCCTTGTTGGCGAGTTTTTCAAAGTTGAAACGTGTGAATAATAGAATCCTTGCTTTTTCAGGATTAAATATTGTCTCCCAATAATTGGTCCAGACAAAAAAAGATGTGTAAAATGTCCATGCAATGTAAAAGAAAGACGTTTCGTCATTTATTATCCATTCATTATTATTCTCATAAATACGTCGCCTTTTGTATGTCGGTTGGGTCGCCGGGTCTCAGACTTAGAAGGCAGGGGCCAAAGCCTTACGCTGTGGGCGGCGGCGCAGCGCGCGCTGCTGTATCCCCAGTACCTGCGGCTGCTGAAGAACTGCCTGACTGTGGCGGGATGGCACAGCGGCTTGCAGTTCTCTTCGGAACACTCGATACAAATAAGTTTGTAAACCCAGTTTCACATATATGTGAACTCAGTTTCTACCTGGCACATAACTCCCCGGCATACTCCCAGGACAAACTACTGTTGTAGTAGCACTTTCTTAGTAAAACTGGTGATCGACGGTTTCTATCGTCCTTCAACCTGCAAACCGCATCCAGGAACCCCACCTAGTAATCTGCAAAACGTTGCCCCGTAAACCTGCAAACCGGCACGCAAACCCGCAAACTACAAAGCTAACGTGCTGTTAAGTTATTAACCACTTCCTCCTCTCCCCACCTACCCACCCCCACCCCCTCATCCTGCATGCTTACAGGTTTGCGCAAACCAGCTTTTCAGCTTCAGTAATCCAAGGCAAAGGAAAAGTCCGTCCAAAATGGCAAACAACAATCCTCCCAGCTCGGATGCGGAGCGCCTATTTCATATAGAATACAGAATAGGATAGAATGCATTCGAATATATTCTATTCGCATCGCTCACAAACTTGTAAGCCCACAAGTGGCAGTTTTGCCTCAGTTGCTCCCCCCGCCTTACTGTGGCGGGGTGAGTGGCACGTCGACTTGCGGATCTCTTAAAGGTAGTAGACGTTGCAACCATGTGTAAATCCTTGAAATCGTTGCCCGGGTGGGGTTAAGCTTTAAACCTGTAATGTATGTATGTATGTAAGGTGAAACCTGTAATGCTTGAAAACCTATCTCGCCGTCCGGAGCGTCTTGCATGATTTGCATTTCTGCATGCACCTGTGCCTGTCTTGCACCTGTGTTTTCTGTCGGTCGCGCCGTCGGGGACTCGGGGGCAGGGGCCATTAACTGGGATTGATCCGACGGAGGAGGGGGGGCTCTGCCTTACTGTGGCAGGGTTTGTTGCACGTCGCCTTGCGGTTATCTATAGGGGTAGTAGACCTCGGTAGTAGACCTCGGTAATAGACGTCAAACCATATGTAAAACCTGAAACCTGAAACCTCTATTTGGACTCCAAGTCTTTCACAAATTTCAACAAATATTGTGCATTCAATAACCAAAGACACTGATTAAAATCCATTTTTTAAGGGTTTGGCCGGAAGAGAGCCCCGTGGCAATTTCAGGGTTGGTAAACAGCGGCAGAAGTTGAAAACTGCGAAAAATTCACAGCGAACATAAAAAAGAAGATTGGCATGAACAGGAGGAGAAAGACGAGGAAGATGCAGGAGGGGCTTTTAATGAGATAAGCAAAGATGGCCGCCACATTCTGCGGCTGTGGCTGCGCATCCAGCAGAGCTTGAGCCCGGGCACGCCGGCGTCGGAGGCGTTGCTCAATCCTCCGCTCTCTTTTATATTCCTTTATGCAATGCAAACATGAAAACTGTTTAAGAACAAAATCTAAATAGAGTTGTTGTTAGCGCTGGCGGGGAAAATTTGCTCACCAAAAACTTTGTCCCCATGCCCCACACCGCAACGCAGCAAACCAGCCCCATAGCGACAGCAAGCGCGCAGTTCTTGTGCGCAGTTTTTTTCTTTTGATCCACCTCCTCTTCACGCTGCCATTCTGCGATGGCTGCTTCTCTGGCCGCGTCTGCCTCCATTTTAGCCAGCTTCTTGCAAAGAAAATACAAGAAATATAGACATAGGCCAAGCGCAAAGGGGAGGAAAAGGTGAGCCAGGGATTACTGAGGCAGGGATTTGATATCTAAACGAATGGCAATTATGGTGAGCACAGAGTGCCGGAATTTTGCACTAGCAGCAAGGCCGTTTTAATGGCCTGAATTAACCTCACACTGTATATCGTATGATATAAACAATCTAGCTAGCGATTTATGAATTATATATTATAGGCGCCAAAAAGAAACAGCGAATATTCAAGAAAGAAAGAAAAGAAAGAAAAATCGAAACAGGAAGCTGTTTATGGCTACGGGGCCATTATTGAAGCCCCCATGCTTTTCGTCCAGATGTGGGACAAGCTCCCCCCAATCTACGGGGGGAGGAACTCTAGAGATCTGACGTCCTGCAAGCTGTCCATTACGCTGATCGCTAATGTGGAGACACGGCGGCGGTGGCGATGGTAGCGCAAAAGTGGGCGAACCCGCATAAGCAGCCACCACGGCCTACCGAACACGATACGAAGAGGGTCTCATTGCGGGCCACATTGCGTGCTCGGCTGGATGCACTCCTGATGCGCGAGGCAGCGATGGATGCACAGACGGAGACAGCTATATTACGGATTTGTTGGATTGCTTTTATCAATATTGGTCGAATTGTTTCTAAATCGGCACCGACCTAGAACTTCAATATTTAACACAGAATATAATAATTTTTCGGCATTATCAACAAGAGCTGGGAGTCAGAGCACAGCGAGCTGTTGGGATCGTTTATGGTGAAGGAGGAGGGAGATACCTCTTAAACGTAAAATTGTGCTTTATACGCACCAGTTTGGATATTTGTGCACAGCTACGTGCCATGAAACGGAGCGGAGCGGAGCGGAAGTGGCGGAACGAGTTTGATGTTGGAGCCTTCCCCCACTCATCTGTGCTCTCACTACTGCCTCGGCTTAGATTAAATTAAGAGACCAGAATCTGAAGCAGCAGTCAAATGATTTGACCGCAGCGTGCACGCCACAGCTGCTGAAGATTTTCTTCGGCAAAAATCGGTCGACACGGCGCAACGTTGAATGTTTTTAATGATGCGATCGACTCTCAGCATCTTGCTGGCGGCACCTCAACCGCTGCGAGTGCGACCAGCTCGCCCTTGCCTCCAAATAAAACAAAAAGTAATCGATCACCGTAGTAGACTGCATCGAATTCGGGCTTCCAGCGAGCCAGAAACTCCTCCGCCAAACAACGATGGCGACAATAGCCCGGAAGCACCGTCGCCAAGCCCACCCATCCCTTCATCGTCGTCGCCTGACGACCGCCCCCCAGCAGCAGCTCAAGATGCAAACCTGCAGCTCCCCCAGGCCGTCATCGCCAAGCTGCGCGACACCGTGTTTGGGTTAGACACTCTGTTTGTCACCTCTGTTGAAAACTACGGCAACAGCGGAGTGCTATTCAAGGGCAACCTCCGCGGCAGCCCTGCAGCAGCGCACGCCAAGCTGACGTCCCGCCTGCAGGCCGAGCTCGGCACCGCCTACCGACTGTTCCTGCTGGAAGATCAAGAAGAGAAGTCTGTGGCTGTGGTCATCCCTGCAGAATCAGCCGCCCAGAATGTTGATCCCTTGGCAGAGGGCGCTCTGGCCGTGGTGCTGGCTGCCACCACCCTGGTAACCACCCTCAACATCAACGGCGCCGAGCTCTTTAACGCAGCGCTGCTCACAGCCAAGTTTGACCCCTCTCTGGTTGCCGCTGCCGCCCCTGGCACTGCCGCCACTTTGGCGATTCTGGCGGCGCATGAAGCGGGCCACGCAGTGGGTGCTGCACGAGCGGGACTGTCCCTGGCCCCCGCCATCTTTGTTCCCGCTGGGCTGGGCCTGCTGGGCAGTTTTGGCGCCATCACTCGCATCACCAGCGCAGTGCCGAACCGAGTGGCGCTAGCGACAATGGCGGCGCCAGGACCGCTGTCTGGCGCGGCGGTGGCTGCGGCAGTGATGCTTACGGGGCTGATTGCGACCGCAGCGGGGGTTGGCGGCGTTGAATTGGACTCTGCATCCTTCAGAGAGTCGCTGCTGGTTGGTGGGCTGGCGAGGGGGGTGCTGGGCGAGCAGGTGTTCACCGCAGCGGCCGTCGACTGCAACCCGCTGTTTGTGGCTGGCTGGGCTGGGCTGATCATCAACGCCATCAACGCCATTCCAGCAGGAGAGCTGGACGGCGGCAGAATCTTCTTGGCGCTGTTTGGACGCAGGGCCGCCTCGCGAATGAGCGCGCTGTCGTTCTTTCTACTGGGCATTGCGGGCTTCAGCAGCAGCTTGTCGCTGTTTTGGCTGCTGCTGGTGTTGACGCTGCAGCGAGGCCCTGTAGTTCCCTGTGATGAGGAGCTCACGCCGCCGCCCGAGGGAGGGTGGGTGAAGACGGCCTGCTTTGCCGCCCTGGCGCTTCCACTGCTGGTGCTGGTGCCCTTCCCGTTTGCCCCCGGGGGAGGCCTAGGCGGCGATGAGCTGGGCGGAATGTTGCCGCCCACGTTTTAAAATTGAACTAAAATTGAACGAGAAAGAGCGAATGCACAGCAACTCGAATCGAAATGTGAATAAATCTGATTATGGTTTTAATTTTCTTTATTGTAAGCGTATTTGAAGCGCGTACTTGAACCGGCAGCAAATATGTAATGCAAACCTTTCTTTTTGACGCTTCTTTTACTTCTGACTCTAATATTAAGGACACAGACGGACAAATAATCTTGTTCTCAGAAGAAGAAGAGGAAATTTTGTACCGTCAGCCTCAAAAGTGGGGCCCCAACATCAAGAAAATAGGTTGGCATAATTTATTAAATGTGCTTTGACTTCTACAATTGTATTTTGATTTGATAAAGCTGCTGCTATTCCTCCTTTTACCACCCTGCAGAAAAATGAGTCCAATGCACCGTGGACAGGCTACTCTGCTGGGCGTGGCTGCAATATCTGCAGCACACCTGGCCACTCCTCGCCGAGCAACAGCAATCATTCTGCCGAGGTCTTCACGAACATCAGCTGCAGCTCAAGGCGATACGTGGACAGTGAAAAAGCTGAGCGAGCTTGGCGCCACCTCGTACGAGCTAAACGAGTCACTGCTGGCTGCAGCTGGTGCTGGCACAGCCGAGGTTTTGCAGATATTGCTGGGCGTTGGAGCAGACCCAACACCAGAAGCAATTTCACCGGTGACACCCCCCTTCACAAAACTGCCGAGTTCGGCATGCGTAGCGTCCAAAACCGAATGGAAGCTTCTGGGATCCCCACCGCTGTAGCGCGTGCTGCTGCTGGAGCCATTGGCCCTCTCTTAGCGCAAATTATTCGCAGACGTGTCGTGATATTATTATTGTCTTCTGGTGCTGACCCGCAGGCTCAGAATTGGCTGGGGAGGACGCCAACGGACCGAGCGTTGATGTATGGCCACAAGGACGTAGTTGAATTGCTGAACCCATAGTTTAATCGATCTACTGTGAATGATTTCTGTCAAGGGCTCTAAAGCCTGAGCTGGGGAGTGCGGCCTGGAGTTCAATGTCCAGCTGAAATTGGCAAATGTCAACATTCCGGAGCACGTTGTGCAATAATGTGAGTTTAACATTGTTAAAAAACAAATTTCATTACTGAATTCTGCTGCATCATGAAGGCCCCAATTCTTTTCTCATCACGAGGGTTTGGGGATCCAATTCGAGCCAGCCATTCCATGTGCGGCGGCAGCTGCAGGCTCCTGGCTTAATTGTTAGGACCAAGCTTGCCTCTCTGCTGTGTGGCCTTTGTTGCCGTCTCTGTGCGGAGTCTAAACACTCAAATCTGTATGTGTTGTATTTATCACGCTTTTAATTCTTCATGCGCTGCAGACTCGGTACTATTAGTCAACAAGTTGCTGCTGGCTTTCTTTCTCGCTTCCCCCCCCCCTGCTGACTCATTTTTTGATAGACAGATGACACCAGTTTCATTGTAAAAAGAAAAATAGTTGTCAGCCTTGAAAAGTAAGATTGCAGCGTAGGTGGCAGATGTGTTTCGATAAAAACTTTGGTAGTGCCCCAACTTCTCCAAAAATCCGATTTGCCCCTTGCGCGCCAACATGTCATACCAATTCTGTTTTTCTATGGCACTTATCCGGAGGCTTCAAGCCCGCTTCAGAGGACGCCGGCGGATGGGGCAGTGCTGTCGCACAGATACATCTGTCTGACCTGTTAAAAATCCTTAACTAACTGTTTTTTTCGGGCAACCAGACGGAAATTTCAACTTGAGAATCTAAACTATCATGCTTTTCAACTTAATCAAACTCAAGAATATAAAAAATACATAAAAAAAAGCGAAAATAATAAAATTCAATTTACTTATTTACTTCCCTTTGTGCGCTCTGAATTCCCACTCCAGCCCCATCACGCTCACGCTCTCCCCGCTCTTCTCATCGTAATCCACCCACTCTTTGTCGCTCAAGTCCACGTCCCGCCACACCGTCCCGCTGGTGCCCTTCACTATGAATCCGCCCTCAGGCCGCCAGTCAATGGGCTCCAGCCCCCGGCAGTCAAATCCAACAACGGGCACGAAGCCCTTATCATCAGCAGTGAATTCTCTCGTCACGCCCTTGACCTGCTCAATGTTGAGGTAGGCCTCGTGCCTGCTGTCGCGGGTCCACTTGAGCGTGAAATTTGCAACGCCGCGGCTGCCGGTGAGCTCGTGAACCTCGGCTGGACTCACGTGGACGCCCTCTCGAGTGTCGTCACCAGAGCTGTGCTTGACCTACAGCAGGGGCAGGGGCTGGGAAGGGTGAGGGGGGGAGAGAAACAGGCGGTGGCGGCTACGGGAAGGGAGGAAAATGCGCACCGTGAGGCAGTAGTCAGAGTCTGGGGGCAGGCCAATGCTTTGCACATTTTCTAGGTCTGCCTTAATGCATAGCAAGATGAGCACCTGCGGACAAGGAGAGCGAGATCAGTCTAAGCTTCAAATTTTATTGGTGGTCGTTGTCAGGCCCCACAGCGGCAAGCGCTGTTGTTTCTCACCATGATGTTTACTTTGGAATTTGAAACAAGAGCGCAGCTGCTGTTATCAAGGCTTTTAACGAGCAGAAGCAGAAAAAACGCGGGCCAAAATTGAATAAATAAATTTGCATTCCTGCAGCTTCCGAGACAATTCAAACTGTTCTTGAAGTGTATGCGTTGCCCAAGCAGCGGCAGAAGGAGAGAACGCTTCGAAAGAATAATATTCGCAAAAATTTAAACCATCTTATTTTAACCACCGCTGGCGTGTGCCTTTTGACCGCCCAAACCTTTCCACAGTCATGTTATTCAGCCGAACAAAGCTGTCGCTGGGGGTGGGGCCTGCGCAGGCGAGTGCCATTGCGGGTCCTCGCAATTTCATCCCCAACTGCACCTATTCATCGCCGCAAGCCCCCGGTTTCACACCATTTCTCACCTCACTTTCACCTGGTTTCTCGCAGTCGCTTGCTGTCCGCCCAGTGCCCGCCGCTCCGCGCCGCTGCGGCCCCGTTCTTGTTGTCGCTCGGCGGGGAGGCACTGGCCTTGACCCTGATACGGCAGCCCTGCTGGGGGCCTCCCGCCGCGGCAGCTCCACCATATTTGACACCTCATCTTCTTCCCCCAAGCGCATCAGCGGCAGCAGCGTTGAGGTGGACGCCGACGCCGATTTTATGGCAAAAGTTAAGGCGGCGTGGCGCATCTTCTTCCCGGAGAAGCAGCGCCCGCTGAGCCCCAAGGAGGAGGGGAAGAAGCGGCTGCGCATGATCCTGGTGGCGGACAGGTGCGCAAGTAGAGAGGAGGGTATTGTTTTTAGAGGGTTGAAACCATTTGGCAAGAGCGCTGGGAGAAAAATAAAGTTCTTTCTTTCTTTCTTTCTTTCTTTCTTTCTTTCTTTCTTTCTTTCTTTCTTTCTTTCTTTCTTTCTTTCTTTCTTTCTTTCTTTCAGGTGTGGCATGAGCACCGACTCTCTGGCTGGCATGCGTGAGAGCATCGTCAAGGCAATTGAGGACTTTGTGGAGGTGGAGTCGGAGGAGGCAGTGGAGGTGAGAGAAGAAACGCAGTGTAGTTTTAGTATTAAAAATGGCGCATAATGGCGAAATTTTGTACTAACGTCATTTTATTTATTTATTTTTTTTTTCAGGTCAACCTGTCTATGGACCCTGAGATCGGGACCATCTACTCCGTGGCTGTGCCCGTTCGCAGGGTCAGGCCCAGCTTGAGGCCTCCCATGGCAGAGCCCGTGCCAGGGGGAGCAACCGCGGTGGGTTACGTTTTATTTTTAATTCCTCGCAGCAGCATTGCCGCTTTGTACGCTAACCCTCCTTTCTTTCTTTAAAACCTTGCGCAGTGGGACCCATCCGACCCCGACAGCGACCCCTCTGACCAGTTCCCCTTTGGCACGTAAAGGGAACTTCCCATTGAATGCAAACTTTTTTTCTTCAGTTTGAGCGGGAAACAACGAAAGCCTACAAGCGGCCCTACATGCTTAGTTCATTTTGAGAGAGTAGACATGGGAGCGAGCGAGTATGAGAAGAGCCGGCGTCTCGGCGTGTACATCTTATAGTATTGATGAGCGTGATTTTGCACTTCAGAGGTTTATTTTGTCCAGACGTGCTTGCGAGAGGCCCTCCCTGGGGGTGTGCGGGGCCCGTTTATTTGAAGCATGCGACATCGATTTTTTTTATCTGCAATGGAAAATACTTGTAAATCGATGATCTAATGAATTGCTCAGCGACAGTTTTTGGTGGGCGGAACAGAGCGAGAGGCACTCCGCACTCTAGAAAAGTGCGCGGAGAATATAGCCAGAAAGCTTTATCCAGCTCCGCCGCCTTCTAAAAGAAGCTGTTCACCTCTCAGAGAGTATTCCAGTGGTTTCTCGCCTGCATGGGCGGCACCTCAGCCCTGCAAGCTTTTAAGCTCAAAGATGAGTTACCTTTAGCACTAATTTGTGCCTGAGGACCGCAGAGGAGATAACGAAGCTGCAGGCGGTGATATTTTCTGAACTTAATTGTCATTTGAACTTTGATGTTTTCTAAACTTATTTCAATTCATTTTTACTTGGCTGAAGCCTCGATTTTATCTGATCAACCTAAATTGAATTTAAAAGAAAGGTAGAATAATATCCCATACCAACTGCGCGAACAGCCTCATGCGCGGCGAGGATATTTGGGTTACAAAGAAGAATCCGTATAAAAAAAAACAACTCAAAAATGAATTCTGTCGTCGCTCATTCTGCTTTTCCGCCCGCCTCTCATGCGGCGTGCGTGAACAGTATGGCAGGCGATCCAGGCGTTGCTTCCCGCACCCTGGCGTCCTCAGACGCCGTCGCGTCCTCAAAGCTCACCGCACGCACGCTCACGGCGTCCAGCTTCAGCGCCCGCGCCAGGTACGCCACGTTTTCTCTCAGCAGCCCCGCCTCGTCAAACGCGCTCACCGGCTCCAGCGCCTCCGCCCCAGCCAGCCCCGCAGCCTCGCTCTTGTTCTTGGCAAACGGCATCACCGCCGATTTGATGATTTTGGAGCCAAGCGCTGAAATTTCGGGGTCGGCGTTTGCGGCTGCCAGCACCCTGCCCATGAAATCTGAAGGGAAGCCGCTGCCTGGGTGCGCCGCAGGGTCGTACATCTCTTTGAGCAGCGCCAGCACCTTGGCGTGCCACCCCCCGTACGACTGAGACACCACAAACTCAATGCCCTGCACCTTGCCTGGGGCGGCACCAGCGGGGGAGCCCTTCTTGACCTTGGGGGGGGCCTCCGCCTTGGCAATGGCCTTGCGCACGTGCACGATGGTGGTCTCCACATATTGCGCGGTCTGCTGCAGCCGCATGTCCGGCGCAGCGCCTTGCGGCCAGCCCGCCTTTACGACCAGCCCCGGCCGCATCAGCAGCTCCCCCCACACGTGCTCAGCCCAGTGCGGGCACACGGGGGTCAGCAGCCGCGTGCTGACGTCGATGAACCGCTCCAGCACGCGGCGGTTCATGCCTTCAGGCCCGCAGGCAAAGCGGTAGGCGTCGCGAGCGTTTAGCAGGTCGTACCACCCCACCTTCAGCGCCTCCCTGAACATGAACCGGTCGTAGGCGTCCTTGGCGCACACAATGGCGATGTCGATTTCGTTGTCAAAGGCTCTGTCCAGGAAAGAGGTGGGCTGCTCGTCCCGCATGCCATCCACCGCAGCCAGCACCTCCTCAATCCACGTCAGCTCCTTGGTCAGCCGCAAAATGGCGCCGTTGGCGGTGGTGTGCTCGAAGTTGGCGTCGTCCATGCCGTCGCCCGCGTCCGCCAGCGCCACGCGCATCGCGTCTGCGCTGTACTCCTTGATCGCCTGCGACAGCGTCTTGAAGTTGCCGGTGGATTTGCTCATCTTCTCGGCGTTCAGCAGCAGGTGGCCGTTGCAGCGCATACCGCGCGGCCACAGATCGGGGCGAGAAGCCCACACGGCGGTGTGGTTGTACATGCAGAAGGTGAGGTGGTTTTGGATGAGATCTTTGCCCGACACCCGCAGGTCAAAGGGGTACCAGTACTCAAACTCGCGGCGCATGGCGGCGATGGTGGCCTCGGGCACTGCGCTGTCGACAGGGGGGTCTGCGCCCATGAAGACCGCGTCCCATACCTCGGGGGTGAGGGCGGAGGGGGGGATGCCGGTGGGGGCGGTGCCATCAGAGCAGTACATGTCTCCTCCCTGCGAGTTATGATGAAATATAAAAAAAAAAGTTAAAATAACATATAAATCATCGTGGAGAATTGAAGTTATACATGAAATGAGGTTGAATGTGCACCAAAACTCAGCCATTCCTTTCTCAAAAATACACTTCAATAAAAATAAAAAATAAAAAATAAAACTGACCTGCAGCAGGTGCGCCACGGTGTAGTAGGCCATGTAGATGGTGGAGTCCGACAGCGACTCGATGAGGTAGACGGGGTCCCACGGCAGGCGGGTGCCCAATCCAAATGAGCGGGAGCACGCCCACTGGTTCAGCCAGTCCAGGGTGTGGGCAAACGAGTTCTTGGCAGACTCGTCAAACGTCTCCATGCGCGCCAGGCACCCCGCGGTGGCCTCCTTCCACTCCTGCTCCCCGTATGTGAGGTACCATTGGTCGGTCAGCGCCACCACGCAGTCGTCGCCAGACCTACTCAGCACCGCGCGCTCAGGCTCGCTGTACAGCAGCGCGTCGCCCGCATCCAGCATCTCCGCCTTGATGGGCGCCTTCACCTCGCTGACTTTCTTGCCTGCATGGGGGCCCACCACCAGCACACCGTCGGTGAACCCTCGCAGGTACACCAGCTGCTTAGCTTCCGCCAGCTTCTTGGTGTCGTTCTGGCTGGCGATCTTCATATCTTCGCACACCTTCTGCGCCGCGGCGGTGCCAAACCCAGGGATGTCGATGATGGGAATGACCTCATACGGCAGCACCCACTCGTCCGCGATGCCAAACTTCTCACGCAGCTTGGGCTTGTTGCGCAGGTCCATCAGCGCCGCGTAGTCGTCGGGGGCGTCGGAGGGCACCGAGGTGACGATGCCGGTGCCCTTATTGGTGAGAATGGTGAGCAGCGGCAGCACATAGATGCGATCGTGGGGGCAGCGGGGGGACGACACTGGCACGCCCAACAGGTCGCTGCCCAGCAGGTCCAGCAGCTTCTCAGGCTTGCCCGTGGTGGGCATGCGGTCCTGGTACGACAGATTCAGCGCGGATCTGGCGGTCATCACGTACACCTCACCGCCCATACCCCGGTAAGCACCGTACTTGCCCTCAGGCAGCGCCCAACAGTTGGTCTGCCCGTACATCGTCTCAGGGCGCAGCGTGGCGGCCAGAAGGTACACCGGGCCAGCCCCCTCCAGCGCGGACAGCGCGCCCTTGAGCTCCAGCACCTTCATTTTGATGAGCGTGTACTCCTGCGGGCCCACCCCCTCGCCGGTCGCGCGGTCGTGGTCGGCGCAGGGCTGGCCGTCCAGCGGCGAGAACACGGCGTACCGCTTGTCCTTCACCACTTTGCCAGCTTTGAGCAGCGTGTGGAACTGCCACCGCACAAACGAGTCGTAGTAGGGGTTGACGTCAGTGGTGATGAAGCTGCGGCGCCAGTCCACGCCGCACCCCATGGCCTTGATGTCGCGCACCGCCAGCGGCGGGAAATAGTCCAGCCAGTGCAGGGAGTCGGCAAATTCGGGAATGTCTGCCTCCGGGATGCCGCTCATCTTCAAAATGTCCCACTGGGTGGTCCCCAGCCCCTTTTTGGCCACTGCCTTGCTCTTCTTCGCCGTGAACTTGGTGGGGTCCGCCTTGGCGGCGTCGGCAGCGGCAGCGGCGGCGGCAGCGTCGGCGGCGGCAGACTCAGTTTCTTCCTCCTCGCCGGGGAACTGCGGGGGGCAGCCGTAGGTGGCAATCTCCCGGGCCAGCTTATCTGCGCAGGCCTTGATGGGCATGCCTGTGCAGTGGAATCCCTGCGGGAAGAGCACATTTTTGCCACTGAGGCGGTGGTACGCCGACGCGAATTCCAGCTTGGACAGCGAGAAGGCGTGGCCCAGGTGCAGCATGCCATTCATGTAGGGGTAGGGGAAGTTGCCGAAGAACTTGGTGTCTGTCGTTCCTGGGTCTGCGGCAACATCTGAAGGGGCATCGGCGACGAAAGCGCCCTCCGCCTCCCACTTGGCCTGCGCAGAGGCCTGCAGCTGCAGCAGCAGGTCGCGGCGGGCAAAGTTCTGAGGGCCCTGCACATTGGTAGCAATGCAAGAGAGAAACGATCAGGTTGGAAGAGCTAGTGGAGAACAAAAATAATTGAGATGAAGAAAAAGTGTTTTCATTGAAAAGGGTCGCTGTGGCGCGATTCCAGAACATCAGGAATTGGAACGAGCTCGTGGTATCGTGTAGAAGAGATCGATGCATACCTCGGCGGCGCCGCTCATGGGGAGATTATGTTTGGAGGCTTGAAAAAAGATTGCTTCGCCGGTGGCTGGCGTCTGGATCAATTACTGTTGTTATTGGGTTCTCTATAATTATATATTTTGACCATTCTGGGCTAGATGGTAACTACTGTGAGAGATACTATAAAGAGCGAGTCCAGCCAATTTGAGTTGGTCAAAGTGCTTTTGCACAACTACACTACTCGGCTTGT
Source organism: Marvania coccoides (assembly GCA_963854735.1). Lineage (NCBI taxonomy): Eukaryota > Viridiplantae > Chlorophyta > Trebouxiophyceae > Chlorellales > Chlorellaceae > Marvania > Marvania coccoides. Next base: position 107,424 of record OY978105.1, on the reverse strand, counting down.
CGCTCACATTCATTTTCAAGAATCATTGCATGGCGAGGAGTGCGCGCGCAGGAGAACTCGCGTGAAAAAATATTAATTTTGCGATTCCAACGGAAAAGTGGTTTTGTAGTTCGCCAGCGATTGCAACTGCGGGCCGCGTGAGCGCCAAACCCACCCACACCATGTCTGTGAAGGATCTCCTGGTGTCCCATGGCCTCCAGCACCTCGCACCCGCGTTTCAAAGCACCTCGGTTGAGCGGTTCAAGACGTTGCTCATTCAGGCGAGTTCCCTGCCTGCGCCCGCCTCTTGGTCGAAAAGAAAACATTTTTTTGGGTTCAGGAGCGCCCGAGTTGGACCCATCAGCCCCCCATTTAAATTTACCACCCACCGGATCCCCATCTTCTCAAACTTGAACTGTCGCTCCTCCCGCAGGATTACGCCGACTTCGGCGTCCACGACTTTGCCGAGAAGCAGGCCCTCTTTAAGATCATTCAGGGCCTGAACGCGGAGGAGATGAGCCTGACGCTGTCTCCAGGGGCATCCTCCACCTCGTCTCAAGCCAACTCCTCCCCCGAGCCAATGCCACGGCGTGCAGGCCAGGAGCCCGCGGAGCTGCTGGACCTCGATGCCGAGGACTCTGACGACTTTCTGGAGGACGACCTCGACGCTGACGCCTTCAGCCAGGCTTTCATGCGCAATGGACTTGTGTCTCCGCCGGTGCCGCCCCGCCCCCAGCAGCAGGCGCAGCCTCAGGGTCCAGCCACGTCCGCCGCCTCCTCCGCCGCAGCTTCCGCCACAAACGCGCAGCCAGACGGCCACGTGGCGCGCGCTTTTCCCATCGCCGCCGTTGCCGCCGCCTCGTCTGCCGCTTCTGGCCACAACGCTGCCTCCACGTCCGCTTTCGCGGCAGGGGAGGCCGACAGCCAGCTGGGGGTGGGCGTGGCGTCCGCCTCTGATGCCGCTTCTCTGGCTGCCATCGCTGACCCCCCTCGCATTCGCGTGATTGTGCGCAAGCGCCCGCTCAACCGCCGGGAGGTGGAAAGGGGGGACAACGACGTGCTGGACTGCGACGGAGAGAGCGGCACGCTATATGTGCACGAGCCCAAGGTCAAGGTGGATCTCACTCGCTACACAGAGAGCCACGTTTTCTGTTTTGACGACGTTTTTGATGAGGGGGTGGACAACGACTCGGTCTACACCCAGGCCATCAGACCGCTCATCGCCACGCTATTCCGCGCGGGCAAGGGCACCTGCTTTGCGTACGGGCAAACGGGCAGCGGGAAAACGTTCACCATGCAGCCGTTGCCGCTGCGCGCTGCCCAGGACATTTTTCGGGTCATCGAGGCTGCCCCGCAGTATGCGGCGCTGTCGCTGCACGTTGCGTGCTACGAGATCTATGGCGGTAAGGTGTTTGACCTGCTGAACGGGCGGCAGAAGCTGGAGGTGCGGGAGGATGCGCAGCGGAAAGTGCAGGTGGTGGGCCTGAAGGAGGTGGAAGTGAAGGGGCTGGAAGTGCTGATGCGGCTGTGCGAGCACTCGGCGTGCGCGCGCTCCACGGGGTCCACGGGCGCCAACGACGAGTCCTCCCGCTCCCACTCCATCATGACCTTTGCGCTGCGGGCGCCGGCAGAGGACAAGAGCGGGGCGGTGACGGCGCGGCGGCCGCGGCCGTCGGTGCGCCCTGGCGCTGAGCCTGCTGCCCCGCGGCTGCGCACTGTTGGCAAGCTTTCGTTCATCGATCTGGCGGGGTCTGAGCGTGGCGCAGACACGTACGAGAACGACAAGCAGACGCGGCTGGAGGGGGCGGAGATCAACAAATCGCTGCTGGCGCTGAAGGAGTGCATCCGCGCGTTGGACGCCGAGGCGCGCCACATCCCTTTCCGCGGCTCCAAGCTCACTGAGGTGCTGCGCGACTCTTTTGTCGGCAAGAACGCTCGCACTGTGATGATAGCCAACGTCTCCCCCAACTCCACCTCCTGCGAGCACACCCTCAACACGCTGCGGTACGCGGACCGGGTGAAGGAGATTAAGAAGGACCAGGCGGGGAAAACCGCTGCTGCTGCCGCTGCTGGAGCGCCGTCTGGCGCCAGCTCTACCGCCACAGCGGCGGTGCCCCCGCCGGAAATTCCGTCTGGGGCCTACGAGCTGGCTGCGCTGCTGCACAAGCTGCCCCCGCCTGGGCTGCCGCAAGGCAGCGAGACGGCCGGCGACGTGGGGTCCACCGCTGCTGCGTGCTTTGTTGCGCCCAATGAAACCACTCCCGCAGCCGCTGCTGTTCCTCGCCTGGCCCTTGGCGGTGACAGACCTGAGAGGGAGCAGCAGCGGCCACGCATAGCCACTGGGCGGCTAGCCACGTCCAGTGGCCCCCCGCAGTCCCCTTCCAAGTTGCGTGCGCCAGGAATCAACAACGGCGGCGGCGGCGGTGCGAACGCTCCTCGGGCTGCTACTGCGCTGAAGCCAGCCAACGGCGCTACATCAGCAGCAGCAGCCGCGGCGCAGAACGGCGGTAGCGCAGCTGCCTTCAATGCCCAGCTGGCAGCCAAGGTGGCGGCCAAAGCAGCTGCTACCGCTGCCGGCAAGCCTGTTGCGTCGCCCCGCGGCAGCGGCGGCGGCGTTCCCTCCAACGGCAGCCCCCCTGCAGCACACCGCCCAGGCACGATACACGCCCACCCCCTGAAACCCTCCAACTCTGACGCATCCCAAGCCTCTGGTAAGCCAATCAATGGAGTCAGCAGGTTTTGTCAACATGGCCTGCTGGGTATGGGTTTTCTTCTTTTATGGGATTTCTTCTTTTGAACCCTTTCTGATAAAGTATTTCCCCCTCCTTATGTGCAGCTGCCCGCTCCAGCCCCTCCTCTGCCGCTTCTGAGGACGGTCCCCTGGGCGCCCTGTTGGTGGCGGAAGAGGAGCTCATTGCCGCCCACCGCCTTCACATCGAGTCTTCCATGGCCATGGTGAGGGAGGAGATGGAACTGCTGGCGCAGCTGGACGACGCTGCGGCCGGCAGTACCAGCGTCGATGCCTACATCGAGGAGCTTGGCCAGATTTTGGTGGACAAGGCAGCGGCGGTGTCGTCGCTGCAGCAGCAGGTCACCGCATTTAGGAGGCAAATGAGGTCGGCAGCAGCGGCGACGGCGGCCAATAAATAACGATGGATACTGTTAATTTAAAGAGGGAGCGTGTGTTTGTGTATGAGGGAGGGACGAAACTGCGATTATTGACTGATGACGTATGAGACGGATGATCATTTTATTTATATTTTTGAAGAGAGCCTTTTTATGCGCTGCCTGGCTGCAGATATTTTTTTACCGATATCAACATATTCGCGTGTAAGAGATTGAGAATGCAGTGTGATCACATGGTAGCCATTTTTGGGCATTGAGAAAGTTCTTTCCTTCCGCTGCTTTTTTCCTTCATCATTGGTCTGCCCACCGCGCTGAGGATTGAACCCACATCAAGACTGGCTGCTTAAGATGGGAACGGGTTTTTTTCTTTATCTCGATTTGCGATGACGTTGTAGTTGGGGGGGAGTATTACACACAGAAACAATGGCCGCAACCGGGCGCAAATGTGCTTGCCAGTTGCTCAAGGTAATTGAATCGCGCTCAGAAATCGCATTTATTGAGAAGTATCAAAGCAAAATAAAGCAACATATTTACATAAGATATTAGACTCTTGGAAGTAATGGGAGGTAAAATTTAACAATATCATGGTCAGGAAAAAAACAAGAAGAATTTACAGTACTTCTACTAACCCTTTTTATGCGGGCGGTTGTTAATCGGAACAACCTTTTTTTTCGGCGGCGGCGGTCGCTTGACAACTTTTTTAGGCGGTGGCGGCCTCTTGACGACCTTTTTGGGCGGCGGCGGCCGCTTGACAACCTTTTTGGGCGGCGGCGGCCGCTTGACGACCTTTTTGGGTGGAGGTGGCGACTTCTTTTTTATCCCCGGCGGTGGCGGCCGCTTGACAGCCTTCTTAGGTGGAGGTGGCGACTTCTTTTTGGGCGGTGGGCTCTTAGGTTTGACAGATGGCGGCGGGGCTCTAGGACGCAGATGCTTGCCGGGTGGCGGCGGGCTATTGTGCACGACAGGCTCTTCCTCGTACTCGTACTCGTAGTCCTCTTCAGGTGCCGGTGGAGGGGGGCGTAACAATTTCCTGGGAGGAGGAGGCGAGGGTTTGGGCGAGGGCACCGGCTCCTCCTCGTATTCGTAGTCGTATTCCTCTTTGGCTGGAGGAGGCGAATGCACGGGCATTTGGGGAGCTGGGACCGGACGAAGCCGCCTGGGAGGAGGCGCTTTAACGGTGGGTGTTGGCGGTGTGGCGGGTGTTGGCGGGTCGTCGTACTCATAGCTGCGCCGGGGAAAGGAGATTAAAAAAGGGTGAATAAATAAATATCTAGAGACATGCAAAATTCCAGAGAACATCAGCAGCAGCCTTTGAGCACTTAATTTCACCCAATTTATCTTAATATTTTTCCTTATATATATTAACTCACTCGTACTCTTGTGCTGGCGGAGCAGGAACCGTAGGCGGCGCTGGAGACGGACGCATACGCCTGCAAAAGTTCAATTGAAATTTTGAGGAAATGAAATTAATAAAAAGTAGCACAACCCCATCGCCGCGATCCGGAAGGGAAGGACCGAAAGAATGCCAGGCTGGATATCTTATAATAATGAAATAGTAAACGGTGAACATACTTGGGAGGGGGCGGTTTGAGAGCAGGGGTCGGTGCAGGCGGTTCATCGTACTCGTAACTAAAATAAATAGAAAGAAGGGGAGGGAGGGTGAGAATGATAAATGAAATATGTGGAAGGATGCGAATTTTATGCATTTTGATAAATTTTAAAATAAATTTTCATCAATTTTCTGCTTGCACTTCGGTGCCAGTCTGCTAAGAGGTATTATATGCCTTTTGTGCGGACTTAAACCCTGCAATGTGTGTTTTTTAACTTACTCGTACTCTGCCGGCGGAGGTGCTGGCAGTGCCTTTGGTGGAGGCGGAGGAGAAGGCTTGACAACAGGTCCAGGGGGTGCAGTGTAATCGTAATCATACCTACATCAAAGAAATCGTAAGAAGTGGTTGAATAATAGCATTGGGTGAACTCCATGCAAGGAGCGCAACACCGTCCAACACATGCGCTGCTCCGCTTTGCACCCAAACGCATTGGCAGCATGACAAATCTTTGAGATACGGATAAAACGCACTCGTACTCTTCAGGGGGGGTAGGTGCGGGGACCTTGGGTGGGGGCGATGCATTGGGTTTGAGACGCCTGCAAAACAAGTTAAGGCCATAAAATATAAGCGACCGGCCATCAAGTTGCTGGACCAAAAAAAAAACAGGCGAAAACTACTTCAATGCCGCCGACTTCTATAGTTGATAATACGTATCAGATTAACGCGAAGAGTATTGATTTTTGAAAATCAAATCAAAAAAAAGATGGACACATGCCTAGGAGGCGGGGGGTGTTTGCCAGTGTTGCCAGGCGGCGGCGGAGAGTACTCATACTCATAGTCATATTCTTCGGCGGGAGGAACGATGGGCGGTGGAAATGTGATCTTGGGCGGCGGGGGCGGCGGACTATATTCGTAATCATACCTGGATCAGATAAAGACAAATGTGAGGGTTATGGCTTTAAATTTTGATTACTGAAAAAAAAACACGAGCCATTCAATAGAATGGATATTCCGTCTCAAAACTTTGAGCCCCCAAAGCCAAGCAGATTAGTCAACAAAAGAATACATATAATCGTCATGGAAGAATAAACTCACTCATACTCGGCTGGAGGCGGCAACATCTTGGGAGGAGGCGGCTTTCCATTCTGAGGCGGCGGCGGGCTATAGTCATATCTGCAGATAAAAGGAAAGAAGCATAATAAATAAAATGAACAAAATCATAAATGATGAACTTGATTGGGCAAGCGCTGTATTTTGCTGTATTTTTTATATTTCATTGTTGACAACACAATATCGGGACTTTGCAATAATTCGAGTTGTATTTTGGTCATGGTTTAAAGACAGTGGCCAAGAAAATGTTGCATAGCGAGAAAAATCAACTTATAACTCACTCATACTCCTCGGGAGGCGGTGCGATTTTGGGTGGCGGAGGCATCGTCTTTGGAGGCGGTGGGCTGTAGTCGTATTCATATCTAAATTGAATAAGAATGTTGGAGGTGAAAAGGTAGCAATACTATAGCAATATCGTTATATATGTATACCAGTATGTTAAATATTTCATTCGCATATATTCTTCAACAAATTTTTCGGCTTCTTACTCGTATTCAGCAGGAACAGGAGGAGGAGAGGCGACCAGCTTTGGCGGAGGCGGGGGAGAGTCGATGAGCTCCTGGGGCGGCGGCGGACTGTAGTCGTATTCATACCTGTCAGGGAAAAGAGAAATTTCAATATTGAGAGAAAGCGTAAAGGAAAACATAAAAATACCTCCCCCCCTTAATATGGTACATTTCATTGTCTTGAAACATTTAATTCGCATGTATTTAAAATATTTCTCGTCTTCTTACTCGTATTCAGCAGGAACAGGTGGTGGAGGAGTGTCGACCAGCTTCGGCGGAGGTGGGCTTGCAGGTGGAGGTGGTCTGCGAAGAAGAAGAAAAAACTCAGCAAAAATTCTAGGAGAAAAGAATTGGGATATGAGAAAATATAAATTTAGCTTACGCGCAGGAGGAGCATGCCTCAGGGATGGCAATTTCAATTTGGAAGTTGCACCCTGCCAGTCCCGTCACTTTCATGTTGGGCGTCAAAAATGCGGCCAGATCGGCAGGATCGAGCTCAAGGGCAGGGCCACACACGTAGGTGACAATGGTTTTGCGCGCCATGCCCTTTTCGCACTGCGCGCCTGTAGGGTTCTCCAGTGTGACGCCAGCCAAAGGAGCGGGAATCGCATTATCAATGCAAGTTCCGCAGAAGTCGGGGCGGGCATTCCTGGTCCTGTCCACTGTGGGATGCAGTGGATCAGCGGCTGCTGCGCTGGTATACACCTCGACCGTCCACTGGGGGTCGGTGGGGCCCAGCAGGGTGCTGCGCAGCTCGGCAGATGCAGCGGCGTCAAAGGCCCCAAGGTAGTACCTATCTTTCTTGATGCTTGGCTTAGCGATGTACACCAATTCAACCACAGCCTGCAAGGAAAAAGAAATGGGAAAATAAAGAGAAAACTTTTGCTGCTCATGCTTCTCAGAAAAAAATATTGAACGAAAAACAATTTTAGTAGTGCTATTACCATATACTCCACAGTGTAGCCCCATTCCACTGCTCCGGCAACCAGCGCTGGACCTGCATAAATTGCTCCATGCGCTTCGGTGGTTACATTCGGCTGCAAAGGCTCGCTGGGGAAGCAATTGACAGGGACGAAGGGCGGCGGGGAGGGAAGAACGACTGGGATACCAGGGGGTGGGGGAGACGCGAGAGCCACGACGCCAGGCGGTGGTGGCGAGGCAAGGGGATTGACAGGGTCCTGTGGCGGCGGGGGAGAGTCGACCAGCTGCTGTGGCGGCGGGGGAGAGTCGACCAGCTGCTGTGGCGGCGGGGGACTGCGAAATTAAAGCGAAATGAAAGTAGAGAAGATATCCAAATAGAAAGGGGGCGAAAATATTTAAAAAAAAAAAACTATGGAGGGGGGATATGCAAAACTTACACGCAGGAGGAGCATGCCTCAGGGACGGCAATTTCAATTTGGAAGTTGCACCCTGCCAGTCCCGTCACTTTCATGTTGGGCGTCAAAAATGCGGCCAGATCGGCAGGATCGAGCTCAAGGGCAGGGCCACACACGTAGGTGACAATGGTTTTGCGCGCCATGCCCTTTTCGCACTGCGCGCCTGTAGGGTTCTCCAGTGTGACGCCAGCCAAAGGAGCGGGAATCGCATTATCAATACAGGTCTCGCAGAAATCAGGGCGTGGAGTCTGCGTTCTATCGGTGGAAGGGTGCAGAGGGTCAGAACCTGCTGCGCTGGTATACACCTCGACCGTCCACTGGGGGTCGGTGGGGCCCAGAAGGGTGCTACGCAGCTCAGCAGATGCAGCAGGATCGAAGGCTCCCAGGGTGTACCTGAGGCCACGAGAAAAAACGTGTTTATAATCCATTTAAAAGACCAGGAATTTCAAAATGCAAGCCAGCCCCAAAGGAGAAATGCAGGGTAAAAAAGTAAGTCGTGCTCATTATTTCTCACCTATCCTTCTTAATGTCGGCAGAAACATAGACCAATTCAACAATAGCCTGCAAATAAAAGAAATCATTCAGGTGTATTTATTGCTTCGACATATTGAAAGTGTCGTATATTCATGTGCTAATAAATATGCCGAGGATAATTAAGCTCGTCTTATTTCTCAACAAAAATAAGATTTAAGAGACCCCTGTCTTATATTTATGAAGACAATAATTTGAACGCTAAAGCCCCTCACCATGTATTCCACAGTGTAGCTCCATTCCACTCCTCCCTCAACCAGCGCCGGGCCTGCGTAAATCGCTCCATGCGCCTCAGTGGCGACATCTGGGTTCAGAGGCTCGTTGCTGAAGCAGTTGACGGGGACAAAGGGCGGCGGCGGCACAATCTCTGGATCAAGTACAGGTGGCGGTGGGCTGCCAGCTTCGATGGGCGGGGGCGGAACGTCCAGCTCAGGGTCCTGTGGCGGCGGGGGAGAGTCGACCAGCTGCTGTGGCGGCGGGGGAGAGTCGACCAGCTGCTGTGAAGGCGGGGGAGAGTCGACCAGCTGCTGTGGCGGCGGGGGAGAGTCGACCAGCTGCTGTGGCGGCGGGGGAGAGTCGACCAGCTGCTGTGGCGGCGGGGGACTGCGAAATTAAAGCGAAATGAAAGTAGAGAAGATATCCAAATAGAAAGGGGGCGAAAATATTTAAAAAAAAAAAACTATGGAGGGGGGATATGCAAAACTTACACGCAGGAGGAGCATGCCTCAGGGACGGCAATTTCAATTTGGAAGTTGCACCCTGCCAGTCCCGTCACTTTCATGTTGGGCGTCAAAAATGCGGCCAGATCGGCAGGATCGAGCTCAAGGGCAGGGCCACACACGTAGGTGACAATGGTTTTGCGCGCCATGCCCTTTTCGCACTGCGCGCCTGTAGGGTTCTCCAGTGTGACGCCAGCCAAAGGAGCGGGAATCGCATTATCAATACAGGTCTCGCAGAAATCAGGGCGTGGAGTCTGCGTTCTATCGGTGGAAGGGTGCAGAGGGTCAGAACCTGCTGCGCTGGTATACACCTCGACCGTCCACTGGGGGTCGGTGGGGCCCAGAAGGGTGCTACGCAGCTCAGCAGATGCAGCAGGATCGAAGGCTCCCAGGGTGTACCTGAGGCCACGAGAAAAAACGTGTTTATAATCCATTTAAAAGACCAGGAATTTCAAAATGCAAGCCAGCCCCAAAGGAGAAATGCAGGGTAAAAAAGTAAGTCGTGCTCATTATTTCTCACCTATCCTTCTTAATGTCGGCAGAAACATAGACCAATTCAACAATAGCCTGCAAATAAAAGAAATCATTCAGGTGTATTTATTGCTTCGACATATTGAAAGTGTCGTATATTCATGTGCTAATAAATATGCCGAGGATAATTAAGCTCGTCTTATTTCTCAACAAAAATAAGATTTAAGAGACCCCTGTCTTATATTTATGAAGACAATAATTTGAACGCTAAAGCCCCTCACCATGTATTCCACAGTGTAGCTCCATTCCACTCCTCCCTCAACCAGCGCCGGGCCTGCGTAAATCGCTCCATGCGCCTCAGTGGCGACATCTGGGTTCAGAGGCTCGTTGCTGAAGCAGTTGACGGGGACAAAGGGCGGCGGCGGCACAATCTCTGGATCAAGTACAGGTGGCGGTGGGCTGCCAGCTTCGATGGGCGGGGGCGGAACGTCCAGCTCAGGGTCCTGTGGCGGCGGGGGAGAGTCGACCAGCTGCTGTGGCGGCGGGGGAGAGTCGACCAGCTGCTGTGAAGGCGGGGGAGAGTCGACCAGCTGCTGTGGCGGCGGGGGAGAGTCGACCAGCTGCTGTGGCGGCGGGGGAGAGTCGACCAGCTGCTGTGGCGGCGGGGGACTGCGAAATTAAAGCGAAATGAAAGTAGAGAAGATATCCAAATAGAAAGGGGGCGAAAATATTTAAAAAAAAAAAACTATGGAGGGGGGATATGCAAAACTTACACGCAGGAGGAGCATGCCTCAGGGACGGCAATTTCAATTTGGAAGTTGCACCCTGCCAGTCCCGTCACTTTCATGTTGGGCGTCAAAAATGCGGCCAGATCGGCAGGATCGAGCTCAAGGGCAGGGCCACACACGTAGGTGACAATGGTTTTGCGCGCCATGCCCTTTTCGCACTGCGCGCCTGTAGGGTTCTCCAGTGTGACGCCAGCCAAAGGAGCGGGAATCGCATTATCAATACAGGTCTCGCAGAAATCAGGGCGTGGAGTCTGCGTTCTATCGGTGGAAGGGTGCAGAGGGTCAGAACCTGCTGCGCTGGTATACACCTCGACCGTCCACTGGGGGTCGGTGGGGCCCAGAAGGGTGCTACGCAGCTCAGCAGATGCAGCAGGATCGAAGGCTCCCAGGGTGTACCTGAGGCCACGAGAAAAAACGTGTTTATAATCCATTTAAAAGACCAGGAATTTCAAAATGCAAGCCAGCCCCAAAGGAGAAATGCAGGGTAAAAAAGTAAGTCGTGCTCATTATTTCTCACCTATCCTTCTTAATGTCGGCAGAAACATAGACCAATTCAACAATAGCCTGCAAATAAAAGAAATCATTCAGGTGTATTTATTGCTTCGACATATTGAAAGTGTCGTATATTCATGTGCTAATAAATATGCCGAGGATAATTAAGCTCGTCTTATTTCTCAACAAAAATAAGATTTAAGAGACCCCTGTCTTATATTTATGAAGACAATAATTTGAACGCTAAAGCCCCTCACCATGTATTCCACAGTGTAGCTCCATTCCACTCCTCCCTCAACCAGCGCCGGGCCTGCGTAAATCGCTCCATGCGCCTCAGTGGCGACATCTGGGTTCAGAGGCTCGTTGCTGAAGCAGTTGACGGGGACAAAGGGCGGCGGCGGCACAATCTCTGGATCAAGTACAGGTGGCGGTGGGCTGCCGAGGACAGCTTCGATGGGCGGGGGCGGAACGTCCAGCTCTGCTGGTAGGGGCGGCGGCGATGCAGGGTCTTCCTGAGGGGGAGGAGGGGCTGCCAACGGCTCAACGACTGGGGGGGGTGGACTTGCACGCGGCTCTTCAAAAGGTGGCGGAGGAGGGCTAGCCAGCGGGTCTTCTGGTGGCGGAGGGCTTGCCAGCGGGTCTTCTGGCGGCGGAGGGCTTGCCAGCGGATCTTCTGGCGGCGGAGGGCTTGCCAGCGGATCTTCTGGCGGCGGAGGGCTAGCCAGCGGATCTTCAGGCGGGGGAGGGCTTGCCAGCAGCTCTTCAGGAGGAGGAGGGCTAGACAGCGGGTCTTCTGGTGGCGGAGGGCTAGACAGCGGGTCTTCAGGAGGAGGGGGACTTGCCAGCAGCTCTTCAGGAGGAGGAGGGCTAGACAGCGGGTCTTCTGGTGGCGGAGGGCTAGACAGCGGGTCTTCAGGCGGGGGAGGGCTTGCCAGCGGGTCTTCTGGCGGCGGAGGGCTAGACAGCAGCTCTTCAGGAGGAGGAGGGCTAGACAGCGGCTCATCGGGTGGCGGAGGGCTAGACAGCGGGTCTTCAGGCGGAGGAGGGCTAGCCAGCGGGTCTTCTGGCGGCGGAGGGCTAGACAGCAGCTCTTCAGGAGGAGGAGGGCTTGCCAGCAGCTCTTCAGGAGGAGGAGGGCTAGACAGCAGCTCTTCAGGCGGAGGAGGGCTAGACAGCGGGTCGTCAGGCGGGGGAGGGCTTGCCAGCAGCTCTTCTGGTGGCGGAGGGCTAGACAGCGGGTCTTCTGGCGGCGGAGGGCTAGACAGCGGGTCTTCAGGCGGGGGAGGGCTTGCCAGCAGCCCTTCTGGTGGCGGAGGGCTAGAAAGCAGCTCTTCAGGCGGAGGAGGGCTAGACAGCAGCTCTTCAGGAGGAGGAGGGCTTGCCAGCGGCTCTTCAGGAGGAGGAGGGCTAGACAGCGGGTCTTCAGGCGGCGGAGGGCTAGACAGCGGGTCTTCAGGAGGAGGGGGACTTGCCAGCAGCTCTTCAGGCGGCGGAGGGCTCGCCAGCAGCTCTTCTGGTGGCGGAGGGCTAGACAGCAGCTCTTCAGGCGGAGGAGGGCTAGACAGCAGCTCTTCTGGTGGCGGAGGGCTAGACAGCGGGTCTTCAGGCGGCGGAGGGCTAGACAGCGGGTCTTCAGGCGGAGGAGGGCTTGCCAGCAGCTCTTCAGGAGGAGGAGGGCTAGACAGCAGCTCTTCAGGCGGAGGAGGGCTAGACAGCGGGTCTTCAGGCGGGGGAGGGCTTGCCAGCAGCTCTTCTGGTGGCGGAGGGCTAGACAGCAGCTCTTCAGGCGGAGGAGGGCTAGACAGCGGGTCTTCAGGCGGCGGAGGGCTTGCCAGCAGCCCTTCTGGTGGCGGAGGGCTAGCCAGCGGGTCTTCAGGCGGCGGAGGGCTAGCCAGCGGGTCTTCAGGCGGAGGAGGGCTTGCCAGCGGCTCCTCAACTGGTGGCGGCGGTGAAGCGAGCGGCTCTTCGATTGTTGGTGGGGGAGGGCTCAGAAGCACTGCAACACAGTGTAAGTGTGTTCATTACTCGAATGAAACGTATACAATATAAATAAACGTAACATTTTCGAGGAAAGCTGCATGAAATACCAGAGACAGTTTTTTTTTTTTACCTTCTTCAGGAGGAGGAGGACTTTGAAGCTCTTCCGCTGGAGGGGGTGGGGATTCCAAAACGACCTCTGCAAATAAGATCGGAATTTTTGTGAGAAAATTATTACATTATTAATTAATGTAATTAATGTAATGTAATTAAATGCATGCAAAATACATCAAAAAAATTGACAAAAGATAATATTGGGATAAATTTTTCAAAGAGAATAAGAATCGCAATAACGCATTTGTTATAAAAAGCAACACGTACCTGGCGGCGGCGGTGATGCATCTGGAGGCGGCGGGGACGCTTCCGGAGGAGGCGGCGACTCAGCAGGCGGTGGCGGAGAACAATTCGAACACGCTTCGGGCACAAAGATGGTTACTTCGAATTCGCAGTCAGCAAGAGAAACAACTTTGAAATTTGCGTCAGTCATGATATAGGTAGCCAGCTCTCCAATCGCCACAGCGTCAGGGTCCTGCGTCAAAGGGCCGCCGCAGACGTAGTTTACAGTGGCTTTGCGCGCCTGTCCAAGCGAACACGAGACTCCCATCGGATTCGGCAGGGCAACGCCGTTGAAAGGCACCGGGATCGGATTGGTGTTGCTGGTTTCGTTGAACTCAGGCCGTGCGTCTTTGGTTCTATCAAATGATGCATGCAGCGGGTTCAAGGCTGCTGCTGTGGTGTAGACCTCCACAGACCACAGCGGCCTGGTGGGGTCTGGGGCTGTGAGCGTGTCGCGCAGCGCAGTGGTTGCCCCCAGATCGAACGCCCCGAGGACAAATCTGTTTAAAATATAATAAAAACAATTGGAATGGTTAGGTCGGCCGGGGTTGACCTTTTTCGAGTTGAAAAAACCCGGAGCGTCTGCCAATTTTCTCACCTATCCTGTTTGATGGCAGGCGTTGTCGAGGCATATTCAAACATGGCGACGCTCAGGTACTCCACGGCAAAACTCCACGACACATCGTTTCCATTTACTGTTTGTGTAGAGGCGGGACCGCCATAGACTGCTCCGTGCGCCTCTGTGAGTGGGTCAGGGTTGAGAGGCTCATCGAAGCAGGCTGTTTGCTTCAGATTTCTTCCGGCGTAGGCTACACAAGGAAGAAAACATAACAGTGATGTTAGAGATGGATGTAATTGACTCTCGACGGCAGGCATCTCATAGCAACAACAAAAAAGCTATTCGACGGTCTCAAGAGCTGGTTCTCTCCCAACGTAATAAAGCATAATCTTTTGAATAAACGTGATGGCCTGATGCTTTCAAGAGCTGGCGTCAAGTCATGAACGTAAAACAGATCAATTAAGCACCTTGAGTTAGCCCTGCAAACAGGGCTAACAGCCACACGCTTCCGCCCGCCTTCATCTCCGTCTTTGACCTTTTAATTTACAAATCCCATTCCATATTTGAGATTGCAATCCACGTTGGTGAGTTTTTTCGATGACCGGCCCCAAAAGTGTCGGTATCCCAAATGCGCGCGCCGCGGCTAACGTAGTAAGTACCCAGACACATATTTTTCATCAGTCACTACATGTTCGGAGGAACTGTCAATCAAAACAATTGCAAGCGACCGCAAAGTTAAGCCCTCCTTCGAAATAGCAGCAATCATTATATATATGTGCCGCCCTGGCATTTATTTTGAAAATTTGCTACAGGAATATATTTAATATTTAATTCTTGATGATATCAGCGTTTTTCAACAACTACAACCGGAGTTTGATATGCTTTCACAAATATTTTTTTCATTTTCGCAACATCGACCAAACATACGGTTGCAAATTGAATGCTCCACCTTCTTTAATGCTTTTCTTGTGAACAAAAGACGACGCCTCAGTGTAATTAAGCCTCCCAGTCGTTCTGAAGGAGGAACTGCTTCCCAACCAAAAATAAAAATGATGCGCCCGCCAAAATATCTAAAAGACCGGCATCTGTTACAAGTGTGTGTGCGGGGGGGGGAGTGTGTGTGTCTGTGTGTGTGTGTGTGTGTGTGCACATGTAATTGAAAGTGCTTCATAGCTAAATTGAAAGTGCCTCATTCTCACTTTTTTATTTCGTCGTCAAGTTGTATTTAAAGCGTAGCATCACAGAATTATTTCAACAGCCAACCCAAATGGACACAATTTCACATGCCGTCCGTCATTTTAAAAATTCTATCGATTCACAAGTACATATCTGTCAGGAATTAGGTGAAAATGCTTATTAACTAGTAAAGATTGGAGATTGGTAGAAAGACTTATACGACAAAAAGGAGAAGAGCTAGCAGCAAACGTAACAGCAATAAGAACAGAAAGCAGTAGAAACCAGACAGTATTATTATAAAAAGAAGAGAGGAAAATCAGACTTCTCTCTGAGGCTTTGGTTTCGTCTGCTTGCCATTGTCAGCTGGGCGGTTGAGGATGGTGATATCACGGTCAGGAATCTTCTTCGGCGGCGGAGATTTCTTTTTGGGCGGGGGCGGAGATTTTCTTTTGGGCGGTGGCTGTGATGGCCTCTTCCTGGGTGGCGGGGGCGACTTCTTCTTAGCCGGCGGCGGGGGCCGCGGCCTAAAATTCCTAGGCGGCGGCGGCTTTTTCATAGGCCCAGGCACCGGAGGATCGTCATGCTCGTAGTCATAGTCGTAATCCTCCTCGCTTGGTGGGTACCCAGGCGTTGCAGCCGGCGGCGGAGGTCTTGGAGTCAAATTCTTGGGCGGTGGGGGGCTACATAAAAAAAAAAATTAAAAAAAAAATATATATATAAATAAATAAATATGTATACATTGCTAGATAAAATAATGAATCGATAATAAAATATAAATTTCATATTATATAAAATACCTCTTGGCCTTGACAGGAGTAGGCGGGGGTGGAGATGGCAAGCCAGGAGGCGGCGCACGGGGGCGCAAGCGGATGGGGCGTTCCGGGGGTGGAGAGTGAACCGGAGCTGGCTCATAATCGTAATCATACTCCTCCTCCATTGGTGGGCTTGGCATAACCTTGGGAGGCGGCGGCGGCGAATCGTAGTCATAACTGAATTAAAGAAAACAATAACATAAAAAAACCACAACATTTCAGAATGTGAACTTCACACAGAGACGGCAATAAAAGCCACACTGCAAAGAGGCAAGCGAATTCATGAAATGCCAATGCATCAAGTTAAAACAGCGTATCACTTACTCTTCTTTGGGGGCTGCGGGAGGTGGAGGGCGAATCTTTGGCGGCGGGGGACTCTCATACTCATAATCGTACCTGAATTTAAGAAAATTTCAATAAATAAACGTTTAAATTACGGCGTTGAAGGGCTCAACACTGATTGCTACCACAAAATACCCCAAAACTGTGTAAGAATAGTTGCTTGAAGGAAAAATAGAAGGAAACGAACTTACTCTTCTTCTTTATGAGGAGGACTTGGCGGCGCGGGAAGGTCAGGTGTATTTTTTGGCGGCGGCGGCGAAGGGCGGTAGCGACGTGGTGCAGGCGGAGGAGGAATGGTTGGTCCAGCAGGCGGGCTGGGGCTGTCATCGTACTCATAGCTTAAAAAAATCAGAAAATTTAGTCAATGAGTATATAATTATGTAAAATTGTTTTTATACAAGCATATGATAAGATATTAAACATGGGCTTGAATTTAAATTTTAAAATATTAATTGAATAAAATCGACGCCTTCATTTACTCACTCGTAATCGTACTCGCCCTGGCCCTTAGGGGGGGTGGCAGGGGGCGGCGGGCTGGGTACCACCTTGACTGGCGGTGGAGGGCTATAATCGTACCTACAACAGCAGGGAAAAATAGTTAATAAGGAAAGAAATGAACCAAAAAATCAGGAGCGCAATACTTACTCATACTCTTCCTCATTTGCTGGGCTTGGCGGCGGCGGACTCGGTTTTGGAACAGGCGGCGGCGGAGGGCTGTAGTCGTATCTGCAGATCCAAAACATGTTTATATTGTGTGAATGATTCAAACAGAATACATATCATATGCACAATGTACCCCTGAAGAAAGATTATTATGCTGCTCATCATTGCTGTGCAAGCTGAAACAAAGATGATTCCTGTCAGGAGGGAGAGTCAACGCACTCATATTCATCCGCTTTTGCTGGTGGAGGAGGACTGGGGTGGATGGGAGGAGGCGGGCTGTAGTCGTACCTACAACAGACGGAAAAGAGGGAAATGATGAGAGGTGTCCTAGGTGAAAAAATGGGTAAATATCGGTAATCGGCAATAAGCGTGAAAGTAAGTTAATACTTGATTTTGAAAGAAGCAAAGCGTGAAATGTTCAAATATATACTTACTCTTCTCCATTATTTTCCGGGGGCGGTGGACTGGATTTATCGACAGTCGGGGGAGGAGGGCTGGGCACAACGGGAATGACAGGCGGCGGAGAATAATCATATTCGTATTCGTCGGCGGCAGCTGGAGGAGGCGGCGATGACTGAACAATCACGGGAGGAGGAGGGCTGGGGACAACGGGAATGACGGGCGGCGGAGAATAATCGTAGTCGTATTCGTCGGCGGCAGCTGGAGGAGGCGGCGATAACTGAACAATCACGGGGGGTGGCGGCGATGACTGAACAATGACGGGGGGTGGCGGCAATGACTGAACAATCACGGGTGGTGGTGGCGATGACTGAACAATCACGGGGGGTGGTGGCGATGACTGAACAATCACGGGGGGTGGCGGCGATGACTGATCAATCACGGGAGGTGGCGGCGACGGCAAAAATCCGCCTGGAGGGGGACTGAAGTAGTCGTACTCGTAGTCGCGATCAGGAAGCGCCGGGGGCGGGGGCGAAGTGGTGATAACCGGGGGCGGAGGGCTGCGAAAAAATTAAAAAAAACATGAATTTTTGTATGGCCGCGGCCACAATTTTAATTAATTTTTTTATAAAAGCAGAACTGACCTTTGGGGAGGAGGAGGAGGGCTCTCAGGTGGGGGGCTGAATGGAGAAGAAGGGATATTGTGTTGTGTTGGATAATAATTAATATTTCTTAAGTTCACAGATTAGCTCCCCGAGGATTACTATGCTCTCTGAAGAGGCCCCAGGGGTAGGAATACGAATGTAACATTTTCGCTCTAAGTTTCCTCACCTGCACAAGCTGCACGCTTCGGGCACGGCCATTGTGATTTGGAAGTTGCAATCCGCGAGGGCGCTGACTTGCATGCCAGGCGCCAAGAACGTGGCGGGGTCAGCAGGAGCATCGGGATCCCGCTGAAGCGGGGGGCCGCAAACGTAGGTCACGATGGTCTTACGCGCCATGCCGCGTTCGCACTGCGCTCCCATAGGGTTGGGCGAGGGAGTGCCATTAACCGGCACAGGAATTGGATTGTCGGCGCTGGTTTCGTTGAATTCAGGTCTAGGATCCTTTGTACGATCCACAGCGGGGTGCAGGGGGTTGGCTCCAGCTGCAGAGGTGTACACCTCCACCGCCCAGGGGGCATCGGCAGGCCCCAGCAGGGTCGCACGCAGCGCCGCCGTTGCTGCTGCGTCAAACGCTCCCAAGACAAACCTATCAGCCTTGACGGCAGGCACGGTCGAGCCGTACACGAGCTCAACAATACTCTGCATCAATGTCAGAAACGATCGCTGAGTAAACACACAACACAATTTTTGAGGTACACAAAAATAAAAGGAAAAAAGCTCAATGGAATGGCTAAATGGGCTCTAAATCCTTCTGCACGAAAGTCTAATTTCTCGAAAGACAATAGAAACACCGCTCCTCTAGTTTAATATCGCACCATATATTCCACCGCATATGCCCACTCCACCGAGCTGGCCCCCACAGTCTCAGTCAGGGGAGGGCCTCCATAGATTGCTCCGTGCGCTTCCGTAACAGGGTCAGGATTGAGGGGCTCTTCGTAGCAGCCCCCATTTGTTGCCTGCCGAAGCGAACGGCCGGCTTGGGCTGCACAGAGGGAATACGAAATGGCGAGCGTTAATTATCCATTTTTGTGAAGTTGATGGCAATTGAGATTATAATCAGCCATCAGGTGCGCGCTAGGATGCTATTCGCGAGATGGGTGCTGGGGGATATAACATTTTGTGATCGAGTATGTCACACTCGCCATGAATTAAGCAGCATGAAGCCAGAGCCCAGAAAACGATGGCCTTTATTGCTATCATCTATTCTCTACTTGATAAGCGGCATCATACGCCCTCCTGGCAGCGCGATTGATTGGTTTTCGATATATGACGGGAACAGGGGACGCGCCGTCGGAGGCACGGATACTCAGCTCCGCGTGTATAAATGAATAAAAATTACCTAGGAGAGTGCATCCACGCACACACGAAAATTGGAGAGGCCAGCAGGAGGGGGATTAAACACACCGCCACATAGTCAATTCAGCTGGGGATAAGAAAGCCGGGCTGCCAATACGCAGGGGATAGAAGAAGAATGGGGAGACTGGCGACAGTTGTGTAAACGGATGCATTGATCGAACGCATCAATTGACGTCTGGGGTGATACACCAATAGAGGGCGTTGCTACGGAAGATTAACTCGGCGATATGTTTAAATTTTGTTGATGCAGATTGTTTGCGCTCGTTAGCTCATGCCAAATTACCTGAATATTGGCCTCTTCTATGGAATGGTTAAGCTGGGACCTCTCCGCATGTTCTTGCTTGTTCTTCTTTTCTTCATGACCGAGCCATTTCCCCGCATTCTGGCCATTGTTAAACTTTATTATACCGAATTAAAGGATGGAAATCATAAACAGAGGAAAATACATGCATTTAAAAATCGAAATTTTGTGGAAATGCAAAGTTTCAGAGTTGATTGTTTGAATTTTTTTGGAAGGAGAAAAGCAGAGAAATCAGTCAGAAACGCGTCATTACGAATCATTAATTATCTGTCAAAGAGGCAGCGGACTCGCAACTTCAAAGTGCACGTCAGGTGGGCATCCCAGCTACCGCTCTTGAACGGAAAAGGCCCTCCGCTGCCGCGGGTGTATTGTTCATCGCTAGCCGCCACACTTCTTCCGCCCTTACTCAGCCGCTCTTGAACAGCAGCACCGCGATGGAGTCGAGGTAGAAGTAGATGAAGTGCTTGGTCTCGTGGGTGACGTAGGACCCAAACTTGGTGCCAACGATGCAGTGCCAGGTGGGGCCACGCCGGGAGTCAAACTCCTTCTTGATATAGGCGGCAATGTCCTTCTCCACGGTCCACTTGTCGATGGCCTGCACAGCGTAGTATAAGAGAGAGGGGGGGGGGGGCGTGCAGCTCTATTAAAGTAAAATTGATAAAAAGTAAAATGGTGGGAGAAGAGGCGGGAAAAATGCGATGGCAGTCTGGGGGAAGGGGCATGGAAGTGAACCGAGGTGGTGGCTGAGTGTAGAACTCACGTGCTTGGCTGTCTCCACTGCCTCCTGTTGCATCTCCTCCGTCATGTCAGTTGACTTGATGACCGTCTTCCTGTCAGGTCCTCGCGTCATTGTTGTCTTGGTTTTCGTTCAAAGGGGGGATTGCTGCCGTTGGAAGCCAAAGCTCGGCGGGTTTCTGACCAGAATTTTTTTAATTCGCAGTTTAAAATTAACTACCAAGCGAAAATGGGCTTGTCCGCCTGTCCGTTGAATATCAGTGCTCTCTTCAATATTTTTATGATGCTTTAGTGCAGCAACTGCCGTTCACACCAGCGAAACGACGCTGGTTTGACAATTCTTCATTTCTTTTACCTCATTTTCCACTGGTTCAAGTGCTGTTGATGCCTCGTTTTAATAATTCAAAAAAATAACACTGCAGCTAGTATCTATTGACGCAGCGGCGGCGCTGGTTTTGCCCCCCTCTATAGTTTAAAAACATTCATCTCGAAGCTTGTGGACGAATCTGAGGCTTGCCAGGGGCCCTGATGCCTCGATATTATTGCGATTATTGCGATGCATATTTAACCCACGATTCGGTGCGTTTTTAATTGCATTTGGAGCGTGGTAATTTAATTCAGCAATTTGACTTCCTGTTGTTTCTCTTATCATGTACTCACGTTTCCAATTCCATGCAGGCAATCGTCCGCAAGCAGCACAACTCGGGGTACAAGCACAAATCCAATGTCAAGTCTTATTACTTGCAATTCGACGATGAGAACCAGGCGCGCTTGATAGCCGAGCTCAATGGCTTCCCTTTGGTAAGAAACGATACCATCCACCAACCCTGAACCTCACCCCTTCTGCAGCACCTCCTTATTCACTCGTAATGCCGTTAAATTTCATTTAATTTTGCAGCCTCCGCCTGGGCCCATGGGAGGCCCAATGATGCCTGGCCCAATGGGCGGCCCCTTCCGCCCTGGAATGCCCCCCATGCCCTACCCTCCTCGCCCCGGAATGCCTCCCCACATGGCCCCCCCCCACATGATGCCTCCCCCCCCCCACTTTATGGGTGGAGGACCATCGCAACTGGGAGGCGGCCATCACATGCCGCCACGGCCCATGGGAGGCCCGCCGCCGATGGGCCCCGGCCCCCGGCCAGGAATGCCGCCAATGGGGGGCCCGCCGCCGCCGCAGGGGCTGGGCTGGGGCGGACCGCCGCCTCACCACGGCGGCCCTCCGCCAATGCAGCACCATCACCAGCAGCAGCATGGCCCTCCCCATGGGGGCCCTCCGCCGCCGCACATGCAGCATCATCACCCCCAGCAACAGCATCCGAACCAGCAGCCGCCTCCTCACCCTTATGGAGGGGGCCCTCCGCCGCCTTATGGCCAGCACGGTGGGCCGCCGCCGCAGGGGCCGGCTCCTCCTCACCGCTACTGAGCTCGGTTTTGATTCGCAGCTCTGTTGACTCATTTTCCATGTTGATTGTTGACTGACTGATAAAAAATGATTTACGTCTGTTTGCCCTGACGTAACAATTTTGACAAAAATCAAGGCGCGCTAAAAGAAGCCTTCATACAGCCAGCGTAGCAGCTCAACACTCGTCCGTAGCTCATGGGGTGGCATCATATTATTACACGTTGGAATTAAACCGCGTTCCTTTCTTTATTCCTCTCCGCCACTCTTTCCTGCTTGCGGCGCCACCATCAGCTCCAGAAAAGCGGGCAGCAGGGTAGACATGGGGGGCAGCGCGTGGGAGGGGGCATCAAACAGCGACCCCCACGCAGGCACAATAGACCCACCGCCTTCAGAAGAAACCCCTGTTGCCGCTGCATCCTTGGCCGCCATGTCCACCCGCGCAGAGCGACCGAACATCGCTTCAAACGCACCAGGCGCAGCACCGGCACCAGCCTTTCCAGCTCCCACCTGCTGCTGCTGTACTGCCGCTGCCGCCGCTTCCCCTTTGACGCCCGTGACCTGCTGGGCCGCAGCCACTGCGTACTCCCGGTCAGGAGTGACCACCACCAAGGGACTGGACCCTGGGTGTGCCATGGCAGCCGCAGCGGCGTGCAGCGGCGTCCCTGGTGGCGCAAACGCCACCGCCACCCCCTCAACAATTTTCACCCGCCTCAACTTCCACTGACACACGGGCGTCCGCGTTGCGCCCTCAAACAAGAAGACACCATGTTGCTGCTGTGTCTGCTGCGGTTGTTGCTGCTGCTGTGCGTGCTTTGGTTCTGACAGCACGGCTGCCCAGTGCCGAGAAGCGGGGTCCACAGCCAGCGCCCCCACCGCGCTGCCAGTTTCCGCAGCCCACTCGCACCGCATCGTCAGCAGGTTGTACACCGCCAGTCCGCAGCTAAAGCACGCCACCAGCAGCGGGGATTTGGGCAGAAACAGCAGCCGCCGCACTTGCTGCTGCTGCCCGTCGGCTGCTGGGGCCCACGCAGGGGGCAGCACGCCCAGCATGGCTGTCTGGTGGGCGTCCCACAGCGTCACCCCGCCAGAGCTGGAGCCCAGCGCCAACACCGAGCCGTCAGGAGAGAACGCTGCTGCCGTCAGGGGCTCGTCTCTGTGCGTCCCCACCGCTGCGCACCGCCAGGCGGTTTTAGCTGCCTCTTGAATTCGCTTTTCGTGGTCTTTGCTGCTGCTGCTGCTGCTTTTTTGCCGCTGTTGTTGTTGTTTTGTAGGGATAGGTCTCGTCCACAATTTGAACTCTCCGATATCTGACGTTGTGACTGCAACGTCCAGAAAGGGGTGGAACGCCAGCGCTGTGATGGAGCCCAGCCCCGCAGAAGACCTGCAATAAATAAAGGTACAAGGAAAGAAGTACTCGTAAAAAACATATCATCAGCACTAGAGCTATAGAAATACTGGGTTTGAATTTGTATTAATTTATTTAGTTTAATTGAAAATGTTGGGGGGTGCACAGAAACCAAGGGCCCACTGAATCACCGCCCTCCCAAAACAACAAAAAGTTGTTTTGGAAGGAGCGGTGTAGCCCTCGGCCGTACTGGCCCGCCTGTCGCTCTACTCGGAGTATGTCCCACGCTGCCTCGCCACAAAAATCTAGCGGACCACGTCCCTTTGAAACCGAGTATTTCATAAAATTCTATCGAAGGGCAAAAAGCCCCGAATAAATAATTATCTCGAAACCCTCCCTTCCTCTCCCCAAATATGGTTCTGCATACCTGTGAGGGATGTCTGCTATGGTGTTGATGCGGTAGGGGCTGCCGTATCTGGCCTCTCCAGGTGCAGCCTTGTCCCAAAACCTCAGGCAGTGGTGAAGGCCGCCGCCGCCTGCAGGGTCTGGCCGCGACTCCACCGTCGCCATGGCGCTGCCGTCGCGAGAAAACGCAATCTCGGTGGCAGAAGGCTCGGGGGTGGGGCCGTACACTCCGCCCATGGCCCTTGAATCAGCCTCGGTGAGAGTAACGATGTTCCGCTGAGACAGCTGCAATTTATCAATGTGGGCGTCGCGACAGAGGTCGTACCACTGTAGAACCGCGTGGGGGCCAGCAACCACCGCCAGCCCGCTTCCTGGCTGCATCGTCAGCAGCGCCGCCTGCTCTGCCGCATGCCGGCGAGGCAGCGGCCGCAGGCCATGCAGGGACGCGTCCACTGTCATCGCTGCAGCATTGATCACGCGCACGGTGTTGTCCGCCTGCCGAATCGCGTACCGCGCGGCGTCCCCGCTGCACGTAGCGATGCCAACTAGCGGCCCACCCAGGCGCGGCAGGTAACCCCGCTTTCCAGACGCAGCGTCCCACAGCACCAGCACAGCCTCCTGCCCGCCAGACAGCAAGAAAGCGCCGTCTTGGGAGAAAGCCAAGCACCCCACTGCGTGCGCGTGCCAGTGCACTGTGGCTGCTGGCGGCTCCGACACATCCACCACCTTCTGGCCCTCTTTTTCCCGCTCTTCCTCCCCCGCTGCGACCTGCTGGGGCAACGGCGGGCGGCGCCGGTCCTGGGCGCGTGCTGCCAGCGCGGGGGCGATGTTGTGCCACACCAGAATGCGGCCAGAAACATCGCCAGCTGCCACTCGGCTGCCGTCAGGGCTCACTGCCACGCAGGTGAACGCCTTGGTGTGGTGCAGGGCCAGCGCGGGGGCCGACCCAAAGTTGGGCGCGTCCCAAACGAATACTTTATGGCGGTCAAAGGTGGCAACAACGGAGGAATCGGCAGCGCACGCCAGCGCCCTAGGCTTGGCGAGCTTGTATCGGGCGTCTTTGACGGCGTCTTTGGTGAGATCCAATGCCAGGGCGCGGCCAGCCTTGGCTTCGCGCCAGTAGCATGTGAGGATGGCTGTGGAACCCACCACCGCTAGGCTCTCGATGGCCTCGTTGATGACCGACCAAGACTGCAGCCGGGTGCCGGACTGGAGGTCCCACAGCGCGACGGTCCCGTCCAAGGAGCTGGAATATACCTGGAGAAGCGGAGAAACGAGGGAAAATGGGAAATTTTAGATGTGAATTTTGTGCATGCAAGTTGTAGAGAGGTGTTCGCATTGGACGGGCGCGTCATACAGCAATATTGGGTCATTGACAGCACAGGTAATTAAAAAGACTATATAATATCGATCATTTTTTGCCTTGAATAAAGTCGAATGTGTTCGCACCTCCGACTGGTTCTTGGGGTGCAGGCACAGGCAGGTGACCTCCTCTGTGTGTCCATGCATCGTAAACAACTGCTCTGCGGTGGCGGCGCTGTACACACGAATGCTGTTGGCTGCGCAAACAAGCAGCAGTCGCCCATCGCGGGACAGCAGGTGCGCCCGCCGGGTGAACTGCCCTCCACCTGAGAGCGCCATGATCTTGAAAAATGAATTAATGCACAAGGGTGGCCACAGCTGTCACAAGGGAGCGACGCTTTTGCCGTCAGTCGTCTCTTTCTTCATACCCTGTTTTTCACCCGATTCCTCGCTGTGTGAGCTAATTGAATTGTTATAAAATAAAAAAATAGTTGCTGGCTCATTTGTGAGCGCGCTGGACAGCAAGCTGTGCTATATATTAATTATAATAAATTCGAACAATTCGATTTGCTTCTGAAGCTCAGCGTTCCTGGGAAACGCGTGTTCTCCTCATTCATTTCTGAACAAAAATCGCCGGCGACATGGCGGAGGTCAGCATGGCTGACGTTGCTGGGGCCAATGGGCATGATCACAGAGGAAGGCAAGTTTATTTTTTTTCTCGGCTTTTACATAGTTTTTTAGATGCGCTATCATCTCAACATCCCTCCCCTCTCATTCTTCCCATTTTTTTGCTGCAGGACCAGGCACCGGTGGGGCCCCATTCCTGGAGGGGCCGAGCGAGCTGCTGCTGCCGCCGCTGCTGAAAAGGCAGCCGACCCTTCAGCGCCCGCCCCCAAGAAGCGCCGCCGCAGCCGTTGGGACACTTCCGACGACGCCGCAGCCGCAGCCCCCGCCGCAGGCGACGGCGGGCAGGGCGGCGCTGGTGCCAACAGCGAGCGCTCTCTGATGCTGTTTCCCGGCGAAATCGTGCTTTCCAACGGCATCAAGGTGGTCATGCCGCCCGCACTGACCGGTCGCCACCCTTCCGGCGACCCCGAGGTGGTTAGATTTCACAAAGAGCTGGCAGAAGTGGAGCGTTCCCTCCGCACAGGCATCGTCTCCCTACCGCCCGAAAACGAGCGCAGCCCCTCCCCTCCCCCCGTCTACGACGCCCACGGCGTGCGTCTCAACACCCGGGAGGTGCGGCAGAAGGAGAAGATCACTCACCAGCGTAACATGCTGATTGAGGAGCTGGTGAAGCGGGACCCCACCTACCACCCCCCCACCGACTGGAAGCCCGAGAAGAAGTCTCGCAAGCTGTACATCCCGTACAAAGAGTACCCTGACTACAACTTCATCGGTCTGATCATTGGCCCCCGCGGGTCCACCCACAAACAGATGCAGCAGGAGACCAACACCATGATCGCCATTAGAGGAAAGGGCAGCGTGAAGGAGGGGGCAGCGCGCGGGGCGAGCTACGACTACGGGGAGGAGGACGACCTGCACGTGCTGATCACCGGGGACAAGCAGGACGACGTGGATCGCGCTGCGGTGCTGGTGGAGCGCCTGCTGCAGCCGCTGGACGAGGAAATGAACGAGCACAAGCAGAAGCAGCTGCGGGAGCTGGCGCTGATGAACGGCACGCTCAAGGTGGAGGACCATTGCTACCTGTGCGGCGACCCAGGGCACCGCCAGATCGACTGCCCCAAGAAATCGCTGGAGGTATACCGCCTTCCGGATGCGGTACAGGCGCAGGTGGAGGAGCAGTACGCCCGCGACCTGGCGCGGCTCAACCCTGGGGAGGCTTCCAAGGAGGACGAAGAGTTCAAGTCATTTGTGGCGTCGCTGGGAGGAGTGGACCCGAGGGCGGCTGGCGGGGGTGGTGGCCTCGGCGCTGCAGGGCTAGGCTTCGGGATGGGCGGTGGCGGCGGCGCTGGCGGTGCCCCTCGCGAGCCTGACGCAGTGAAACTGTGGGTAGGCAACCTGCCTCCCAGCGTGGACTCCAATGCCCTTCGTGCGCTGTTCTCGCCCTACGGTGCGGTGACGCTGGCGGAGGTGAAGACGGAGGGCGGCGTGTCGCGCGGGTTCGGGTTCGTGCACTTTGGCACCGAAGCCGAGGCGCGGGCAGCGTCTGAAGGGATGGCCGGCCGAATGCTGGAGGGGCGGCCGGTCAACGTGAGAAGAAAGAACGAAGACGGGCAGGGAGGGGGCGGGCGGCGGGGGCTGGGCGCAGAGGGCGGCGCACGTCCTGCCCGCCCCGAAGACGACCTCCCCCCTGAGTGCAAAGTGTACGTTGGGCACATTCCACCGCACATCGATGAATTTGCACTGAGGAGGGAGTTTGAGCGGTTTGGCGCCGTGGTATCCGTGCGGTACATCTTCGACCGCGAGACGCAGCGCCCCAAGGGCTACGGATTCGTCGCTTTCGCTGACCCCGGCGCAGCGGGGACCGCCATTGCCGCCATGGATGGCTTCCCTGGGTTTGATGCCACGGCAAGGCCCATTGTGGTGCGGCAGGCAGGGGACGCAGGGCGCCGGGGACCCCCTGGCGGCGGCATGGGGGGCCCTCGCCCCCCTCACCCTGGCGCAATGATGCATGGGGGAGCGTATCCCCCGCCAGCTGGGGCTTACCCGCCCCAGCCGTACGGCGCAGCTGCTGGAGGAGCGTACGGGGCGTGGGGGATGGACCCGTACGCTGCGGACCCTGCGTATGCTGCGTACTATGCGCAGTACTACGGAGCCTATGGAGCACCATCAATGCCGGATGCCGCGGCTGCAGCAGCAGCGGCTGCTGGGGTGCCTCCCCCGCCGCCGCCGCCCCCCGGTGGTATTGGGATGGGACAGGAGGGTGGCGTTGCAGACGCTTCTGCGCTGCCCCCGCCCCCTCCCCCGCCGCCGCCTCCTCCTCCGCCTGCTGGGGCAGCTCCGCTGCCGCCCCCGCCTCCCCCTGCCGCTGCTGAGCCTCAGGCTGAGGCGCAAGGGGAGTATGAGCGTTTCCTGGCAGAGGTTCAGTAGAACGAATGAATGGATCTAGTAGTGTGGAAGAAAGCTGTCGTCCTTCTTCTTTGTCATTGCGTTTGCCTTGGGCAAGCCTGTTCATTCGTATTGCATGCTGCCATATTAGTTAAATTACGATTTTCATTGAATATCTTGAGTACAGCGAAAGTTCAGAAACGGAAGAATTAGAAAGGGAACAGGAGTCGAAGGAAGGTTACTCGTGCGAGTTGAAGAATCCAGCTGAATTAAGCTCGACTCTCTTCTTTCGCTATCTGCTGAGATGAAAATATCCAAAGGCGTTGCTTAAATTTACAGAAAGTTGCAACGCAAGCTCTCAGGAACGGTAGAAAGAATTGAGGGCAACTGAGGGGCAACGGGGGAAGGGGGGTTGCGTCAGAAGAAAAAAAAAAGTATTGAATGGGCAGCCTTATTTGAGTCAAATATAGTATACCATAGAAATTATATCATAGAAACCATTGCATATTTCAGCTTTGAGTTTTAATGTTGAGGCGCATATGATGTTTATCGTCGCAGCGCCACCACCCATCATGGATGATCCTCTTCTACTCTCATCAGTTGTCGTCGTCGCACTCCACCCCTCGCGCAAACACCTCAATGGCCCCTCTGTGGGTCTCAGCAGTCACAGCGGCGCACCTCAGCACCTCGCCATCGATGTTCCAGGTGCTCTCAGCAGCGCCACCCTGCAGACAAAAAACAGCGCCAACGTAGGAAATTAGAAATAATTTAACTCGTCGAATACTAGGCCCCCCTCAATAGCAGCGGCCGAATGACAATTAAGTGATTGAATAAAAAATGCGCTACAAAACACCCCTCCCTTCACTCACCGGCTCCACCCGCACCGCCGTTGCTGGCACCACCTGCACGTAGTCGCCCATCTTCCCAGCCTCAAGCCCAGATGAAGATAGCCTGATCAGGAACCGCAGGTACTGCAGCCGCGAGCACTTCCGCACCATCACCAGATGGATGTTGCCGTCGCTCAAGTGGCCATACTTGGCAACGCCAGCCAGGCTCTTTGAGGAGCGGCATGGCATGATCACCAGCATGATGCCCGCGAAATCGTCCTCCACAGACACCCACTCCCGCTGTCGGTCGCGCAGCGATAGCCTGGAGTGCCTAGCGAAGGGGGAGCGGCGTGCAGAGGAGGCAGCGGCGGCAGCGGCAGCGCCCATGTTGGAGGACGGCGACCCCCCTCCGCCTGGCTGCAGCTGCGGTGGGGAGGGCGGGGGGCGCGTGCACAACATGCACCGCGATGAGCACACCCTTGTGAAGCTGCCTGGGTGGTTTTGTTCAGCTGGCAGGTAAGAGACCCGAGCGTGGTAGGAGCGGTTGGATGCCAGAATTTTGGCGCCCACCAGGTCGTACCGCATGGGCCCCAGCCATCGCAGCCGCTCGCTCTCGGTCATCACGTCGCCCATGAAGCCGTAGCTGAAAAATAAGAAAAAAATACATATGAAAAATATGGCAAATTCGGTTTCGGTTAAAAGTAAATAGGCTTCGCTTTTGTTTTATAACCAGACATTGGGGACCACTCCAGCGTATTAATAAATGAATAACACGTTTGTAAAATTCTCTAGTGCCCCCCATTCTCACCTGGCCATGCACGTTGCAAACTCTGTGGACCCGTCTGCAGCGTCGATTCTCAGCACGTCCAAAGGCACACCGTCGCCCAGCGCAATGCGCATGGCAGCAGAAAAAGGGCTACGGGTGCCGTTCAGGGTGCACGCCACCGCGTCAGTGGACCCCGCAGGGACGTGGCCCACCCGCAGAGAGGCAGCCGCCGTTGCTGCAGCTGATACCGCTGCAGGGCTGCTCGGCTGCTGCTGCGGCGCCCCCAGCGCGTCCCCTCCCGCCTCCGTCGTGGTGCGCTTCACCGCGCGCGTGCGCAGCGTGAGCAGCGCGTTGACGATCTCGTGGAAGAGGCCGTCCCCGCCCACAGCCACTACACCGTCAAATGAAGACAGCTCGCCAGGGGGCATTTCCAGCAACAGCCCCCGCGCGTGCCCCGCATACTTGGTGTGCCTCACCGCCGTCTTGATTCCCGCCTTTTCAAACACAGGGCCCACTTCACTGGCGAAAATTTTCTCCGCTGCTCTTTTTCCGCCAAACGGGTTCACCAGCACCAGCAGGTGGCGCGGGCGGCGCAGCTTGGCCGCCGCTGCTGCGTTAACTAGCGCCGCCCAGTGCTGGGTGATGCCTTCGGAGGGCGTTGCGAGGGTGAGCTGCCGGGGGACCCAATGCGATGGGTTGCGAGGGGAGCGGCTGAAGGTGTAGATGGCCAGACGGTGGGTGAGGCGGGTGAAGGGGCGCCACAGCCACTTGGAAACCACCGGGGGTAGGGTCTGGGCGGACAGCACCTCAGAAAGAGGGACTGCGAATCAATAAAATAAATTTGTGGGTACAAGGGAAAATGTGGAATGAGGCGGGCTTTGAGAGAGGTGTCTGGTAGTAGCGAGGTTACAGTGAATGGAAACGTGCTTTGACTGGTAGAATTCACGAAATCAGCATTTATAAACTACTCACTGGTCTCTGTGCGCTGCGGCGGGACGCAGCAGCACCCCTTTGCGCGGACGTAGTTTATTCGCAGCTCGTCGTTCTCCAGGGTGACGGTGGCGCGGTGGCCGTCCACCGAGAATGACACCTCCGTGGTGATTGCGGGTGCGGCCGGTTTGCTCATCGGCAGCACCTCCCCAACCTGAAGGGCGGTCAGAGCGCCGCTGCCGGCACGCGAAGGGACCGCCGTGCTGTTGCAGCTGCACGGCACGGGCCTGCAGATGAGAATTGCGACTTTGCGTTGAGGTCTGAATGTGGAGCATGGAAGCAAGCACGCTCTCAAACATTTTGATGTGTTAGCAAAACAAATCGGAAGATGTTCCAAAGTCCTGCTGAATTAAACCCTTTGTCGACCCACCCCGGGCTTTGGGCTCGTCCCGGAAGCTTGCGCGACAGCACCGCGGACGGGCTGGGCGTCTGGAAAATGCCATTGATCCGCTCTTCGCCGATGCTCTCCTCCTGCTCGCTGCTAAACTGATATTCGTAGTTGAGTGGAATTAACGAAGCCTGTTTTTTGTGCATATGCGTCGAGAGGGGTGTGGAGCGAGGGGAGAAGGGAACAGAATTGAATCCTTGATTTTATTTAATTCGACCACTCAATTATTTTCTCTCTAAAGCAATAATGATAGAAGATTCACAGAATGGCAGGCGTACTTAAGCCAATTAATCAATTATTTATTTCAAATTTAAATGCCAATGTTCCTCTGCTTTTCAGCGGAGGAGGAAGGTCGTTCGAAGCTGGAGGCATGCTGGCAATGGTGGAGAGTTGTCTTCCCGTAGCTGTACAATATTATGTTGCGTCTTAGTCACTGCTACACTGTGCACTTCTATCATCGTGTATATCAACCGTTACATAAATACCAATTTTTGGGTCTCGCCGTTTGCGAGCAGTTTCAAGGCTGCCTGAAAAGAAAACAGCTGGTCACGGAGAAGTTTATTTTTTTAGTATAATAAAATGTACTAAAACACCGAAGAAAAATGGAAAACACAATTTAAAAAAACACAATTACTTTCGTACGTTGGGAAAAAAAAACGAGGAAAAGGTAAAGTGGAAAAGGTAGTGGGCTTTATGCGAGTCACAAATAATAGCAAACCCCTCAGAAATACTATAGCAACGACTCATCTCCATCGCAGCAATTTGCAGCCATCAATTCAGACTGTCAATTTATTCAAAAAACAACATCAACAAACAACTTAATTAGTAGTAATTATGTAATTGCTATACTTGTAAACTAGTTGAATAACGCAATAGCACCGAGGAGGAGCAGCGAAAGCGCCTGCAAATGCAATATTTCATCCATCAGCGCATTTTCCCTCGAATGAATAAACAACGGTAAAATAAAAAATTAAACTCACCGTGGGGCAAGCACGCAATGCCCAGCTGGTCAACGCTCCAGAAACCCAGGCCGGATTCGACATTTTCTCCCATCCTCCGCTCTTAAGGAAGCAAGTTTTGTTGCCGACATCGTACGTAAACGCCTTGCACCCAGCGTCCGCCTTGTCCTTGCAAATGCTGCAGCACCCCTCGGGAGAGTCGCTAGCCGCAGCAAACAGGTTTCCGTTGGCCAGCATGATGTCCCCGCCCATCAACTGCACGCCCTTCTCAATGGCGCATTTTGCAACATCCTCGGCTTTTGGCTCAAGGTCGATGTCCTCAGAAATAGCGCCAGAAACAACGGCGTCAGTGGTGGTCACGGCCTCTGCCTTCCATCCTGTGGCTGCCTTGAGGAAGCAAGTGGCGTTGCGGTAGGTGAAGGCCGCGCACTTGGCGGTCCTCCGGCAAATGCTGCAGCATCGATCGGCAGAGTCGGACGAGGCGGACAGCAGGTTGCCATCTGGAGCCATAATGTCACCGCCTATCAGCGCCACCTTGTCCTTGGTGACGCAGGTCCCGTTGGTGCCGTCTTTGATGCCGAAATCTCCGAGGACGCCAGAGTAAGCGCCGGCCACGGTGGCATTCAGCTGCGTCCACCCAGTGGCTGCCTTCAACGCGCAGGTGAGGTTCTGTGCCGCAGTGGCGGGGGTGTAGGTGAACGCACCGCAGTCCGCGACCTCCTTGCAGATCTGGCAGCACTGTGCCGGATTTGCTGCTGCAGCCAGAATCAGGTTGCCAGCGGTGTCGACGAGGTCAGCGCCGTCCAGCACTACATCTTCCTTGAGGTTGCACACCCCCAGCGTCGAGTTGGGCCCAATTCTGCCACTAATGGTACCAGCCACGGTGGCCGTTGATTTCACCCAATCGGTCTCTTTCTTCAGATAGCAGGTGGCCCCGGTGGCGCTGGGAATGAAGCTGAATGCCCCACAGTCCTTGGTTTCCTTGCACAGCTTGCAGCACTCCAGCGGTGACGTGGCTGGCGCTGTGAAATTTCCGGCTCCAGTGGCAGCAGGGAGATCTCCGCCAGACAGGAGCGTGTTGTTCATCATCGTGCACACAGGGGGGTGCACGGTGCCCGACATGATGTCCTCCTTGGCCGTGCTTGTGTAGGTGTCGTTTTTGAGGTCGCAGGATTCAAAGCTGGGGTAGAAAGAGTAGGCAGTGCACCCAGCAAAGTTCTGGCACTCCTCGCAGCACTGCTTGACGTCGGTGGCATTGACGCTCTTCAATGTGCCGCCGACGTACTCCTTGTTGAAGTCCAGGTGGCAGGTCCTGCGCACAGTCACGAAAGGAAAGAGCGGCGGGGGCGAAATTAACTAATGGATAAAAACGTAGAAAGTTGAGAATTTAACAGAATCTCAAAATGAGATAAATCAAGCGCATACTCTCCCCCCCCTCACCAATTGCCGTAGCACGGGGCTTTGATGAGCAGGTCGTACTCAGCGTCCCCCTTGACCACAAACTTCTCAGGGTTGCACGCAATGTACTGCTCAGTGGGGTACTCCTTGGGGGAGCAGCCCACGTTGTACTTTTCCTTCTCCTGGTACACGCGCACGTAGTCCACCTTGTAGGTAGCCGGGAACTGCAGCTGCCTGTACAGGTTGCCGGAGATGAAATTCTGGGTGTAGGTGTCGCTCATAGCCAGGTTGAGAATGATGTACATGGCCTCGGTGGGGATGAGCCGATCGCCGGTGGTTGCGGTGCCGTTGGTCTGCGCCTCCAAGGCGTCTTTATTGACCTCGTACACAAAAACATCGTTGATGTACCAACGAATGTAGCCACCGATAGGGTCCCAGTGCACCCCAACTTTGTAGGGGGTGCTGGAGTTGATGGCGGTTTCGTCGAAACGCACGAATCCCGAGACTGCGTCTTGGAATTCGTTGCCAGGGCGGTAAGTCACAGAGTCGGCATCGGAAGTGAAGTCGCCCTGCGCGCCGAGAAAGAGAGGCGTTTAATTGAAGGCACTAGAAGGGAAATACAAACTGAAAAACATGAGATGCACATTTTTTTTTCCTAGGCAAAAATCTGACCTTCCACTGCGTGAGGCCTGTGTCGACGCCGAGCGGCTTTGAGATGTTGGTCGGGAAAAGCTGCAAACACAATGGGTTGGGTGGTGGGTAAGAATTTGAAAGTAAAATACGGATGGGGCATCAAAGTAAGAGTTTCAAATATCTCCGTGCATCAAAATTCGCCTCTTTCCGTGCTGCTTCACTTGCCTGTCCTTTGTTCCTGCCAGTCCAGGTGGTGCCGTTGGGAAGATTAGGCATGGTCTGAAGCGTGATAGGGCTCTGGGGGAAGAACTGTCCACTTGAGTAATCGCCAGGCACATCGGGAACATACTCCACCTACAAGGAAGATAAAGAATGTCAGCCACAGTCATTATTTATCTCTCTTCTTCCTTTTCTTCTTACCTTGTATTCGACCATGTCAATTTCAGGGGCTCCTCGTGCCACCCCGGGCTTCATTCCCCAGATCATGCGATCAAAATCGCTGACCTCGCCAGGCCCTTGAGGGCACGCAGTGATGAGCTGCGGCTGGGCCTCCATCGTGCCCTTCCACCACTCACCACCGCAGGTATTGTAGGTATACGGCCACATGCCGTCGTTCGCCCATTTGTAGCACACCCTAAAAAGACGAAAACAACAAAGAAAATGCACGGTAAAAATTGAAATGAGGGGCAGGTGGGTTGGCGTGAATTAATTTATATGTAGGCTTTTAAACACACCTGCCCAAGTTTCCCATGAGCCAGAAAGCGGGCCAGAAGCCTGAGGAGAACGAGAGGAGAAGGAGTGTTATGGGATGTGGCGAAAGGCATTTTATTTTTTTAATTGAATAATTCAACCACAATTTGTTTAGCTGACATTCAGCAACTGCGTATTTCAATCATAAATGCATTAATTAACCTACCTGGGATTTCAGAATTTCCAGGGAAGGTCAAAGACGCCTCCAGATATCCACCTACAGAATATATCGGGTATGTTGAGTTCAGCCTAAGAGGAAAAAATGCCATTTGGCATTCAGTTATGCAAAAAGCAACCAAGACTCACCGGTGAAGCAGAACTTGTTCCAGGTGGTGACCTGGCCGGATTTCAGGTTTGGCTTCAGCGGGTCAGGCAGGCCTGGGTCTGCCGGCGTGTCTGTTTTGACATTCCAGTAGGAATACAGCGGGGGAGGGCCAAATTCGTTCTTTCCTCCGTACGAAGGGACAGTGGTGCCATTTGGGGCAAGGTCCATGATCAGGTTCAGCGAACCCCCGTTAACCACAGCCTGCTCAGTCTTGTAGACCTGCGAGAAAATGTCAAAGGAGAAGCGCAGCCAAATGTCAGCATTCGATTGAATTATTTAAGATACTAAACTTAAAAAAGAAGAAGCGGAAACAGAAATTCACCTCCATGTCCTGCGTTCCTCCGCACCTGAGTAGCAAAAAAAAAAAAGGCAACAAGTGTGAACCATTACAATATTTGTTGCTAGTTGGTTCCTTTCAAAAAGCATGCCTCCCCCAGTTCTTACCACCAGTCTTCCGAGTTCCATTTTGGGTCTTTGTTGCCAGTCAGGTCTCGGGGGGTGTCGAATTCGTCAGAAAACACGAGGTCCATGGTGGCCAGCGGCGCTGCCGGGTCGTCGCAAGCGCTCTTAGGCGCGTCATCGGGGGTTGCCAGGGCGCAGCGCTGGATTGTGCGCGCTGCAGCGGGAGTTTGCGGGTCAATCCACTGGGCGTCGATGTAGCTAGGCACGAGGGGGTCGACAGCGGGCTGAACAAGAACAGGTGCAGTGACGTTGGGATCCACAACTTGAGACAATTTCCTGCCCTGTTTGCCGTTGTGCGCTGCCTGGACTCCTTGGCCTGCATGAACACGCCGTAGATGAGCTTTATCAGGCTTCAGCATTTCATTTTTTTAGACCGAACCCACCTAGTAGGAGGAAGATAAAGATTGGTGCCAACAGCATGGTATTCGCTGGTTTCATGTCGTTAATGCCAATCCAGATGTAGAAGTGGGTTTACGTATAAAAGATGCAGTCTTTAGCTCGGGTTAGTGGCTTAAAAAATTTTCCACGCGCTTTTCGATTTTTCGGCGTTCAAAAGCCTTCAACTCAGGGCAGTTCGCCCAATTTAAGTGATCGTAAAGAGCACAAAAAATTTGCTACTGAAACCAGATGCGCATGGAGAGTGGGCGAGGGAGATTTCAGGCTCCGCGGCTTGGTCCTACGTGTCCTTCGAAATTTTAAAGGTTTTGTTTGACCTTACAAAATGTGGTGGTGCAAAAGAAAATATCATGGTGGCCAAGGGCTAGACACAGGCCAGCAACATTGCCCTTTCCTCTCAGAAGAGCCCTGAGCCCAATCGCCGCTCTGCTGCCTATAAAGAATGGAAATTCATAAAAAAAGAAGGACCCTCCCTGTTTTGTCGTTGTTCATGTTGTTCAAATTAATTGATCTTTAGCTCAGCTGCCTCTTAATTTAAAATTGGCGATTTTTTTACTCCTTGAATGGCGCAAACGCCACTACCGAGTTGTGGCCACCGAAGCCGAAGGAGTTGGAGATGCCGACCTTGATGTCGTGCTGGGACTTGACGTTGGGCACAACGTCCAGGCCGTCGACCTCCTCAATGGGGTTCTCCTGCAAAGTTGATAAATTTGAAAAGCGGTGCAAATTTCAGTGATTAAACATTCATAACAAAATGAAAGCTCTAAGAGAACTGTACTATAGATGAGTGGGTGTGTAACACATGTCATTTTCTTACGTGGTTGATGGTGGGGTGGACGTATCCGGTGCGGATGGCTTGGATGACGGCAATCGCCTCCATGCCTCCCGCCGCTCCAAGGCCGTGCCCGATCATCGACTTGGTGGCGTTGATTTTCACGCCGTTGAGTCCCCCCGTGAACACCTTCTTGATGGCCTTCACCTCGGCCTTGTCTCCCACCAGCGTGGAGGTGGCGTGGGCGTTGATATAGTTCACGGCATCGCGGTCAACGCCGCCGTCCTTCAGCGCCAGCTCGATGCAGGTGGACACGCCCAGGCCGTCGGGGTGGGGGTCGGTCATGTGGTGCGCGTCGCAAGTCAGCGCCCCTCCCAGGTACTCTGCCAGAATGGGGGCGCCCCGCTTCATCGCGTGCTCCAGAGACTCCATCACCAGCACCCCCGCGCCCTCGCCCATCACGAACCCGTCGCGGCCCTGATCCCAGGGGCGGGACGCGCGGTGCGGCTCGTCGCACCGCTGGCTGAGCGCCCGGCACGCCACAAAGCCGCCCAGCCCCACGGGGATGATGGGGGCCTCGGAGCCGCCCGCCAGCATCACGTCGGCGTCGCCGTTGCGGATGTGGTTGGCGGCGGACACAAAGGCGTAGTTTGCAGTGGCGCATGCGGTGGAGATTGAGTAGTTGGGACCCATCAGGCCCTGGTCAATGGCCACCAGAGCGCCGCCCATGTTGGTGATGGCGTAAGGGATGAAGAAGGGGGTGATCTTCTTGTAGCCCTTCTCCACCAGCGCCTTGACGCCGTCCTGGAACACCGTGAGACCGCCCATGCCGGAGCCCACCAGCACTCCCACACGGGACTTGTCCAGCTTCTCGTACGCCTCGGGGTTTGCCTCCTTTTCGATGCCCGCCATGCGCAGCGCCTTCTTGGAGGCCACCATGGTGTAGGACAGGCAGTCGTCGTAGCGCCGTGCGTTCTTTTTGTCGATCAGCCCCTCGTTGTCAAAGTTTTTGATCTGCCCGCCAAAGTTGGTGGGGAACTCGGAGGCGTCGAAGCGGGAGATGGTGTCGATGCCGGACGTGCCGGCCAGCAGCTGCGCGTAGAACTCGTCGATGTCATTTCCGAACACCGAGGTCACACCCATGCCGGTGATCACAATGCGCTTGGAGGGGTCGCTGGACCAGGCAGCACGGGGGGATACAGCCATCACTGCAGGATTATCAAGAAAGCGGAGAAAACAATGGGTTAAAAATGAACGATTTGGGGAGAGCAAAAGGGCGGGACGGTGGGACAGGCCAAAAAGTGAAATCCTGAGGGAGGGAGGTTCCGAGGGGGGCCCAGGGGCGTCGCGATGGAACCTAGGAGTACAATGTGGCATGTCCACGCCCTGAGCCGCCCCCTCCGTGATGAATTTCAGGGCTTTTATGTCAGCGATTGCACTCACCACGACCGCATCTTGCGGCGTTCCTGCCGGTTCCGCGCAGCGATGCCACGCTAGACACCCTCTGTGAGCTGCTGGGCAGCGCTTGCCTGTGGCTCATCTGCATTTCGGTGTAAAATTGGTCGCCTTTCTCGAAAAATAAAACTTGATCACCTAAAAAAAGTTAAACTCGACTCAAAAACGCTGTCGGGCCGGCGGTGGCGAGTCTCGGCAGTGCAATTGATGTTTCTGGCAAATTTTAAAGGGCGTGGCAAGGCTCATTTTGCCAATTTCAAGCTCTCATCGGTTCATCGTTTCTCCTCCAGAAACTTTCTTTTCCAAATGCAAAAGCATTTGGACATTTTTAAATTTATTTCCGTTTTCCCCCTCCTAAAACCAATTGCTTCTCTAGGCACTGGTGTGCACGAGCAAGGAGCGAGCGTTCCAGCCCTTTGGTTTCGTTGAAATTCTTTTTATCACCCGCCGCCCGGTTGCCGCCTGCTTACGCCCTCTGAACTAGTCCAACATCAGGATGGAGACGCTTGAAAAACTCATGGTATACTCATGCAGCCATAATGTTGCTCACAGGGGCGGTTCCTTGAAGAAAAAGCAAGCAGCAGTATTTTTCCACTGCTGCCCCATCAGAATTGATTTTTAACGCCATGGCATATATGCACCATCTATAACCACGCATGCTAATATTTGCTGATTTACTGCACCAGATTGTATATTTTTAGAGAGCGTGTATGCCGGTTAGAGAGTGGAAAGACTTGCCAGTGAGAGACGAAACAGCTTGCTGAATGTTTGCAGACATTGAGCTGCAGGAGGCGGCAAGATTGTGCAAGGCTTCTTGGGACTTCGTCTCACCAACGCTCCTGCCGCTTTGATAGCGAGCTTTTTCAGCACCGCTTTTACTTCTCATTTTTCATTTTCACGGATCCCGGACTTTCCTCACTTTTCTTATCTCTCTATCTCAAGCTTATAAAAAATATAATAAATGCCAGTGCCTTTATTCACTACTCTAATTAGAATAAAACATTTTTACAAAAGCACTTTGGGAAGTCGCCACGCGACGCCCTGCTGTTTGTTTTTGTGAAATCATCTTCACAAAACCCCACCCTTCTCGCGTTTTCTGAGCTCAAGCCAGCACAATGGTTGTTGCCAGCCTCCAGGGTGTGTCTGGAATCGCATGCGGGGCGCAGAGGCGTGCTCATGTTGTGAACAGGAGGTAGGTGATATACATTGAGACAGTGCTCCTCGGTTTTGCAGCCGCATTGGGCACCAAATTGCTTTGATTGGCAAGGGTATACTGTAGAGATTCGGTGGGACTTGCGACTCTCCTCAAATTTTACCATTCTCGATATGATATCTAACACATGTCATCCCTCGTATCCAAATTGTGAACCAGGTCCACTGCCCGCCTGGTGGTGCGCGCCGACGCCGAGGCCAACGGCAGCGGCGCCACCGCGGTGGCCGAAGCCCCCAAGGAGCGCAAGGCCGGCCCCCTGCAGCGCGGCGGCACCCTGTCGGGCGCCGCTGCCGCCGGCAAGGACGCCTCTGACAAGTTCAAGGCCATGGCCGAGGGCAAGGCCGCCGCTGGGCCCGTGATGTCCATCACCGAGGACGGCCGCTTCGCCGACTTCCGCTGGAGCGGCGGTCGCTGGGACCTGAGCAGCCCCGCGTTCAAGCAGGCCGACGGCGAGATGAACTGGGACGCTGTCATCGACGCCGAAATGGCGCGCAGAAAGCTGCTGGAAGACACCCCCATCCCCTCCACCAACGAGGACCCCGTGCTGTTCGACACCGGAGAGATCCCTTGGTGGGCGTGGGTGCGCCGCTTCCACCTGCCAGAGGCGGAGAAGCTCAACGGGCGGGCCGCCATGATGGGCTACGTGCTGGCGCTGCTGGTGGACAAGACCACCGGCGCGGGTCTGGCTGACCAGCAGGGCTCTTTCCTGGGTCTGATTGCGCTGCACCTCACCGTGTTTGCGATTCTGTTCGTTCGACAGACCACCGACATCGAAAAGTTCAAGAACCTCATCGACGAGGCCACCTTCTACGACAAGCAGTGGCAGGCAACCTGGGAGGGACAGGAGCGACCCAAGGAGTCGGAGAACTGAATCAATTAGCAGCAGCAACCAGCCAGCAGCCCTTGCCCCATAAATTTGTAGCATATATGAAAAAGCGAGCGGAAAAAAAAGGTTTATATGATGACGAGACACATTGTTCTTCCCTTCTTTAGTTGTAGCACATTCTTCTTATTTTTATTTTTTTAATGGAAAATACACGACTAATCAACAACACCCTCGGTAAAAAAATAGAAAATTATTAGCAGAAGCTTTGAACAGAGCAGAGCAATTTCTCTTTGAGATAAACAAAGACAGACAGCACTTCGGCCTTGATGTAATATATTACATGTATGACTATTAAGAAATGTACGTCCTTGTAATAAAAAAATTTGTTAATACTACTTTCATAATTAATCAAAACTCGCCCCGCGCAGCGTTGGCCATCACCACTCGGTTCACCACCTCATCCGCTCGCAGCGCCCCCAGCTCTCCATCTTTGTACGTCCGCACCGACAGCGTTCCCGCCTCAGCCTCCCGCGCCCCCACCACGCACATCACCGGAATTTTGGCTGTCTCAGCGTTGCGAATGGCCTTGCCCACGCTCATCCCCCCAATGACCTCCACTCTGGCGCCTGAAGCGCGCAATTTGGCTGCTATCTCGTTGACGTAGGGTGCCACCGAGTCGTTAACTGGCACCAGGCGCACCTGCACTGGGGCCAGCCACAGCGGGAACGCGCCTGCGTAGTTCTCGATCAACACGCCCATAAACCGCTCCAACGAACCCAGGATGGCGCGGTGGATCATGATGGGGCGCTCCTTTGTGTTTTCGGCGCTGGCATACGTCATGTCAAAGCGCTCTGGCAGGTTGAAGTCCAGCTGCACCGTGGAGCACTGCCACTGCCGCCCCAGCGCGTCCTTGATCTTCACGTCGATCTTGGGGCCGTAGAACGCGCCGCCCCCAGGGTCTACAGTGTACGCCCACCCCTTGGCGCCCAGCGCCTCCACCAGGGCAGCTTCCGCGCGGTTCCAGATGTCGTCGGAGCCGACGCTCTTCTCAGGGCGGGTGGAGAGGTTGATCTCGTAGTCCGCAAACCCAAACGTCGTCAACAGCTCCTCTGTGAGGTCCAGCACCCCCCGGATCTCGCCCGCAATCTGGTCCGGTAGGCAGAAGATGTGGGCGTCGTCTTGGGTGAACCCACGCACGCGGAACAGGCCGTGCATGGTGCCGCTGCGCTCGTAGCGGTACACCGTGCCCAGCTCCGCCCACCGCAGCGGCAGGTCTCTGTACGAGTAGTACCCCTGCTTGTAGACGTTGACGTGGAAAGGACAGTTCATGGGGCGCAGCTGGTACTGCTCCTCCTCCACCTGCATCTGGTCGAACATGGACTCGCGATAAAAGTCGTAGTGCCCCGAAGTCTTCCACAGGTCGAGCTTGGCGATGTGGGGGGTGTAGAGCAGCTGGTAGTCGCGGCGCAGGTGCACCTCTTTCCAGTAAGACTCCAGCACGTGGCGGACCATGGCGCCCTTGGGGTGCCAGAACACCAGGCCAGCCCCTGCGCTGTCGGACAGCGAGAAGAGGTCAAGCTCGGTGCCCAGCCGGCGGTGGTCCCTGCAAACACAGGGAGGGAAACGCAAAGTGTATTTTAATCATAAATGAATACATAAAGAAATAAACAAAATGATAATATACGCAGTTGGGATTATGGTGTTTGCAATGGGGTGGATGCATTTTTCTTCAATTGTTATATAACAGCATTTTCTCACCGCTTTGCTGCCTCCTCCTTGATGCGCTTGTACGCCGCCAGCTGGTCGGGCGTCTCCCACGCGGTGCCGTACACCCTCTGCAGCTGCGCGTTCGCCTCATCCCCCCTCCAGTACGCCCCAGCCACCGACTCAAGGTCAATGGCGTCGGGATCAATGGCACCGGTGGAGGCCACGTGAGGGCCAGCGCACAGGTCCCACCAAGACCCCTTTTCGCCAGGGGTGCCGATGTGGTAGATGGTGATGGGCGCAGAAGGGTCCCTGCAACACAAACATTAAAAAAAAAATGTTAATTCTAACGCTTTCCCAAAGGGAAACCCCAGCTAGATTGCTTTTTTGTTCCTCACCTATCCACGATGGAGTCCAGCAGCTCCAGTTTGTACGGCTCCCCCGCCTCCTGGATGCGCCTCCTGGCCTCCTCCGCTGCCACCTCCTCCCTGATGAACGGCAGGTTGCGCTTGATGATCTTCTGCATCTCTTTGCGGATCTTGGGGAGGTCCTTGTCGGCGATGGGCGCGGGCATCGCAAAATCGTAGTAGAAACCGCGCTCTATCCAGGGACCAATGGTGCACTGGGCGCCCTTGTGGAGGCGCTGGACAGCCATGGCCATGATGTGGGCGCACTGCGGATACAATTAGAGAGTAATAATTAATAATGCGGCAATATGAATACATAGAAGGAAAAAAAAGAAAGGAATAAAAATAAACCGATTATTAAATTTCCCCTCTTACCGAGTGCCGCACTCGCAGCAGCTCATCGCTTTGATCGCTGGTGGGCAGGTCAGCCAGGGTCAGCACGGGGGCTGCAGCCTCCTCGGGAGGGGAGTCCACCGCAGCCGCGGCTGTCGTGGTCATCAGCCGGCGAGGCAGATGTGACACAGCAGCAGCGTTGCTGTCGTTGCTGCCTGTTGGGCGTCCAAAAGTGGGCAGAGGGGCTGCGAGGCGCGGCACGGCGACCGTGAACAAGGACCGCAGGGGAGCTAAAGGCATCGGGGCGGCGCTGCGGCCGTAGGCTCTGCATGCCAGGCGTAGGAGAGAAGAGCTGCCGCCGAGGACTAGGCTGCCGCACCTGCCCTCCATTTGCATCGTGCGCGCTTTATGTATGTTCAGGGGTACAAAGTGGTGTAAACTTGCGGGGAGAGAAGCGGAATGCGCAAAGCCGCTGAAAAGTTTGGTCCGAATGTGAAGAAAAAATGTGCGTAAAAAATCCGACGCAGCCAGTTGGGCGCAGTGCTATTGAGCAAAAATGAAAAAAGAATAAAAAAATTGGCAGATGTTGTTTTTGCTGCGGCCTTTTGTGCGGATGGATGAGGGGGCCACAGCTGAGAGATGAGTGGCAGCAGGCTCCTCACATTTTTGAATGGAGCACGCAGCTGTGCGGAGTACATGCATGGACGACGTCTCCAGCAACTCTGCCTCGTGTCTCCAGGTAAGTTCCAGTCAGCAGTGAGCCCCCTGCGGGGGCTCTCACCGTGCACCTATTATTTAACGATACCTAATTTTACTCCGAGTCGGTATTGGCATGACAGGCAGGAATCCCCACAATACTCTTCAACCTGACACCTTTTTAGCTTGATGTCAAATGATTATTCGCTTTCTTCTTGTAAGATTTCACAAAAATCCAGGCCTAGATAGGCTACAGGGTCGGGGTGTGCTCTCCGCATTCTTCCACCGTCTACTCCCCCACCCTGCAATCCACAATGTGCCGCTTCAGCTCCGGCATGTTTCGCAGCTCCACCCTGCACCGATGGCACCTCAGCGGCGCCTTCAGCAGCGCCTCTTTTTGGCCCACGTCGTACTCCAAGTGCTGCCCACCCTCCAACTGCGCCAGCACCCAATCCACGTCCAGA
The DNA here is from genome assembly GCA_963854735.1 of Marvania coccoides. Lineage (NCBI taxonomy): Eukaryota > Viridiplantae > Chlorophyta > Trebouxiophyceae > Chlorellales > Chlorellaceae > Marvania > Marvania coccoides. Next base: position 64,165 of record OY978105.1, on the reverse strand, counting down.
AAGAACTCGCTGGTAAAGGAGTTCCAGTGCGCCTTGGTCTTGAGGCAGTTGGACTCGTAGTCCTAAAAACAGGGCAGGGCAACCATTGCCGGTGAGCAGTGAAAAGCAAGCAAGTGAAACTGCGCATTGCTGAGTGATCTCACCTTGGAGATGACGTGGAGGTGCAGCTGGCGCATGCTGGGGACGCTGTGGAATCCCAGAGCAAACTGCATTCCCTCTGGGGCGCGCTGCTCTCCAGCCCAGCGCAGGCCCACCTCCTACAAAATAGACACAAAATGATGTAGATGCAGTATCTCCACAAAAAATTTATAAATATACAACCCTTGTAGCCGCGTATAGCTATTGAAAGTACCGCCTCACACGGGCTCAGCACCCCTCACCTTCATGTGCCGCACCAACCCTGCGTCTGGCGGCGCCAAGTCCAGCGACCCCGCCAATCGCCGGTCCCTGGCCAGCACCAGCGCATGGTAGCGCGCTTTGGGGTACTTGTCAGGCACCACCACGCACTGGGAGTCGAAGGAAACGATCTCCTTGGCAGCCAGCCGCCTGCAACAAGCAAACAACCGTCATTTCCGTGTAAAGTGACGTCAGCAAAAGCGCATGGAAGCCGAAATGTGACAGTTTTGAACAAAATAACGACAGTACAAACAGTAGCTTACGCTTCGGGGTCGTTGATGAAGTGCAAAAGGGCGCTGAGCGCAAAGTGCGGGGCAAACTTGTGGCGACTCCCCCCGCTGCTGCCAGCGTCGCCGCCCCTTTTCTTCGCAGGCTGCTGGGCGGGCTGTTTGGATGCATACAACATGCCACTGAAGGCGTCCTGATCGCCTTTCTCCGGCGGTGGCGCTTTTTCATTGCCAGAGCCCGCGGCAGCCGCGTGGCCTCCCTCTTCCTGCTGCTTCCCAGCAGCGCCTCTCTCGCCATCACCCTTCTTACCGAAGAATCGATCGATTCGCGGCTGCTTTTTGTCCTCCTTCTCCTCATTTTTGCTCCTTTTATTCCCAGGCCCTGATTCATCTTTCAGAGTTTTTCCGCCCCCCTCCTGCCTCCATTTCTCATCCACGTCGCTGCCGGTGGTACACCCCGCCCCGTACGCCGCCCACACCTTGGCAGCCGCCTCCACGTCCTCATCGCACACGCAGGTCAGCACAGTAGAAAACCCTTCCTCGCGTGAGGGAGGCCCGCTGGCCACCAGCTGCTTGTTCGTCGACCCCACCACGCCGTAAGCGCCGTTTCCATGCACACCGCCCTCGTGGGAGGCCCTCTGCGCAGCGCGCAGCGCGCACTGGGCCTTGGGGAGGTCAAGGAAAAGGCAGTGAACTCGAGAAGACGGGATGCCGCTGCGATGGGCCGCTGCAATGAAGGGCGCGCGCTGCTCGGGGGTGGCGTTTGTGCGGTCGATCATCACGTGGGTCCCCTCCCCCAGCAGCGTCTCAGCAGCGGCGATGCACTGCTCTTTGGTGCCTCGCCTGCCTTTGGCAATGGTGTCTTGGCAGATGCGTGCCCAGCTCTGAGAGCTGCGCTGGATGAGCGCAGACGCAAAGGTGGACTTCCCGGCGCCTTGGAGGCCCACCAAGATGAGCATCGTGGCCGGGGTTTGGCCGCCAGCGGCAGCGGGGCGTTCGGCGGGCGGGCTCGTCGTGCGCTGACGCTTGTAATAAGGACTGTCAGGATCGTCGACCATGTGGGTCAATCTGGATTTATTTTGAAGCGCGTTTAGTGTGAAATTGCCTGATGGTTTAGCCAAAGCTCGCAAATTAAAATCTGGCGAAAAATGATCTTTAGACGAACTCGGGCCGGGGCGTGGGTGGCGGATCTGACTTAAGTTAGCAAAATGAAACCCCAAAATGGTCTCCATTTTCCGAAAATGAAGCAAACAAAACGGCTCGTTTCAAACGAAATGTCGCTGCCCGAACGAAGAGCGCTCTGTTTTAATTGTTATTAAAACTTGAAACAATAATCAGGAGACCCTATCGCCGCCAAAGACACCTACACACACCCGCAACGCACAATGCTGCCCCCCGACGGCCAGCAATTTAAATTTGCGAATCCCATGTTCGAGTACAGCGGCTCGATGAGCCCCATCGGTGCGTTCACGACTTTTGTGCATGATTTCCGTGATATGCACCCCACGGCGGCGTCCGTGCGGGGGTGGAACGGATATTTTTGCACTCGCTTCATTTCAAAATTCAATCGTTTCCTCGCACCCTCCCTCCACGCTGTTTTTCGCGATCTCTGTGCCCAACTCGGCTCTAATTTGTTCATTTCAGGTCAGGAACAGCGGGGCACCGCCCCGATCATCCGGACCACCGGCACCATCACCGCCTATGACAACAATAGCGACAGCGACAGCGACAGTGACAGCGACAACGGCAGCAACTGTAGCAAAAAAGAAAGTGACGACGACAGCGACGACGACAACAGCAGTGATGGCGACAGCCATGGCGCCTGCAACAGCGACAGAGAGAGCCACTGGGATAGCGATGTCGATGTCGATAGGGACAGCAACTACAGCGACAGCGATAGCGACAGCATCTACAGCGACAACAGCGACGACAGCTACATCAGTGAAAGCGAGAGCGAGAGCGACGGCATGGAAGGCGCGCAGGAGACTCCCAGCGTGCCTCTCCCCCGCTCGCCCAATTCCAATCTATCTAATCTATCTAATCCCCATGCCCCCTTCATTTTCATCTGTCTCGCAGGCATCTACCGGGCCCCCGCCAAGCCCGCTGCCGCGGCCAAGCAGGCGTCCGCCCCGTCCCCCGCCTCCCAGGCCAAGGCCAAGGCTTTCGCCACCGCTGTGCGCCGCATAACTGGCCCCACCGGCGGCGTGGAGGATTTGAAGCTCGCGGATGCGCTGCCTGATCTCATGTGCAGCGCAATCACGACCAGGCAGTTGTCCATCCTGCTGCACGTGCTGGCCAAATCAACGCCCGAGGTGCAGCGCAGGGTGGCGCAGCAGGAGGGGATGCTCAGGGTGGAGGACTGCCTGGGCGTGGTGGTGAACAAAAAGGGGCCGATGGCCCTCCTGAAGACCGTCCTGGAGACGCTGAGCGCGATGGTAGGCGCGGTCACGGCGCTGCAGCTGAAGCGCTCGATGAAGGGCCTGCTGGAGGAGGTGCTGGGGTGCGAGGAGCTGGAAGAGGGCCACGGCACCACCAAGACGCTGCTGGCGAAGTGGGAGGCCCGCAGGCGGCCGCTGGTGGTCAAACGGTCTGGTCCCGCCGCTCGGCGCGCTGCTGGTGGTGGGGCTGCTGTGCCGACGGTGGTGGTGCCAGAGCAGAAGCAGGTGAAGGTACAGGCAGTCCCCACGGTGGAGGTGGCGGTGCCTGCGCCCACTGCCGCTTCTCCTGCGGTGCTGCCGGGCACTGAGAAGGAGATGATGGAAGAGCAAGAGGTGGCCCCAGTGGCCCAAAACAGCAGTGGTGAGTCTAAAGTGCTGTATTTTTGTGATACTCAACATTTTCTCAAAGATACAAATACTCATTAATCCCGTTTCCCCCCCCTTTTTTTAATTTGCAGGTGAAGCGCAGCGCATGGATGCGTTCCCCTCTTCCAATACCGCCACCCTGTCAGCGCTGACGGCGGCAGCCTCCGCGCAGGCCACCATGGAGGCCAACCTGGCGGCCCTGGCCGCTGAGCGGCCCTTCCGGCGGCATTGAGAACGCTGCCTTGATGCCCAGGCTGGCAGACATTGCCCGGGCAGCAAAAAAGACCGCCGAATTCAGCGCCATGTGGCGCCTGCTGCACGCCACCACCGAGAGCATGTTTGTCGCCGCGGCGGCGGCGCAGGGCGGGTCTGTCTGCCTGGCCACGGTGCTGCGCACGCTGCACCGCCTGATGGACTTTTCGGTCAAGGCCAAGGCCTACAGCCGGCTGCCAAGGTGCTTGCCGTCATGGCTAGGGTGCCTGTGGTGATGGAGCCGGAGGCGGCGTGGGTGCAGGCGGCCAAGGGGCTGATGGAGAAGGAGCAGTGCAGGGCAGCCGCCCAAACGCTGCTGGCCAAGTGGGGAAAGGGCAGTTCTGCGGAAGCGGTGGTGGCAGTGCCTAGTGTCAACACTGAAACGCCTTCCCTCGTACAAAAGCCCTCTCTCCCCACCAAAAGCAACCCCAACGTCCAGTGGGGATCAGGCTTCAACAAAACAAAGGGCACCGGCGGGGAGAGCGGAGCCAAGCCTGCTGCGGTGCCAGCGCCTGCTGGGTTGGTGGGTGGTTTCAGCTTCGGTGTCACGCCGCTTCCGCCTCCTGTTAAGCTGGAATCGACGTTCTGTGCGCCCCTGGGGGGCTTCAGCATCGGTAAGGACGCTGCTGGTGAGTTGGCTTAAAACTCTGAACTTACCTTTTTGAATTGTTGCAGTCTTTCAGTGTGTGTGATTTATGGCAACAGACGATAATAAAGTTACATCGCTTTGTTCTCATTATGATTTTGCAGGGCTCTTTGACAGCAAGCCGGCGGCTGCCGCAAACGCCTTCCAGGCCACCCCTTCGTCTTTCTTGGCAACAGAGGAGGCAATGGAGCTCGATGCAGGTGTTTCAAAGGCTCCCATGGCCCAGCCATTTGCTCCCCCTCCTCCTCCCCAGCAGCAGCAGCAGCAGCAGCAACAGCAGCAGCAGGTGGCGGAGGGGGCTGCCGAGGAGGCCAAGCCTGTCAGCCCCCAGCCGCTGACCGCGATAGAGGTTGACACTGTGGCAGTGGCCGCAGTCGTCCCGCTGGCATCGCCCCTCGAGAACAAGCCCTGCCAGCAGCCCTCTCCGGCAGCGGTCCCACTTGGTGAGTTGATAATTAACTTTGACGCATTTAAGCTAAAAAAACGTCAAGTAATATTCTAATTTAAATATGTTTTACAGGAACGACCATGATAGCAGCCCCCGCACGTGGCCCCGTGGCTGCCGTCTCTCCACTGCCCTCCTCTCCCAGGCTGCGCTTTGCCACTGCCGCCGTCAAGGCGGCTCACGCGGCGGTGGCCAGCCCCGCAGCGGAGTCCAGCCAGCTGGCGACTCCGCTGACGCCTCTGCCGGCCGTGTCTCCTGTCGATCTGGGCCTGGCAGAGAAGCAGCTGGAGCTAAAAGAGGCAGCGGTGGCGGTGACAGAGAAGTCTCCCTGCTCTGCCGCTTCAACGCTGCTGCTGAACGCTGGTATCGGCGCAATGGCAGGCATGGCGTCGCCGTCGCCGCAGAAGCGAGTGCCCTCTGCGTCCCTCGCAGTGAGCTCCATTGGCGAGTGTTCATTCAAATGTTGTCTTTTGCAATGAATTTCTTCTTAAAGCAACAATTGATGTTTTTTCCCCCTAGGGTGCAGTTGAAGGCAAAAGGGGCCGAAAACGGCGCCCTGCGCGCGCAGCTGGACGCTGCGCAGGTGGAGGCCGCCAGAGTGGCCCCGCTGCTGGCACGACAGGCGGAGCTTGAGGTGGCGCTGGAGGCGGCGCAGGCCGGCAAGGCTGAGGCCGAGAAGGCGCGCGATGACGAGGCTGCAGCGCACACAATGGCGTTCAAGGTGAAAGAGGCCGCACGGAAGAAGCTGGCAGAGAAGAGCGAGGAGCATGCTGTGCTGGCGGTGCAGGCGGCAGACCTCCAGCGCAGCAGCTCACAGCTGCAAGAGAGGCTGGAGGTGTCGGAAGGCAAGGTGAAGGATTTGGAGGCGCGTCTGGAGGCGGCAGAGTTTGCCATGGCCTCCCTGCAGCAGGCGAATGAGCGGCTGGTCGAGGAGAAGGACGGTGCGTCTGCAGAGTGCGAGGCCCTGCGCCAGCAGGTGGCTGCGCTCAAGGCCAGCGAGGCGGAATCCGCCGAGAAGCTGACCGCCGCGCGCGCAGAGCTGGAAAAGCAGCGTGAGCAGCTGCAGTTTGGGCGGGAGCAGAAGCATGAGCATGAGGAGGAGGAGGTTTTGGCCTCCCCCAGGCTGGCGGAGCTGGGGCAGGAGCTGAATGCCAGGACTCAGCAGCTGGCTTGTAGGGCCGCTGCGGCGCTGGAGGCGCGAATGGTGCGCAAGGCTGCTACATCCCGCGCTGCCTCCGCTGCCACCTCCGACGCTGCTTCGCCTACGGCAGGTGCCGCACAGAAGGCGCGCTTGGTGGACTTCTGCGAGGTGGCGGCGCAACTCACTGTGTTGGAGGAGGGCGGCCGTGCGGCATCGCCGGTGGTGCTGTCGATGCTGGAGAAAAAGGGCGGAGGCGGCGCAGAGGCATGCGGAGCCGACTTTGAGATTGCGGCAGTGATGGTCGCAGCGACAGGAGGAAACAAAGCGTGGAGTAATGAGGATGTTAAAGATGCTCCCACCCCCCGCTCCCCTCTCTCTCTTTGCATGCACAGCCGCACCTCGTCTGGCTTCTCTGCCTCCCTGGCGGGCAGCGCGGTGTCCCTGAAGCTGCTGGAAGTGGGTGACAAGAGCGAGGCTCATCCTGTGGCGACAGGAGACTACTTCCTTCAACGCGATGCTGACAACGAGACCGCCGCCCTACGTGCCGAGGTGGCGGCGTTGCAGGCAGCGAAGAGCGCTGCTGAGGAGGCGCACACGCGGGCGCTGGAGGCCGCTGCGCTGGAGAAGGAAGCTGCAGTGGCGGCAGAGCGGGCGGCAATGATTGCCCGCTTCTGCACTGCGCTGCAGGGCAACCCGACGGCGCTGGCAGCGATGCTGCCGAGCTTGGTCGAGGGGGCCCTGTTCCCCTCCGGCGAAATGAACACGCACATAAAGAAATAAATCATTTTTTATCTCTGAATTTTAATTTTGCAGGCGTCATAAATGAATAAGAGCGTGTCCTTTCCTGACATCTTACCATTTATTTTCTTTTCAAACTCATTATCGATATATCTATAACTTAATATTACATTCAAATTTAACATTCGAGAAATTGCACCTGCTGCAGTTCCATGCAGAAATTTAAAACCTGTAGCGACGATATTTGTTTTACTTATCAGAGCATTGGTCATGCGTGTGCTCCAGCAGGAACAGCATTGTCAAACACATAATCAAACTAAAATTCAAGATTTCCCCTCATCAGGCTTGCTGCCTTTCCCTTTCTTCCGCCTCGCCTTACCCCGCCGGCTCGCTTTCAACTCTTCCACTCCAGACAGCCCCACCGCTTCTGCCACCAGCTGCAGCTGCTCTTCAGTGCGAGAACCACACTTTCTTTGCCGCGAATGATGCGCACCTGCTCATGCACCCATCTCCCGCAAAACTCAAGCTCCTCTTTATTTGGCCCCAAAGGCGCCCTCCAAGTCTCTTCAGCGCCTGTAATTCCTTCTAGCTCCAGTACTTTGCGGCGGTGCTTCACCGCCCGAATGTTCAGCAGCCATTGCCGCTCGTCGTAGTAGCCACATTTCCACCACAGCGGATCTCAGCCAAAACAGCTTCAGAAAGGCCCATGGCGCGACCGAACCCCAAAATTTGGTCGATTTCCCTCTCTTCGGGAATGCGGCGAAGCAATTCGCGATGAGACCAGCTCCCCTTGAGCTCCACTTCTTCGCCTCCCAGCGGTGCTGCCCATTTTTCACGCTGCTCTTTATACCCTTGAGAATTCCAAGCACTATTTGTCACAGCCCATTCATGTCACACAATTACTTTTATTTTAGAAGAGAAGAAAAATCTGAGCAGTTTACACACGCGAAGTAAAAGTCATGAACAAAGCCGAAAAGAATCATCATGTTGAATTGAATTGGTCACATTCTTCCCACTACATTACAATGCCACCCTTCCCTCTTACTGCAGGGAACCACTTACTCCTTTTCTTTCTTTTTCTTCTTCTTTTCTTTCTTTTCCGACCCAGGGTCATCCCCATCCTCAGCGTCGCGCTTCTTCTTCTTCTTCTCGCTCTTCTCACCCTTGTCCTTCTTCTCCTTCTTCTTCTTCTCGCTCTTGGGGGTCTTGGCCTCCGCCTCTGCCGCCTCCTCCGCACCGTCGCCGCTAGAAGCAGGCGCTGCCGCCGCCGCCGGCTCCTCCTCCTCCTTTGCCGTCGCCGGTGCTGCCGCCGCCGCCGCCTTTGCGGGCAGGCTCCTCAGGTACTCCTTGGGCGTCTTCTCGTTGGGCCGCCCGTGCTTGTCCAGCATGCCTTCGGCGATGAGCTGCTTCTTCTTCTGCGCCATGGGGCCCAGCCCCCACCGCCGCGGGTAGGTGTCCCTCTCCATGATCACACGCTTGATCTTGGACACCACGCCGTGGTCGCAGCTGGCCATTGTGGCGCTGGTCATCTGCGCCACGCCAATGGCCACCGCCTCTCCCTTGGTGGTCATGATCACGATCTCCTCGTCAACCTCAATGCCAGCCTCGAACCGCAGCAGACCGGGGACCATGAGCTTGGCGCCGTAGCACACCGCGTTGATGGCCGAGTCCTTGACCACCAGCCGCTTGTAGTTGGTGAGCAGCGTCTCCAGCGGCATGATGACGCGACGCAGGTAGGCCTCGTCCTTGTGGTTGTCGTACACCCACTGCGCGTCCAGAATGTCGTGCATGGTCACCATGTTGTCCTTTTCGCCCATGATGCCCGAGCGCACGCGGCGCAGCTCCTGCATATGCCCGCCCACGCCCAGCAGCAGCCCCAGGTGGACGCACAGCGTACGCACGTAGGTGCCCGCCTCGCAGGAGATCCAGAACACCGCCAGGTGGCGGTCCTCGTCGTACTCGTGCAGCTTGGCCTGGTAGATGGTGCGGATGCGCAACTGGCGCTTGACCGCCGAGATGAGCGGGGGACGCTGAAACAGCGCGCCAGTCAGCTGCTCCAGGGCGCGAGACACCTTGGCGGCGCCGCCCTCCACGGGGGAGTGGAAGCGCGCGATGCATACGTACTCCTTGCCTGCGCCCTGCTGCGACTTCACCAGGCGGGTGGCCCTGTCCACGCACACAATCAGGTTGCCAGTGACCTTGGGGTCAAGGGTGCCCGAGTGGCCGGTCTTGTCGACGCGGAGGATGCGCTTGATCCAGGCCACAACCTCGTGCGAGGAGGGGTTTGAGGGCTTGTCCAGGTTGGCCACGCCGTAGCGCACGTAGTCGTTCAGGGGGCGGCGCAGGGGGGTGTAGCCGCAGGGGATGGGGGTGTAGTGCCCCGTGCGAACGTGCAGCTTGTCGTAGTTCTTCAGCAGCAGCGGCCACTTGGAGGTGTCCAGGGGAGGGGTGGTGGACTGGGGGGCGATCACCAGCTCTGCTGAGTTTTGTGAGGAGAGGGGGGAGGGGGTGAATTGGGGGCAAAAACAATTTGGAAAACATCTGCTCAAGGCATCGAGCCGGTTGAAACGCGGGCTGCGATGGAATTCGAGCAAGCATGCAAGGCACCATCAATCGCATGCTCGCGCTCACCATCGCCGGTGGCGGTCTCGCCCTTTTCCTTCTTATCCTTTTTGCCCATCTTTCGATTTTTAATATGCGGGAATTGAAAATTAAAAGCGGAAATATATGTTTTGTGCAGCAAGTTTTCGAAGCGGGCCGTCAAATTCCTCTACGCTGCTCGATGCCGCGCTGCGTGCAATTGAAATTCCAATAAAATCCAGAGGACGGAAGCATAGGTCGGCCTGGGGTTGTTTCGGAAGAGAGATTGCGCCGCCCTTCTTTTGCCCTCTGCTGTGAGAGTCACAGCATGCAAGCTAAAGCTGGAGAGAGAATTTTTGAGTTTGTTTGGCTGCGCTGGACGTGGAAGTGGATGTCGAATGCTGTGCTGCCAAGCGTGAAGATCCATGGCAGCTGCCCCCCCTGCTGAGTGTTTCCCTCACACATTTCTGCCCAACGCCGATATAATATTTCCAACCCCTTCCAAAAGGGCTGTCTGCCCACTATTCGGTCCGCCCCAGCGAGTTTCACGCCACCACGCAGTTCCTCTCTACCCACCCTCCACTCCTCCTTCTCTCCTCCTCCTCCAAATACGACTGTGGCGTCAAGAACGGGTATGTTACAATTTCATTATTGTTTCAGCCAAAGTAGGGCGTTTAAGAGGACTTCTTGGGCATGTTCTTCATGGCAAACCGCTGGTTGCGCAAGAACTTGGGGTCCATGCTGCAAATAATGAGAGGGAAAGAGAGAAATGAGTCGGTGGAGGCGGTAGGGGGGCAGCGGCAAGGGGACAAATCACGGCACACAAACGCCGGCCATCCATATTATCGATCCAGATATCTTTGCTTTGCTATTCAGCCGTCACTCACCCCTTGCGGCTGGAGTACCTCTGCTTCTGAGGCTTCTTGATGCCATTGCGATGGGCCTTGAACGACTGGTTGTGCGCCGTGTGATTCTGCAATCCAACAAACAAAATATTCACCATCGACGAGTCATAGATATGCGTCACCCAGCTGTTCTCTCCAAAACATTTTTTTAATTCAAGCAATGTGCTCCGAAAATCGCAGTGGCGGCTCCCACCTTTGACTTGGCCATCGTGTGTTATTTGCCCGCTCGTGCGTTGATAGCCGCAATGAAAAGGAGTCCTGAATGCGAGAGGCGAGAGAAAGAGCGCAGTCGGAGACCATGCACAATTCGCAAATTTCTTCCTTCAATTTCAAGCAAAAATTCAAGGCAAAGGAGCCTGGTTGCTCGCCGAAGCTGTGCGCAGTTGTTGTTTTTGCATCTCACTCGCCCGTTAACGCCCACCAGTCGCCGTTAGCTCGACAGCTGCCACACAAATCAGAATCTTCGTGCAACCCATTTCCCTCGCCTAGGCTCCTCCCGACCGTTTCTGTCCCCACACCCACTCAACGCAGCATGGAGACCGATCCCAAGGTGCGCAACTGGGTGTACACCCCTCCACCGCCCCGGCGTCGGCCACCAGATGTCACACAGCTGCAGCACCCCCCTTAAAATCCGTCGCTTTTACCTGAAATTCGCCCTGCACCCCCTCTCCACAAATGCTTCTCACCCCCATGCACGCCCTCCCCCTCTCCCCCACAGCCCTCAGCCGGCGAGAGCAACGGCAACGGCGCCGGCGCCGCCCCGCTGGGCAAGGACCTCACCGCTGCCGACTACTACGCCGACTCGTACGGCCACTTTGGCATCCACGAGGAGATGCTCAAGGACCAGGTACGCACCCGCACCTACATGAACGCCATCATGCAGAACGAGCACCTGTTCCGCGGCAAAGTGGTGCTGGACGTGGGCTGCGGCACAGGCATCCTCTCGCTTTTCGCGGCCAAGGCGGGCGCGACGCACGTGTACGGTGTGGACATGTCCGCCATCGCTGAGTCTGCGCAGCAGATCGTGGCCGACAACGGGTATGGCGACCGCGTGACTATCATTCGCGGCAAAATGGAAGAAATCGCGCTGCCAGTGGACCACGTGGACATCATCATCTCCGAGTGGATGGGCTACTTTTTGCTGTACGAGTCCATGCTGGACACGGTGCTGTACGCTCGCGACAAGTGGCTGGCGCCCGGCGGCCTCATCTTCCCCGACACCTGCACCCTGCACCTGATGGCCATCGAGGACGGGGAGTACCGCCACGAGAAGATCGACTGGTGGAGCAACGTGTACGGGTTCAACATGGAGTGTATTGCCCGTACTGCCATGCTGGAGCCGCTTGTGGACGTGGTGGACCCCAACCAGATCTGCACCCAGCCCGCCCTCCTCATGGCATTTGACCTCAAAACCATGAAGAAGGAGGACGCCACTTTCGCTGCCGCGTTTTCGCTGCCCGTGACGCGCAACGACTACGTGCACGCGCTGGTGGCGTACTTTGACGTGCAGTTCAACGCCGCCCACAAACCCACCTGGTTTTCTACAGGGCCCCGCAGCAGGACCACCCACTGGAAGCAGACCGTGTTCTACCTGGAAGATACATTGCTAGTGCACCAGGGGGAGGCCATCACCGGCAACCTCAGCTGCGCACCCAACCCAAGCAACCCACGCGATCTCGGTGGGTTTTTTAGTTTATTTTAATGATAGCATCCTAAAGTTGAACGTTCGTTATGATTTCCATATCAAGTTGAATTCAAGTTAACCTGAGTTTGTTCACTTGATTTGTGCGCGTGCAGATATTTCTATTCATTACGAGCTGGACGGGATGAAGGGGCAGTGGGCGCGGACGCAGCAGTACAAACTCAGATGAATATTATGGGAAAGTAAAATTACGTAATGATTGAAGAAAAAAGTGATAACCCGTTCAGTGAACTCAGGAAAAAGGAATGAATCCGCTGAATTCTTTCTGTATGAACTTGTTTTTAATAACGCGTACCCTTCTTCCCCCAATAACAACTGCTTTTGAGTCGATAAATGCTTAATGCTGTAATGAAGGGTTTCATAGATTTAAATTCTTTTGTGTGTTCCCATTATCTTGCTTTTATTAGACAAAGGCAAATGCTTCTTTAAATACGAAGAATTCTTTAAATTTTTACAGCCAAAGGTTAAAGCAGAATCTAAAAAGAACAGAGATGACTCTTGAGCAGCACAGAACCGGGCAGCTTGGGAGCAGAAAGTAGCTGCCCATGCTCCTGGAAAGCACTCTTACTCTCGACGCACCTCACCCCACACTCCAGCTTTTGGCAAGATTCGACCACCTGCCTCTGCCATCCCCCGATGCGCAGCCAGGTCATGGCCGAGACTTGTGCAGGGTACTTTACACAGAAACCAAACCTGCATGCCCATCACAAACCTGCAGGAGGTTGCAGACGCCCCCTCCTGCTGGGCATGCTTTCAAAAATTTGATGTAACAAATTCAAGAATGTTTGCGTGCGTTCCGCCTGATTCCGGACCTTGATCAAATCAAAATGCCCCTGTGAAATGAAATGTGGATCGTCAAGACCTAGGGACATCTATTGACTGCGGTTCGGAATGAAATATGATTTGAAATATTTTAGAATGTCGCCTCTTGGGCCCTCTGTTAGTTCGGCAAGACAACCGGCGAGCTCGCAAAGCTGTTCACAATGAAGCTTGCCACCTTGGCTGCCGGCGGGGGCATGAAGAAGTTGCTTGCCCTTGCTGGGCTGGGTGCGGCGGCGGGGGGAGCGACCGTCATTCGCTTCAGGAGCGGCATCGATGGGGAAAGCGCAGAGCGAGACAAGCATGGGGTGCGGCTGGGTGAAGACGACATCACCAAGGCAAGTAGCTTGGCGCTTCATGGTACGAATCCAACGTTTCTCAACTTACTTTGCCTACACCATTATTCCTACTACTCAGGGCATTATGGACGGCGCGTTGAGAACGGCGCACGACGTGACCACTGTGCTCAAGTCGCTGCGCGCAGCGTGGCACCAACGCCGCGAAGCAAACAAACCCAGCAGCTGCAGCAGCGATGAGAATTTGCCGACCGCTGGCACTGGAGTGGAGATTTTATCGTGCGCTCTGGGGGACCTAGCGGCGCGCACGGCAGCTGAAGACCCAGAGGAAGCTTTGACGCGGCGCCTGGCTGGCCACTGGGCTGTGCACGATGTGTTGGTGGCAGCGGCAGCAGCCCAGCCGGCCTCTCCCGCTTTCACTGCCGCATCGAGGTTCGTTGTCGCGGCGCTGGGCCACTCTGACTCCGCGCTGGCGCTACTGACCCGCCCCCACACCGCCACAGCGCTGCTGGCCCTGGCTGCGCATTCGCCAGAGGTAGAAAAAGCGACGCTGAGCACGCTGCGCAGCTTGGCTGACGAGGACCTGCTGCAGCCTAATTCTACGTGCGCGTGTTCATCGATGCGGCCGTCACCCACCGACGTGGCGTCTGCTGTGCATGCCGCGGTGCTGCCCAGGCAAAGGGCGCCCCGTCGCGAGCTGGCGCTGCTGCTGCTGCGGCTGTGGTGCAGGGGGCCAGGAGGGGCAGCCGCGGTGCTGGACACGGCTCCAGCCACGTTGGGGCAGCGGCTGGGCGAGGTTGCGGGGTCTCTACCTTCGGTTCAAACGCGAGTGCAAGCGGAGATTGCAGCTTTGATGGGGGCGCTGGCCAGGGAAGCGCCAGGCGCCAAGCTGCCCATGCTGCGAATGCAGGCGTGGCTTTACCCGTTGCTGTGCATGGCGGCGGACGCTGCGGGGGACGGGCAGTGGGCGTTGGCGAGATCATCGCTGGCAGCGTTTTCTGCGTGCCTGCAGCGAGGCGTGGAGCTGCCCACCGAGCTGATGCACCAGTCGGCGCTGCCGCTGCTGCACAGCCTCGCGGACGCCACCAGCGCCGCTGCTGCACCGACGAAAGCGCTGTCAAAAGCAAGAAAGGTGGAGGCTGCTGCTGCAAAAAAGTCGGCCGTGGCTGCCATCTCCTCCAAGGCTGTGCCCCTGCAAGAGCGAGGCCCCATGCGGTGCGCTGCTGCGGCCACCGTGCAGGCCCTGGCGCAGGGACCTAAAGTTTTGCTGCCGCCAGACGAGAGGGCCAGCTGGGCAGAAACGCTGCTGGGGTGGCTCACTACCGCCTGCGACGCTGCAGAACGCAGCGGTGGCAGCAAAAAAGATGCAAAGTCTGTTGTGGGTGCCGCATCTGACGAGGAGCGTGTCGCTTTTGTTGAAGCTCTGAGTTCGCTGTCAGCAGGGCAAGGGGTGCTGGGCATGCAGGTAGCGCACACCTGGCTGGCAGAGCTCATCATTCGACTGTCGATCAAGGCACAGGAGGCGCAGGCACGGCGCGCCAAAGCTGGTGGCAGCGATGGCGGTGGTGGCGGCGCTGCATCTGCAGCTGATAAGAATGCGGCAGAGGCTGCTGAGCCTGCTGGGTACTCGTGGTGGTGGAGCCCCACGATGTGGTGGAGGCGTGGCAGCAGCGATGGCGATACTGCCTCTGCAGCTGCTTCAGCTACCACACAGGCGGCAGACCCAGCGCTGTCATTTCCCATACCCCAGGCACCCCAAGACGCTGCCGATGGAGCTACGCGCTCCAGCTGGACCTACTGGTTGCCTGGCTGGGCTGGCGGAGGTGTGAATCCTTCTCAACAGGCTGAAGAGGAGCAGGCAGCCGCAGGAGGGGTCACCCGCTCTGACTCCGAGCTGGCGCTGTATGTGAATGCGGCGGACGTGGGCCCTGCCTACGCCCGCTCCGTGGCTGCCGACCTGCTGGAGGCGTCGGGACGCGTGGGCGAGTTTGGGGATTTTTTTGTTCATTTTCTTTATAAATGCTAAATTTATCGCGTCTTCTCATTTATCTTCTGGTCTCCTGATTACCCTTTTCTCTTCTCTGTTACTCATTACTACCTACTACCTACATTTACCTTTCCTTTCAGGCGTGTACACTGAGCCCCCGCCTTCTGCCGAGGACGCGCTCAGCCCCGCCGCGGTAGCCGCCTACTTCGCAGTAGCGGCGGTGGTTGATATGGAGGTGGCAGACCGTGCGCTGACGCAGTCTCTCAAGGTGCTGTGCGCGCTGGCAGCAGGGGAGGGCACCCGGCGGGAGTGGCTTGTGCGCGCTGGCGTGCTACGCCTGCTGCGTCGCCTGGCAATAGACCACAGCGGCGACGAGCTTCAGGCCATCTTCAGCGCAGCTGCGGCATCGTCCGAGGCAGCTGCCCACTTGAAAACCGCAATGGAGCGGCACCAGCAGGAAACCACCCGCAAAGAGGCTGCTGGGGAGCTGGCGAGGTATGAAGAGGCCTTGGGGGGTGGAGAGCTCCCACTGGCTGTGCTTCGCCAGGCCAGCCGCCTGGTTGCCTTGCTGAGTGTTGACGTGTCTGGCGCAGCCGCTGTGGCCGCAGACAGAGGCTGGCTGCGGTGGCTGCACCGCATGAGCTCCTCCTCAGACTGCAAAGTGTCCAGCTGCACCGCCAAGGCACTGCTCAACGTGGAGTCCGCGGCGGCAACGGCCGAAGACCCAGCGCTGCCTGCGCTGCCGCCGCTGCTGCCGCTGTCCATCAAAACGCCAGGCGCAGGGGTGCTGGGGGAAGACTATGCCGATGAAAATGATGGAGGCGCAGAGTCTGATGCGCCCGAGAGCCCCCTTGAGGCGGCGCTGCAGGCTGTCAAGCAGACCGGGTTGGAGGCAGCGGCAGTGGTGGCTGGGCTGGCAGGCACCTTCCAGCGCGTGCCTCCCTCCGAGCGCCTGGTGCTGCAGGACGGCATCCACCTGTTTGAACCCATGGCCCCCCACCACGAGGCCCTAGCTAGGCGAGGCATCGCAGACCAGTCGCAGGGTGAGCGAGCCTGTGGATGCAATAATTGGTGATGGAGTGGGTACCTGTGTCCAGGGGGAAATCGTATCGCCACCATCTTTATGCTTGATCTTCATCGTGTATTCTCTGTGCAGATGCGCCTGTGCTGGACGTCGTTTTTGTGCACGGCATCCGTGGCGGCGCGTTTGCCACGTGGCGCAGGGAGGGAGTCATGGCGGGAGGCGCTGCTAGAGAAGCGCTTGACAGCAGCGTGTGCTGGCCCACCTCGTGGCTGGCCCCAGCACTGGGACGCAGGGTGAGAAGAGGGACGAAAAAACAAAAAACAAAAAAAAACAGTGAATGTGTTCATGCACCCCAAAGAACACTTCCTTCTTTTTGATTTCCAGATAAAAACTCTCATTTCTATGTTTAAAAAAAAAGTATCAACTTGCCAACGAAAATCTCTCTGTGGTTTAAACTCGTTGCAGGTGCGCCTGTTGAGCGCTGAGTACGCTGCGCCGGCCAGCGGCTGGGAGGGCGAGAGCCTGCCATTTCCACACACCGCAGAGCAAGTGGCAGCGAAGCTGGCAGCAGCGGGGGTGGGCGAGCGCCCCGTGGTGTTCATCACCCACTCAATGGGGGGCATGGTGGTGAAAGAGATCCTGGCCAGGGGGCGCCATCCGGGGGGCACCCAGGCGCAGAAAAAACTCTCTTCCGCCTCGGCAGGGGTTGTGTTTTACTCGGTGCCGCATGCTGGCAGCCGTCTGGCTGACTGGGGGTGGACTCTGCGCTACCTTGGCGCTGCTCCGGCCAGGGCGGTGGAGCATTTGACGACTGGGCCCAGGGTTGAGGCGCTGAACGAGGCGGTGCGGGCGATGGCGCGCGCGGGGCTGCCCGTGCTTTCTTTTTCGGAGGGACTGCCTACTCAGCTATCGTACGTTTCGACCCATATTGTGCCGCATGAGAGCGCCTACCCGGGGTACGGAGAGTTCGTTGTATTGGATTCGCATGATCACATAAGCGTGTGCAAGCCAGCCGACCAGCAAGACCCCGCGTTCTCGCTGCTGCTGCGGTTCTTGAAGGAGCGAGTGAAGACGGCAGAGCGGGAGGCAGTGGACAGGCGTGCCGCAGCAGAGGACCCCATGGAAGCGGCGCTGTAGTGAAACAATTCACAGAAACCACCTCACATAATGGGCACATATTCCTTTCTGTTCTAGATTCCTTTTTGTTTTTTTTGCTTTATTTTTTTTGCAGAATTTTGTCCCATCATTTGCCTCGGTTTTCCTTCATTTTTTTCTTTTTTTCTTTTCCCCCATTTTGTGCCTGCTCCACCTCCCTGTTTCTTCTTATTCGTCATTTTTTTCTGTAGCTGCTGCAATTATTGTTCTTCATCTTAATTTTCATTCTTCATGCCTCCTCCTGGTAATGAAATTTAATTTGCGCAACGGCAGTGGCGGTGGCGGAAACGAGGACAAACCACACACGTTTGCCTGCCTGCATGAGCTGCCACCTCCACGCGGCAGCATCCCAGGCAAAGCTCGTGAGGGCCGTGCCAGCAGTGCAGCTCTGGGGTGCTGGCGGACCTGCTTCCCGCAGGGGGAGAAGACACGGCCCAGAGCGCAAGAGGTAATTAGATAAAGTGCATCAGCTTTCGTTCGTCAAATTCGCCGTACATTTATATTATTTTTCATTAATTTATGAACAAAGGTGAGAAATGCGTCAAGTTGCAGGCATTAATAGCCACCTTTTCGCGTTTTCAATCGCAAAATAAAATCATTGAACTGCACCCAGATAGCACATTCCGCCATCTGGCTCCATAAATCGCGTCTTTACTATTATTCGTACTTAATCTGACGCCAAACCGCAGGTTTTGATCAACACTTGCTCTTCAAACCAACAAAAGCGCTTGGGCTACCTGTTCGGATCAGCTGCGAAGGAAGTGATTACAGCTGGTGTGGCATAGCACATTTTACCACATCTGCCAGGATTGCTAGCTAGCCGCGCGGGGTGGGATTTTTTTTTTTTTTTTTTTAGAATTTTGGGAAGATGGTAGTTCTGCCAGAGCTTCACCTTGGGCTGGGGCCGGCGTCGCAGCTGCCCAGGCAAATGCGCCAGCGGCCCAACATGCGGCACTGCAGGGTAAGCCCTGGCTTTTGACTGTAGTATTTAGAAAGGAGGATTTTTTTTGGCCGCCACCATTTTTCACTCTTCGTTGCCTTGAACAACAGGTTCCGCTGGTCTCTAATACCGCCACGTTTGGGGGCAAAGCCTCTTCCTCTTCATCGTCTTCGTCCCCCATGAACACCCCTTCGCCACCTCCCTCTTCTGCCGCTGCACCGCTCTCATCCTCCACCGCCACAGCCACAGCCCCCGCTGCGCCCCTCCAAAAGGGCCACGAGATCGAGGAGTTTGCGCTGCGCAAGCAGATCGAGCTGCAGGAGGCGTTCCCCAGCGGCCGCGCCATCCCCCACCGCTGGAGCGGCCCCCTGCTGGACGCGGCATACGAGCGCTGCGGCACCGTCACCTCGGAGTACGCCAAAACTTTCTACCTGGGCACGCAGTTGATGACCCCCGAGAAAGCGCGCGCCGTGTGGGCCATTTACGTGTGGTGCCGCCGCACTGATGAGCTGGTGGACGGCCCCAACGCCTCACGCATCACTCCCGCTGCGCTGGACAGGTGGGAGGAGCGGCTGGAGGCGGCGTTCGAGGGGCGACCCTACGACGCCCTTGACGCAGCGCTGACCGACACCGTGTCCCGTTTCCCGGTGGACATTCAGCCGTTCCGTGACATGATTGGCGGCATGCGGATGGACCTGTTCAAGGCCAGGTACGAGAACTATGATGAGCTGTATGAGTACTGCTACCGCGTGGCCGGCACCGTGGCGTTGATGTCCACCCCCATCATGGGCGTCGACTCCTCCTACAGCGGCCCCCTTGAGCCGGTGTACCGAGCGGCACTGGCGCTGGGCACAGCCAACCAGCTGACCAACATCCTGAGGGACGTGGGCGAGGACGCCACCACCCGGTCTCGCGTGTACCTGCCGCTGGACGAGCTGGCGGCGTACGGCATCGGCGAGGACGATGTTCTGCGCGGCATGTTTGCGCCCACCACCGGCAAGATCGACGACCGCTGGCAGGCGTTCATGAAGTTCCAGATCGCGCGCGCACGCAAGATCTTTGCAGAGGCGGAAGCTGGGGTGAATCTGCTGGACAAGGACGCGCGGTGGCCGGTGTGGAGTGCGCTGGTGCTGTACCGACAGATCCTGGACGGCATCGAGGCAAACGGCTACAACAACTTCACCAAGCGAGCGTACGTGCCCAAGTGGCGCAAGCTGTCGAGCCTGCCCGCTGCCTTCATGATGGCCCGCATGCCTGGGCTGGCAGCGCTGGACCTGGAGGCGCAGAACCGCAAAACGTCGTCCACGGGGCTGCTCTAGTAGTGCAAAAGCGAAGCTAAAGAAAGAAAGAAGACACAGAGGACCCGACTGCGTTTGTCTGCGTGTACAGCTTTTAATTATTTCAATGCTGCTGCCATGGTGGCTTTCTTTTCATCGTCCGACCTTTTGACCCCGTCTCCTTTCCTCCTTCTTCTGTCGTTTTCTTCTCATTTTGGACCGCACCAACACTCGTGGTATTGTGTCCCCAGTCTTAAAAGAACAACATCAACAATGCCGTCCGTATATACTACTCTCCCAACTCCCAACTATATTTGATTTTTTTTATTCCATTTTTCCCTTTCTTCCTTTTGTCCTTCCCCCCTTTCTTATTATTCTTCTTCTTTTCCTCCTCCTCCTCCTCCTCCTCCTCCTTGGGGCACCTTGCTGTGTTCCGTGGCGTGCGTCCCTGAGGGAATGTCATCATGATGTGTCAAATGTCTGGCAACGCAAAAACAAAAACAGTCAACGGCAACAAATGTAACATATCAAATTATTACTGGTAGGCTATCAAACAGACACGTCGTATTGCAGTGATGATCTCTGGCAACGGCATTGACCAGCTTGCATGGGGGAGTGGCAGCGGGCGGGCGGGCTTTGCTGCGAGGGACAAATTGAGAGGTAAAAGAAGAGAAACATGCAGGGGAAATTACGAGGCAGTATAAAGCTACCTGTTTGAATTACCGAAAGAGAGCCGTTCTTTACGCAGCATTCTTCGGGAGGTTTGGTTTGCGCCGACGGGACTATATAAAGCAAGTTCCAAATTCAAGACTAATACTGATATTCTATACTCGGTGTGCACGAATCACCAACGTAATTGTTCCATCCGAATAAATCGGGGCGTGGGAGAGCGTGACGTTCTTTATTCCTCTCAGTGTTTACCGGGAATACGAAGAAGCAAGTCTCAGACCAGGTGTTTTCAAAGTAGTCCCCGCTCTACTGCTGTGTCTTTGTCAAGAAGAATTCTCCCTCCTCTTGACCCTCTTGCTGACCACCATGGATGCTGTACTAGAGGGAGCCATGCTGTCACGCATGCCTGCCTGTGGGCGCAAAATGGCTGGTGCTGAACTAGAAAGTATGCTGGCATCAGCCCTAGGCTAAATTCGCACACACCGAGTGTTCTCCCCTTTTTCCATCAATTGCTTTTAAAGGTGGAACCAGTAGCAATGGCCGCTATGACTCAGTTCGCCAAGGCGACGGGCTTTGCCCAGACCACCGTCTCATCTCGCCCCGCTCGCCGCTCCGTGGCCGTGCGCGCCGGCCCCTACGACGCCGAGCTCATCGAGACCGCGGTAAGTAAATATAGCTGCAGTGCTGCGGCAATGTGTGGGGCGGGCGGCTCCTTTTTCACCACATCTCATCAGCAGCTTATCTTCACCAACCCCCGCAAATTCCCCCGTTTGCGTCGCCACCCACCACTCGCATTGTCCTCTAACACTACTGCGGTGCCCAATGTGGCACAATGTGCTTTGTTTTTCTACCCCTTTTTGGTTCGCCTGTTTGCTTCGATCTTGATGGGGGGTGGAGGAGTAGTATTTGTTCGCAATTGATGCCCAGCCCTCTCATCTCTCCCTTTCCCCCTCCCTCCCCACGCACCTGAGCGCAGAAGAAGATCGCCTCCGCCGGCAAGGGCATCCTCGCCATGGACGAGTCCAACGCCACTTGCGGCAAGCGCCTCGAATCCATCGGCCTGGACAACACCGTCGAGAACCGTCAGGTGTACCGCGAGCTGCTGGTGACCACCCCCGGCCTGGGCCAGTACATCTCCGGCGCCATCATGTTCGAGGAGACCCTGTTCCAGAACATCCGCTCAGGCAAGTCCATGGTGGACTGCCTCAACGAGCAGGGCATCGTGCCCGGCATCAAGGTCGACAAGGGCCTGCACCCCCTCTCCAACTCCAATGGAGAGTCCTGGTGCGCGGGCCTGGACGGCCTGGCCCAGCGCTGCGCCGAGTACTACAAGCAGGGCGCCCGCTTTGCCAAGTGGCGCTCCGTGGTGTCCATCCCCTCCGGCCCCACCTCCATCGCCGTGCGTGACTGCGCCTACGGCCTGGCCCGCTACGCCGCCATCGCCCAGAACGCCGGTCTGGTGCCCATTGTTGAGCCCGAGATCCTGCTGGATGGAGACCACGACATCGACCGCACCCTGGAGGTCGCCTCCGCCACCTGGGCCGAGACCTTCAAGTACCTGGCCGACAACAACGTCGTGTTCGAGGGCATCCTGCTCAAGCCCTCCATGGTCACCCCCGGTGCCGAGTGCCCCCGCCGCGCTGGAGCCGAGGAGGTCGCCGACTACACCCTGAAGATGCTGCGCCGCCGCGTGCCCCCCGCTGTGCCCGGCATCATGTTCCTGTCCGGCGGCCAGTCCGAGCTGGAGGCCACCATGAACCTGAACGCCATGAACCTGACCCCCAACCCCTGGCACGTGTCCTTCTCCTACGCCCGCGCGCTGCAGAACACCGTGCTGAAGACCTGGAAGGGCGAGGAGGCCAACTTCGAGGCCGCCCAGCAGGCGCTCCTCGGCCGCGCCCAGGCCAACTCCCTGGCGCAGCTTGGCAAGTACACCGCTGACGGAGAGTCCAAGGACGCAGGCGAGCGCGTCTACGAGAAGGGATACGTGTACTAGATCATTTGCCCCTTGGACGAGGGAAAGCAACCTTTGGGGTGTAGCGAGCGATTAACGAAATATTCTTCTGCCCCTGCCACGAGACGAAGGCAGATTTTTTTTTGGGGGAATTTCCATATTCAATTAGCCTGTTACTTATTGTAACCAACTCAACTATTCACAAGTACGCCCGACGCCAGAAATAAATAAAACAGGTTTCAAGGTTTTTCGTATGGTTGTTGCGTCTCCTACAGAAAGCGCTTATATAAAGACCTGCAAGGCGACGCGCCACTGACCCCGCCACAGTAAGGCGGGGTTCCCCTTCCATCCGTGGCATCTACCTCAGGTACTGTGGCCGGATGGGCACAGCGCCGCACCGCGCCGTCAATGTCCGTTAGAAGCGACTGCTCGTCGCCCACAGTGTAAGACTTATAGAACCAAAGGAAATGCACAGAGGAAAAAAGGAAAAACATATGTTTTTTCTTATGTATTTTTGTATACAAAAGGAAAAACATGACATCGAGGAGAAAAACACAGGAAATTTCGCCATGCTTATCATATTTCTTTCTTACAGCATTCAATATTTTTTCAACAGGTTATACAGCAGAAGCTAGGCAATAATAGTTCAAATCATCAGAAAACCCATTCTATACATATAAACAGTTCGTTGAAGCGGCGATGTCTTTTTCAGCAGCAGAGGTGTCTAAAACATTTCACAATATATTTCATTTCACAACACAGCCATGCACAGCTTATATAAATATTAAATAGTGAACATTGCAAAGAAGAAAACAGCAGCAACGAGTCATTTCATCATAATTTAGGAGCGTTGAGTAGTTTTCAACTCAAATACCGAAACTGCCCAGAGTGGCAGGCGGTCGATGCCTTTGCCGTGAATGCCCCCTTCCTCTTGAACACGCAGTTCTTGCCCGTCTTGGAGAAGGTCCACGCCTGGCAGGTTTGGGAGTTGCGGCAGGCGTCGCAGCACCTGCCGGCGCTGTCCACCTTGAATCTCCGCACTGTGCCGCCCTCGTAGCACGTGTCAAACTGTGGCTGGTTGAACTTCCTGGGCGGCTTGAGTCTAAAGTAAATTGAGAAGAGAAGGGAAGAAAAACGAGTTATTCCTAAATTCTAAGTTCAAATTCAAATTATTTAAAAAAAAAAACTGACGTACCCTCGCATGTTGTAGGTGCTCAGTACGTCCTGGATCCACGACCCCCAGTAGTCCACCGAGGTATACACCCCCAGGAAGGGCTTTGTGCCGCACTTGTTGGTCGGACCGTACGAGGTGATGCCCGCCTGCACGGTGCTGGACTGGAGCAGGGGCCCACCGGAGTCGCCGCTGCAGGTGTCGCCCTTCTTGCCAGGCGGCGGAGACGCGCAAAAGTGGTCCCTGGGCAGCCCCCCCATCTTCAAGTTTTTGAGCCTGGCCTTGCACTGCTCCGCGGTGATGCGCCGCAGCTTGACCTGCTTCAGGTCGATGGAGAGGTAGCCAGACTGGGTCTGTCCCCACCCCAGGGCGGTGTAGCTCTTTGCGATGTTGGAGGTGGTGGCCAGCTTGGCCTTGGTCCCAGACACAGGCTTGTCCAGCAGCAGCAGAGCAACGTCGCCAAAGTAGCCGCCAGGCTTGTACGCCCCTGGCCGCACGATGCCCTGCGAGCAAAGAGAAATGCAATAGAATCACGAGTATGTTTCTTAATCAGCAGAGAAAACAAACAATTTAGAATAATGGAGTCAAACTCACCCTGGCCTTGCGCGGAGCCCCCCGCAACCGGTTGGTGATGCCAACGCGGAAGGAGAAGGATGAGATGGGGTAGAACTCATTGTACCGCTTGTTGTACACGCAGTGCGCCGAGGTCATGATGACACGGGGCTGGATGAGCGTGCCTCCGCAGGCATGGATGCCGTACACACGAACAGAGGCGGCAAAGGGGTAGGCATCGCGTTGGGCGGTGGTGCCGTAGGCAATGCGGGAAGTGAGGTTTCCAGAGAGTTCCTCATCTGCCAGATCCCCTCCCTCTGGCAATGGGTCAAGGAGGTCTTCAGGAGAGGGGTCAAGGAAGACTGCTGCAGGAGCGGAAGCGTCCCCCAAGGCGTCGCCCTCCTTTTGTGCTGCAGCAAAGCTTGTACGACCTGCAATTGGGTCAATTTTGTTTATAATTATAAGGAGGGGTCTGTTGCACACGTTTGTTGTGATCGAATTAAAAAAAAACACAATCCACGGATTCTCACCCGACAGAGCCACGACCAGCAGGGCTGCGCACATCCACTGACTTTTCCTCATCTTGTGTCGCTGTAACACGCCGTCACCCGCCAGACAAAGTGATCCAGCCGTCCTCAAACAGGTACGTGTTTGAAATAGGAATAAATGCGGGCGCCCCTCGTCTTCTTAACGCAGCGCTGCGGCTTGTAATAATTCTAAAAAATTGCAATTGTAATTTTCTGCTACTGCACGTTAGGTGGGAGGGGGCATTAGCTACCTGCCCCTCACAGACAGATGGAGAGCCCAGAAGACGAACCAGCTGGATGGGACGCGTACGTGGAGGACGACGACACCATATTATTATTCTTCTGCAGCAATTCTGCACATCCTCTGTGGTGATCTGAGTCCCAGCCAGTGGGTGCCGCTGCTCTATTTCGCTCAAAGAAACTTCCTCACCACGTTTCCACTCTTATCTCAGGTTTGTTTTACAGGGCATTTCTACAGCGCGCCTAATTTTACTCTCACACAGCGTATATCTTCTTCTCCCACCGCATCATCACACATCCAGCTACTATTTCCATACTTTTCAAATATGATGCCATTGTCAAAATATAAAATTTCTCTGTACCGTTTCCGTGTTCGTGTCGTCTAGTGTCCCATCTTGGAGAAGTTGGTGAGGATGTTGGACGAGACGGGGTCAGCCAGGTGGTCCATCAGGTTCTTGTAGGGGCCCTCGTGGGTGGCCACCGCCTGTGCGCCGTACCCAAACATGGCCAGCATCGCCAGGCGGCCGTTCTTCACCTCCTTGAGCTTGAGCTCGTTCATGCTGGCCTCGGTGCTGCCCAGGTTGAGCAGGTTGAAGAACTGTCCTCCGGGGTAGGTGGGGTTGCCGCTGCCCTTGAACGCGTTCTCCATGCCCAGGAAGTACTGCCCAGCCTGGGAGCCCGGGTTCTTGTAGTCCTGCCAGCGCTTGAGCTCAGCGAACTGCATGGCCACGATCTCGATGAAGAACAGGGTGTAGGGATCCACCCAGTACTTGTCGTAAGACCCTGCAGGCGGGATCACGCCAGACTTCCACCACGTCGCCTCCTCGGGGGACATGGGCAGCAAGCCGGCGGAGGCCAGCACCTCGGGGGCCAGGCAGCCGGCGGCTCCCAGCATGGCCCACCGTCCGTGGAAGACCTCGGAGTAGGACAGCCAGGCGGGGTCCACAAAGCCGCCGGCGCCCTCGGGGTCCATCAGGCCCATGGGGTCGAATCCAAAGTCTGGTTTGGGGTGGGGTGGGGAAGAAAGTGAACACGGGGGAGGGAGAGTGAGTGGGGGTAGAAAGCAGAGATGATGAATGTGGTGGAGACACCCCGGAAAAGCTGCTGCAAGTCTAGTACATAAATCGCTGGCTATTAAATCTGTATCCGTCTTCAACGCAGCGGGACTCACCTCCGGGGAGGGCTCCGTTGAGGTAGCTGAGCGACTGGTCGGACGCAAAGTTGGCGTAAAGGCCGCCAGCCTTCTGCACGCGCTCAACCTGCAGGCAGTAAAGGGATCGAGGGCACCAAACCCGGGTCATTTTTTACTCCTTCCACTCCGCCCAATGTCCAGTCCCGTCAACGAGTCCATAGTCTCCAATTATCTTTCGATAATATTTCCCCATCTGTTCACCTTCTGCAGTCCGCTCTCAGCGCGGACGACGACGCGACCGGCATTCCTGGTGCTGTTCTGGCCGGTGACGGCCAGCTTGCGGCCGGTGAAGGTGGCCTTAGCGCCCTGCATTAAAAAACGGAAGATAAAAAATGAGCGCTTTATTTTTTCATGACAAAAGATCCTTGAATCTGGCGGGGCCCGCGCTCTCACCATGCAGCAGGTGGAAGCCATGGCGTCTGATGAATTGGTTAAACGAGGCAGCCGATTGAAACGCGCGTTTTGTGTTTTTCAATCCGATTTCGATCGAGTTCTCTCTTATCTCCTTTCCTTACCCTGGATTGAGTTTTTGGGGATTCAAAAACGGGCCGCCGCAGCTGTCGGTCTCTTGAGGCTTGGAAGAAGTTCTACAGCACAGGCTGTGCTGTATAAGTTTATGCCCTGCGTGCGCGTTGATCATTTCTGGGATGGCCCATTCCTGTTGTGTGTTTCCGAGCGGCTCCCACAAATGCCAGCCGCTGTGGCCATGAAGAACCCGTTCCAGGGCAAGGCAAACTTAAATTCTAGATTATTATTTGACATTTAATGCTGCAAGTAGATTTACTAGATTTACAATAAAATTTCACTAATTTTTCACTGCCAGTTTTCTTTCTGAACACCTTGAAACCCAGATATTTTTCTCGTATTTATGAACACAAATCCCGGTGTCTGAATGAAAGCTGCTTTTATGAAACTACCGTATACCATGCATCTACCACTTGAAACTAAACAACCACTCATTTCCTTTTCAGCCCGCAATACTGAGCACTTTTGTTTTTTAGAAGATAAACATTACGTAAGACGTCACTTTCTTCCACGCTGCGCCCACAAATGCGTGGGCATGGTGGTGCACCAGCCCCGCTGCGTAGCCACACACGCCCATGGCTGCTAGAATAGAAAAGAACGAAGGCAGCGGGGCGGAAATCACCCAATCGGCAAGGGCGCCAGGCTGCCAGGCTGCCGCCTCCCACCAGTACAGCGCTACCATATGCACCAAATATACGCTGTAGGACACCTGGAGGAGAAAATTCACTGCATTTTAGTAGCCAGCATGAAGTAAGAAAAATTTCGCTGATTTCAAACTTAATTCTCACCTTTGCGAGGTGGCGCCCGGGGGCGGAGCGCATGGCCAAAGCAGCAAATTTTGACACCGGGTCGGCGTGGAGGGCCACAGCCAGCACCACCCCTGCCACAGCTATCGAGTAGAGGGGAGAGCCGTGGAACATGAACGCAGCAAAGGCCTGGGGGGAGCGCCACAGCTGCGCTTCCCGCCGCTTGCCGTACGGCTTTGCATACTCAAGAACGGCCACCGTCAACACCAGAACCAGTCTTGAGAGCAGGCCCACAGCCCAGGAGCGCTCCCGCAGTGCGGTGGTCGCCTGCCATCCAGAAAAAAACACTGTGAGCTTTAGAAACACACTGGCTGCAGCGACTCACGAACGCAGCTTTACCTTCGAATTAAGGGTGATCATCCCCAGGAGCACTCCCATTGCCAAATTGTAAATTCTGGCGGGCGTTGGAAAGTACAGCGTGTGGAAATGAGCGGCAGCCACGTTGGAGCTGGCGGTGTCCAAATCCAACGTTTTGAAAGGGGGTAGCGGGTAGCGGACGCCTGAAGCATGCGCGGCTCCCCATCGCAGTAGGGCCGCTGCAATATATGCTGTGACTGCACCACGCCTCACACGGCGGCAAAATCCAGGCACCCTGCATGGGATGGACATTGAATCTAATGAGCTCATGCAGGTGTACAGGGTCCTTACAGCAGCAAAAGTGGTTTATTACTACCTGGGGGCCGCCCACCAGAGCAGCAGTGGCAGCGCCAAATAAAAATGGAATTGAACAGCAAGGCTCCAGTAATGCTGCGCGCAGGGGCAAACAATGGTTTTATCTTTTGAATAGCTGAGAAGAAAGTGATGCATTTATCAATCTGAGCCCTCACGATTCCACAGCCGCCAAACCCGGCAAAGTTGTTCAGCAGCAGAAAATTGAGGGGAAGAGCTCGGGGGCAGTTCTCAAACGCAACGTCGTGGTTGAGCTGCAGCGAGATGTCTGCAAGTTTCAGGGGGTCGACAGTCATCGCCACCAAGGCCAGAGCGGTGGCGTACTTTGGCAGAAGGCTGAGCACGTCTCTGCACATCCACCCTGGCATTTATTTTGAGTTTTGCAAAGCTAATCTGACAAAAACGCACCCTGTACCTATACATGCAGCCTATTTGTTGCTCTACCTATAGCACGTTTTGATGCACGCCCACATGCTGCTGTCTGCACCACGGATGCACGGGTGCACCCTCTCCATGACTGGAACCAATTGCCTGATAGCGTGCACCCCAGATAGAACAAATGTGATGTCTGACCCTATGTTGCTGTAGTAGAGCGCTCTCAGGAACCCATGGCTGTTGAGCAGCTGCGCGGTGGTCGGGAGAGATAATACGTTATTATTATCAGGAAAAAAATCAGCCGACACTATTCCTAAGGACAAGAGACTCTCAAACTGTTTCATCACTCACCCCGTGTCCTTCATCAACGTCTAGGATGCTGCCCCAGTAGGTGAGGGCGTGGTGAGCCACAGTGAGGGCGCAGGCTAGCGCCCAGCACCCATTCAGAGCCAGGAAATCGTAAGGTGCCCCAGGCTTGGAGGCATCATTTCGACTCACAACCGGGTGCGCAACAAGACCTGCTCTGGCTTCGATTTTGATTGCCGAAGCTCCAACGGCCTTGGTAGGCATTTTGTTTAAATTTCTCAAAACAACTGCACAAAGATGGCATCTGCCGAGTGATTCCGATTCAGTATGCCTTTATTTATACCTTATTTTTGGCGGAAGATGTAATCAACCCTTGAAAGCTTCATGTTTGAGATTGACCAGCCAGCTGCCCCTGCGGTCAAGGTGCAGAATGCTGCGCCCATGCTGCTACGCGCATGGTAAGCACCACTTCATCAATCACTTTCTCTGCAGCACCATGAAGATGGACTGGAGGG
The DNA here is from genome assembly GCA_963854735.1 of Marvania coccoides. NCBI lineage: Eukaryota > Viridiplantae > Chlorophyta > Trebouxiophyceae > Chlorellales > Chlorellaceae > Marvania > Marvania coccoides. Next base: position 35,330 of record OY978105.1, on the reverse strand, counting down.
GTTGTATCATTGCCTAACACGATGCACCATAGTAATTTACAGGGGGATTATTGTTTTTAGCAATGGAATGGGACTCTGCAAACAACTGAGAAAGCAAAAATAATTTGGGGCAGCATGGAAAAAAATGAAAGAAACGAAAAAAGTGAATGAAGGATACATCATGAGACGGTAGAAAAACGAATTCCATTCAAATCTGAGATCGCTCCTAGAGCAGAACAACACACACTGAGGTGCAGCAAAGTAGGTTTGAGAAATAGCAGCAATACGTATAATATAATGTTGGGCGATTGGTGTTTCACAGCCCGGTTGGGTCCAGCACCGCTTGCAGCACATTCGTTCTGTCGGTCGTTTGCAAAGGTCAAGCCAACGAAATAACCACGTCAATAAAAGAATTCGACACATCGGTAGTAGGAAGGGGTAAGTAGTAGTAGCATGAAGGGTGGGGGAGAGAGGGAAGATGGGAAAGAAACAAAAATGCGGAGATGCTCGACGAGCGTTTCTAGTCCATCATGATTTGTTCTTTAAACTGATCCGATTCTTGCAGCTTGGGGTTGGACTCATCGTCGTCGTCGTCCTCCCTGTCGCGCAGCAGGTTGAGCATGGAGGTCACGCCCGCCCAGCCGCCCTTGGCGGCCGCCTTGCGCAGCTGCAGCTTGCCCATCAGCAGCTCCTCCCCTCTGCCGCGTTTGTGCCGAAACAGGTGGCGCGCCAGCAACGGTCCCCCTCCGCAGCAGGTGCACGGGTTCATGCGCTTGCCCAGGCACATTGGGCAGGGCTCCCTGTGGCTCATTTTGCCCTCCCACTCGATAGTCCCCCGCCCAGAGCACAGCTTGCAGCGCTGCACGCCGTAGCCGCGGCAGGAATGGCACTCGCGCACGGTGCGCAAACGGGCGCGCAGGGCGGCGATGATGGCGGTGGCGATGGTGAAGGCCAGCAGCAGCTGCAATGCGAAAAAATGGGCGGGAAAATAAATAAATATTTAAAATAAAGGTTGAAGCAGGACAAAACACGGCAAATTTCTCTTTTATCTCACCAACGATGGAAGCACGGAGCGCATGGGCCCTCCCGAGCGCGAGGTGCCGACCCCTGCTGAGCGCACGATGCGGCCTGGCTGCACCGTTGAGTATATGACCCTAGACAGCGAGGCGGTGGGCGTGGCCACAGCCTGAACGGCCTCAGGGGTCAAAGACTGCAACAACTGCCGACCAGGAGGGGGCGCCCCTACTGCTGCTGCTAGGAAGAGCTCTCCTGCCGCTGCTGCTGCGCACCGCCTTTGCCAGCGATGCATGGTCCTAACGCGACACAGGGCGGGCCGGCATCGCAGCATCAGCGCCGCAGGCATCGCCCCTGCGAATGAATGCTGCCGGACAGCGAGCAGCGCGTCGTGAGCTGCGACTGCGCCCGAGCAGCTGCTAGGTTGACAGAGGGGGGTTGGCGCCACCACCGCTGGCCTGGCAGAACAGCAAGGCCCAGCGGTGTGGCACATTCTTAGCTTATTGTGATCAGTGTGGGTGCAGAAAAGTGGGGAGCTTGCCCCAATGCGACCCTAGGAAGTTAAATCTTGGGAGTGAAACATTGCCAAAAGATATTCAACTGCTGACTTCAAGCTCTCTGCTCTGACCGGCAGTTTATCACTTCCACACCATTTAAAATAAAATTTAAACGATCCGTCGACACGAGAAATTGAAAAATTCATGGTGGCCGTGGCTGCCTGGGTTCCTTTCCAGGTCTCTCGCTCTCAATAGCCATCAATTGCGAGGCACGCTGTCCTTTTCCAACACACACCCCTTTTTAAGTTTGTGATAGGGAGCACCGGGCGTGCCGCGACAAATATGGCTGCAGCATTGCAAAGCGCATTTGCGGGTCTTCGCATCGGAAAGCCTGCAGCACCGGCACAGAGGCGGCATTCGTTTGCCAGCAATGGAACATCGGAGAAGCTCGCCATGAAGACCGCACACAGCTTCCAGGTGGAGGTGAGCGGCTTAATATGAACAGCACTTTATCCACCAGCAAAGCCGTGCCGGCGGGCATCGCGGGGGAGGCGCATTACAGCGGAGCAGACCCGTGGCAGCATTTTGTGCCGATTTGAAGGGGCAGCAGGATGCCGTTTGCCCGTTTTCGACCACCAAAAAGCTAAATTTGTTCGATCTTTCACCCACGCAGGTTGTGGTGGGAAATGATGAGCCGCAGGACAGCGCAATGAAGCGATTCCGCCGGGAAGTGATGTCCACCGGGCTGGTGCAGGAGGTGGGCTCTCAATTTTGTGGATACTGATGGACTTTTGTGGGTGGCGGCAGTGGCAGCGCAGAAAGAACACAATAGTCACTTCACTGTGTTATTTTTTTTGTTCACAGCACAACTGACTACTTTTCATGCCCATTTCTCCACAGGTCCGCCGTCGCCGTTACTTCGAGTGCTCTGTGGATGCCAAGAAGCGGAAGATGCGGGAGTCGAGGATGAAGGCAAAGCGCAACCGCCAGTTCCCCCCTCGCACCTACCACCAGGCAGTGGCTGCCGAGCCGTCCCCCTTCAGCGACATGTTTGGCACCCCTGAGGATATCTTTGCGGATGTGCTGGTGGGTTCGCCGGGAGCACTGGCTTGAAATTCTATATCGATTTTTTTTCTCAAGCTTTGTGTAATGCTATTTACCCATTTCGCTATCGCTTGTCGAGCATGAGAAGAGAGTGTTGCCCCCAGTCAAAGTGCTGACCCTTTTTTGCTGCTCTGCTGGTGCAGGGAGGTGAGGACAGCCTGCGCGTTGGCGGACGGCCTTGAAAGCGAGAATTGAGAGCAAAAAAATAAAGCAGATTTTACTTCTTACGACTATACTTATATACACTGTAACAACCGACTTGTTGGCACTCTTATATAAAAGTATATTTGTGAGGGTGGGAAATACATGTTGAAATGCTGCGGCATCACTTGTGCTCAAAATCAACGCTGCTCAAAATAGCTCCATTTTCATATTTTAAATTCCAACAAAAAACCAACAATACGCACACCACAGTTCGAAGGGCCTCACCGCCGTTCGCTCAGCAGTTTTCGCCTAAATTTTTGAATTAATCGAGGATGCCACAACTAAAAAAGCAGCCTCAAAAGTACTTTGAAGTGCAGGCCTGGCAGGATGCGGCCGAGAAAAAGCGCATGGAGCCCGCGAGTTCGTCACTCAAAGGCGGAGGCGGCTACACCGTTCAGTACGCCGACCTTGTGGTGAAGAAACAAACCGAGGCAGCGCAGCCCTCATCAAGTTCAGCCCAGCCTGCTTCTGGAAAGAGCTCTAGTATCGGCATCGCAGGAGAATGGCGCCCCAAGAAGCGCAGCGCTCCTGCGCCTGAGGTGCAGGCTGTTCAAACTTCCGACGCTGTCGAACAAAATGCTTCTGTGCCGCAGTCCTACGGAGTAGACGCAGATGCGCATGGTAACGCTGCTCCGACAGTGTCTTGTACTGTGGTGGAGCGCGCTGGAGAGGCCCTGTTGGCTGTGCTGGGCGGCAGCAGGCTGGTGGGCAATTTCAGTCTCTCGAGCGGACCCAGCCACCGCCCTTTGCCGCTGCATGGGCACCAATTCACCACCTACCGCGATTGCAGCAGGTGCGAGATGCGCCCGTTTCATTTTTGTCGATGCCAAATTCTGACTTCTTCTTTCCATCTTTCAGGGACCCTGAGTGGAGCATAGTCAAGCTGCACCTCATGGGCCTGCCCGGGCTGCCCAGGGAGGTGGTGGCGGTGGCCGAGTGCACCGGGGGGGACGCCATGCGGCTGCGTGCGCCCGTGGAGTGGCAGAATGGTGAGGCAGAGGCGGCTGCTGCAGAAATGGGGGAACTGAAGAGCAGCGAGGGGCTGAGCCTGTTGACGTTTGACTGCCACACCCTGCTGGATGGCGCTGCCGCTGATGACGAGCTCCGCAGAGCAGTGCCTGGCGCTGTGGGCCTAGGGGCGGTGGTGAACATGGGGCGGCTGAAAATTAGGTGGGAGAGGGGCAGCGGGGGTGAGGATGACGAGGAATGGTGGCATGCAGGCAGCATGGCGCGAAATAGCCACGCAACCAGCAACCAGCACAATGAAGCGCAACGGTAACCAAACACTCGATTTCCTCCTCAACGTGGAGCGTTAACGCTGTCGAATTTCGCCAAATAAGGCTTTCCAGCTGCCATTTTACTTAAACCCAGCTTCAAATATACTATTATAATAGTCTCAAACAATAGTGACCACCATCGTCAGACATTTAAAGGTGTTTTTCTCTCTCTCCGATCATCGACTGACCACAGCGAGAGGCAGCTCCGCTAGCTTTTTGACCCGCCGACTCGCACCATGAGCGCGGGAGGATGGCTTCGGGGCATCGTCAAAGAGGTCCTGAGCGGCGACACGGTCGTCGTGATGGCTGCCACTAAATCGGGCATTCCACCTGAAAAACGACTCACACTGTCATCGCTAAATGCCCCCAGGATGGTGAGACCACTCGGCACGCCATAACCAGCAATCAAACTGACGTCTTGCCTTGACCATCAGATCTGTTTAGCTTGATCAACTCGTCCAAACTCCCGTGGTATCTTCCGCTCGCACTCCCTTCCAACCCAATTTGCCCGTCTGCACTGCAGGGCCGCCGCGATGGGTCCACCCGCGACGACCCTTTCGCCTGGCAGTCCCGCGAGTTTCTGCGCAAGCTGGCCGCCGGCAAGCCCTGCGTGTTCCGCGTGGACTACGCGCTGGAGGCTGCTGGAGGGCGCGAGTTCGGTACGGTGTTTGTCGACGAGAAGAACAACATTGCGCTGGCATCCGTGGCTGCAGGGTGGTCCAAAGTGCGCCCAGGCGGTGCCCAGCAGAGCCCCTTCCTGGAGGACCTGGTCAAGGCGCAGGAGAGTGCAGAGGCGCGCGGCGTTGGGGTGCACACCAAGGACCCCGCGGAGCTGGCCTACGCCGTGCGCGAGCCTGCCGACGGGTTTGACGCCAGCGACTTTTTGTCTCGCACCGGCAAGGGCAAGCCGCTGCAGGCCATCGTGGAGGCGGCCACCAACGGGTCCACCCTGCGGGTGACCCTGCTGCCAGACCTGCTGTCAGCCACGGTGATGGTGGCGGGGGTGCAGTGCCCCAGCATGGGCAGGCGCCCGCCACCCTCAGCGGCAGCTGGAGCTGACGGTGCCGCCGCGCCTGCTGCTGCGCCTGCTGGCCCTGCCGCCGGCACCGCGGCCGCAGCGGTAGCTGCGGGCACCTCTGCCGCCGCCACCGCCGAAGGCCAGCCTGAGGCGTTTGCTCGCGAGGCCCGCCACTTCACCGAGCTGCGCTGCCTCAACCGCGAGGTGCGGCTGGTGCTGCAGGGCATGTCCCAGTTTGGGGTACTGGTGGCCTCCGTGGGGTACCCTGCTGCTGACGGCACACTTGGTGGCGACCTTGCCACAGACCTGGTCAACGCTGGGCTGGCCAGGGCCGCGGAGTGGAGCTTGAACATGATGACCTCTGGCGCGTTCAAGCTGCGCGAGCTAGAGCGCGCTGCCCGCCAGTCGCGGGTGGGGCTGTGGCACTCTTACGTTCCGCAGCAGGGCAACTCCGCAAAGCTGAGCGACAAGTTCACGGGGGTGGTGGCGGAGATCGCGTCTGGAGACTGTCTGGTGGTGCGCGACAGCAACGGCAACGTGGAGCGTCGCGTCAACCTGTCTTCCATCAGGGCGCCTCGGGGGGCAGCCAGAGAGCGCGCGGCAGACCCCTGGGCAGCCGACGCCAAGGAGTTCCTGAGGCAGCGGTTGATCGGCAAGGAGGTGAGCGTGAGGATGGACTACACCCGCAAGGTGCCTGTGGGGGGCGAGGAGCGCGTGATGGCGTTTGGCACCGTCACCATCTCAGAAAAGGGGGCGGGGCAGGCCGACCCCAAGGTGAACAACGTGGCGGAGCTGCTGCTGGTGCGGGGGCTGGCGCAGGTGGTGAAGCACCGGCAGGACGAGGAGCGCAGCGGTATGAAAGCCGTTTTTTTTTTTTCTTTTTTTTTTTTACTCTTATAAGAACAATGATAACGCATTCTCTCTCTCTCTCTATGCCTCTGCAGCGCACTTTGAGGACCTCATCAACGCCGAGGAGGCCGGCAAGAAGGGCAAGAAGGGGCAGTGGAGCAGCAAGCAGCCCCCCGCCCCCCACGTCAACGACCTGTCAGCGCCAGGCTCGGCCACGCGCGCAAAACAGTACCTGCCCTTCCTGCAGCGCGCAGGCAAGGTGCCGGGCGTGGTGGAGTACGTCCTGGGCGGCAGCCGCCTGAAGGTCCACGTCCCGCGTGAGAGCGTCACCATCACAATGTCGCCCTCGGGGGTGAAGTGCCCCTCGAAGGAGGAGCCCCTGGCCGCAGAGGCGCTGGCGTTCACTCGGTCTGCGTGCCTGCAGCGCGACGTTGAGATCGAGGTTGCCACCGTTGACAAGGCGGGGACATTCCTGGGCACGCTGCGTGTGCCGCCCGCCTCAGGCCACGGCAAGGGGATGGACGTCGGACAGGCGCTGCTTGAGGCGGGGCTGGCCAAGCTGTTTGCGTCGCACGAGGGTGACCACGCGCTGGAGGCCGCCCAGGCCCGCGCCCGCAAGGCCCGGCTGGGTGTGTGGGAGAAGGAGGATCCAGAGGAGGTGGCAAGGGCCGCTGCCGCTGCCGCTGCTGCTGCTGCTGCGGAGGGCGATGATGCACCTGGGGCTGCCAACGGCTCCGGGTCTTCTTCCGGTCGCGACGTTGTTGAGGTTGTTGTGACCGACGTCACAGACGCCAACGCCTTTTACGTGCAGATGGCGGCAGAGGCGCGCGCAGCGTGGGTGACCTCCCAGCTGGCTGGCATGTCCCTGGACGACGCCCTCGCGCCGTCTTCGCTGTTCAAGGTGGGCGATGCGTGCCTGGCGCAGTTTGCCGGCGATGGGCAGTGGTACCGGGCAAAGGTGGAAAAGGTGAACGCGGCAGACCCAACCAAGCCGCAGTACGACCTGTTCTTCACCGACTACGGCAACAGGGACCGCGTCCCGGGGGCTGACATGCGCCCTGCGCCCCCCGAGCTCGCAGCGGTGCCCCCCCAGGCCCACGCGGCAGGGCTGGCCTTTGTGCGGGCGCCAGGGCTGGACGCTGAGTACGGCGTGGAGGCGGCGCAGCAGCTGTCTGAGCTGGTGGGCGGCGGGCGGCGGCTGCGGGCTGTGATTGAGTCCAAGGAGCGGCCAGGAGGGGCGCCGGTGAAGAAGGGGTGGGGCAACGCGGCGCCACCCGTTGCTGGCCCCGCGCCCCGCCTGATGCTGACCGTGCTGCTTGGCGAATCCCCCGCCGCTGGTGGCGCCGAGGACTACTCCAACAGCGTCAACTGTGCGTTGGTGGAGGCTGGTCTGGCGCGGGCGGTGGAGCTCCCGCGCGGCCGGTCTTTGCCCGCTGGAGAGGCCGGCAAGGTGTTTGAAGCGGTGCAGGCTGCGCAGGCCCACGCCAAGCGCGCCCATCTGGGCATGTTTATGTACGGCGACCCCGGGGACGAGGACGACGAGGACGACGGCGGGTTCCCCAGCCTGGCCAACAAGGGGAAGAAGCGCTGAACTGAACTGTATGGATTGGGGGGAGGCGAAGTTGCTGAAGGGACCCCATAAAAATGACCCGGTATTGATGGAAGGAAGGAATTTCAATTTTGTGTTTTCTGAAACCCAATAGAGCGGAAAAGAGAAGGAGAGCAAAAATCGGCGCTGGCATCCTTATATATCAACAAGTTTAATTTGCTGCTGTTTACCAACACCAAGATGTAAATGACATCAGCGCAGAGTGCTTGCTCAGAGGTGCCCCCTTTCTCTTCTTTTTCAAACTGTTGTCAACATCAAAGAAAAGAAGAAGAAAAACGTCAATATATATATATATATATATATTTTTTTTAATCCATAAAAGATCTCGTTATTGCTGTGGCTCCTGCAGCTGCTGCCCGTCCGTGGCGTCCTTCCCGTCGAATGCCGCCTCCAGGTCCACCTCATGAAGCGACACGATGCGCAGCCGTGCCACGTCGTCCTCTGTGGCCCCAAACACGCTCCGCATGCTCACGCCACTCGCTGCCTCAGAGCTCAGCAGCTCCTCGCACTCCACCAGGTACAGCATCTTGGAAAACAGCGCCCTGGCGGTGGCCTTGCGCTCGATCCCTGCCGCAGACATTCCGCTGGTGTCCAGCATTACGTTGCCGTACTGCTCGTACACACGCTTGGCGCGCTCAGAAACAGCCTCCGCCAGCTGGTCGTCGGTCAGCCCCAGCGCCGCCTTCAGCGCGACCAGGTCCTGCAGCGCCTCGGTGTCAAATTTGCGCTCCCTCAGCAGGTACCACAGGTACTTGCGGAACAGCTCCACGGGAGAAAACCCGGTGCGAAACCGAATGCCCGCAATCACGCCGCCGTTGAGGCCCGCGCGGTTGGCGGGCAGGTAGCGGTTGAGTTCGTCGATGACCGCCTTGTTCTTGTTGACTGTGCGGATGCGCTTGCCCTGGGACGTAAACCCCTTTGAGAAGGTTTTTACGACCGCGATGACAAAGGTGACGCCCAGGAAGGCGGCGATGGCCGCGATGGAGTACCCCGCCACGGGGTTGTCGCGCAAAAAGGCCTTGGCTGTGGGGATGGGGCCAGAGGCGGCAGCTGCAGGGTGTGCCTCCATCACCACCAGCGACTGAGGGGCAGCCACGGCAGCAGCTGCCTCGGGTGTGGCCTGGGCGGGCGGCGAGAGGACCTCTGGGGCAGCGGCGTTTGCTGCTGCCTGCTCGAATGCCGCCACCGGTTCCGCTGCCGCTGCCGCCTCGGAAGGCTGGGGAGGGGAGGACTCCGAATCAGATGCGCGCACGACATGACGCGAGATGGAACGCCGCAGCACGGGGACTGCATTGTGTAGGATAACGAATTAGAGTTTGCAGTGTGTGACAAAATTATTTAGATTCCCCCAGTTGCTTTTAAATCGCAATGGCGACGCACCAGCAGCCCTGTTCACGCGGCATTGCAGTGTCGACGATGGTCTGGCCCGCTGGATGCGCAGAGCAGCGCCGGACTGCCCAAGAACCAGCAACATTATTTGGTTTTGTTACAAAAGTAGGCCCAATTGATGCGCAGGGCGATTGCAGCCGATCCCAAGCGATCCAAGGTAATGCTAGCAAAATCAAATGTCGCAATGCGCTTGCCAACCATATCTTCTGCGATTAATAAATAAAAATTCTATGATAGAAAGTGGAGTTGGCAGGCTGCCGCTTTTACCCCTTTTCGCAATGCATCAATATGCAATTATATTTAAATACCATTAACGATCCAAAATAAGCTGGAGGAGCACCCAAATTCATAATTATTTTTACAAAAAATTGCTATAATTTCAGTGCGGCCGGTGCGTATTGAGCGTTTGTTCGATTTCCATATTCAGTCACACAGCGCGATGTCATCTCTGACGGGCGTTGACGCGGCGGTGCTCGCTTTTGACGCCTCTCTGTCCGAATTGGCCATCTGCACTGGAGATGGCAGGGTGCGGCTATTCAACGTGGCCCAGCAGCGCCTCACCGCGGACATCACGCAGGACCTGGCTAAATCAGGCAGCGGACCGGGCCAGGCGGCCACCGAGGTGTACTCGTGCCTCGCCTGGGGAGCCAAGGTACGGCGGCGGCAGTGGTCAAATTCAATGCCATTGCTGGGGTTAATTTATTTTGTAAATGTGCGCATGCGACCTAAACCCCCCCCCCCCCCCCCCCCCCCCCCTCCCCCCATTTCCAGTCACCGCAGGGTCCCTCCAAGCGGCACCTGTTTCTGGGCTCCCTGACGGGCGTGGTGCGCTGCTACGATGCTGCGCGCGCTGAGGTGCGGTGGGCGGCGGCAGGCACCGTTGACGGACCCATCGCCGCCCTGGCTGCCGCTGCCGACGGCTCCGGCGCGCTGTTGGTAGTGGGCAAGACCGGCGGCGCTGCTCTGCTAGACCAAGCCACCGGCAGCATCACCTCCAGGTGGAGGGCTGCCAAGAACCCGCTGTCGAGAGCGGCGATGATGCCCAGCGGGGCGGCACTGGTGGCGGGCTCCTCGCTGTCGCTGCACGATGCCAGCTCCGGCGCCCGCCTCCACAAGTGGGCTGGCCACGCCACCCCTGTTGTGGCTCTTGCTGCCACCCCAGACGGCGCATTCTGCTGCTCTGCTGCCGAAGGGGAACGCGCGGTGGCGGTGTGGAGCTGCGCCACCACCCCCGCTGGCAAGTTGAAGACCCGGTCGGCGGTGGCGCTACTCAACATGGACGCCCCTGCGGTGGGCATCGCCATAGGGGCAGCGGCGAAGCAGGGGGGCAGGTTCCACGTGGCGGCGGTGACGGGGGCGGGCGCGCTGCGTCTGTTCGAGTGCGTGCCTTCCTCTGATGACGACAGCGTGGCTGCGCGGCAGTGGGGAGCATCCAGTGCCACAAGCGGGGCGGTGCTGTGCGCGGCCATCAACGCCGCAGACGCCGGCGGGGCGAGTCTGGTGATGGCCTCTGGCAGCAGCGCCAAGCCTCGGTTCCAGTCTTGCAGGGCTGCCGCTGGGGAGGGCGCTGGGCTGAGCGTTGTGGAAGTGGCGGCGGCAGAGGAGGGACTGCTCATGGGGGGGAGCGGCGGTGAAACGCGGACACGAGGTGCTGCCGGGGGCGGCGGCGCTGCTGTGATTGGCGCCGAGGAGGGCGTGGCCATGGCAGGGCGAGGCACCGCAGCCAAGCGCGCTGCGGGCGTTGCTGGGCTGAGTGAGGACGAGGACGAGGACATGGCTGCTGCTGCTACTATTGAAGAAGAAGAAGAAGAAGAAGAAGAGGGCGGGGCTGCCACGATGACCTTTGCCGAGCGCGTGGCAGCGATGCAGGGAGGAGGGGGGAATGACAATGCTGCCGCAACCGCGGCTGAGCCCCCATCTGGCCCCTTGAAGGCCGACTCCCTGGCCGTGCTGCTGTCTCAAGCCCTTCAGAGCAACGACAAGGCGCTGCTGGAGCGGTGCCTCGCCGTCCGCAGCGACGACGTCATCAATAAAACGGTGGCGAGGCTGGCGGCGCCAGACGCGGCCGCTTTTTTGCGTGCTGCGGTGCAGAGGCTGCAGTCTGCGCCCGCTCGTGGCGAGCAGCTTGCCACGTGGATCCGTTCGGTGCTGCTGCACCACACGGCCTACCTCACTGGGGTGGGGGGCACGCAGGCCACGCTGGGATACCTCTACCAGCTCATCGAGACCCGCCTGGCCGCCTACCAGCCGCTGTTGGCGCTGTCTGGCCGCCTCGACCTGGTTCTGGCAAACGCGCGACGGGCGGCGGCAGAGGCAGAGGGAGGAGGCTTTGAGGGCGGGCTTGGGGGGCCCATGGTGCGCGTGGAGGTGGCTTCTGATGGAGGGGTTGAAGTGGAGGACGCGTTTGCTGCTGCAGGGCTGAGCGATTCTGGGGAAGAGGACGACGAGTTTGGCAGCGAGGAGGGTGGGAGCGGCAGTGAAGGGGAAGAAGAGTCAATGGAGGAAGATGATGACGAGTAGCTGCTGGACGGATGGGGGTACCCCTGTTTTCAATGAGTATGTGTTTGCTGCGTCGGGTACAGTTACAGGAGCAGAGTGTTGCTCTATGTGTAAAGAACAAAAGCAAGTCAGACGAGTGCGCTTTTGATGGTGCGATTGATTTGTTGTTATGGGTGAGATAATAAGGAGAGGGGAGGAAAAGCCTTTGGCAAAGAAAACTCTGCAGAAAACAGGAGTGTGGCTGGGAGGGGGGAAGAAAGAACAGAAAGAAAGAAAACACACAATTGAAGTATAGACACACACACGGCTGTTGGTCTTTCTTATTGACTATCCTCGTCCACGGAAGCCACCGCCGCCGCGCCCCCTGAACCCGCCGCCGCCTCCTCGGCCGCCAAAGCCTCCGCCACGCCCACCAAAGCCGCCTCCTCCCCTGCCACCGCCACGTCCGCCGAACCCGCCACCGCCGCCAAACCCGCCGCGGCCTCCACGGCCCCCGCGACCACCGCCGCGGCCTCCTCCCCGGCCACCACCTCCTGCGCCCTTGGGCCTGGGCAGGAAACGCTCCAGGGGCAGCAGCTTTGCTGGGTCAATGTAAAATTTGTCGCCGAGCGTGTATGACGTTGCCACCACGCCGTCTGACATTTTGATGGTGAAGTACACGCCGTTGATGGGGCCAAACACCTCCTCCACCTTGCCCACCTGGGTCTTGTTCTCCAGGTAGATGGGGGCGTTGAAGTAAGGGATCTGGGAGTTGCTCAGCTTGCACACAGCCTCGCCCTCGCACGGGTGCTGGAACTGCCCAGCCTCAACAACCTCTGAAGCGAAGAGAGTGTAGGGAAAGGGCGTCAGAGTAGAGGAGAAAAAGAATGAGGCAACAACAAGAGCGTTGAAAAACAGTGCCAACTTGATGGATGCAGTCTGGCCCAAAAACGCACCTGCGGGGGGCCCCTGATCGTAGTATCCACCGCCTCCTCCTCCTCTGCCGCCAAATCCGCCCCTGCCTCCGCCTCGCCCGCCGAATCCGCCGCCCCGACCGCCGGAGAAGCCGCCCCGGTCGCCACCTGCAGAAGGGCAGTTAATTGGGCATCGACGTCAACGCCAAATTCAAACACACATCCAGAACATTTCAATCCGATCAAAAGGAAACCCAACGCAGCAGGGTGGAGCTTCGCGGAATGGCACGCATGCATTGAAAAAACAAAAGCAGCGGCCAGACAGATATAGCGAGTTGTTTAAATCACCCACCTCTTCCGAAAGCTCCACGGCCCCTAGGAGGTCGCATACTTCGTTAATGTGCACGATTTCTCTTTGGTAAATTTGTAATGGCACAAATTTCGCTTTTGTGGTTTGAAGACGATGAAGCACAGATCTAGTCTGCTTCTTTTTCAAAAGTAATCTTGATATGTGTATGCAAACTTTATTATTATAACATTTTCTGCCGCCACCTTTTTTTGCTGCCAGCCTGAAAGAAACATTTCAAGCTGCTCCCTCCCATGCTGGACTTCAGCCAAGGAGCCCAGGCTCACTGAGCAACGGGATTTATTTTAAAACGGTAAGATGCGGGGTGCTGTACAAAAAAATGCATTGCTTATATATGTTTGGGAAAAAAACCCACCGCACTTCGGGAGGAGGCAGGCATACAGTTATAAAGGAGCAGGGGAAGACATGTTCTTCTTGCTAGCTGCAATCTAAATGCAAAACGCAGAAACTATGGTGGTGGGGGGTCCCGTATCCTACGGTATATCCCCCCATCCTCCATGCAGGCTTTTGTGGAAAAGTAAAAACGGTACATATATTAATTTATTATCATCGTGCTCGTCGCTTCTTCTCTCCTGCCGGCGGCGGCCCCACGGTCATGGCGGACGCAACGCTGGCTTTGATGCTCTCCATAGAGTCGGGCGTTCCTGGTGCGGGCACCACCTGGAAGACGTCGTAGACCTTGCCAGCCTCGGTTGTGGTGATGGCGGCGGTGGTGATCTCAACGGGGATGGCCTTGAGGGTGCGAACGATGTCTGCCAGCAGGCCGTGTCGATCCCTGCAGTGCACCTTGACGTACAGGCACCCTGGGCCCTGCGACACCTCAACGCCGTCCTCTGTGGGGGCAATGCCAACAGGGGGGCTGGCAGCGGCAGCGGCGGCCACCGCGGCAGCGGCCGCCGCAGCTGCCGCTTCTGCTTCGCCATTGGGCTGCGCAATGGGGCGGCACTCGTGCGCGGCAGCGCCTGGCTGTCGATTGAGCGCCGCTGCCTCCCCGCTGCCGCCGCTTTGCATGGCCATGTGGCGCCTTGCGCCGTCGTGGAGCTGGGCAGCTGCCAGCTGGCTCCTCAGGTCCCGCACCAGCGCAATTGTGTCTGACAGCACTGCGTGCTTGGGTCTGCGCGACGACTCTGCTGCTTGGTGGGCGTGGTCAATGGGACCCCCTCCTGCTGCTGCCGATGCACCACCGCTGGGATGAGGCGGCACCAGGTCCCGCAGCTCATCAATCAAGGCGTTGATGCGGTCTCGCCGCTGCTTTTCCACGGTGCTGTGGCTTATGGTGGCCTTGCCCTCGCCTCCCCTAGACTTGGAAGACTGCTGCTGCTGCTGCTGCTGCTGCTGGTGGTGGTGGTGGTGGTGGGGTGGGTGCTGATGCGATGGATGGGGCGGCAGCATGTCGTCAGGAGCGGGCGGCTCAGGGGCGGGAACAAAAACTGCAGCGCCGTGATGCTCTGCCGCCGCTGCGCCTCCTCCTCCCCCCCCCGACAGCGTGAGGGGCCGCGATGCCCCGTACTCGGGGGGCAAAAACGGCTGCAAGGGGTCGTGCCGGGTGCCAGCCATGGGGGGAGCTTCGCCAGCAGCTGAGGCGGCATGTGTGGGCGATTTGTGGGGCTGCATTGAACGTCACAATTGCCTGGTCAGAAGAGCAAACCACCAGTTACAATGGCCCAAGCAAGTATATAAAACCTACCTGGAACTGGAGGGCCAGCGGCTCCCCCGACGGGCCCAGCAGCAGCTGCGGCAGGTGGTGGGGTTCTGCTGCCGTGTCGTCCTCCCCCGCCCCAGGGATGCCAGACTGCCGTCGCTCAATGAAACCCAGCACGTCCTCTAGCTCCCGGTTTGTAAAGGTGTACTCAAAGCTCCCTGCACCCAAACACCATGCAAGGACCCCCGTCAGGGATGAATTTCCATTGAAATAACCCACCGCCACGTCGGCGAGGAGGAAAAGCCCTCACTGTGCCACGCGCGACCCACCGAGATCGGGAATGTCCATGGCACCCGACTAACTGGTGCGTGGGATCTTCAAAAGCGCCGAACCCTGAGCAATGTCGGTCATGGCAAGGGATCGATCCTAGGTCATTCGACGGGGAAAACGACGCCGCGGGGCACAGCACCAATCTGTTCGTTTCGAGTTTGTGGTGTACATCAAACGATGAATTGTCGCCGCTAATTCGTACTTTTGGCTATTTCCCTCGCGGAGAAGAACTGCTCGAAAATTCAACTTAAGTCAAGCTTGATTTTTGGAATTTACCCGGAAAAGAAGAAGAAGTAAAAAAAAAGAAGCAAAAAGAAGCAAAAACACTCTTGACGCCTGTATACTTTTGGCTCTCTTCGACGACAGAGCAAGATGGGACGTCGTGAGTGCCCCGCCGCCTTGGCTTGCTGCGTTTGATGATTGTGTGCGGCTGAAAAAAATAAGGTGTCTGCATGTCATTAATTTTGCTGTTTCGCACGCTCTGCAGGTCCGTTTAGATGCTACCGGCAGATTAAGGGGAAGCCTTACCCCAAGTCTCGCTTCTGCCGCGGTGTTCCCGACCCAAAGATTCGTATCTATGACGCTGGAGCCAAGCGCGCTGGTGTGGATACCTTCCCTCACTGCGTTCACCTCGTGAGGTGAGTTTGGAGCCCCGGGGCGGGAGGAGAGCTCTAGGAGCGGCATTTGAAAATATAGTGAAAATGTTGAAAATGTTGGCGAGAGGAGAGGAGACGTGTTGTTCATCACACATATTGTTGTTTTGCAGTTGGGAGAAGGAGCACATCGGCTCTGAGGCGCTGGAGGCTGCCCGCATTGCCGCCAACAAGTACATGGTGAAGAACGCTGGAAAGGATGCCTTCCACCTGCGCGTCCGCGTGCACCCCTTCCACGTGCTGCGCATCAACAAGATGCTTTCGTGCGCCGGTGCCGATAGGCTGCAGACTGGTGAGTTTCTAGTCGTTCACGGGAATTTATAATTTCCACCGCTGCCATTTTATTCTTCTCTCCCCCTCCCCCCCCCACCCACCCACCCACCCCTGACCGCTCCTCTTATCACTCGTGCTCCCAGGCATGCGCGGTGCTTTCGGCAAGCCCTTTGGCCTGGCCGCCCGCGTGACCATCGGCCAGGTGCTGATGTCCATCCGCTGCAGAGACGCCCACGCCGGCACCGCTGAGGAGGCGATGCGTCGCGCCAAGTTCAAGTTCCCTGGCCGCCAGAAGGTGGTGGCGTCCCGTAACTGGGGCTTCACCCCCTTCCTGCGCGACGACTACGTCCAGTACAAGCGCGAGGGCCGGTTTGTGAACGACGGTGTGGTGGTGAAGCTGCTCGGAGCGCACGGACCCGTGGAGGTGCGCGAGGCCGCGCACCTGTTCGCCACCCCCGCCCGCATGTACAAGACCCCCCTGCACGAGTGAATGGGCGCTTCCTAAAAAAAATGATGTTTGAACCCCCCCCCAAAATACGCCTTGTAAAATTAGATTTCTTCTTCTTTGGCTTATTTTTCTGAGAGAGTTTGGATAGTAGTGGGCTTCACTTGGAGGAGGAGAAGAAAGCGGCTGAGGAGGTTGTTCTGGTGTCGAGGTTTTGGTGGCTGTGTTTTTTCACAAAAATAGGAGTGATTTCATATACTTTTCAAAAAAACTAAAGGGGGCATTCATTTTGTGCAACGAAGAGCGGTGGGGCAGCGCATCATTCTATTTTACCAGCAGCACCGCTGCCAGGCCCATTTGTCCAGACGCGTGCCGCTTGTTGCGTTGTTTGTTTGCATAGAAAAACCATGGCCCTCCCACGCAACGCTGGCTGCCGCAGTTCCCCACATGGCCACCGCAAGTGCATCATTCTGATTCGTTCACTTCACTCCAGCATGAAAATTCTTGCTGCCACATCGCCCACCAGCCACCCAAACCCATCGTCAAGGCCAGCCCCAGTCACAGCGCTGCACACAACCACGCGCCAGTGGCGACTGCCCAAATCATCCAGCCTGAGGGCCTGCGTGCGGAGAAAAATACAGAAAAATAAGGCGCATTTGAAGAAACAGGCTGCAACGCGACGCAGCATTTTGCATTGCGCCCCCCTTGCCTTTCCAATCTCCTCTCCGCTGAGGGCCCCAGCCACGTCCTGCTTGTTGGCAAATATGAGTAGCGTAGCTCCCGCCAGGCGCTCTTCAAGCAGCAGCTTGTGCAGCTCCTGCACGGAAAAAATAACCAGCGGGTAATTTTCGCCTTGACGTCTCTTTCAGCCCTGGCTCTTTCGCTCCTCACCTCTGCACAGTCCTGAAGCCGCCTCGTGTCTGCGCTGTCCACCACCCATATGAGGCCGTCCGTCTGCTCAAAGTAGTTGCGCCAGTAGGAGCGCAGCGTCTTTTGGCCGCCGACATCCCAAATGTTGAGCAGGTAGCTGCATGGAGCATGGGGGAATGAACATCGAGCACACACGGTGAGGATGCGTAAAAGAAAAGCCAATACATAATGCTATCAATAAAAAAGAATGAGTCTGTTGTGCTCAATAAAATCCTCACCCCTTGCAGGTGAGGGACTTGATTTGGAAGCCAAGCGTGGGGCTGACGGTAGATATGTCTTCCCCACTGATTTTCTTAACGATCGTGGTCTTCCCCGCGTTGTCCAGCCCCCTGCACGCCGAAAAGGCAAACTAACTTTGACTGCCGCTGCCGCTGCCAACCAAAAACTTGGGGGAGATGGTGGAAGCAAGCATCGACTTACACCAGAAGCACGCGTATCTCGCGTTCCTTGCGCTTGACCTTGCGGATGATGGACAGCAGGCCCATCGCGGCCAGCTGAAAACAGATCACAATATGTTTTTATCAACTCATCATTTTCCCCCCTCCAGCGCCAATCACCGAGCGCAGCCACTCCCTCACACAGTATTATAAAATGCAACAAAGCGCGCTTGCAATAAGTTTATTTTTGTGTTGCATTGCGGTCGTGCTGTGCTTTGTTTTTTCGTCCAAACAAGATAGAATGGTGGAGTTTTCTGCATCGGTGTCTGCATCTCTCTTTCTCTTTCATTCTTTCATTCTCACAACCTCTTCTCCCTAGATCGCGGTCTCTTGGGTGAAATTTGCGTCCAAAATGCAGACCACTTTCTCCGCTAAGATGGCGCAGGCTATGCCCGTCATGGCCCAGGCCCCCCGTGCCCAGGCTCCCCGCGCTGCCTTCTCCGGAGTGCAGCCCAAGGCCCACCCCCTGCGCAAGGCCGAGCAGACCTTCAGCGCCGTGGCCCACAAGGCCATTTCCTCTGTCCAGGTGAGCTCCTACCCGCTGATGACACCGTTTTCGGGGCGATCGCGGCCTGCACGCCGCAGTATTCGCATAAAGTATTTACATCGGCTGGGGTTGGTGGCTGAATTGGGACAATGTGCGGTCCCGGCGTGAGATCTTGTTGTTCATCAACCTCAACTTGTTTATTTTTTTGTTCGCTTGATCGCAGGGCAAGGGCGCCCGCGTCGTGGCCACCATGGCCAAGAAGTCCGTGGGTGACCTGAGCAAGGCCGAGCTCGAGGGCAAGGTTGTCTTTGTGCGCGCTGACCTGAACGTGAGTGGAGAGAAGATATTTTTTTTGGAGTGGCACACTTTTTGGGGGGAAATGGGCTCGTTCTGAGGGGTGCTGACTCTTCCTGCTGCTGCCAGCCTACTAATGCCTCCCTCCCCCTCCTCTGCATGCAGGTGCCCCTTGACGGCAGCACCATCACCGACGACACCCGCATCCGCGCTGCCGTCCCCACCCTCAAGTACCTGGCCGACAACGGTGCCAAGGTGGTGCTGTCCTCCCACCTGGGCCGCCCCAAGAGCGGTCCCGAGGACAAGTTCCGCCTCACCCCCATCGTGCCCCGCCTGTCGGAGCTGCTGGGCAAGGCCGTCATCAAGGCCGACGACTGCATTGGCCCCGAGGTCGAGGCCAAGGTGGCCGCCATGTCCAATGGCGACGTGCTGCTGCTGGAGAACGTTCGCTTCTACAAGGAGGAGGAGAAGAACGTGCCCGAGTTTGCGGAGAAGCTGGCCGCCGTTGCCGACCTGTACGTCAACGACGCGTTCGGTACCGCCCACCGCGCCCACGCCTCCACTGAGGGCGTCACCAAGTACCTGAGCCCCTCCGTGGCCGGCTTCCTGCTGGAGAAGGAGCTCGAGTACCTCGATGGCGCAGTGTCCGCCCCCAAACGCCCCTTTGCCGCCATCGTGGGTGGCTCCAAGGTGTCTTCCAAGATCGGCGTCATCGAGTCTCTGCTGGAGAAGTGCGACAAGATCATCCTGGGCGGTGGCATGATCTTCACCTTTTACAAGGCCCGCGGCATGGCCGTCGGTGGGTCCCTGGTGGAGGAGGACAAGCTGGACCTCGCCCGCGAGCTGGAGGCCAAGGCGAAGGCCAAGGGCGTTGAGTTCCTGCTGCCCTGCGACGTGGTTGTGGCCGACAAGTTCGCCCCCGACGCCGCCACCAAGATTGTGGACGTCAACGACATCCCCGACGGATGGATGGGACTGGACATCGGCCCCAAGTCCATCGAGCAGTTCCAGAAGTCTCTGGGCGAGTGCCAGACCGTCATCTGGTGAGCTTTTTGGTTTCCTTATTGTTTCCTCGTGCCTGCTTTGGCTGAATGTAGTAGTACTTGGTGACTGACCCCCCCCCCCCCCCCCCCCCCCCCCCCCCATTTTTTTTCTTTTTCTTTTGTGACAACGCAGGAACGGCCCCATGGGAGTGTTCGAGTTCGAGGCCTTCGCCAAGGGCACCTTTGCGATCGCCGACACCCTGGCCGGCATGACTGACGCCATCACCATCATCGGTGGAGGTGACTCCGTGGCCGCCGTCGAGAAGGCCGGCGTCGCCGAGAAGATGAGCCACATCTCCACCGGCGGAGGTGCGTCCCTCGAGCTGTTGGAAGGCAAGGTGCTGCCCGGCGTGGCCGCTCTTGACGAGAAGTAGACACAAAATTTTTCCCCTTACTGTATTTTTGTAAGGGTCGTCACAACGGCCCGACAATTCTTTCTCTTGATTTTGAAAATTAATGTAATGATTTAATCGATATTCAATCTCCGGTTTCAATGGGTGTATGGATAGAAGGGGGGGGGCTAGCTGAAGAATACCACGTTGCGATATATCCGAGGAGCTTTTATTATCACCAGAGAAAATGGGATGCTAAAACGCACGAAATTGGCTTGGAATGAATGTAGGGAAAAGAACGGGACACGGGAAGAAAAAGCACGGAATTTAATTTTATTTGCTCACTGCAGTCTGACTCGTCGTCATCCCCATGCTATTGGTACTTCAAAGCAGGAAAAAGGTGGTACAATGAAGAATTAAAGCTGAGCGTATCTTTTGGATTGAGAGGAATGGAATAGAAACAAAGTAGAAAAAAAATTCGGACGGAGAAGGAACTGAAAATAATAATTACAATAGGACTCTCGAAACGGAAAAGAAAGGGAATACCTTTGGTGGGAGCACAGCACATGTAGAACGAGGTTAAAAAAAAATATGTATTTTCAACGTTGGTTGACATTTTGTTTGTTCAAAGCTGATCAAAATGGAGGAGGGGTTGTTTTAGTTGGCGATGGTAGGAACAAATATGCGCCGTACTCACAGAGAGGAAAACTGGCGCAAATAATGAGCAAAGATAAAGAGAAACCCGAAGAGGGGCGCTGCACTGGCGTAATACATACTAGGAGCGCTCGAGGTTCTGTTTATCTGGGCCACCGTAAGGCATCGTCTGCAAGAAAAAAGTGGCGAAGGAATGCATCTAACTGTATTGGAATTTAACTATTTTGGAATCGCAAGTGTAGTGAATGTGAATTGTTAAAGATGATGACGCTGCTGATTCATTGACAGCAAACGCTTTCCTGGCACAGCTGTGCTTGCTTGGCGAGCACATAATTTCATCTTACCTGGTTATCTCCTGGCTTGGCGGTGTGTGCTGCTGCTACTGCTGCTGCTGCGGCGGCGTCCAGCTCCAAGAAAATTGCGGTTTCAGCGTCGAGGTCATCGAAAATGCTATCGATACTCCCAGTGTCCAAAAAGGAAGGAGGCTCTGACCCAAGGTCAACATGGGTGGAGGCCCCCGACCGCTGGCAGGAGAAATCATTGTGAACCGCGAGCTGGGGGTTTTGCACGGGCTGCCCTGAAGAACTTGCGGGCGCTGCTGCTGCCGCCCGGGGACCTGCTGCACAAAAGTATGGCATCGTGCCGAAATTGGGGAACTCCATATGTGCAGGATTGAGGGTGATCGTGGACATCAGCACTGGGCTGCACTCAAAGCCCGCCCGCAGCGCAGCTGCCACCTCGGAATCCAGGCCGGAGTTCAGCATGGGAGACAGTGGAAAGGCCTCTGTCATCGTGCGTCGCGGCGGCAGAGCCTGGGGCTGCTGAGGATTAACAGGTGAGAGCTGAGCAAAGCTGGCAGGGGTGGCATTGCTGCGCGGAGCCAAGTCAGGCGAGGTTGCCTCGCTTGCTGGCAATGTCCGGTTTTTGCTAGGGGCGCTTTGTCTACGGCGCTCGTTATGGCGCGCCAGTGTGGCACGGCAGGAGCGCTTGACGCCGTCAAACTCCGCGAGAGGCTGGAAGCGGCGGCACTGCTGGCACCAACGATGCTGGCCGCCTGTGGGGAGGAGGACCTGGGTCGCGTTCGCGTGTTCTCTGCATATTTTAAAGCGCTGCGAAAGACGAAATGTTTTTGTGGTTATCTAGCTAAGAGAGGAAGTGATCTAAAAAGTGATATTTTTTTCGAAACTCACTCTGTACAGCAACTTGTCCGCCGGCAGGGGATTGCTGCACCCGTTGACCTACAATGAACAGCAGGGGGGAATGGGTGAACTCTTGGAGCGCTTCCAAGGGGTTCAAGTAGAAAAACACCATCGTATTCTGCGCCACCGGCGACATTTTGGGCCAATTGCAGCCTGGTCAACACGCTAAAACTACTCACTTGGCAACACTTTTTGTCTGCTGGTTGCCGCGGCGGGGTGAAGAGGAGGCCGGAGTAGGACGCGGGCGACATTATTATTTATTTCATTTTCGAAGGTGCCTGAGGACGTCAGCTAAGCGGTTTAACCATCAAGGAACACTCGTTGTCATCAGGAACAACACCAAACAATGCTTTTGGCATGGCATTGGTTTACGTGACTTTTCAAAAGCTTTGGCGACCTTCCGGTGTATACGGAAAATGTTTGTTACGGAAAAAGCAAGAATATCCATGGCCACCCGCTCTCACAAGCATACTATTTCTCACTCAAGCCATGGTATTTATATTCATCACGAGTGTTTCTGTTCTGTGGAGGATCAAAATGCAGGCTTGTTTTCGTCCAAACCACTGCTTATTTGTGCGCCTGCTGCGCTGGGTGGGGGAGCTGGATGGGGAATTGCGCGCGGCGAGATTCGAGAAAACAGTGGCTTGCGAGGATGGGAGGTAGGAAATGAGGCTCTAATGGGTACTGTTTGCTATATTTGCACTGGTTTAATGTTACAAAAAGCGAATGTCGAACGGCGGGGTAATTTCGCGCCTGTTTGGCGCTACCGCCTAGCCCTCCGCCTAGCCCTTTGCCCAAACGTTTCAAATGTCCACACTCTTTAATTTAATTTTCATGCCCTTGCTTTTAGCCTTTCATGTCAGAGAACGCCCGCGCGCGGTGCCCACGCGGCTAGAAGCGTATCTGCGGCCCGATGAATGCGGAGGAGCCCGAGGGACGGACGATGCCGCTGCTGACGGGACCGCAGCGCTGTGGAGCGGGCGGTTGTGAAGGCGCCGCTGTTTGTGGATTTCCGGAAGGCGTACGACTCTGTCCCGCGAGAGAAGCTCTGGGAGAAGCTGCGGGCGGCTGGCGTGGGGGGCTGGCTGATGCGCGCCATCCAGACACTGTATGCTGACATTCCTGTCTGCGTAAAAGGCGCCGCTGGGTTCACAGCCAGTTTTTTTGCCTGGTGGGCCTGCGCGAGGGCTGCCCCCTCAGCCCCACGCTGTTTGGGATGTTCGTGGACGACCTGGAGCGCGTGGTGCTGGCCAGGACTGGGGCAAACCTGCCGCTGCTGCGTGGACGCCCGCTGCCACCGCTGTTCTACGCTGATGACCTGGCCCTCTCCACCTCCCCAGTGGGACTCCAGCGACAGCCTTTTTGAGTACGCCACCGCCGCTGGGCTCACCGTCAACCTCACCAAAACCGAGATCGTGGTTTTTGGAGTGCATATCGACCAGGTGGAGGACGGCTGGGAGTGGCAGTACGCAGGCGGCCCAGTGCCGCGCGTGGCCGCGTTCACGTACCTGGGTATCGAGTTTTTTTTTTGTGCGCTGAAACCGTTCGCTGCTGCAGGTGACCACCGCGCTGCAAAGGCGCAGAGGGCGATGTATGCAGTGCGCAGGCGGGCGGGGGAGCTGGTCATCCACAAGCCAGCGGAACTGCTCCAGTATTTCAACGCCATGTTGCTGCCGGGCGTGGAGTACGGAGAGGAGGTGTGGGGGGCAGCGGCAGCGACTGCCTGGGCGGCGCTGGGCAGCAGCCACGGCAGCAGCCACCGCCTCTGCACGCGTTTCTTGCGCCCACTGCTGAGGGCCCCGTCGATGGGGATTAAGAAGGGTGCGCTGCTGGTGGAGGCGGCGATGTGGGCAGTGGAAATCCGTCTCGCTGCGGCACTCCTGCGTTTCTGGATTCGGCTCCAGGACCTTCCAGAGGACAACCTGGCCCACCAAGCTTTCCTGGCCAGCAATGAGATGGCGGCGGGGGAGGCGGTGACGCGGACGGCAGCGGAAGAGGCAGCAACAGCGGTTGGGCTTCCGGTGTTTCCACCAGCAGCGGTGCCGATGTGCTGGGCGACAGAAGCGCGATCATTGTTCAGCGAGATGGGCGTCGTGCACGCCAATGGGACGCTGCGGGATGGGGCCTCCAAGCTGCTGCGCACCAACGCTCAGGAGAAGTGACTGGCAGCGCTGGAGGCGTCGCCGAGCCAGCAGCTGCGCTTCTACCTCAGCACCTGGTGGACGCCGCTCACTGTGGAGACCTACAAGCTCCACCCCCACCTTCGCCTGCCACAGAGGGCGGACAGAGCGGCGCTGACTCGTCTACGGCTGGGAGTGCAGAGGATTCGCGTGCCAGCAGTGGGCGAGAGCGGAGTGTGGCACCCACCCACCACATGCCCCCTCTGCGCAGCACCGTGCCTGCTCCTCGAGTTGCACATCCTCCGCACTTGCACTGCCCTCCACCAGGAACGCGCGCCAGCGCTCACGGTGGTGACTGCGGCGCCCACGGCGAGGGACCTGCTCCAGGGCAGCTGAAGGGCAGCTGGGTTGCCAACGATCATGGTGTGCGTTCTGTCGCGATTTGAGGCGCCATAACTCATTTTTTGCGGGTAGTTCCACTGCCTGTTTTTGTGGGATGTCGGGGTGGTGTGGGCCCGGCCTACTTTGCTTGTTTGATGGCTGTGGAGCCATCCACTCCAAGGTCTTGGTGTGTTGAGGTCACAGTGTGCAGCCGCGCGGCTACTTTGCAGGCAGTCTACGTGGTGGAGTGTTCAATAATTTTCCAATGTCCCCCGATGAGGCAAGTCAACAGAATATCCTGACAGCTGTTTGGGTCCGGCGGTGGAGGGCAGCTGGGTTGCCAACGATCTTGGTGTGCGCTCTGTTTCGATTTGAGGCGCCATACCTCATTTTTTGCGGGACTTGCTCAAAGTCGAGAGCAAAGTAGAGTGCTGTAAAGGCGTCAAATGCCCCCCGTGTTCTCAAGAATCAATCTTTATACTATCAAGAGTGCTTCTGAGCGATTTGGGCCCAATGGAGGCTTGTTCAAGCCTCCTCCCCCTGTTTGATTTGATGGTTGCTTTGAAGCAGGTGCGCACCATGCAGACTTTTTTTTCAACTAATTTCGATTTTGATACAATTTAAAGACATATTTCAACTAGGTTTGCGGCGCCGCAGGCCGCCCAGACCGCGAAAATTTTAAATAAAGCAGCTAGATTTGGGCGAAATCCCTTTGCCCTGTGAGACCTCAAACCCCTTTTGGGGCGGAAAAGCTGGGTTCAGAGAGGTGAAAAATCATATTTGAGTGGCTATTATGGGATTTAATGCCTGGATTTGACCGTCTATTTCAATCAAATAATTTGCAGAGAATGGTCGAGGCCTTGTTCCTTCAGACCGCTGAGGCGGTTGTTAAATTGGCAATGACTATTTTGACTGAGTGTGGTGGCGGCACGTACCTCTTCATCTTCCCTGTGAGCGCATCCAAAATCAAAGCCTGCGGGGACGCTTCTTTCATGCGGATCTTCCAGGAGGAGGCTCTCTTGCCTGACCTGGCCAGAGGATACTTTGCACCTCGCATGCGACGTCTGGCGGATCCCATGCCGCCTGAGGGAGGCACTGTGGACATCGACCTGGACGCCAGAGGTTTCTTCCTCACCCCAATAGGAAAAGCCACCCCAAATGCGGAGGGCAGGTCGTGGCGGAACCGTGCCCCCACCGTGGACAAGAGACTCGACGAGCTGAAGGTATTTGGCCTTCCATTTATCTTCCGCTTGGGGGTAGGGCATGGCCGAGGAAGGGAGGTGGCTTTTCCGCTTGCCGAGCTTCCCCAAAAAGATGCCGCTGTGAACGAGCTGCTGGGCTGCGACTGGGCACGGCTTGTCAGAGAAAACACCGAAATGCCTCTACATAGGACTCGGCCCTCCCTCCGAAAGGTTTAGTGGCGGTTAAGGTGTCAAAATTTTGGTCGTTTCCAGCATTATAACACAGTTTCGAGATCGCCTTGATGCATACATTCCAAATATGCAGCCATTTCAAACTGGCAATTCAATTTTTTTGTCTCACCCATTCCGCAAATGATGCCAACTCTGGGCATCATCGAAGCGGGGACAATTTTGACTATGGTTCCACATTAAATGCGTATTGCTTCAATAAGTTTTAAAAAAGTTATCAAATGTGCCTCCACCTGACAACTCGACGTGAAGCTTGGCGCTGGGGGTGGTGAGGGCTGTGGAGTGAGCGGCGGGAGTGGTGCTGCCCAGATGGCTCCCCGACCCGCTGGCCGGGCGTTTGCCCGGCCCCGTGGCGTGGCTGCCCCCCGAATGGTCATCCGGGACAGGAGCGACGGCGGCGGTGGTGGCTCTGGGAAAGGGAGGAGCGATGACGGCGGCAGTGGGGGTTCCGGGAACGGCGGGAGGAGCGGCGACGGCGCCAGCAGGCGCCACCCCGTCCCCCGACATAACTTTCTTCACTTCATCCATGACGGCCAAAATGAGACTGACCGTCACCGCGCCCCAGATGAACCAGCAGAAGGCGCAGCAGGCGCGGGCTGCGTCCCGTGCCGTCTTGAGGTCGCCATATAACTTCCTGATGTAGTCGCCGTAATCGTCTAACTGATCTTCAGCCGCGCCCCAGGGTAAGGAGTTGATCCAGCTCATGAGATTAGCGGTGGCGGCGGCGGCAGACAGCCAGAAGATCCACCAAATGCTGAGAGTAACAAGCTCGATGATGATGAGCAGCTTGTGGTCGAGCGCCTTTGCCAGGCGGAAGACGTAGAACGCCGAGAGGAGCATGAAGGTCAGACCCGTGAAAAGGGCGAATTTAATCTCGCTCCCGCCTATTGCATCTGGGTCAAGGCCTGTTGCAAAAGGAAGATAGTCAGGAATGCGGGGGTTCGTAAAACCAAAGGAAAGGGGGGGAATGGAGGGCGGCGGAAAATTTGTTGTTGGACGTTGACATAGCGTGTCTGCGCACCCCAGCTTTTACCTATAGCAACAGCTGCGCAAATGAGGACAGCAAGGGACAAAAGAAACTGCAAGAAAAGGAGGAATTTCATCAGGCGTTCGAAGCGGTACTACCTACGTTCTAGTAGAGAGGAATCCGTGGCGAGCGACGCCGCAAACCGTTGTTCAGCCAATAAAACCATCTCGCTGACCTCGACGACGTAGAAGACCACCCTCAGGATCTCCCTCGTCTTTGTGAAATCGCTGCCCATTCCTATTGATTTTCAAAGAGAATTATTGTTTGACAGCAAAGAACAAAAGTCGTTGGCGAGAATCCGATGCAGATAAAGCGACTAGCGACTTGATGTCGATGAGAATACCAAGGTCTGAGCGATTCAATTCAATATGAATGATTTGATTTGCCGCGATCCTTTTCTGGTGGGCCGTCATTCACACAGGGCTGGTTGCCAAATCATTCAATATTCTAAGTAAAACAGCATACTTATGCACAGAAAACATTCACTACGCCGTTCACAAGGGGCTGCCAATTCACTGAACATACTACAGTTAAAAAGACTATACTGCAATACACACACAATACACACACAACACCATTCACCCCTTGCGCCTTCTTCGGTCGTAGAGGCAGAGCATGCGCAACCTCACCTTCGGTTAGTTAAACATCGCATCTTCAACTTGCCGTTGTTCCTGGCATCACTCGCAAGGGACGTTATCCCTAGCGAGTATAAATATTAAATGGCCGAACGTATTTGTGAAAGGATGGCTCCTGCAGGAGGACAAGTAAAATAAAGAGGAATAGAGAGCTGGCGGTTGGTTTGGGGCGAAAGCGCCGGGGCATTTCGCTGAGAATTGAAGTGGTTTGCGGCGAATTTGGAAAACAGATCACCACAATGGTCACAGATCCTCTTCTCCAGGGGATCAGCTGATTTATAACTATCTATAGGAAGATAATCAATATAAATTTTGAGAGCTTCAGGAACGACGAAACCACCAGCAGTAACAGTGGGAGATGTCATGCACTATTATTTGAAGGTTTCAATTAAAAAGCCCGGACCCCAGTTGCAGGCTCTCAAAGACATCTCTATGTAACTAAACGCTTATTTTTAAAACAAAAGCGAGCTCTCCAGGCCTCTTGAGCCTGCCGCGAGCTTCCGAAGCTTTCTCAGAAGAGTCTTGACCAAAAATAGGCATAAGCGTGTTCGCATAGGTCTACAACCAGTAATAAATAGAATGAATGCGAAAAGAAATGGCGTCCCCCAACATGGCCATGGGCACTCAGGTGTCTTGCACAGCTTCCTCGATTTTTTTTTATGTCAGCATTGCTCTTATTGCGTTTGCTGGGGCGTTTGCTGGGGCGTGGCATGCCTCGCATATGCGCCTTTTTGATGAAAACTGCTCATCCATCATCACGAGCGCTGCAGAGGGTGTTGCAGTCAACGCAGCCGACGATCCCCGGCTAGAAGAGCAGCAAATTTCTCAGCTTAGGAAGGAACTGGAGAGAGCCAAACACTCCAGAATTGTCGTTAATCGGATTTCAATTTTGGGAGAGAGGAACAGGTTAGGCGTTTTTAGTTGTGTGGACTGCCGCTCAGCTTTGCGCTTTTACTAAATCCCAAATTTCCCTCTCTAAAAGCGGCACCAACTTTGTGGAATCGCTTCTGCGCTTCAACATTGACAACACCAATCTCAGCATTCAGGCAAGGCTGCCACAGATCAAACACTTCTTCCAGGCAAGTTTGACGCCAAAAATAACACTTTGACAAAAATAACACCAATATTATACCAGTCGACCTCTTTTTCTCCCAACCATTTTCCACAGCCTTGGCACGACCGGCTCGAGCGCAAGGCTGCCCGAACCCTGATTCTTCTGGTGGTCAGGAACCCATGGGACTGGATCGACAGCATGCACACGGCTTGCTACTGCTGCAAGGACCTGGGGGCCGACAAACCGTCTCTGAAAGGATTTCTAGAAGCGTCGTAAGCGTTATTATCCTTTCTCCCTAGCATCCTTGCCAGCATGGCAGTGGCTAGCCACAGCGCTCTCAGTCCTCTAAATATTTTCGTTGCAGATTTTTCACCAGACCTGTTGATCCCGTCACCAAAGAACGTCGCCCAACGCTTGCCTGCCCTGTAGTACGTTCACAAAATGACATAAAACTAGCAGCTGCGCCCATTGCTCTCCAATTTAGTATTTCACCGCCATTTGCAGGTCAATGACAACTACACCGGCCTCCCATTCAGGAGCGTTATGGATGCGCGCTACCAAAAAATCGTGCACTGGATGAATCTCTCTCTCGTCGCCGCAGGGCTGGAAATCCTGCAGCATGAGCAAGTGATGACCGATGAAGACCAAGTCGAGTGGCTGGAGCGCCTGGGCTCAAAGTGGGCGCTCCCTATGAACGAGGTCATCAAACCAGTCACAGAGGATGCCCGCCCCTGGAGAATCGACACCCCAAAAGCGTATACGCTGGAGTCTCACTTTGCTCGGAGCGTTTACCTCAACGCTTCTCTGGCTGCTGTCGACCCCGAGCAGCGGCAGCGGTGCTGCTTGAAGAAGCAGTACATCCGCGAGTATTTGGAGCAGATGATGGGCTACCACCTTGTGGACTGCGGCGATTGCAGCGCTGCTGATGAATCTCCATCTGAAAATGCTGCTTCGTCTTCTCCTCCTTCTTCTTCACCCAAGCCACCTGACAACGCTTTCTCTCCTTCCGAAAACTCTTCTACTCCGGTTAAGAAGGAAGATTTCCCTTCTGAAACTGTTTCTGCCTCTTCTCCTCCTTCTGCTTCACTTGCAAACTTAACAAATACATCCTGACTCTATTATCACAGGACCTGGGCGTTTCTCTCGCCTCCCTGGAATTAGGGCAGAGTGCCGACGGTGGCAGCGCTCTGCAGGTGCCCAGCACGAGGAAACTTCTCGCCAATGCCACTAAAAAGGGCGTGGGCACACAGTACGTTGAAATAAAAGAAAAAATCAATGTAAATTTTAACCCATCCCCATGCACAAATTGACAACACGGTCCCTTTTCCCCCCAAGGTATAATGCCACCGTGGAAGCGTGCCTGGCAGACTCTGGAGTGAGTTGGTTCTACACTTGGCGACCCAGCGCCGCTGAAGCTAACATAACCCCACCTGCTGGCGTTGAGCACGTGCCCATGGCCTGGAGTGAGATGGACACGACGGCGGAGCAGCTCGCCGCGGCCAAGGCCGAGCCTGGCGAGAATATGCTGGGGTTCAACGAGCCTGACAGAGGCGATCAAGCATTTATGAGCGTTGAACGAGCGTTGGAGCTCTGGCCCTTGTTGGAGGCGACTGGAAAGCGGCTTGGATCTCCTGCCACCGCTGATAAGCCTCTGGAGAGCCGCTGGTTTGGAGAATTCTGGCAAATGGGCGTGGTAGAAATGGAGCTGCGCGTGGATTTTATCGCGGTGCACTACTACGTGGAAGATCCTACAAAATGGCGAGAGCCGTTTTGGGCCGTTGTGGAGATGAAAGACTACCTGGAGCGCGTGTATGAAAAATTTCAGAAGCCTCTTTGGATCACGGTGAGGACGATTTTCATCACCACCTTAAACCTGTGCCATGCGCGGGGTGAAATGATTTACAACGCTCGAATCTCTTTGCTGTCTGCATGGCATTTTTTCGTTTTCTTCCCGCAGGAGTGGGCTCTCACCAGATGGTTTCCTCAGCCTGCATTTTATCCATCTTTTGCAAAACAAAGCGAATTCGTCAAGTTAGCCGCTGAGATGATGAACTCGCTGGCGTTTGTCGAGCGTTACGCCTTCTTCGATATGTACCCATACCGTGAAGGCTCGACATCGCATCTTTATCAGGGGAGTGGCACAATTTCTCCTGTTGGAAAGGCGTACAAGAGCGTTGCAACAGCACAAGCCTCCCCTCCGCCCTTAATACTGCTATTATTTATTACCTTGATCAGCTTTCTTTAAATGATTCCAATATCCTTAGTTGTGTCATCTATCCCCCATTTTAGTCAAACTCAAAGATTTCTTCCTTTCCACTCTACCTTCCCGCCTTTTCCCTTCCATTCATGACTTGCCTCCTTCCCCTTGAGGCACACAATGATTAATGATTGATTAATATTTCGATAACTCCATCTTGTAACGCACACTACTAATAGAGTTGGTCACTCTATTACGAGCGTGGAGTGATTCGCTTGCCTATAGGCTAGCTAGTGGTAAATCCACCCCGCTGCAATGTTACAAAAGGTTAAGCGTTAGTTGCCGTTTGGGGCGTAAAGACGAGAAAATGGGGGATATGTACATTTTTGACGATTTATTAAACAACGCAGGAATTTAATACCCGCTGAGGACCCGCGAGGAATTGTTCAAGGCAGCTCAAGAAATGGCAAGATAATAAGATTCAACTATGTTTGCAATACTGCTTTACTGTTTATCAAACAAATTTCGATTAAATAGCGCACTCCCAACCCCTCGTTGGGGGCACACATACACAGATTCAAGATGCTCCCCCCTCCCGCCCCCCACCCACCAACACACCGCTTGGGCTGGCATGTGCCAAGCTTGGGCTCTTAACCTCTGCTTATTTGTTGGCGAGTTTCATACGCAGATGATTGCTGTCTTCGACGCGCGCGATCAACTGGCTGCAGTACACAACTTGATTTTTCTACTGTGGTGGGGTTTGTGGCACGTCGCCTTGCGGATCTCTATAGGAGCAAAACGGAGCAAAACCTCGGTAGGAGACGTTGACCCTCTGTAAAACCTTAAACCTTAAACCTTAAACCTTAAACCTTCAAGGTTTCAAGATTTTTCAAAATACAATACCAAAAAGTGCAATACAAAAGTGCAATACTATAAGTGCAATACAAACAGCACGCAAGGCACGGCACCTCCCGCTTTCCCTCTCCGATTATAATAAAGATCGAAATCAAGATCGAAAATTTCAGATTGAAGGAGTGCCCGCCACCAAACCGGCGCTTCCAAGTATACATACATACGTACATTACAGGGTTTATTTAAGCTTCAACTTCAGTTTGGAGAACCGATTCGAATACCAAATTGTGTTTCAAGCACCCCCGCACGCACATCAAGTCAAACCTGAGCCTGACCGTTGGGGCAGCCACGATTCTTTGATCGGTTGAAATCTCTCTGGCCCATCCAACAACCACGCTACTCTTCCCCCCTCAATGGACGCCGAGTCCCCTCAGGCGAGCAGAGCACACAATCTGTAGGTTTATGCTGCTCCTAGCGGCTTAGCATGCTACCCCTCAAAATAGAATTTTTTGCCGCCAATTAAATCTTGAAATCATGAACCCCGGAATCGAATGCAGGTGGCTCACGACTCGCAATGCAGTCAAGTCGTGCATCTCGCCCTTTGATAAACTCATCTCTCGCCTCACTCTGGCCTTCACCGTCGCCGCTTACGTTTATTTTTGGGTGTGGTTTTTTTTTGTGATTGCAAACAATCTGGAACCCCAAAACTCCATGTTCATCATGTTTGGCATCCTGCTGTCGTTGGATCAGGTCTTTCACTGCTGGACGCTGTGGCTGTTCCCACGCGTGAGCAAGCTGACCTGTACACGCAAACGGACGCACTTCCGCATCGCGATGATCGTTACGAAAACCCCATCTGAGCCTTTGGAGCTGCTGTGCGACACGCTGAGGAGCATGCTGGACCAAGACTACGAGGATCCCTATGATGTCTGGCTGGCTGATGAGGCACCTGTCGCCGACATGGAGGCGTGGTGCGCTGAGCACGGTGTGAGAATCTGCAGCAGGAACGGAGTGCAGAGCTACCACCAGAAGGAATGGCCCCGCAGGACCAGGTGCAAGGTAAGGCATTTGGGGGGGGAGATGCTCATAAAGAAAGGAAAGAGCTATAACGAATTCGACTATGCAGGAAGGAAATCTGGCCTACTTTTACGACACCTACGGCTACGAGTAAGTTCTATTCTTTGGTTTTTAAACTATTTGATTGCATGTCTTTTCCTACCTAACTTAACGGCGTAAATTTATTTTACTTCCTCTCCCACAACTGCAGCTTGTACGACATTTGCTACCAATTTGACTCTGACCACGCGCCCACCCGCAATTACATCTCCTCTAGCATCGCCGGATTTTACAACGATGAAGTTGGCTACATGGCTTTCCCGTCCATCAACTTCGTCAACAAGTCGTGGATCGGCCGCGCCCGCACCTGGCTGGAAGCCCACTACTACGGCCCATACCAAGCCTCCTCTACATAGGACTCGGCCCTCTCTCCGAAAGGTTTAGGGGGGTTTAGGAGTCGAAATTTTGGTCGTTTCCAGCAAACGAACACAGTTTTGAGATCGCGTTGATGCATACATTCCAAATATGCAGCCAGTAAATACTGGTTCATTTTTTTTGTCTCACCCATCCCGCGAATGATGCCAACTCTGAGCATCGCCAAGGCGGGGACAAATTTGACGATGTTTTCACATTAAACCTGCGTAATACTTGTAAACGTTTAAACACAGTTAATCAACTGTGCCTTCAAGCAAAAAGTTAATCAAATGTGCCTCCACCTGACAACCGGCATCTTTTCAGGCGAGGCGCCGCAGCGCCTGCATTGTGGGCGGGACAGCCCTCGGGGGTGATGGATATGGCCGTGGGCGAGCGAGCGTTGCCCCGCAGGCGTCTCCCGGGCCGCGGGATGCCTTAGAGTGGAGGGGCTGGCGGCGGGGGGGGGGCTCTGCCCAGATGCCTCCCAGGCCGCTGGAGGTATGTCGCCGAGCCGCTGTCGCTCCCCGGCCCTCGTACTCGCCCAAACCAAGGTAATGCACCACTTGGGTCCGTCGGATTTGCGCAGGAGGGCGAGGCGCAGGCCCCTCCAGCTCCCCAGTTTTCCCCGCCCCCCCCAAGGAGGACTCCCCTTGCTGGGGGCTCGACGGCGGTGCGCGGCGTGGGCCGACGGGCCGCGGGCGGTGGCCACGCGCGTCGCGGGCCGGCCTGCAGCCGTAGATGGGGGTGAAGCATGGCGCTGGGGGGTGGTGAGGGCTGTGGAGTGCGCGGCGGGAGTGGTGCTGCCCAGATGGCTCCCGGACCCGCTGGCCGGGCGTTTGCGCGGCCCCGCGGCGTGGCTGCCCCCCAAATGGTCTCACCAAGGTAATGCGCGGCAGCGGCCGGTGAGAATATACGTTTCGCGGGTGTGGCAGGCCACTGGCTGCCCCCCTTTGTTGAGCTGAAAAAACACAAGGGCTGAGCACGCATTTTTTAGTGTGACTTCATTTGTTCGCGGCGTTTAGCATTAAAACGGGATGCCCCACTCGTGGACCACTTCCTTCTGGTGGCAGGAACATGCGCTCCTGACGATCGACTCGACTTGATCGCATCTTTCTCGGGCGAGGCGCCGCAGCGCCTGCATTGTGGGCGGGACAGCCCTCGGGGGTGATGGGTATGGCCGTGGGCGAGCGAGCGTTGCCCCGCAGGCGTCTCCCGGGCCGCGGGATGCCTTAGAGTGGAGGGGCTGGCGGCGGGGGGGGGGCTCTGCCCAGATGCCTCCCAGGCCGCTGGAGGTATGTCGCCGAGCCGCTGTCGCTCCCCGGCCCTCGTACTCGCCCAAACCAAGGTAATGCACCACTTGGGTCCGTCGGATTTGCGCAGGAGGGCGAGGCGCAGGCCCCTCCAGCTCCCCAGTTTTCCCCGCCCCCCCCAAGGAGGACTCCCCTTGCTGGGGGCTCGACGGCGGTGCGCGGCGTGGGCCGACGGGCCGCGGGCGGTGGCCACGCGCGTCGCGGGCCGGCCTGCAGCCGTAGATGGGGGTGAAGCTTGGCGCTGGGGGGTGGTGAGGGCTGTGGAGTGCGCGGCGGGAGTGGTGCTGCCCAGATGGCTCCCGGACCCGCTGGCCGGGCGTTTGCGCGGCCCCGCGGCGTGGCTGCCCCCCAAATGGTCTCACCAAGGTAATGCGCGGCAGCGGCCGGTGAGAATATACGTTTCGCGGGTGTGGCAGGCCACTGGCTGCCCCCCTTTGTTGAGCTGAAAAAACACAATTTCTTCTTTCTTACCAAGATTATTGTTAATTTGTTTAATATTCTTATCGTGATCATATATATATTTATTTAATTACAGTACATCCCCTTGGAGTTTTATTCTCATCGACTCGCAGCGTGCAGAGCGATTTGATCTTATTAAAGCAAATTGGCAAATCGGCTGTATGTGTTTTATTATTATTATTATTATTAATTGAGCTAGAGGGAACGCTTTCAATTTAAATGTCGAGATTTGTTTCGCTGGTATACTCTTTATTTTCAATTATAATGTACATTTATTTCGAACATTTCGCAAATTATCTACCACAAAGCACAAATTAATTAATGCCTCCCATTCTCCGACTCCTGAGCCGCCTCCTCTTCGCCATCGTATTCTTCCTCGATATGAACAAGGGCAATATCCTCCTCCTCATCGTCCTCTGCGCCCACATAATCAATATCAAACTTCATATGCCGCTCTTCGCCCTCGTTGCTGCGCTCGTTCTGCTTGTGGGCTTTCTGCATGAAATCCACAATGAGCAGCGCCATCGCCTGCTGGACCCACTGAGTAGCTGTCGAGAAAAACGCCGTCTCGATTTCCCTGTATATATCAAATACAAGATAACAGATTAGCAATGGAGATATAAACGTTTATGTTTAGGGTTTTAGGGTTTAGGGTTTAGGGTTTTAGGGTTTTAGGGTTTAGGGTTTAGGTTTTAGGGTTTAGGTTTTAGGGTTTAGGGTTTTAGGTTAGGGTTTAGGGTTTAGGGTTTAGGTTTTAGGTTTTAGGTTTTAGGGTTTAGGGTTTAGGGTTTAGGGTTTAGGGTTTAGGGTTTAGGGTTTAGGGTTTAGGTTTTAGGGTTTAGGGTTTAGGGTTTAGGGTTTAGGGTTTAGGGTTTAGGGTTTAGGGTTTAGGGTTTAGGGTTTAGGGTTTAGGGTTTAGGGTTTAGGGTTTAGGGTTTAGGGTTTAGGGTTTAGGGTTTAGGGTTTAGGGTTTAGGG